>CM046472.1:23840815-24565815 GCA_025506415.1 Flaveria robusta
AACAACTCTGTTTTTGTGGGATGATATCTAAAATTTGTTATTTTGTACAAATGACAAATGAAATTGTCTGAAATGTGAAAAATAAAATAAAATAAATTGCCTGAAGCAAACACAATAGGAATATACAATCTTGTCAAATATACGAACTCGAAAACGACTCGTTTAAACTTTTGAGTTTTGACTATTAACTTCTTTCCCATAGTACTACTCTAATAATATCAAAAACCTATGAAGTGAAGTAAAACAGAGAGAAATTGAGGGAGAAAGTAATTCGTTCCATTCATCATTGATGTTAGATGCATACACCATATATATGTATATAAATAATATTATGCAAAATCCTAATATAATCACTCTTGAGTTGGGCTTATAAAATGGGTTGCATTTATAATGTGAAAATACATGTCTACGAAAAGATAAAGTTTAACTACAGCTTCTGACATTTTTTTAAATCTAAATTAGTATAGATAACAGTTAACGTTTTTAAAATAAAATACTTTAATTAGAGACGTTACATAAATAAATAGGTCAAACCATGAACCTATCAAATTAACCCAATATCAATCCTTCTAACTACATGTGTTCGGCCTAAAATTAATCCAAACTCGTTTAAACTAAACATAAAACTATAATTTTGAATTAAATTCTTATAGTGGTAAAACCCTCACCGTTATTTCATCAATTTAAAACCCCTTTTTATTTTGTAAATATTAATAGTAACTAGAGACTGAAGGTTTCAAATAGTGAAACCGGGTTTGTATTTCAAATAGAAATATGCTTAGGTTTCTAATGCAAAAAGAAAAAGTAACTACTCAATGCTAGAAACTACACACTACTATATTACTCTTAACATGGACCCTAAAAGTAAACATGGATTTCTAGTGGAGGTTTAGCTTAAAGTTAATAATAAAAAATTAAAGATGTCGACATTGACTCTTGTCACACTGTAGATCTTTTATCTATTATTGAGTTGTACTACTTTATCGCCATCTAGTATACTCATGTAAGTGTGAGTGCATGAAATAAGCCGGATAAGCTCTCACTCACCTCATATGAATGAATGGAGTCGTTTGTTAGTGAGTGTGAGTGAAGAAACATAGACGTATCATTATATATGTAATATGCATATGTTTTAGTGAGTGTGATGATGTTCCACTCACGTCCATAAGTGTACTCAAACGTGAGCCTCTCACTTATTACTCACAGATGAGGGGAGTCGTGTGTTAGTGAGTGTGAACTAACATGACACTCACGCCTCTTCAGTCACGAAGTATACCTCTTGACATAATGTCTCTTTTTTGGTTACTTTTTCTTTATCTCAACTCGAACTTAGTTGGATAAAATTCACTTCTTAGGTATAAAATTAAATTTAATTCAATGTTAAAATGAACAACTAACTTCCTTTTTAAAATTTATGTTAGTAAACATGAGTTCCGGTTATAATTGATTTATTAATAATAACTGGTTTATATTTTTCTTACAAGTTTCAATTCATTACATACATATTAATCAATCTATTTTTAGCTACTAGACAAATAAAACATAATAATTTCTCACAAATAATTTACGAATGATTTAATCATAAATAAAATATATAATTTTATATATCAAACAAATTATTAAAAATAATATGTTTTTTAACTTTTGGTTATAAAAATACTGACATCGGATAATATACTAAAAACATCAAAATTACTTATTAAAATTAAAAGGTAGTAGTTAGCATATAACCAAATTCTTCATAGGATGTTGGTAAAAAGGTATATCGGTGTATATAAATGCAAATTTAAACATATATAACTTCTTAGTTTAAAAAAAAAATTTATGCAATTTTATATGTCCGGCATAACTGTTGATTGCTAATCAAATTATATAATGTTAATTGCATAGTCAAGTTAATTATATTTGTTCATCATGTTAAAGTGTGTAGTTCTAGCTATTCGTATAGTATTTTTACTTCACAACTACAATAGTATTTGTCAAAAGCTTGATTTTAGCTTTTTAAAGCTTTGTTATGTTGGCTCGAACTTGTTTTTTTATTACTATGAGATACATTGTATCATGATGGTTAGAAACCAACTGGTACAAAAATAATATTATTGGTTTAAATTTATTAATTTTATGTTTACTTACTATGTATTTTTGGGTTGACAATTAAAATTTTTTTTTTGTTATTATATTAAAAGACCTAAACCATAAACAAATATAATGATTCAGCATATTGGATACACAATATAAAATTATATTATTTTTATTATACAACCTCTTAAATATATAGTTTTATAACCTAGTTATTTTAATATTAAAGTAATCCATACCATTCAAATGACCATCCAAAACCCTAAACTTACGAAACCTACAATCTTTTCTTATTTTCTCACCCTTCTTAATATATTATTTCAAAATTTTGATTAGTAATAAAAAAATATATAATTAAACACTACATTGCACAAAAAACATATTAAAATCCAAAATCCACCATGTGTCCTCTTTTTACCAAATTTCCCACCTTTTTACATCATTCACTAAAATACGCCCCATAGTCGTCTTCTTCACTCACCTTTATAACCTCACAAACCTCCACCACCTGCAACTCACCACCATCACCATGGTCAAAAACCTCAATTTCCTCTCGTTCTCTTGCTCCTTTCGATTATTCTCAACACCCGATGAAGATCAAGACTCAAATCTCCGATCACAATCGTTCTCACAAGATTCATTCAACTCATCTTTCTCCTCAAGATCAAGCCTACCGTCGTCTATCTCCGCCGTGCTACCACCGTCAACCGCCCTCCACCACCACTGCTTGTTCACCATCACACCCAACTCCTCCCACATCCTCTCGTTAACCCTCGCCGGAAACCACCTCTTCAGCGGCTCTTCCAAAGCCCAAATCCACCGGTGGCCGTTACACCACCACCCCACCACCACCACCATCTCAATTCAATGCAATAGCCCGGTGAAATGCTTACAAACCCTCAACGATAACACCATAATCAGTGCCCACCAAGATCACAAAATCCGAATATGGAAGATCAACAATCTCAATATCGAAATCGTTACGACTTTACCGACGTTGAAAGACCGATTATCGAAGGTTTTCTTCGCGAAAAACTACGATACAGTTCGCCGGAGAAAGAAGCTCACGTGGGTCCATCACTCCGACGCTGTATCCTCACTCGCGGTGTCGATCGATAGCTCTTTGATCTACTCCGGTTCGTGGGATCGGAGTTTTAAGGTCTGGAGGACCTCCGATTACAGGTGTTTGGAGTCTGTTTCGAACGCACACGACGACGCCATTAACGCGATCGTGGTGTCCGACGAAGGGGTTGTTTACACAGGCTCTGCTGATAAGAAGATCAAGATATGGAGCTTCAATCAGAGTGATCGAAAGCATAAGTTGATGAATACGTTGGGGCATCATAAATCGGCGGTGAATGCTTTGGCGTATGATGATAATTCGTCGGTTTTGATCTCCGGCGCGTGTTCAGGTGTTGTTAGATATTTTAGTGTAATTAAATTGACCAGTTAACAAATGTGATCATAATAATATGTTACAGACCAAACGGAAAAACTCAACCCAAAATACTAGTCTGACGGGCGAGGGAACCCATTTGACCTATAAACCCCACACCAATTGCCCATACAACCGATGTGGGACAAGTCCCATACCTTACAATGATTTCAGTCCATTACATAAAATTCATTAAACAAGTCTAGAAATATATTGAGTTTTATCCGGTTATTGTATTCAAACTGAACGACTGAATAACTTCAATCTGAAAGTACGACTCTCGGTTTCATCCAAGCGTTTGATCATGGAATTATTAACTTCTAACAGGTGTAATGATCGCGAGCGAAAGAAGCTTCTCCGGTGGCGGAGACGGCGGTGATATGGTGGTTGTGGGGGCGCTTTTGGGGCACAAGAAGGCGATATTGTGTGTGAGAATTGTGGGGGGGTTGGTGTGCAGTGGGTCGGCGGATAAGACGGTGAGGCTGTGGCGGAGGACGGTGGGGAAGAGGTATTTGTGTGTGGGTGTGCTGGAGGGTCACGGTGGTCCGGTGAAGTGTTTGACGGCGGCGGTGGAGAGCTCCGGCGATGGTGACGGGAGAGAGTGTATGGTGTACAGTGGTGGTTTGGATAGTGATATTAAAGTATGGAAAGTGTGGGTTCCTTTTGTCATGGGAAATCTTGATGGTTGATTATACAAGTGGAATTTTTGTAATTTGTATTTTGAAAGATATATGATTAGTTTTGTGTAAGTTGATATTAATTAGTGTATTTATATTGATTCTAGAGTTAATTTCAATTTTACTTCTTAAGATTTAACTAAAGTAACTATTTTTCTTTAAAAGATTAAAAACATTAATTTACCTATAAAATTTCATATGTTATTTCAATTTCACTCTAAAAATTACATTATTTTGGATAAAATTAAAATAACAAATGAAACTTTTGGATTAAAATTGAAACAATTTATGAAACTTTTGAATGTAAATTGATGTTTTTAATCTTTTGGAAGAAAATAATTATTTTTAACAAACCTTAAGTAGTAAAATTGAACTTAACTCTATTATATTAATAGGTTACAATGTCATATAAGTATTTATATATCACATAATTTAAATTTTAATAATGCAAATTCTCGAAATTTGTATAGTTATTTTCTTAAAAATGTTTATAAGATAATGAAAGAAGTGTTCAATTTATAAAAATGTTTTACGAATAAACATAAGCTTTTTTTAAAATAAAATTATTTTACAAAAAGAATTATACAAATTATTATTATTTAATAGGAAAGAAATGAAAGAAAAATTTATAAAATAATAACAAAATTATAAATAATATGAGAGAGAGCCGAAAAAAAAGTTAAAGATGCACATGAGAGTGACACATGTTATTTACTATTATTATTCATCAGATATAGAGGTTTATTTAATTTTTAATATGTTTCGTCGATAGATAATGAATATAGAATTAAATTCATTCCATCAAAATTTTGAATTATAAAAATTAACTTTCCTTCTTATATGCTATAGAGATTTGAAAAATTTACGTATGCTTGCTATTATTCACTTCAACTTTCAATTATTGATACTACTATCTCTCTAATTGCTCCCTCATCAACTTCATCTATACATTTTAATTTATCATCCCACAGCCACTTTACAATTTAAACTAGTCAGACTGGACTACTCTCATTACTCTCCTATCGATTTTATCCACACTTATACTCTCTCATCATTTGCTCACTCTGCACTTTAACTAGTTAGACTGGGTAGTCCAGTCTGATTTCTAAAACAATACCTAATACCAAAAATAATGCCAAACATATAATTCATATGATTGTTCTCTAATTGATTGTTATTTATTTTGTTTACATGATGATGTGATGATGGTCTGCTATGCTTGTGAGGATGTTATGCTACTTAGGTTGAAGCAAGTTGAAATTAGAAGATTTGAAAAGTTGAAGGAGTTTTTTGTCAAAGATAAAGCTCGAAGGGCTTGGTGTGCTTATTTCAAAAGTGCTTCTTGATTTCTATATCATGCAATCAGACTTATTATTCAAGCAAGATACACAAAAGAGTATATTGGGGGTTTCTCAATTTTCGATCCCTCGTGTGGTTTTCATCTATTCATATCACATGTAGCTTGTGATCAATCTTCATCTTCTCCAATTATCTAGGATTTTATCCCTTGTCTCACGTTAAGAATCAGGTTCTCAAAAGCTTGTCCCGATCAGTCTACTCTTTAATCATCTTCTTCTTCGTTTGTGTTTTAGGGTTCAAAGCCGGCCCTGAGGAGGGGCGGGATGGACTCCCGTCCAGGGCCCACTCGCTCACAGTGCACAAATTTTTTTAAATTGTTTTTTATATTATATATATTTCTATAAAAAAATAGTTATAAATTATAATTTAATAAAAAACTTAACTCATTATATTTTAAACCAAAATTTATTTTTTGGGCTCATTTTATAAACCCAATTACTCAATTAAAAGCCTTTTTTTTTAAAATATTTAAATCTCATGGGTTATGGTCCATTATTGCTTGTTTAATTATTTAGATGGTCAATTGAGAAGCCCAAAAAATAGATGATTTTGTTATGTTTATTTTAATACCTAAAACTCATGAGTTATCCGTAAACTATTACGCTATGCCATTTTAATACTTTAATTTTGTTATGTTTATTTCTAAGACGTTTGTTTTTGTTCAAAAAAATTAGTTTATATAATTCAATTCGATAGAGCCAATGGCATTTTTTCCGGCTCGTCCAGGGCACTAAAATGCTTAGAACCGGCCCCGTTAGGGTTTACCATATTTTTAATCAGATTGTTATTTTTCTTATTTTGAGTCTCTCTTTTGATTTGTTGATGTTCTTGTTTAGATTTCTATGGGTGAAAACACTTTGGTTTGGGTTGAATAATATGGGTGAAATCACAGTGCCACACCCTATGGTCTTATTAATATTGATCTAAGCTATTTAAAAGTGATAATGAAGTTGGTATAATCGAAACTTGTTAAAAGTTTCAAGGTTATTATCTTACTGGTTATTATATATTTCTAGTAAATACAATGAATTATTTCAACTATATATGATACGTTTGGAAGAAGATAAATAATACTAATATACCATTTTTTGAAATGACACTGTCAAAGAAAACAATCTATATAGAATTTCATATATATAACTAGTTTCATATTTTTTATTATTTAAATATATTTTTATTACATCAAAATCTTTTTGTCATATTGACTTTATTAAGGTGTAAAATTTATTATTGATTTTATTGGCACGTAACCCTGTTGGATAAAATTTTATTATTGTTTGGCGAATCATAAGTATCTTTAGAAACAAGTCGTGAATATAATAATATTTCTCAAACAAACATCTTAAACTATAAATTATCTTTAGAAAAATTCTTAACAATATTGGATTTTTTTAGTGAATTACACTTAGTGGAACAGGTATAAGTAGGCAAAAAGCCATTTTTAATAATAAAATTCCCAATTTAAAGAGACTTTTTTAAATGATTTAATGACATGTATTAAATATAACTAAAAAACAAACAAATGGATGGTACCCTAAAAGGTAGCATATTAAGAACATAAAATACAATGTTTAAAAATAACTTTAGTTTAGAGTTAATTACATGGATAGTCCATCTAGTTATGTTTAAATTTTGCATTTGATCCTTAAAGTTTAAAATCTTTAAATATAGTTTCTAACATTTATTTCTCTTTCATTTATAGTCTCTAGTCCTGTTAGTTGACAGTTAGTTTAAATGTCGTAAAAATTAGCATTTTACTCGCATTAGCCATATATTTAATTTACCTTTTAAACTATAGCATTATTTTTATTAAAGAAAATTTTATATTTTTGTTTTTCAAAATTTTTTTATTTTTTATATTATTTTTATAATTTCTTTATTAATAAGATTATTATTTAATAAAATACGTTCTAAATATACAAATAAAAAACTTTTTAAAACATGTTTTCTAAATGTTTGGTTTTTAAACCGTTCGTTTTCTATACGTCATTCTAAAACTATCTGATTATTTAGACTTTTTTTTAACTGGTTGGTTCTCTAACGTTGTTTTTTTAGAACCATTCATTTTTTAAAACATCTTTTCTTAAACTAATTCTTAGTTTTTTTAAAAACAATTTAGTTTTAAATATTTTTATAAAGAAGACATTTTTATAAAGGTTTAAAAAATCCCGCATATTGGCTCAAAAAAATTTATAAACCAAACATTTAAAAGAAGATATTTTTTAAAATATTGCTTATTTATGTATTAAATAATAAGTATATTTATAATAAAATAAAATGTAAATTACATTGATGATCCCTACAAGTAAAAATAATTATTTTGACAAATTTAATATTACTAAGTGAACTAACAGAGTAGGGATCATTAATGAAATATAACTATAACATTAGGGACTATATTCGTAAATTTAATACTTTAAGGACCAAATCCAAAATTTTAACCAAACCACAAGGACCATCTGTGTAATTTACTCTTTAGTTTAATATATCTAAGTAGTTAAATTTTGATATTTTTTATTAGAAAAATAAAACAACGCATATCCTAAGAAACAAAATAAATGATTAAAAGTAAAGTTATATATGTTGTTACTATTATAAGAATAAATTTATGGAACAATAATGAAGTTTTATCAAGACCTAATAAGCTCACTAACATCTTTTTTAAACTACAAGCGTGTGAGACCATCACCATGTGATGGGGATGTAAAAATTTATAAAATTGTGTATCTGTACTTAATCATCCATTATTATGCTAACCAACAATTTAAAGATCGAACTAGACTGGCTAGTTCAATCGGTTTAAGGAACCGCCGGTATGCCCGGTTCAAAATCCAAAAAAACTTTAGTTTTATTAATAATGACATACAAGAAAGCATGCACATCAAACACAAACTTCTTTACTTTTAACTTTGAGCAAAAGACTTTTTATACAAAAGTTGGATACTATTTTGTTTTTTCTATACAACTAATATGTGATAGAAATATTTTCTGTAGTTTTAGTTTACTGACAACATTGTATATTAACACTTGCACGAAACGAGATTTGACTATTGATAAGGTCCCATGAATAAACTTGGAAGATGATTCTCTACAATCATGTATACTAGAATTCTATCAAATAAAAAAACTTGTGAAAGAGAATGACTTGTGTATTCGAAAGAGCTTGACAAAGTACTTTGTTTTTGTTGTAAGCTTTTTAAACAAGGACATCCAAAAGGTTGGTTAGATAATGGAGGTTATACACTTATTCAAATTGAAAACATGCTACTAATAGGCTTAAAGAGCATGAAGTTAGCTTTGAACATTTGAAAAATATGAATCAATGGTTTGAAATGCATCAAAGGTTGGAATGTACGAAACAACTGAGAGAGTAATGTTCGAGCAGTTTAAGAATGAAAGAGATCGTTGGAAAGAGGTAATTTCAGGATTATTTCACTTGTGAAATTTCTAGCCAAACATGGTTTAGCATTTTGGGTAAGAAATGAGAAGTTGTATTAAAAGAGTAATGAAAATTTTTAGGATTGATTAAGATATTAGAAGAGTTTGACCCGAATATGAAGGAACATGTGCGGTGTATCATGATTAATGAATTCCACATTCATAATCTTGGAGTCAGATACTTTTCAACCATTGTTGACCAAACGATTAGTTCTCTTGAAACGAGGTTCGAACAATACTAGCAATACCACAAATTGTTTAGTTTTTTGGTTTTTGAAAAAGTTGAATACACCTGATGAAAAAGTTCTTAAGTTGCATTGTTATGTTCTTGAAGATTCATTTTAAGTATGAAGAAGAATCGGATATTAATGCTAATAAAGTTCTTCTAGAGTTGAAGTTGTTTGATATATTTTTAATCTAGTAATATTATCAGCCCCCTTGATACTTTAGACAGTTTGAAGTAGCTTAGTCTTTTTTTTTAATGCATTAATTGCATATAAAGTGTTATTGATTATTACAGTAACAATGGCACCAGTAGAAAAAAATTTTCAAACCTGAAGTTGTTGAAGTCTTACTTACGATCCATAATATCCAAAGAAAGATTCAAAGGATTGATGATGGTAGCTATTGAAAACGGTGTAGTAGAGAGCATGAATTATGAATTATGAAGTTGTTGAGTTTTTTTAAGAACACTCATGTTCAAACTTGATTAGAACAATTTAAGTGAAACAAATGTTTATTGTTAAAAGAAAAGAAAAGTGGTAACTTTTTATTCATTGTTTCATAACATAAAAAATACATTAAAACTAATAAAACTGATGATATCATCATTTTATCAGGTTTTGTTAACTAACAAGAAGTCAAGAATATTACTCATATTTAATTTTACCAAAAGTTGATATCATTTTAACTTTATTTCATAATAATTTAAATGGTTCATATCTTACTATTATAATATACAAACATCTCATGTGTCATATGATATTTTCTAAAACCACCATTAGTCATATGATATTTTTTAATTAGTCTATATTTATTTCCTAAAATATCTACATATTTATTAAATAAAAATATATATATATATATATGTTTCCTTCTTTATCTCCAAATCATAAATAATAATTTGTTTGATTTCCAAGTTATCTATAATTTCAAAATAAACATGAAATTCAATTTTAAAAACTCAAACAAATTTACTCCAAGTTAATTACTAATCATAAGATTCCGTCATAATTTTTGGTTTCTATTTATCTACATATTTTTTTTTAATTTTAAATTATTACATTTAATTTCATTTTAACTACAAATCATATTGGCAAATTAATGAGGTTTTCAACTTCTCTATTAATTTTAAATAATATCAAGAAAGTCGTTTTAAAAAGCGTGAAAACTTTTATTTTATTTTTGTATTTTTAACAAATTAATTCTTATTTTTGTGGATTTCGAATTTTAATTGCTACCTTGATAGGGTCGAGTCTCTTAATAAATTTTTCATAACTATTTTCATGTTTCTCTTTGTAAATGATATGGTATTACTTAACTTTATTCATTCTATTATTTACAAAACTTGATTGATTCATCATATAACCATGTTGAGTGAGTAACCTTGATGTTAAAGTTTAAGATTTTACCATCAACGTTCGTGTAATACGAATAAAACTTATCATATTAAAATGATAGTTGTTGGTGAGCAGATTATTTATTTTTATCTAATACATTTTTTTAGCAATTGTCATAACAAATAGAGCAACACATGTTGTATGCAAATATCTATTCAATAATTTTTAAAATACTTTTATACATTTTCATTCTAGATTGTTTTATGTTAACTAAATATATAATAATTATGTCAATTTGTTTAGTTTAAAATTTTATTTTTTCACTCGTGTATCACACGGGTTTATAAACTCAATAAATGTGCTAAAATAGTATAATCCCAATTTAACCATATACTCTACTTATTACGGAAAAGAGAAGACTAAAAGTAGATTTGACGAAGCTTAAATTCGTACCTACTTTTGACTTAATTCTTTTCTTTTTTATTTAATATGACAAATACATAAAATAGAAACAAATAAAAAATATGGATACTAGAGAAAACTGAGTAAGAAAATGTTAAAAACATTGCAAAAACATTACCCTAACTCCCTCCCTTGAAGAAACACCTATTTTCTTCAAATTTGGTAAAAACATTCTAATAACATCCATTTACAGTTGAAAATCGTATCATCAGAGTTTTACTAAAGCCATGTAAAGAGTTTTAAATGTTTAACAATAGCTAGTATATATTAATATTTTAGCTAATTTAACACGTTTATCCATTACTTCAATTTTTTTATAACAAGACTTAGATTACACATAGCCACTATAGCTGAGTCATAACTCTATGTCCAGTGGTTTTATCACAATGGGCCTTGGGCGGTGGACGGGCCGTGTCATCAGCGCTGTTTGTGTTCGCGGGCGTGGGTGGTTTTTCGCCGATGGTTTTACGCGTGTGACTGTGCTTAAAAGTATTTTCAAAAATAAAGTTTAAGTAAAAATATACATTTTCAAACCATAAATTATAGTAAGTTAATTAGAACTTTTTGTTCGACATAATCATAAGCTCGTCTTTATCGATTCATACGATCAAATTAATGTTTTTCTTGAAAAAAAAACCCTAAATTTTGTATATAAAGCCTGATGAAATCCGTTGATCGGATGTCAGCAAACCCCCGTTAACCTTGGTTTTAACCTGTAATTATCTTTTTAACTATATTTTCTATTTTTTAACTACACTTTATTTTCTTATAACAACCTTATCAGTTGATACTTTTAAGAATTTAAAGACACATTATTTTTGCAGGAGGACAATCACCGATGATATTAGTTTTAGTCGATGATTGTCTTATAACTATTTATATGTACTTAATGATAATATATAATAATATTCTTTTGTTATATAACCTATATGCTTGACGTTTCATTTTTTTTTTTGATTTAAAAATTTTAATCAATATATGACAAGAAATTGATCAAAAGACAGACATTCCATATGCAAATGGAATCCCATCTATCCGATTGATTTGATCGTCCATTTTCAAATATCTAAAAAACCAAAATATTATATCCAAAACAATATATATGCTTTGATTATGTCGTAAAAATCAACTTCATCGTATCAATTCAGATTTTCCTTACATCATCACACTCATAGAAATAAGATTTTATTACATGTTTGATTGGGTATCTTGAAATGTTTTGATTTATATAAGAAAGTTGAAGTCTTCAAACACTATGTATAGGCGTAAAAGATAAAAACATGAATAAGATAACTCGGTATGTAAAATTAAGACCGAGTTATCAAGCGTAAAAGATGGAAACATTAGTAAGACACAACTCGGTCCATAAAGCTAAGAACGACTTATCAAAGTATATATTTGTCTTCGACTTTTGGAATCACAAGAAATGGTTTAAGTTGCTTCGTAAAAAAACATTAGGGGAGGCTTCAATTGTCAAGGTAGTTTTTTAGGTAAGGTTAAATGTGAGTGACTACAAGTATAAAAGATTCAAGGGGCATCCTAATTCGTAATGACGAAGTGTCTTCGTTCTATTCAAGAGTTTAAAGATTTTAATTTTGAAAAAAAAGAGTTTAATGTTGAAAGATGCAGGAACAAATTATTAATACAAATAGATAAAAACTGTTCTAACAAAAAAAACTACAAAAATAAAGTCAGTATGAGACTATGAGTGTTCTCTCAAATACTGGTATGGCTTTGTACTTGGACGTGTGTTCCCAAGGGATGTTCTAACTTTTGAATGCGCATAAAGTCATTAGCAACTTTTGAATCTTCTTTTTAAAATACTCATTAGGTTAGTACGTCATGTATTACACAGTTTAAATATATAAATTATTAAATAATTAGTAAAAAAAATTATGAATTATAAAACTATGCTTAAATATAAAATATGATTATATATTACTTATAAATAGCTACTTTAAGTAAATAAACAATAATATATTTTTCTTAAACTTTTGTTTTATAAAAAAAATTATGGTTTGTAAATATTTTGTTTTAAGTAAAATGATTTTTTTTTTTAAAAGTTTGTTAATTTTTTTTGTTTAAAAAGTGTGTTTTTAATTTAAAATAAAATAGATTTTCAATTTATTAAATTATACATTTTTTAATTTGAAAATGATATGAGTAATATTATTAGTATTCAATATTAGTTTTAATAATAGAGAGAAATGAGAAAGTTAATATGATGAGTTTTACGATTACGTCATTTATTATCTTATTTTTTTCTTATTATAGATAGATTGATAGACAAACAGACAGATATATATATATATATAGGCTAGAAACCCATGTATTAAACGGATTATAGTTAGTAATAAACACAAAGATTTACAGTACGATATTTTATATAAGATATGAATTTTATATACATAATAGTTCAAGAAAATAAAACAATTATATTATTTTTTTAACTCTCTTATCTAAATAGTTTCATTTTTAAACATTCGTATTAAGATTCTTTTATAAAAGAATTTATTTTTATAAAAATCTTGTTTATTAAAAACTCTGGTTTGTAATTATTCTGGTTGTTTTAATAAGATTGTTTTTAAAAAGTTCACATTTTTTATATTTTTTTAAAAAAAGGACGGATTTAATATAATTTTATTTCAAAAAGGTTTAGTGTT
Organism: Flaveria robusta; assembly: GCA_025506415.1. Taxonomy (NCBI): domain Eukaryota; kingdom Viridiplantae; phylum Streptophyta; class Magnoliopsida; order Asterales; family Asteraceae; genus Flaveria; species Flaveria robusta. The sequence goes on from CM046472.1 coordinate 23,854,488, forward strand.
TTTGAAAATTTCATATTATATAAATTTTTTTTATTATTAGTTCTTTTTTAATTAAAAAAATGTGATTTTTTATTTTCTTAATAAAAATCTAACTTTAAAAAGATACATTGATTTTAAAAAATTTAAATAAGAGAGAGAAATATTGCAATTAATAAAATTTATATTTAATAATAGAGAGAAATTAGTTTTAATGTTTAAATTACTATAATACACTTTTAAAAAGAAAATTAGGTGATAATGTCTAAAAGAATGACAAGTGGCAAAAAAGTAGGTTAAAAGAATGATATGTGGCTTTAGAAAGCTTGATTTATTAGAATCTATAGATTTGTCAAGAACTTATGTGCATTGAGGTCGGGAATGCACACACGAGAGGCTTGTTCGTGACTACTTCACAAATGGTAATTGGTTCACAAGTGAACGGTTTAAGAAAACTTTTGAATGAATGCAATGTTTATCCTTCAAATTGTTGATGATATGGTACGGTATTTTAATTACATTCAAATCCAATATGATGCTAAAGGTAGGATGGCCATTGTGCACTTAGGTAGCATGTGAATATGTCGAGTTATATTTTATATATAACATGTACTAGGTTAGGACCCGTGTACTACACGGCTAATAAAAAAAATTGCAAGATCTCAGATTTGAATTTAGATTGAGTTTTTATGTTCACAAGGTAAGATGTAAATATACACGGACTCTATAAATTGTATATTGTTAGTGTATGAAATTTAAGAAATAATATAATTATTATAATTAATTTGAGATAAGATAACAAACCAATTCTAGATTGAGAAATGGAATGATCTAAAATAGATTAAAAGGTAGTGAAGTCAAAATCATATTTGAAGCCTAGAAAGTTGATACGTTTTGTAATCGTTATTTCAAAATTCAAGCATAGTATATGTTCATTATCAAAATGCTTAAATTTTAAATATTTTTCATTAAGCAATGAATTATAAACAAAAATATTTATTTTCATGTAGATTGCTTTTAAACGTTATAAAATATTATGTTCCATATGTTTGGTTGTATTTTGATATCTTGGAATTACAACAAAAATATTTTAATTACAAAGTTAAGTATTAAAATTTTTAAAAATAGATATAATAAATAATTAAATTAAATTAAAATGTACCTACTAATCCATAAATATATTTCATCTTACTTGTGAACATTAACTTTTTTTTAATGTCTAATTATTCTTATTATAATTGTGAGGTCATATTTCTTCATGTGAAGGTCATTCAAAAAAATAAATATTTTAATTCTATTTTTTGTGAAGTAATTTCATAAAACAATATGAGTAAACAAAAAGCAGTGATTTTATCTTTAAGTCCCTAACGCATTTTTTTGAATTATTCATTCAAAAATAAAAAGATGATTAAGATCATAATTATATCAATTATTTTAAATAATGTCTAAATCCGAAGATTACTATAGTATCAACTTTTTAATATCTTTTGTTCATCGATCATTGAATTTTGTTTCTAAAACAATTTACCATTTTATGACATAAATTGTTTATAATGAATGATAATTTATCATATTTTGATTATAAATTGTCTTTAACTTAAATATTAATATTAATTTTTAGTTTTAGTTTAAATGAATGACAATTTATTGTATTTTTATTGCACTAAGGTGTTATTTTCGAAACAGTTACTTATTTAATATATATGACATTTTAAGACAATTTAAACATTAAGAAGTTCAAGTATAATCAGTAATTCAATACACTTTATTTGATATAAAATTTTATTATGGAAACAATTTAAAACTTCAAATATATCAATTTCTAATATGAAAACTATTTAAAATGTTAATTATTGTAACTGTTGATTGTTTTTAAAATGATTAATAAATGCATTTTTTAAATTAAAAATCATAGTTTCCAAAATAAATGCAATCACAATTTAATACATTTTAGGCGGGAAAACTAAATTTGAGAGGCTCTCATTGATTGACACGTGTCCCTAGAAAACCTTGATGATTGCCACGTGTCATTAGAAAACCTTGCTTTATTAGAGGTAATAGATTAGCATCTGTTTGACAATCTATAAACTAGTAAAAGATCTGATTAGGTAAAAAACTTTGAACCAACAAATGTTGAACCAGTAAGTGTGTTACTTGGTTGGATCTGTGAATTACTATGCAGAATGATTATTTTACCCTTATGAATTATATATATATATATATATATATATATATATATATATATATGTATATATATAGAGATGCATTCTATTAAAAACCATAAATATGTAAAAAACTACTCAGACCGCGTAAGCAATACATATAACGCCTCAATAAAAAAGAGAATACTAAATGATGATATTTTGATTCTATCTTTCCATCGTTTCATTAATTTATCATCTCTCTCTTTATTTTTTTGTGTGTAAAAACTATAAAATGCTTATATATGCAATACAATGTGGGTGCATATATACATATTATCAAAAGACTATAGATATCGTATTTTTTTAAATTTATTTTAAAAATAGTAAAATTACAAGCATTTTGATATATTTTTATAATAGATAGTACAACACTTAAAGTGGTTGTTTACATATTTTTTGTTTTCAATTGAATGTTCATCTATGTATATATATATAGAATAGTCACTGGCTTAAACAACGGATCAACTAGACAATTATTAGATGAATTAAGTATGGATTAATATTGATTTGATTATTGTTTGGTTCGAATTAAGTATAGAATTATACATGTTTGATAAGAGTACAATTTGTTTTCTTAGGACCAATAAGCAAACCATCTGTAACCAATTACTTGAAGTTGAAATAAAACAATAAAAATCATGTAAAAATTTAATGGTAACAAACATAAAAAATGGAAGTGGATTCGACAAAGGTTAAATCATAACTACTTTTGACCATATCATTTTTCGATTTATTTAAGATAATAATAGCACATCCTTAAAAGTAGAAATGATTGAAGTGTGGAAAGGTGATTCTTTTCTTCATTTAATGTATTTAATAAGTAAAGCATAAAAGATATATGTTTTTTTGAACGGCATAAAAGATATATGTAAAAGAAATTTTGGTCTTCTATTCAAAGCATACAACTGTTAAATAATAATAGTCATTTTAATCTTATACTTGTAAAAATTTTAAAATATGTTAAAGTTGTGAAAGAAAGTCACCGATACTAATAGCTATAATATCATGAGCAGTTTAAAAATACTTATAATTTATTCTATTAATTTTATCCGTTTTATTTACCTCTATTGTAATTACGTACTCTTTTAATATTATAGTTTTATTTCTTTAACTTATATACAGTTTAAGATATAATAAACATGGTTAGAAAAATTATTTGTGTTACTAATAAGTTATTTTACATGACTGGAAAACTGAAAAAAAAATGTTTCTCAACTTATCAAAACTTTCTTGTACAAAAGAACATAATGTTAGATACTTCATTACTTGGCTAGATATTAAACTAACTTTAGAGGGACAGACATCCTATATGCAAAAGGAATCCCATGTGTATTTTTTATTGATATATGAATCTTTTAAATGGGTTTTGTTTATGTATTGAAAATCCAAAAATTTGACATAAAGTGAAACGGCACAAAGCTATGAAACCATAGACGCGTAAACTTAAACACGATAGAATTGTTCGCAAGTTGATACAAACAAACATGGGAGGACTTAGCTTAAAGGGACCGCAGTCACATGAATGCCATGAATTTTCACGTGTATATGAAGATATATATATATACGAGTTTTTCGAGTGATACCGTTGTGTTTTTAGATACTGGCTCCATTAGTTATAAAAAAAATATTTATAAACCCAAAACTCGAAAAAGAAAACTAAGTTAATTAATTAAATAAGTAAATAATCTCACTCCCACTAAATAATGAATACCTAGAAAGCCCATAAGTAAAATTAAATTAGCCCACTCCCAAGAAAACCTTAAAAAATGGACTTGCAAAGTGCAATAAAAACTCAGGAGGTGGTAGAGAGGATTTGTCGATCGAAAAACAAGACTCAAGAGATTGTCAATAGTCAATTGATTAGCTTTTTAAAGAAATTTTCTTCAAAGAAGCATGTGAATACAGAAATTGGATGTGTATGGATATATAAACAATTCTTAGGTAGCGTTTGGTACGCAGTAATTAAGTACGAAATGGAATGAACCATTAAGTGTGAATAAATAAAAATATGTTTGGTTGGTGAAAGTAATGGAAAGAACCATTACATGGTTGATTTCATTCCCTCAAATTCATTCCATCCATCCCCCTTCTTTTTTTTTTAATCCATCCCTTCTTTTATCATTAGTCACCAACGCCACCCACTCACACACCGCTGCCAACGCCAACCACCGGCCACCACCACCGCCGCCGCCGGAAACCACCACCGGCCAACACCGTCGTCGGAAACCACCACCATCGGCTGGCCACCGCCACCGCCAGAACCACCACCATTACCAGCCACCACCGCCGCCGGAAACCACCATCGGCCACCACCGCCGTCAGAAACCACCGCCGCCGGAAACCACCATCGCAGGCCGCCACCACCACCCGCCATCACCACCATAACTACTTTTATATTTCATTACTTCGTTCTTTCATACCTAACAAACAACACAACGTAATAATTCATTTATTAGGGTAAACAAACAGGACAATGGAATGTAATGATTTATTTCATTCTCTCATCCATTCCATTCCCTCATTTATTCTATTACTTCGTCTATTTCGTTATCTCATACCAAACAGACCCTTATATTTGTTGTATTGAAAAAGAGTTCTTTTGATATGCTTATTTCGAAGATGTATGCAACGTTTTCCAAAAATAAAAAATTGTAGGGAACAACTATATGATGTTTTATTTCAATTTGTAAAGACCATCATTCATATATTATGTGCTTATTACATTCTAAGAATGATGATTTTTTTATTACTGTATCTTATTTTAATTATTTGACTAACTTAACCTGGCATGACCTTACAATTTTCTATCTACTTTTATATAATTAGAGCATCTAAAAATAGTAACTCCTCTGAAATAAATTTCTGGACCTGTCACTGCAAGCAAAACATGTTAAACCTGAAGATTTAATTTATTTCTTTTTACAGGAATTATAACTTTAAGAAAAGTAATTGTATTCAAACCATAAAACATGACCTTTGTCTTTAATCTTTTAAATAATAATATAAAACTCTTAGTATGACATAAAATACGTGTGTAATTTCTTTTAAAAATAAGCAGTTAAACGTTCAACACACGAAGCCACTAGGTTAACCAGAAGATTCAAGCCGCAACTAACATGAACCTTCTGGATTAAACTCTAGCCTGTGAACTAACGTTAGGTTTGTGCTTTGTTAGATACCTCTAATTTCAAACAATTTCATAAAATGATATTCTTCCACACACTGAATAAGTGAAAAGACAAATACATCATTAAGATACAAGATTACAAGATACAACCGAAATTATAAGATCGAGATCGAGATAATGTTGTTTGTTTTCTTTCTATGGCTCGACAACCACCTTCCCAGTGGCATGACCCTCGGCGCTCTTGGCCCAACCCTCTTCGGCCCGACTTAAAGGATACCTCGAGTCAATGACAGTTTTCAGTTTTCCTTCTTTTACCAATTTCACAAGATAAGCGATCTCTTCGGCTTTTGGAACCACAAGTAATGGTTGAAGTTGCTTTTTTGAAAATGTGAGTTTATTCACAGCATAAGTCCAAAACGCAGCACCACTCGGGGTTATATCAATTACTTTCCCAGTCGGGGTCAGGTTGGGCTCGAAGGTTGACCACGGGACACCAGTGGCGCAATGGACCACTACATCGTATTTCTGGCCCGATGGGCTTTTGAGAGCTGCTCCTTCAGGAGTCTTGTAGTCTAGAACCTCGTCAGCTCCTAAGCCTTTGACGAATTCAATGTTGCGAGCCCCACATGTGGCGGTTACGTGGGTGTTGCCTAGTTTTGCTAGCTGGACTGCATAGTGACCCACACCCCCTGATGCAGCAGTTACTAGGACGTTGGTTCGTGGTTCTGTTTTTTCCAGTTTTAGTCCACCAGTTACAGTAAGGGAGCGGAGGGCGGTGCACCCTGCAATAACTAGACTCGCACCATCTGCAGCTGATACTTCTGGTGGTCTTGAAACTGTTGAGCTTTCTTTAGCCACGGCATACTCAGCTAGCCCTCCGCCCGCACCCCCCTGTCACAAATGCAAAAATGTTGAAATTCAATAAAGGTCTGGTATATAGAACTTTCTAAATCATTTTGTTATATTATTTTGCCTTATAATAACTAATACGTTAATTGTTCGCGGTTTTGTTTAATTGATCAAATAAGTATAAGCAGGCCAACCCAACACAAACTAGCCCGACCCACCCAACTTGCTACATCCAATAGGAACCATTGAACAACATCTCGAAAATCAGAAAGAAGAAAGTGAAACTCACAAGAGTTGAAACAATTTTGTCACCAGCTTTAAAATTCTTTACACCAGGTCCAACTTCCACAACTTCTCCCGCTACATCACCAACTGATCCAGACATACAATCAAACATTATTATGATTAATCCTAGAGAAGCTTGTGAAGAAAACATCTTCTCAATTCATACAACATATATTATCATGTTTTCTTTCAATCATATCCGATTATCATGTTATCATGATTATTGATTCGACATGCAAGGAAAGCGTGTGGAAGAGTATTACACCCTTTATTGTGAAATATCAATTACTTGCTAAACAATGTGAACTGCGTGAAAGTAGGATAAATTTGGGAGTCAATAAGTTTTATAAAACGTTCTTGGTAGAAAAAAATGTGAATAAAGGTCTGAATGAATTGAATTGGGTTTAGGAATGGAAGAAATCCTGGGAAATCTTGATCTTATAAAGAGTGGGAATTCTTGAAATGGGTTTAGCAATTGAATTGGCTTTTAATCTTTCTCAATCTCAAAAAAGACTAAAGGTCATCAAAGTAGATAAACAAGCCACTCCTAGTAAAATCCCGCTCAAGTAGCAAGGTCTGGAAGGGTGCGATAAGGACAAACCTTTCCTCTACCCAAGGATTTAGAAAGCTGCACTCACCAAGACCTTCGGCCCAAAAGGAAAACTCCATTTTTCTCGCATATGAAGTATTAAAAAGACAGAGTGTATGCAAGGAAAACATCAACAGAAATTACCAATAACAACACAAAGCCACCAATCACAACAAGGCCATTGAAGTAGATATGCATCCAAGACAAAACCAAAACCGATTATAAGTAGAGAGTTATGAAAAAAAAAAACATAATCCAATTGCACCATTCGATTTAGCTCAGAGAAATAAGTCAGTAATGTAACCGCTTATCTATCTCTTCCTAACTCCCACTGTAGTTCACACAATTCTCTACTTAAGATCGATTATGTACTGAATTCACCGCTACGAAACTATCAAACTAACCTGGTATAAAAGGAAACTTTCTGGGCAAAAACGGGCGTGCCAACCCAGCCTGGAGCTTCCAGTCAATCGGATTAATGCTTGCTGCTTCAATTTTCATCAGAATCTCACCATTCCCAGGAGCAGGGATAGGGATTTCAACATGCTGTAAAACATATAAACAACACTATCAACTTCTACATATCATAATAAAAATTCATAAAATTAACCAGTGCTTCCAAAAGTAGCAGAATTTCTACTTTCAAGATATCAATTAACCTCTATTTGCATCCAATTCGAACACACTATAACTGAATGATGTCTCTACTTCCAAACTGATCTGAATCATGAAGCTATCCATGAAAATTCATTAACGTGTTAACTAATTGTTCTAGATAGTAGATCATTTGGCCGAACTGCAATAATCGAAGATTAAAAGGTAAAAATAACTAAAATCGCCGATCTAAGTTGAATACTGTAAACCCTAGGCAATCAATCATCATTTCTATCGATTCATACAGAAACTATAACTTCGAAATCATATAAAGTTAGATGTATCAGAATTAGGTGTTAAAATGATAAGATTTAAGGAGCAAAATTAAAACATAACAATCGATTTGAAAGCTATTGAATCACCTTCAATCCGGCGGCACTTCCGCCGTAGCAAGTGTACCACACCGCCTGCATCAATTTTCCGGCCAAATTCATCCTCCAATTCAACTGTTGTTCGCCTCGAGTTTAGTGTTATCACTTATCAATGAGTGAGGATAGTGAACACATTTATAATTGATTTTGAGTTAACTTCAAGGATGGTTCCTATAGTAATATCATATTGCAGTTTTAGTTTTAGACTTTTGGAAGTTACACTTAACCCGGCCTAGGTTTTTTATAAGACGAGAGATATACATCTATTATTGAAAGGGTCGATTAAATAAAAACGATGCAAATGTCATTGTTTTTTTCTTGCTTTGACCCACCCCCGTCCTCTTCGGCCTATCTCTAAACCTAGTTGTCGTTTTTTCAACCATGAGCATCGTTTGTATAAAAGAATACACGAAAAACATGAATTAGCCGGTATATTATAATTTTGTGAATATTGTTAGTTCTTAAATTTTCATGTGCTAAAAAAATTTATAACTCAAATAAGGTGTAGTCTTCTTGTAAACTTGATTTTCTATTCACATTTTGTAATTGAATATCGTGTATATGTTTTGAAATACGGGTTAATTGAGTTTATCATTGGTCGTCATTAGGTCAACGATGACTTGGTATTTATGTTTTTTCTCTATCTAATTGAATATGAGCATGTCTTTTGAAATTTGAGTTAATAACCTAACGTTGATATGTGATGTTAAAACATACAAAAGGTTGCCTCTGAATAGCCGTTTAAATATACAATGTATATCACTATTGATTGCAATAGTATTTCACTTCAGGCTAATATGTTATAACATTTCTTCCCCATTACAACTGGGTTTTTTTCGATAACCAAAAACTTCTTTGTAAAGAATTTCTTGTGCGATATATGTTTTATTATACCATCATAACACACTTAGATATGACCTCAAAAGAGATTCGGAATATATGTTGAGTATGGATAATTATGTATGATTAAATAATTAGAGTCATTAACGGGATACAAAGAGACCTAATAAACATTCGAAACTTTCACGCTCCCGCTTGATCTGTGAGAAGATGAACCCATACTATCGCTTGTACATTTAACTCGACTCTTTAGTATCAAAGAACTAAATACTATCCTTTTCATTAAACGTATCTTTCCATATTCTCATATTTACAAGAAAAAGAAATTCAATGCATTTGCACAACTGACAAAATGAGAGCGAACCTTGAATATACCCATGTCAATCTTCCTAATGCCAATTACATTCTAGTTCTGGGTTCAAGCTGAAACTAACATGAACCATTTTGACTAAACTCAAACATGTGAATTTGATGTTAGGCTTGTGTCATGTCAGATACCCTTAATTTCAAAAGAAATTATAAAATCATATTTTTCCACACGTTGAATAAGTGTAAAAGACGAATACATCAATAAGACACAAGATACAACACGAATTATAAGATCGAAGTTGGGATAATGTTGTTCGTTCTTATTCTATGGCTCGACAACCACTTTCCCAGTGGCATGGCCCTCAGCACTCTTAGCCCAACCCTCTTCGGCCCGACTTAAAGGATATCTCGAGTCAATGACAGTTTTCAGTTTTCCCTCTTTTACCAACTTCACAAGATAAGCGATCTCTTCGGCTTTTGGAACCACTAGTAATGGTTGAAGCTGCTTTTTTGAAAAGGTGAGTTTATTCACAGCATAAGTCCAAAATGCAGCACCACTTGGGGTTATATCAATTACTTTCCCAGTTTTGGTTAGGTTGGGCTCGAATGTTGACCACGGGATACCAGTGGCGCAATGGACCACTATGTCGTATTTTTGGCCTGATGGGCTTTTGAGGGCTGCTCCTTCAGGAGTCTTGTAGTCTAGAACCTCGTCAGCTCCTAAGCTTTTGACGAATTCGATGTTGCGAGCCCCACATGTGGCAGTCACGTGGGTGTTACCTAGTTTTGCTAGCTGGACTGCATAGTGACCCACACCCCCTGATGCAGCAGTTACTAGCACGTTGGTTCGTTGTTCTGTTTTCTCTAGTTTTAGTCCACCGGTTACTGTAAGGGAGTGGAGGGCGGTGCACCCTGCGATAACTAGACTCGCACCATCTGCAGCTGATACTTCTGGTGGTCTTGAAACCGTTGAGCTTTCTTTAGCTACAGCATACTCGGCTAGCCCTCCACCTGCACTCCCCTGCCACCCATGAAGCGGATTGAAGTTCAATAAACATTTACTTTTTATGTATGCAACTTTCTAAATCATCTTCTTGTATTATTTTACATAATCATAAGTAACACAATTATTGTTTACAATTTTCTTTAAATGATTGAATAAGTGTAGACAGGTCAACCCAACACCAACCGGCCACACCCGCCAGATTCCCAGATGGCCCACATCCGGTTAGAACCATTGACAAACGAAATCTCAAAAAACAGTAGGAAGAAAGATGAAACTCACAAGAGCTGAGACTATTTTGTCACCGACTCTGAAATTCTTTACACCAGGTCCAACTTCTACAACTTCTCCTGCTACATCACCAACTGATCCAAACATATATTCAAAAATAGTTACGATTAATCCTTGAGAAAAGCGTGAAGAAAACATGTTCATAGTTCATACAACACATTATCATTATTCTTTCAACCATATTCGATTGTTAATATGATATATAAGGACTGCTATTCCAAAGAGTATTACAACCTTGATCAGTTGATCATGAAATCCCTACTGCTTGTTAAACTTATGAATCTTATGTAAGTAAGATCCTCCAAATTGCACCTTCTTGATTTGACTCTGAGACATAAGGCGGATATGTCACGACTTACCTACCCTCTTTCTCACACCCATTACATCTACCAACACTAGGAGGTATGCTCAACGGATTATACAGTTCTCGTGATTTGAACACAACGTGTCAAACTATCAAACTAACCTGGTATAAACGGAAACTTCCTGGGCAAAATAGGGCGTACGAAGCCCCCTTGAATTCTCCAGTCAATTGGATTTATGCTTGCTGCTTCTACTTTCATCAGAATCTCATCATTTCCAGGAGCAGGTATAGGGATTTCAACATGCTGCACAACATACAAACAACACTATCAACTTTTACATATCATGATATGAATACAGAATACATAAAATCAATCCACATTAATCAATTGGTGCTTCCAAAAGGAGAAGATTGTCTACTTTCTAGATATCAACTAAACCTAATTTTGGATCCAATTTGATAACAACATAACTGAGTGATGTTTCTGCTTCCAAATTGATGCGAATTATGAAGATATTCATGACAATTCATCACATGTGTTAATTGAATGTTCTAGACAGTAGATCATTTGAACGAACTGCAATAATCGAAGATTAAAAGGTAATAAGAACTAAAATCGCCGATCTAACTTGAATACTGTAACACTAAGCAATCAATCATCAGGTATACTATCGATTCATTCAGAAACTATAGCTTCAAATCATATAAAAGGTAGAACGTAAACAGAATCCACAAACTGAGAGCAAATTAACACAAAAGTGTTTAAAAGAATCAGTAAACAATGCTACATAATAATTAATTTGAAATGCTATTGAATAACCTTTAAACTGGCGGAGCCTCCGCCATAACAAGTGTACCAAACGGCCTGCATCAATTTTCCTGCGAAATTCATAATGGTACCAGTGATTTAGTGATTGAAGAGTTGGGGATGATGACAGCTTTTATATTTGATTTTGAGTTCATTATGTACTTACGGTTTTGGATCTTAAGTTTTAGAAGTTACATTCCGATCCTTGCTTTTATTTTTTTATATATAAATGATCGATATACTTTTGTGACTAAATAAAGGTTAATACGGTTGTCGTTGTCTTCTCTCCGTTCCTTTTGATTTGTTCTTTTAGCCATCATTGTTGTAGCCTTGTCTCTAGAATGACACACTGATTCAATCGATTGTCGAGGAGGCATAGGCGTACTTAATCAACTCTCAAAGCAAAGGCATGACCTAGTGCTAGTGTTACAAGACTAAATCTAGGTCATGATTAAAACAACATTAGTGCTTGTTTTCTGGATTTACGTACCTCCTTCACATTTCAAAATCAAATTAGGCTCACGTTGCAGACTTAAAGCAGGTTAGTCTGTCAAGATTTTAACAATTGAAGGGATATGCTTGTTGATTATGTTCTAGTTGAGCTTAACCTACAAAAACCTACACACAACGCAAGTATGTACATATGTTTCATTGTGGTTGTGTTATTTATTTTGATTTTATATTCTTTTAATAGTAAGAGTAAAATAGTAACTTAACTAAAAGGTACTAATCTTTTAACCAAGTGTTAGTGAAAACTATCAAGTATATTACTCGTTATTGAGGGGGAGTGTAGATGTTTTTTTAAAAAACAGGTGACAAACAACGAAATATGTATTAGTGTAGGGACCATTTATGTAACTATTATTTTTTATTTTAAGATTCCATAAAGCAGCTCTGTTTGGACTCTAGGGGTCACGCATTTTGACTCGCCATTACGTATTTTCTAACTACTTGATTTTTGTACTATTCTGACTTAAATAATAATAAACATCTCCATGTGAAAATTACCATCAAGTTTCAATATATATTATTATTCTAGACACACAAACTAAACTAAAAAAAAACATCCCACTCAACCTGACCCATTTACACATATCGTTACATGTATAAGGTATAAAACACACACAAACTAAGTGACACTGGATAACTTGGGAAACTTAAGTTTTTAACACCTGTGTAAAAGACAAAAATACCAATAAAATGCATCTTTATGTCTCACACTCCACAACCACCTTTCCAGTAGCATGACCCTCCATGCTTTTGGCCCAACCCTCTTCGGCCCGACTTAAAGGGTATCGCGAGTCGATAACGGTTTTGATTTTCCCTTCCTTCACCAAACCCACGAGGCGCTCGATCTCTTCTGCTTTCGGTACCACAATCAATGGCAGAAGTTGTTTCTTTGAAAACTTGACTTTGTTCACAGCATAGTTCCAAAACGTACCACCATTCGGGGTTAGATCGATTACTTTCCCGTTTGTGGTCAAGTTAGCCTTGAGGGTTGACCATGGGATCCCGGTGGTGCAGTGGATTACTAGATCGTATTTCTTGCCTGATGGGCTTTTGAGGGCAGCTCCTTCCGCGGTCTTGTAGTCTAGAACCTCATCAGCTCCTAAACTTTTAACAAACTCGATGTTACGTGCCCCACATGTTGCGGTTACATGAGTGTTTCCGAGTTTCGCAAGTTGAACCGCGTAGTGACCAACCCCGCCTGAACCGTTGGTTACTAGGATGTTTACCAGTGGCTCGGTTTTGTCTAGCTTTAGCCCACCGGTTACAGTGAGGGCGTGGAGGGCCGTGCACCCTGCAACAACCAGACATGAGCCGTCAGCGGCTGACACTTCTGGTGGTCTCAGAGCCGTTGCGCTCTCTTTAGCCACAGCATACTCGGCTAGTCCTCCACCCGGACCCCCCTGCCATCGAGTCCAAGTTAAAAAAAAAAAAAAAAAACACATATAATAAGTTCATTAGAATTCAGAACCAATTAGGAAACAAAATTGCATAAAAGCCCACAAAATCAAAGATGAAACTCACAAGGTATGTTATAACTTTGTCACCAACTTTAAATTTCTCTACTTTAGATCCAACCTCGACCACCTCTCCCGCGACATCGGTAACTATTCCATCCAACAAATATTGTTATGTAAAGCTTAGTGTCTAAAACTAGTGATGATTCTGTTTGAAAGTTTGGAGCTAACCTGGCACATAGGGAAATTTTCGGGGGAAAACAGGACGAGCGACTCCTTTCTGAATTTTCCAATCGATCGGGTTTATGCTTGCTGCTTCGATCTTAAGCAGCACCTCCCCATTGCCAGGAGTAGGAACAGGGGTTTCAACATGCTGCAGAAGAGATAAAAAACTAAATACAGCATCACCAACATGAAACTAAGTAACTAACACACTGCAGCTTTTATCAAATAGGCAAAGTTCAATTTCAATGAAATTAACTCTTTTGTATCCAATCTTGAATCTACAATGTGCAATAGAATACTCCATCTCCTACATCTATGAATCTATGATCTATCCAAATATCCTTTTCCAACTCACAAAATACATGTGAATTTCATATATTTCTGATAGAAATATGTTACTATGTTAGTGATCCTATCAAACTGAAGATTGAAGACGATCACCGGTCGTATTTGGTTTATCATTTGTTATGAAGAGAAATTGTCGATCTAAACTAAACTATTTCCATAAGAGAAGTTCGAACTTCAATTCAATTTCAACTTACTACCGATTTGTGTTTCGGATCACATCTAGGGTTTATGAAAGTATAACTTCAGAAGGTATATGAACACAAAAATTGAAACAGCTGAGCAACAATCAAAGGGAGATATGATTGTATTAATGTTACCTTTAAACAGGCGGCGCCTCCGCCGTAAGAGTCGTAGCATACCGCCTGCATTAATTTTCGGGCCATATTATTATTTGACAACCTATTGAGCGACCACCGATTCTATTCTATATTTGGTAGTGTGGGAGAAGGATAAGGTGTGGGTTGGACGACGGAAGTTTGTCGGCTTAAAATTCAAATCGGTGGAAGTATGTAATAGTCTCCATCTCACCATGTGCCGTGAAGATCGACGTGGCAAAACGTATGTCGTTCGAATTCACAATAGCCACGTGTAAAGCCGCACAATGTTGAACAAGCACAGGAAGGGTTTAGGAACAGGATGAACATGTATGTTAGGCTGGTCGGTGGGTGACTTGACATTTGGTAATGGTTTTTTTTAAATTTATCCTACTTTTACTCCTAAATTACTTCATATTATATCATGTTTGGGTTTGAACCCAAGACTTTTCCTCTAAGAGGCAAAGTCTCTACCAAGTGGATTAGCCCCATATTAGCGACATTTGGTAATGGTTAAGGGGCGTTAAAAGCTAGGCGCGTTAACGGGAGCCACCTTTTTTACATAGGCTGATTTGATATTTATATATTTGTTAAACGAAGGGTGTTAAGGGGGATAAAACATTTTCTTAGGATGAACTGGAGTGGAGTGGAGTGAAGTAGAAGACTAGAAGGGTGTAAGGTGAGTGATGTGACATCTACGTGAAGTTAAGATGCTTGAGAGTATACCTGATAACCTTAGATATCTTTAAATTGATTTATTCCAACGTGTCATTTGAAAAGCATGATGGACTATTTATCTTGTAGATCACCGCTATATACAATTAGCGCCAACCTAATATACTGGCCTCACATACCGGAATTCAATCCTATGATAGTCATATGATCAACTAGATTACTTAACTTGGAATAAATCCATCTTATAAGTTGATACCTAACAATGAGCCGAAAGTCAATAGGCAAGCTTGATTTAACCCCACGTAAAACTTGAATACAACAATGAATAGTGTTGAATTAGATTAGGACATATCAGGGTGTTTGGGCAAAATAGCAACCTTAGATGACTAAAACGAGGGCCCAAAGAATGGTTCTATTGTGCATGGAAAGGCGCCACCAGGCAACGGGAACATGTCAAAACAATTGCTAAAGTCTTAGTAGTACATGAAGCTTTAAGGAAGCTTTATATCTAAAAGATAAAACTATTATCTAGTTATCTAGTAGATAAAAACTTTGATACCATCCGATAAAAAGATCAACTCTAAAAAATAACTCATAGGGACGAACATATAATTCTTGTCAACCAACTACCCAAGAGGTATCTAAGCCCCTCTTCTTACAATGAAAAAAAAATACAATCCTCACTAAACTACTCACTCACTTAGTCTTGATTTCAGTATGTCTCTACTTGATACATATTCTTATGTCGGATGCTAATCATGTAAAAAACTCACAGACCCTTATCATGACAAAGCTAAAGGTGTTAGGTGTAATAATATAGACCGAATTCAGCACATACGACCATCCATCTTGGTGTTATTGAGATCTCTTGTTGATCGGTACAAATTTTGTTAGCAAACAATAACTTCTAAAAATTTTCACCTTTTGACACACTTACAGTGGGTATGATATTTTCTTGATTTAAATTAGAGTAACCTAAGTATGTGTGTAAGTATATAGTTAGACAGTTGTCTAAAATATAATTGTAGTCTTCCAACTATTAGAATATAAAAAAATTGAATTTCCAATCTCAAAAAAAAAAAAAAAAAAAAAAGACTAGAGTTATGTTAAATGAATCGAAAGTTATTAAATTAAGTGAAATTTGTGAATGATTGATTTACAAGATTATATTTTTTGGTATGTTAATTTCTGCAAAAAGTTTATATATGAATTATGATGGTTGTGGCGGTGACAATGGCAGCAGTAACCACTATATTGATGATGGTGATTGTGGCAAAGTTATCGCAACTATAATTCAATTTTACGATTTGAATTTGGAATCCGACATATAATATGAGCCAAACATGTTAGAAATAGAATTCAGTTTCCAATTGTAATATATTTCAACAAACCAAACTCTTATTTACTGTTTTTTCATCGTTTGATTTCTGTTTTGTATAAGTTTCTTATTGGTTAATTATGTATCAATTTGTTATTATAAGTGTACGCAAAGATACAAAGCGCTTTTGAACCAATGGTATTAAAGTGTATTGTATGGTGTCCTCTCTAAGTGATTGAGGGTTTATCTCATCGTAAACAAAATGGTGTGTATTTAGGAGTAAGTTTAGAACATGTATGATTTAAACGTTAAAAAAATAATACCCGAAGATAGTTGACCTCTAGCTATGAGGTCCAGACCTTGTGGGATCTGGATCCTATCAAATCTTTCAATTTAAGAGCCAGTCTCATACTACACTAATTGCAAGCTAAATGTGTACATTTAAGAAAGTTGTTCGAAAAAATAACGAAGAAGAAATGAAAGGACTTCTGATGAAATATGTTTATTCAATGCCAAACATATGATTCATATAAATATTTTCTAACTTTTTGGATTTTGTTTTTAGTACATTGGATTGCATATATTGATGTGGGCTTGCTTCAAGGTGTTGTTGGGATGATGCATAGATGCGGCTTGGCTTTAATGCAGATTAGGCTCGTTAATGCGGGTTGGTTTTAACTTGGCCGTCCATCTTCTTCATATACATGCTTTCTTCAAGAGGGAGAGTTTGGTGAGAGACATGTAGATCTTCTCCATCTTATCTTAGGTTTTGAACCAACTGGCGAACTATGCTCAACGTCATCGTTTGGTCATTGTCCAATTTTCATTATTTTGAGGATATCGTCTTGTTCATCTCATGTGGGTTGTTGTCGAAGAGTGAACAAACCAACACCCGACCTATGGCCCTATTTACTTATACGTACACAAATGTACACCGACCCATGGACCTATTTACTAAAATACTTACACAAATGTAAATGTATAACATACACACACAAAGTGACACTAGACAACATTAGGAAACTGAAGTTTTCAACACATTTTGTGTTAAATATGAAAATACCCATAAGATGCATCTTTATGTCAAAGACTCAACGACCACCTTCCCAGTAGCATGACCCTCAATGCTCTTGGCCCAACCCTCTTCGGCTCGGCTTAAAGGGTATCGCGAGTCAATAACACTTTTGATTTTCCCTTCTTTCATCAAACTCACAAGCTGCTCGATCTCTTCGGCTTTCGGTACCATAATTAATGGCAGAAGTTGCTTTTTCGAGAACTTGAGTTTGTTCACAGCATAGTTCCAAAATGTACTGCCATTCGGGGTTAGATCGATTACTTTCCCGTTTGTGGTCAAGTTAGCCTTGAACGTTGACCACGGGATCCCAGTGGTGCAGTGGATTACTATATCATAATTCTTGCCCGATGGGCTTTTGAGGGCCGCTCCTTCGGGGGTCTTGTAGTCTAGAACCTCATCAGCTCCTAAATTTTTGACAAACTCGATGTTACGTGCCCCACATATTGTGGTTACATGTGTGTTTCCGAGTTTTGCAAGTTGGACCGCGTAGTGACCAACCCCGCCTGAACCGTTGGTTACTAGGACATTTGTGAGTGGTTCTGTTTTATCTAGCTTTAGTCCACCCATTACAGTGAGGGCGCGAAGAGCGGTGCACCCTGCAACAACTAGACACGAGCCGTCTGCAGCTGAGACTTCTGGTGGTCTTAGAGCTGTTGCGCTCTCTTTAGCCAGAGCATACTCGGCTAGTCCTCCACCCGCACCTCCCTGTCATTCATTACAGAGAAAAACACATAAAGGTAGAGACTTTAGTAGATTTGTTTGAACCCTAATTCAAAAATCCTAATTACCTATCAAAATAAAGTCATAAGAACCAATCAGTAAACAAAGTTACAAAGATGAAACTCACAAGGTGTGTAATAACTTTGTCACCAACTTTAAATTTCTCTACTTCATATCCAACCTCCACCACCTCTCCTGCTACATCAGTAACTATTCCAACAAAGAAATACGGTTATGGTCGTTGGTTTAGACAAGATTACACATTCACAAACTCTTGCCCTCTTTCATCCATGTTGGTGAAAGAATATATATATATATATATATATATACACACACTACTACATGCCATCATGGACTAAATCAAAAGAAAAAAAAATCCGACCCACTACTTCCTACAAACAAGAGAAACACTACCATAACTTGCAACCCGCAAACACATAACTAGAAAATAAAACTGCTACTTTGACCCATTCAAACCCGTGACTTGACTGACCCATAATGGTTATGACTTATGTAGAGCATAGTGATCAGATCTGTTATCACATTTTCCACATCGTACTTTTGTCCACCTAAATTAAAGACTTGTACTTTGTGATATAGTGTCTAGTACTAAGTTGTAAAGTGCAAGTCTATGGTGAACGTGACATAAATGTGTGACACAGAAAATAAACAACAGATCACAACTCTGTTATGTAATATATTATATTATATACACATGTGTTAGCATACTCATTCAAAGAAAAGGGGAAACTTAAAATGTTATTGATTTGGAAAAGAAAAATCAAATAGAAACAAAAACTATTCATTTAGGTGAGTGATTGTTTTCCTCAGGTGCAAAACTACATGATGATTCTGCTAGAAAGATTGGAACCAACCTGGTATATAGGGAAATTTTCGGGGAAAAACAGGACGAGCTATTCCTTTCTGAATTTTCCAATCGATCGGATTTATGCTTGCTGCTTCGATTTTAAGCAGCATCTCACCATTGCCAGGAGCAGGAACTGGGATTTCAACATGCTGCAGAAGATACAAATGCAGCATCACTAAATTTAAACTAACATACTGCAGCTTTTATCAAATAGGCAAAGTTTAATTGCAAAGAAACTCTTTGTATCCAATTTGAACTTACAATATGCAAGTGAATAGTCTATCTCCTATATTTATGATCTATTCAATATCCTTTACCAATTACCAGAACATATGTCAATTTCAAGTATTTCTAATAGAAATATATTGGTGATTTTAGTGACATCTATCCTTTTCAGGTTATTAGGATTTGATCAACACCAAAGATAAACCTGAATAAGCTTCGATTTATTTGGTTTAGAAACATATATAATTTCTAGAGTTCCAAATATTTCAGATGGTGATCAAACTGAAGAGGGAAGATGATGATCAACGGTGGTATTTGTTATATCATGTGAGTGAAATTGTGGATCAATCAAAACTAAACGATTTCCATAAGAGAAGATGGTAAGAAGCTTGAACTTGTATCTAATTTAAACTTACTACTGATTTGTGTGGGATGGCACTGGGGGTTTATGACAGTATAACAGCTATTACCTTTAAACCGGCGGCACCTCCTCCGTAGGAGTCGTAACACACCGCCGGCATCAGTTTTCCGGCCATTGTCGTCAACCTATAGAGCCACCACCGCTTCTATATCGGGGAATTTGTGCGTGAGTTGACCAAATTTTATTGAGTTCTAAACATTTCAGATGGTGATCAAACTGAAGAGTGAAGATGATGACCAAATTTTATTGATGCCTATGAGTTGACCAAATTTTATTGATGTACAACTGTACAAGTAAGTATATGGTTGACCAAATTTTTTAAAAGATGATTGCCTGATTGGAATATGTTCTTCCTTGATTGGAATTTAAATAAATTGGTTTTGGAATGGAAAATTTTAAAAAGATATTTGGAATTTTTGAATGAATCAAAATTCATTAGTAAGACCAGTTTTAAATTTTTTTTGCTTTGTATTGTTTATATAAGTTTAAATCGTAGATGTTTTCGAAAATTGTTTTTTTTTTCTTTAAGAAGATTTATTTTAGATGTTCCTTTGAAAGAAAAATGGGTTTCGTATATTACAAATTTTAATAAAGTCAAAAGGGTTTTAAACTATAAGCTCGAAAGGTAACACGAATGATTTCAACACACTTAAAATATAGACTAATGTAGAAACTGTTCGTGAAAAGTAAGAGCGACGGGGATAGTACAAATTACAATTGAAATAATAGAAAAATTACGAATACAAAATACAAAAACTAGTTTCGTGACCGAGACTTCGTGTTTAACATGGGTCCTTTAAAACAACTTTCGAGTCTCCCAAGGGAACTTGAATGTTTCCCAGAGAACAACGGCCGAAGCCATAAGTACATTTGGAGAGGACTTTAAATCCGAAAGAATACATTGTATTAGAAAGAAAGATTGCTAAAACTTTAGAAAAAAAAAGTGCTCAAGTATGAGAACGTTGATGTGTTTTCAATGTGTCTAGCTATTAAGAATCAATCACCTTGTATATATATTGAACCAAAAGTTCAAAACACTTTTTAAATCATTACTCAAAAATTAAATTCAATGTTGAAACATAAATTTTAAAAAAAATTTGAGAAAGTTGTTAATTCAAATGGAAAGAAAATAAAATTATCTTTTCTTTATTTATTTTCACATATTATAAAGATTCCAACAACTAAACACTCTACAGATATATTAGAAGATATGAATCGCTCAATCGATACGATAAAAAAGTAGCTTTGAAAGTTCCTCTCTTCATTCTTCTCGGATGATAAATCGAGCTAACCTATTCAAAAGATGAGGTAACCTCTTCCCTAAGCCCCTAGAGTTAACTTGTCTTTTACTTTTTGATTCATTATTTTGTTCAGGCTGAAAAGAACAACACGGTACATGTTTTAGGTTATCAAGCAAAGCTTAGTGTTTCTACTTGCTAAATAGGATGTAGCATCCAAGACGTCACTCTTGCAGCAACCATGTGTTGTAATTCGGCAATACGTTGTTGGGTGACATATGAATCAAGGTAAGATCCGTTGGACCATGCTTAAGACCGTTACTTTAGAATGAATGGACACACTACCACCTTTGTCTTATATTGATACACAAAATGTTTTAGCCAAATAGTATTGTTAAAACTAATTACATGTAGGCGGAGATAATTAATCCCCGCCTATGAAATCTAGACCTTATGTAGGTCCGGATGAGAGGGCTACCCACAAGTTGGATATTTTAAAAGGTAAGTTAATATTGACCGCTATTGAAGATGATATATTGTTTTTTTACCATTCAAATGCAAGGAAAGAGTCCATCGACCGCTCTAAGCTACCAATAATTTCACCATCAAAAACAATATATTAAAACTTTGATTTTCCACTAATTACATACCAAAATGATTAATACCCAAAAACACCACCAACTATTTACATATATGTACCATTTTGTCAAAGCTCATATTTACACATGAAGATCAAAGCAGATAGTAATATAAACACTAATATGGATAATTACTCATGAAACTTACTAGACCAGAAGTTTCTGCTGTTTCTGGGTTCTTGGAAATTAGTTGATCTCCTCAAGATTATATACAGCATTCACATACTCTTCTGTATCCCAAAGAAACGTACCAAAGGCGATCGCCTCCAATACTAGTCTTTTCAGGGTAGCAAATGATGTAGATATCACTTCTTTCGATTCAACATCACCAAACAGCGCTAAACTATGTTTTCTTATCAGATTCAAAGCCTCTTTTGAATTCGGTTGAGCACATTTCGCTAGTGAATCAGGGGTGAATCCAGTCAAATATGAAATCAATTTCTCTCTTTCCTTTGTATCATCAAATGGTGGTGATGGTATCTTGTTGTGTGTGTGACCGAATACCAGGTTCATTCTTCTGCAATTGTAGGAGTTCATGATCATGTCATCAATCGGGTCAACAAGACTCATTTCTAGTTGGTGCCTTAAAGTGGTGGATTTAAGAAAGTAACCGAATAGAATCGATGCAGTATAGATTTGACAAAGATAAGCCTTTTTGATTTTCGTTGTGGCCCAATTTTCGGTTACACTAAAATCTGATCTCCATCCTGTAACAAATGTTAGATACTCTCTTATCATCTCCAAGATCTCGAAGCTGTGAATCGACTCGAGCTCCCAGTCTTTTGAAGGCAAGATTTCTAGTCTGTTGTTGTATATACACTTTGAAAGAGGCGGAATTAGATGAACTTTGAGTTCTGAGAATTTGTAGAAGATTAACATGTACATGACATCTTCTACAGAGGATTTGCACTCCTGTTCTTTTAGCTCAGCAATTCTCCTGGTGATATAATTGAATCAACAAATTAGAGGACTCAATTCTATTCAATTGGTCACAATTATGATCATATCAAGCATTATAGATTTGACAAAGATTACCCTTTTTGATTTTGGTTGTGGCCTAATTTTCGGTTAAATGGGTCACGTGGGGTCATAATTATGATTATGTCAAGCAGATAAACATTGAAATTGAAGCTACATGACAGTTGACGATTAATACAGGTACTAAAGTAACGAATACAACATGATTAATCAAACACGAATAACGAACACTAACCTGTTTCTAAACGTGTTACGCAATACAACCTTTTTAACACAATTAATATTACGCATCACCGCACATGACCCATTTAACACGATTAGCAAATAACAACATAAAATAAATATCATCAAATGCAACAATTCATAACAATAAT
This sequence comes from Flaveria robusta, assembly GCA_025506415.1. NCBI lineage: Eukaryota > Viridiplantae > Streptophyta > Magnoliopsida > Asterales > Asteraceae > Flaveria > Flaveria robusta. Next base: position 23,877,479 of record CM046472.1, read on the forward strand.
ATACTTCAAGAACTATTTGGAACATATTCAAAACAAAAACTCATAGAAGTCTTAACTAAATATATATCTAAATATTTAAAATTTTAAAAAAAATACTAACATGTTTAATCACGTCATGAATGAGTTAGATAGGTTAAGACCTATTTGATACGATTTTAATCATGTCATAAACATGTCTAGACGATTACGACACGAAACATGTTTAGCTCAAACTCAAACTTAAGTCATGTCATATTAGCATGTTCATATTAAAAATTAGCAGCATAAATGCATAATCGATACCAACAATTCTGATTTAGACCTAAAATTCTTAACAAATCGATTCTGAATAACTTAGTGCGTTTTTATCTTCTCTTATATTCTAGGTTTCTATAATCGCTAATGGCAGATACAGCTAATGAACTTTAACAATTGAACACTGAATCAAACACGATCAAAACACAAAACTACGAATCGACGACAATACAAATTGAATCGATTGAAGAACAGAGAAGAAGCACAAACCTATGAAGCACATCTTCACTCGAATCAACACTCAACGCTCTACGAACATAAGCTTCATCAACATCAGCAACCAATTTCTCCAACGTCTCCGCCACAGCCTCATGAAACAGCTTCCGTTCATTCAACAACACACCGGACAAAAACCTTCCGGCCGGCGTCACCGGCTCAACCGGCGTATTCAAGCAACTAAACTCACAGTAACCACTACCACCGCCATAATCACTCACACAAGCAACCACAGCTCTCGAACGACACCGTTTCACGAGTGATACACCGGAAAACGCGATCGGAGAGCGGAAACTTCCGGTCAAACTCCGGCGGTTGTTCGCCGGAGAAGAAGAGGAGACGGTTGCCTGACGGTTGTTGATGATGATGGAAGACGAGAGGGAATATTCCATCCAGTGATAATTGAAGAGTTGAAAGATTCGATGTAGGGTTTTGAGTGGGGTGTAGATACATGATGTTTGTATATATAGTTTAAAGAAGTTGAAGAAGATAAGGATTCGGTTATAGGGTGGAGGGGGAATTATCTGGTGTGGCGTCAATGGGAGATGATAATGTGGGCGTACCCAATAAGAACAACGACATATCTTATCAGTTTGTGGATTTATGCTTATTCTTTTTAACTTTTTCTCATTGTCTTTACTTTAAGGGAGAGAGGCGTTAAAAACCGAAAATAAATAAAAAATGAATCGTCGTCCTCGTCATAAAAAAAATAAACGTATTGTGAATTATGTTTTCGGTAAAAATTCCAACTACATCTGAACCGTGAACCGTGAACCATGAACCGTGAATCATGAATCATGTTAATGTTGCACAAAATCTTATTTATTCGGTTCGTTTATCATAAAAAACTGAATAATAACCGGTCTATTTAAATAACCGAACTGAAAAAATCGGTTGAATTCGATTCATTTGAGAATATTTCCAATTCGGTTTGGTTAATGTCTGGCTCAAATATTTTCCGTAACCACATAAACCGAAAGTAATCGTCAATCAAACCGTGGAACGCTTCTGCTTTTGAAAAAAAATATGTAACAAATTCGATGATAGTTTGAGTTTTTTTTTAAATAATTAGAATTAACATGTATGACTCTAGAACTCTTGTGTCAACCAAAGCGCTCAAGAAACTATTTTACGAAAGGATGACAAAAGCTTGACTGTCGATGTCTAGAACTATCATGATTATAATCTATATCAACTATTGTTTAGCTGCAAAAAGGAAATTCACACAAATGACTAAAGGAGTTTTACTGTCAATGCTGAGTGAACCTTGCTTCCACCTTAGAAGGGACATTTAAACATCTTAAACTTACTGTTAGAAAATTCAAATCTTGTGCAAAGTTTAAGATGGTAATTCTATCGGTCAAGTTGTATAACCACACACAATTCACATAATCATATTCCTTCCTAATCATATATGATGCTATGAAGTTCTCTAGTGTGCTTAACGGGACCTTGGCTTTCATCCATCAGGACACCGCGTTGTCTTGATCTTCTCTATTCTATCTTTTCAAGTAATTGTAAGTAAGCTCTTTCTAAATGTTGTGGGATTTATTAATTAGTATTTACATAAGGCAAAACTTGATTGTAATAATACAAACTATGACCTATTAAATATAATAATTTATACTCTAGTTTGAGATTGATCTCGACTTTTATTTCTGTTGCTAGTAATAACAAGTTCATAGTATAATCATCATAGATTAATTTCCAATTTACCTTACACCCACTTTCCCTTGTACGTCTCATCAATTGTTCATAATAATCAATTGTGAGCGATTGTGCGCAAATAAAGTGTAGATTTGTAAGAATTATTCTACTAGATTACTATTAACAATAAAAGTGCAAATAAGTACATTGACTTTTGCGCCTCTCGGAAAGAAGGTGATTGTAGCCTCCAAGTTTGAAGTGCACAACTTTTTTTTTATCGGTTTTGAGGTGGAGGCTTGATTTTTTAGCTTCTTGATATAGAAGGCGGTTAAATTATAGCCTATAATAAGTATATGCGATGTTTTCTGATTGGTTGATGTTGAATTGGAGGCTAGGTTTTACCCACTTGATAAAAAAGACGTCACGGTTGTTGCCTACAACTTAAAACCAAAAACTTAGAAATTGTTCGATATAATGATTGCCTCTTTTTATGATCAATTTGTTGTGAGTTTGCTATATGTATTTGGTGTCAATTTTCTAATGGAATGGCTAAGGGTGGAGGGGGTTGTAACACCCCACCTGGAATCGCAGCGGATGTGCATAATCTATTCAACTTACATTTGAAGCAAACTGAGTTTACATTTTAAACTTACAACATTCTAAGTACAATATATTATTTATTGAAGCAAACTGAGTTTACATTTTAAACTTACAACATTCTAAGTACAATATATTATTTATTAACAATATCAAACGACTATAAACTTCTATAGCTTCAAGTTCCACTGTTTTCATATTAATTCTAGGTTGTCTCACTGATTAAATATGACATGTATACTCAAAACAACATCAACATATGATGGTGAGCTTATGTTATACAGTTTATAAGAACAACACAATACAATTAACATGCATGTAAACATAGGCTATGATATTTTGGGCCAGGGGCAACATGTGTCTACCATGACTTTTTCACAATCACCAACAATGGGCTTGTTACCTTCAGGCCATCGCATAGGTATGGTAGTGTTGTGATGCATACGTGGAACCCTATCTTTTTTTATTCATTTTGACACATCCCATCAAGCATATAATGGATCCAAACATACCCCTACCGGCAAGTGCACATTAATAGCATTCTTGTGTATTACCAGTTTAGACAAAATGAGTATACAATCACAGTTTTATAAATAAACATGATATCTCACTTGTTTAGCTGTTGTTCAACAGTTTATATTAGTTCTTAGTATGATCTGGTGATATCTCACAGCCTTGATATAGTTTAATTAATCCAAGGTTAGGTAACGGTACAACTAACTAGTTATTGTCATGGTTGGATATTGGTTAATACTATCTTGTTTAAGCATGAGTCATCAGTCCATGCCTAACTAAAACGGTCTCAAAAAAACTTATATTTTAAAGAAAAACTTATAAACTTCTATTTATAGCAAACAAACAAGCAACTAAATTCTCAGACACACTTTATGTTGGAGGAAAGTGAGTAGCATAACTACATGTTTACTTATTGACCAGTCTGTTTGTTTGTCTACTTATAATTAATTCAGTTATTTTATTCATTTTTCTATCATAACTTTTAAAATATAGTGTTATATAAAATTTTAAATACGTTGTTGGGACGAACTCATTTTCTCTACAAGTTGACCTAAGTTTCGTTAAAAACAGAGTAAGATCGAATATAATGTATTTTATTATTATGTGATGTTTTCTTAAAACAATAAATCCTCATCTTCACATCTCATCTTTCAAATAATCATCTTACTCGTTAGTCGTTACTTACTCCGTTACTCGTAGGACAATCTATGAAAGAAAAACTTCATATTCCACACACTTACAACTATTATATTAAGATTTAGGGTATTACAAGGGTGCTCTCATCATACAATACACACCAGACCATATACTCATCAATAATATTTTGTCATGTCGGAAATGTTTCAAAAAAGGTAGGGTTGTAATGTAAATAGTTCGTGATGGAGCTCGAGTAGAAAGTCTTTATTAATTTCTCAGGGGCAACGATCTAGGGTTAATGCCAATCAATAAATTGAAACAACTTCGTAAGTATATCTTCAATATATAAATAGAAAGGATCTGATTGGAGCAAATTTTCAATCAAAATAATTGTTGGAACGGCTAAAACTTTTTCGATTCACAGTGTATCGCGCATGAATCAACCATCGGTAAGATTCTTTGATAGAAACAAATCACAAAAGGGGTATGTTGCTACCATTTTGAAAGGACTAAGAAGCACCGAAGTAATGTCTAAACCCAATGATTTAAAACCAAGATAAAGGATCCCAGAACAAGGAAAAACCGCTTCAATTGTCTCACGGATACAAATAAAGAATCCAAATATATTTTAAATGAGACGAAAAAGGGGTGAAAGACCACTCAAAAAAATACAAATCTTAATTTATTTAAGATATTTGAGAATTATTGAACTTGAGTTATGAGTACAAATGTTTTTTTTTAGGAAGGAAGCTAAAAAAAAATGACTATGAGTTAAAATCTAGACCGATTTTTTTTTTTTCAGGAAGGAAGGATACTACACCACAACTTTAAATTTTAAAGGGGTACTCATGGCACTCAATGCCACAAAAAAAATTTTATATAAATTTTAAAAAATTGCAAGCTAAACTTAAAAACTACATTTAAAAAAAAATACTAAAACTAAAAATCTATAATCCAACCACATAGCTGGGAGATTTGTCATTTGCATTCTAGGACATTTTTCAATATTGGCTCGGGAATATCGTAATGCGGTTTAAGAAAAATATCCATGTCCCGGTCTGCCGATGGTTCGATCACTTTTACCATGAGGCAAAAGAAAGATGCAAGTAAAAAGAAAATATTTTAGACATCGGAACACTTCAACTACTTTGATCATGGGGCACACGAGAATGATTTAAAGAGTTAAAAAGTGATTTCTTTAGTTCCTAATACATGTTGACAAATTGGATTATAATAATCCAAACTATTATGTATTGTCCGATAATAATCCAAACTATTAATTTGGCCGCTAACATTTTTAACTTTCACTTTTATTACCAACAATAATCCCAGTGATATAATTTTTAAATATTTACATTCGATTTGTATATATTTTAGTCTCAATTTAGCTTGTATGTTTCTTCATTTCATTCATAATTATTATTGCGCATCGAATCGAGTCCAAATCGAGTGTAAAATTTTGAAAATTATGTCACTGGTATTGTTATTGGTAATAAAAGTAAAAGTTGAGAGTGTTAGCGACCAAATTAATAGTATAGATTATTATCGGCCAATAAATAATATTTTGTATTATTAAAATCCAATTTAGCATATGTGTTACACGTACAATGTATCATTCTAAACTGTTTTATCGAATGTTATTTTGTAACATTAAATGCTTTTTAAAGTAGCAATGTTTTTCGGTTGTAAGAGCATTCACAGTAGGTTTCTTATATTTATGTGAGTGTGTTTCTTATATTTTAAGGAATGGTTGTAAATGGTTGTGAGTGGAGGAGAAAGAAAAGTTACTGTTCATTTTGTATATTTGGGGAATCACTGTTCAACCCTTATAAATTTTTTAATATTTTTGAAAGTGGTTGTGAGTAGAAGAGAGAAAAAAGGTAATGATAAAAATATAAAAAAATATTATTTAATTGAGAAGCAGAGAGAGATAATAATGTTTTTAGTATAATTATAAAGATAAAAATATGAAAGCTGATGTGAATACTCTAAGATGTGCAATCACTTCTATTTTCTGCCCAATCCCCCACCCCCAATCTGATCTCGGGTAGTGCGGTATGTATTAGGTGGGATGATACAAGATTATTTTCAATATAATAATTACAATTAATTTTATTTTTTTATTAAAATATTATATAATTAAAACATCACATGTCTTTTATTTTATTTTCTTAAATGTTGAAACCCCGTTAACTAATTAATTCAAACAAATTCAAATTTTTTTTTCTAAGCGATAAATTTATTCTACTACTACAATACACCAAATTACATCATTTGCTTGGGTTTAAACTTAAGACTTTCATTTTAAAAAACAAAGCATCTGTAAAATATGCTAGCTTCACGTTAACAAATAATAAATCAAATAAAACTCGCATCTTCACATTGATCCTTTCAACGGTACTATAAGTACTATTCATACCCATTCAAAAAAAAGCACTAGTCATCTTGCTCCTGCTTTTATTACAGTTCTCGAAGCTCTCATCAATGGCAGAAACCCTCAAAATGGGTTTAATCTTTCTCATACCCCTTTCATTTTATCTGTTTTCTCCATCAGGTAAGTCCCCAAACCACAAATCATAACAAATTACTTCACAACTCTTCTGTGTTTATCATGATTTCGAACACTAATTTCATGTTCTGATTCATCTTGTACGATTAACAGGTGCTGAAATCAACCCCAAACCAGGGATCTGCTACGGCCAGCTCGGCAACAACCTCCCATCACCGTCGAAATCCGTCGAGCTAATCAAATTGCTAAACGCCGGAAGAGTTAAACTCTACGATGCAAACCCTAAGATCCTCAAATCACTCGCGAACACCAACATTCAGGTGTCGGTGATGGTGCCCAATGAACTCATCACCAACATCGCCTCCAATCAAACGCTATCCGACGAATGGGTTCGATCCAATGTCCTCCGATTTCACCCCCAAACCCTCATCCGTTACGTTCTCGTCGGCAACGAGATCCTCTCGCAGCCCGATAACTCCACCTGGGCTCACCTCGTTCCGGCGATTCGTCGGATTCGGAGATCGTTAGTTTCGGTTAAGTTATCGAAGATCAAAGTCGGAACGCCGTTAGCGATGGATTGTTTAACCACAATATCCCCACCGTCGTCGGCGAAATTCCGATCAAGTATATCGGATTCCGTCATGAAGCCGTTGTTACAGTTTATCAACCGTACGAAATCGTTTTTCTTCATTGATGTTTACCCTTATTTCGCTTGGGTTTCAGATCCGAAAAACATTAATCTGGATTATGCTCTGCTTGAACCCAATGATTCGCATTACATCGATGAGGTCTCTGGGTTGCTGTATTCTAACTTGTTGGAGCAGATGCTCGATTCGGTCTACTTCGCGATGAAAGCAGCTGGATACCCGAGTATCCGGCTGTTCATCGCGGAGACCGGGTGGCCTAACGGCGGCGATATAGACCAGATAGGAGGGAGTGTCTATAACGCCGCTGTGTACAATGGTAATGTGGTCAAGATTTTGACCGGAAGACCGTTGAGGGGCACGCCGTATAAACCCTTTGTGGCGTTACCGTCGTTTATTTTCGCTTTGTATAACGAGAATCAGAAACCGGGTCCGGGTACGGAGCGGCATTTCGGGTTGTTGTACCCGAATGGGACGAGGGTTTACCAGATAGATTTATCGGGTAAAACGTCGGCACCAGATAGAAAAGGGTTGCCGGTGCCGACTAATAATGAGCCGTATAAGGGGAAGATTTGGTGTGTGGCGGTGCGTGGGGCTAATGTGACAGCGCTTGATGGGGCGCTGTCGTATGCGTGTGGACAGGGGAATGGTACTTGCGACCCAATTCAACCGGGTCGGAAGTGCTTTAAGCCAGATTCGACCTGGAGGCATGCGAGTTATGCGTTTAGTTCGTATTGGGCTCAGTTGAGGAAATCCGGTGGTACTTGTTACTTTAATGGACTTGCAGTCCAAACAACTAAAGATCCAAGTAAGTGTTCATACTTTATATAATCTTAATATTTCCTATTATTATTATAGCATTTTTCGCTTAATATGAAAGATTTTAAGTTTATATACATGCTTAACTAAAAAGGTTGGAATGAATCTCGGGAGAAGGTGGTGAAAACTCGGCCCCGAATGAAAACACCACCTACCAGATATATTCTATATTATTATTAAAATATGTATTTCATATATTCCAATCTAAGCATTATAAATTTGTTATAACTCCTTTAGTCTTATTTGCGATTTAATACTATTAAATTGCATACATTGATCTACTATACGGCGAATATATTTAGTAAATTGATTGTTTATTAGATTTTATAAGATTTTCTGACATAATAATAAATATTTATTTTGTAGGTTTCGAGTCATGCAAATTCCCAAGTGTGACATTATGAGATAAGGTCCAAAAGCATTGATGAGAAGGCAATATTGGAAGTAGAAATTTAAGGTTGTTGTATTATTTATATGTATCTTTTGGACAAGTGACTTTTTGGTAAGTTTGTAACACTTATTTAAGTTGGGTTGCATTTGTATCTTTTTTCTTAGAAAGAATGTCATTGAAATTTAATTGTGTCATATTGTGCTAGTTATTTGCCAGTTTTAAATCAAAAACTACTAACGTAAGTGAAAAGAAACAACATTGACCGAATTCTTAATGATTAAAATGTGCTTAAAGTCAACAAAAACCGTATGCAAACAAAGGATAATAGTGACTAGATCCAATGTGAGCGTACAAGTGATAATGAAGATCTTATCATGGATTTAGGTAAAGAACACACTAGATCATTCAAACTTCATTAAAGCTAGACTTATGCAAACTCTTTTTTTTTTTCCATATCATTTGAACTTTTATTCGAGGACTAGATTTAATAAACACGTGTATTATACGGGTTAAATAAATAAAATATTAATATAATAATATTTATTAATTATAAAATTATATTCTAAAATATGATATAACTATAAAACAGTGATATCAATTTTTTAAAATTTTATTTTTAACCATTTTTCCAAAAAAAAAATAACATTTTCTTCTAAAACAAACCGTATAAAAATTTCATTTTTGAAACTTTCTTTATTATAACTCCCAAATTTAATTATTTTTGGTTTTAAAAAATTAAAATTTTAAAAATACCAATTATAAAATATTTCGTATTTTTAAAAAAGTTTTATGGTTTAGAAAAATTTATTATTTTATAAAAAATTTGTTTATTTAAGAATAACATTAATAAATAGATCTCTTTTTAAATTTATTAAATGTGAAAATAAGTAAAATAATATTATTGGTAATTAAGGTAATTATTTAAGAGGAGAGAGAGGGGGGAAAATTTTAGTGAGGATGATTGTGGTGCTGCCACGTGGCATCTCAAGTTACTCTTTTATTAGAGTAGTAAGATAAGATAAGATAAGATAAGATAAGATTGTTTCTTGCCTTGTTATTGTGACTTGTGTCAAAGACATTTTTTTGTGCTTCCTATTATCTTAACCTTTCCAAATTACACTAGATATGTAAAGTAACAAGTTTATTAGGTTATTTGTAATCGTTTTGTTTTTCTCAATTTATCTGTGTGTCACATCAACGGTTTTCTCATTTTTTCTAGATTTAGCGATTCACTTCTTATTTTTAAATTTGTAGAATAAATTAATTGTAAAACAAATTAATAAAAATGAAATATAAAAAAACAATAAATTAGCTTAAAAAATTATATATAAGTAAAAATTTAAGAAACATATTATGTATATAAATAACAAAACAATTATATACAATTAATATTATAATGACTACTTTTTGCAACTACTAGTTTTTCTAAAGACTATTTTTAAAATTCAACTTTAAATACACAAGTCTCATTTTTATTTCTCATTAAAAAATTTTTTTCTCATGAAAAACCCACGTGGTAAATAATTCTTCAGTTTGGAAACTGCCTCCGGAAGATGTTGAACCGAAAAACCTATAGGTGGTTGAACAAAAAACCATTTGTGGTGGTTGAACCAATAAAGTAATGTTATTACGAGATAATTAACGAATGTCTCTTCGTACATAACTTAAAAGTAAAATATTTTATTGAAGATTATAAATAAAACTTTTTCAATATAATAATAAAAAAGGTGACAACAGCTTAAAAAAAAAAAAAAAAAAAAAGAAGATAAAATACAAAATATTTCAGTTAAAAAACTAAGACCTTTTACTTGATGGATCGGTGCCTTTAACATCACATAATGATGCTGAAACTACGATAGTCAAAAATAAAAAGATACGCTTACTTGTCTAAACAATTTTTATTATAGGAACTTGAAGACTCGTATGAAAATGAGGGAAAAATAAATTCCATCACTTCCATGAGAGAAATTTGAAAGAGATTTGGGTGAGAAAATGATTTTTTTTATTTTTAAAAACTATGAGTTCAAATGCAACTTAGAAAAATTCATTTTTTTTTTGTTGAATTAAACAATAATTTACCAGTGATAGTGAATAAATATTGGTTGAATAGCATCGGTGAGAACATATGTGTTTTCATCGGTTTTGTGTTAACATTTTTCTAGTATCCAGGGGGAAATATTATGGTCTAGTAATTGCTTTAGCGTTTCGAAGACTCACTTTCCTAGGGTGAGTACGAATGACCTTATTCATTGTTCGTGTTTTACTGACATGTAAGACCTTATGCGATTAGAGGGACTTATAGACCACCCTCTCCCCATCACGGTTGTAGGGTGTTCGGGCAAAATCTCACAAATTGTAACGAGTCTCACGAACATCACTCTCTCCTCCTCTAGTCACAAAATGTCCACTCTCTTCCATGGACCATTCGTGTTCACAGAACTTCCTATGCCTCCTTTTACGTCGGCCAATCTTTCCTTCATCTCAACCCTCTTCCTTTCACATCGGTGTGGGTATTGACAAACCCTATTACAAATGCTTTAAAATAAGAGGCGAGACACATATTAGTCTATAATTACTGCTAATTCATGATTTTGCGTGTTTTTTCTCCTAACAAATATAATAAAAACGATAATTGTTTTCTGGATAAAGATAATGATTTCTTGACAAGGATTGAATCATAAATCATGAGATACATGTAATCATGATGTCAACATGTTGCTAAGATGTCCATTACATAATTATACAAACTGTTTATGGAGATTCGAGGGTTAGTTTTTCTAAACGGCAAGATTTGGGGGTTAATTAATTAATGGAACATTTAATTGATGACACCGATTACGAAGAAACTTTAGGGTCTGTTTGGTATGAGCTAATGTAATGAACGAATGAATGGAATGAATGAGGGAATGGAATGTATGAGAGAATGAAATGAATGAGGTAATAAAATGAATCATTACATTCCATTGTTTTGTTTGGTTACCCTTATAAATGAATCATTACTTTATGTTGTTTATTAGATGTGAAAAGACGAAGAAATGAAATATAAAAGTAGTTATTGACGGTGGTTTCCGGCGATGGTGGTTTCCCACGGTGGCGGTGGCCTGCGGTGGTTGGCGGTCGGTAGTGGTTTCCTGCGGCCGTGGTGGCCGGCGATGGTGGTGGCCAATGGTGGTTTAAGGCGGTGGTGGTGGCCGGTGGTGGTTTCCGCAGGCGGCGGTGGCCGGCGGTGGTTTCCGGGGACGGTGGTGGCCGGTGGTGGTTTCTGGCGGTGGTCGTGGCCGGCGATGGTGGTGGTTTCCGGCGGCGGTGGTGGCCGGCAATAGTGGTGGTTTCCGGCGATGGTGGTGGCCGATGGTTGTTTCAGGCGGCGGTGGTGGCCGGTGGTGGTTTCAAGCGGTGGCGGTGGCCGGCCGATGGTGGTGGTGGCCGGCGATGGTGGTGGCCAGCGGCGGTTAGTGGCGGTGGTGGCCGATGGTTGGCGTTGGCGGCGGTGGTGATCGATGGCGGGGGTGAGTGGATGGCGTTGTTGAATAATGATGAAAGAAGGGATGAAATGAAAAAAAAGAAGGGGGGATGGATGGAATGAATTTGAGGGAATGGAATTAACTATGTAATGGTTCATTCCATTACATTCACCAACTAAACATGTATTTATTCATTCACCCTTAATGGTTCATTTCATTCCGCCCATTGTTACTGCGTACCAAACGCTACCTTAATTATTTGTTCCGCAAACTTACAGTTGCCGCAAAATAAAAATATGTTTCTAAGAATGATGTAACATTTTTATTTCTTTCTTAAGGTTTAATGATTGACCAAAAAACTTAATAATGCTTGCGATGTTCTTTGTCTTATGCATTATTATAATTATAAACGTCCCCAAAAGAAACATCTTGATTGTAAGATGTGTTCTTCTATTTTAGATATATAAGGGTTAAAATTCTGGGAAGATGTATGTATTTGTGGTATATAAGAATCAATTACAAGTTGTTATTAAAAGATTTAATAATATAACTAGGACACTAAGACCATATCTTTTGGTGGTAGGATCACACTCATCAAAGTAGTACTAGGAAGCCTCACGATCTACTATCTATCGTTATTTAAATCGCACATTCACGTTACCTAAAAACTAGCTAAAGCGTATTAGAAAAAGATTTCTTTAGAGTGAAAACAAGCAGTATATAAAATATGTTGGATGGCATGGGATAAGATATTAGCTCCAAAAAAACTTGGCGGAGTTGGTGTAGGAAGTATTAAGCAGCTACCTTACACTGAGGTAAAAACCGATGATGAAATCCTTTAGGTTAAAATTATCTCCACTATCTTTAACAGTATTTCGCCATCTTTCGAGATTGTCAAAAAGATCAAAACAAATGCTTTTCTCTAGAGAAAAACATAGGGCAAAAGTGTCCGTTTGAAGTACGAAGATTTGTGCTACTAAGTGTCAAAAGTTTTTAATGTCTCATTAGTTGTAATCTAGTATGTAATTGGTTTTTAGCTTCTTTTCTAGATTCTCATTATCAATAAAATTAAAATCTCCGTCCTTCAAAAATTTTAAAATTATAAGTGATAAATAAATAACTAGGGAGATTAAGGATTAAGATAAACTAGAAATTGCCCCCGCGCGTTGCAGTGGGAGACCCATATACATATATAAGTAATATTTATGCACAATAATATCATCTATATTTTCTCTATCATTAACCATCTATGTATGTAACATGACCATATACAATAACTATTGTAATAAATAAATTATACAAACCATCATATGAATAAGGTAAGCTAAAACTTGTGAAGCAGTTTGAGAGAGAATGCCATCATGCTTGAGTTCTTTTGCATCAATGTATTGTGCTATAAATGTCTCCGACTTCTCTCACCTGATGATCAAAAATTTAAAAAAAAAAAATAGAATTAGTTTGAATCTTAAGTATAATCGATCTATCAATACAAACTTTGAATTTTCGCATCCTTAAAAAGAACTTAAGACTATCAACGAAACGATAGCTTAAGACAGTAGCAAGGAAAAGATTAAGAAATCATGAATATAGCATCATAGGCATTTCCTTTTATTCCTCTTTTATATTTTTAACAACCCATTTGAAAAATATTAAGAAATCATGAAATTTTTAAATCTTTTAGTCAATTAATATGTACCTAGTTTGGTACTTTAAGTCTTAACAATCTTATACCATAAAGTCAATTTATTAGTTAACGACAGTTCTTTTTATAATAATGTACCTTTTAACCTCAAATATATAAAATTTACTTTCTATACTTTTAGGCTAAAAGAATAAAATCAAAACAAAATAAGTATGTTGTTTAGAACAGTACAATTAAACAAAAACAACCGTGCCCTTAATTTGGTTCTTTTAAGTGTGTACATATATAAAATTTTAAATCCAAAGAAATTGATTAAAAGTCCAAACACATGATAACAAAGTTGCTGTAAAAACTATAATTTCAAATAATTCCTATGATTCAATCCCAAACGGAAGCAAACAAATCTGAGTATTCAATCATTGTAATCATGTGTTTAATGAAACCATTTAATTCAATTGTAAGCATGATCAAATAAGCAAAAGCCCATGAATATGCAGTCAAAGTTAACGTATGCTAGTAATAATAAGCAGTCTAGAACATCCTAAAATCACCATATTGCTTATAAGATTAGAAGTTCCCGAACATCCTAAACGTATACTTGTAAAGTAACCCTTAAAAATCAATATCAGAATTATTTTGGTTGCATGTACTATAACTAAACAGGTTATTAACTCCCAAGATAGCATATCCCGTTTCATTATACCTAAACACTTGACACTGATTATCATTATTACAAAATGCCCTCAAATTAGGCATTCAGGTTCATATTTACTATTGTATTGTTGCTTGTTCAAAATACCAGTGAATATAGTTTCTTACAGGTTCAGCACTCACCTTTCCATTATATGATGTATAATATGTTTGAGCTTTGTAACATGTAGCTATGAATAAAGTGTTTGATCCATTAAACCTCCCTCCCTGCATAGACACAAATCACTCACTTGCATTAGCATCATCCACAGAGAAATACATTACCATAAATGTATTTACTACAGCTATGTAAATGATTTAAATTCACGACTAAACTCCTACCATGCCTAAATGGACCTTCCTGAGATTTTATTCCGTTAGTAGTAACTCCCATCAACAATAACTGGTGAATTGTACTAATAGCATATAGCACAAAAACTGCCTTGTTTTCAAACTCTAAGAAATGAATGGGAAAGAAAGTCCAATTAAAAGCCATCTTCACTAAAAAAAATCAAGTCCCCATTATTCATTGTTACCCAAATAGTTCATGGGATTCACTCAGATATGTGGTTTACTCATTAATTATCATGTGTGTTAAAAAATTATTAAAAAAACAGTAAAGTTTTGTTTTCTCTCATTAGCTTCATTGTTAACAAATGGTAACAAATGTGGTGAATAACCCAATTTAACACCTGTTAAACACCTAAAATATACTCTTAAGTTAGATAGATGGTTTTCTTTTCAAAACTTACTTCCAACCTGTACTCTTATACTCTTAAGTTAACTTAATGACATTATCATTGATATCAGTTATTACTTTCTCAATTGCTTCTCAATCTGTACCATTTCTTGTCTAATGGAGATTAAAGCATCACACAACCTATCTAACTCCTTCGATAAAAGAAAATTGCATGCTTTAAATAAAAGTAGTATAGTAAATTTATACAAATATAAACCTTACCTTACCCAGCACGAAATTTAATCGACAAATGAAAGGAATGCGGGAACTGATTTAATCCTCTTCGTTAGATCTCTTGCAGCCTTCTTATGTTGAATTTCAACAATTGGTGTTTTTCCACTTAAAGATTTCCGCATAAAATTTCAATTTTCGTCAACATATGCATTGCCTTTCACAGCAATAGTAGAGAATATGAAGACACTTAAAATCACAAACCATAAAAAATCTAAATACTTGATACCTGAGAAATATAAAGAAGCCCAAAAATCTTCAACTTCGACCTTAAAGCTTTCGTTAGGTGACTTCAACACCTAAAAACACGAACAAATTACCTAGAAACACGAACAAATTTCAAATTAAACAATCGAACAACCAAAATCAATAACAAAAACACAGTTTATAATGACAGATAGGTCAACGAAACACGAAGAATCAATTGGTTTATAACATTATAAAGCCACAGAACGGGAAAAGAATACGAGTCTCACCCCAAAAACTCCAATTCTGCCCGATGCAATTAGAAAATGCAGAGAGTATATCTTTGAAAGAGAAACAAGCGATAATTCGAGAAAACGATCTCCACTCTAAAATCATGGTTTTCACTTACTTTTTCTTGATATTGTTTTCAACTTTTTGACCTTCAGAGAAGTCATCTTAAAATCATCATCAACCAATTCATCTTCCCACTATTGACACTTGGTATATCAAGCCACAGAACAACTCAAATCAAAGTAAACTCTAAATCAAAAGCAAAGTACATGAGAACACCAAAAAATTGATGAAAACTTACGACTTTAATGGGTTTAAAAGAAAATGGGGAACCCTAATAGAAACATCGATTATCCATGAACCCTCGTTACATTCTCAATAGATGAGCACAGATGACGAACCCAAGCAAGAAATAGATTGAATACTGATTACCCATGAACCCTGTTAACTTCTTCAATCGATCGACACAGATGTCAAAAGTAAATAGAATGTGAGGCGGTGGAAGGTTAGGGCTGCAACACGTATCACACTGTCACCTCACTTGCACATAAAATACCAAAATTACCCTTGGTCACTGTAGCAACCGACCAAGGGTTTTAATATATATTATAATTTTAGCTTACTGTTTCACACTTATTATGATTAGTTATTATTATTATTATTATTATTATTTTATTTTGTTATTATTATTATTATTATTATTATTATTATTTTATTTTGTCTATCAAGTAAACAAACGACATATTGATTGAGATTTCAAATATACAAAGTTAAGTTTAACCAACGTATTTGTTGCATTTCACCATAAGGCGATGTGTAATGAATCATGTATTTTTAACGTTACTCGTTCTTATTTAAAAAGTGTCATTTTGGTTCGATTCGAACTAGATCTAACAAAAATTGTACGAGTGGAAATGGGGTTACTATCGTCTTTGAACATATTTTAGTCTTTGGATCACTAAAGTCCTACTCAACTATATCACCTTTATGTTTTGTGCCTTTCGAGTTAAGATTTCTTTTTTCTTGATAGTTAATTTATAGAATCGCAATGTAAGGTGATGAAACCTCAACAACTCGGGTTTATAAGCACAACGTGAGAAGTTCATGAAAATAAGCAATTACGCGACTCTTTCCAAAATCTAAGAACTAAATGATTAAAATGCACAACACAAACCACCAAAAAGGATTACAAGAATTAGGAGATGGACAACTGAACATCAGAAATTTTTAGAAAGAGGAAGCATGAAAGGACAAATCTATTTGCAAATCACTAGTCTCGTATTTGACTATTTGTTCTTTGTGTTCGAAAGGAATCTTGTTTGAAACCCTAATACCGATTTTGATTTTTGGTTTTCACACATGCCTAATTAGGCAATTACACCTAGAGGTGTACAAACTAGTTTTTTTTTTTTTTTTTTTTTTAAACCGGTTTTTTTTTTGAATATGTACAAATCGGTTTTTTTCAGTTCGGTTTCAAACCAGTTTTTCATCAAGAATTCTTAAAACGTTAAATCGGTTTGGACTGGTTTGTAAACCGATTTTTTTAAACCAGTTTTTATTCCGGTTTAACCCGTTTTTTTAATTAAAAACGGTTTACAAACCGGTTTTGGGTGTCGGGTTACCAAACTGGTATACAAACCACTGGTTAGGGTCGGTTTGGAATCTGTTTCAAGCTAAACCGATTTTGGGCCAAACAAGTGTCGGGTCACAAACTGGTTTGAAAACCCAAACCGGTTTTTTTCCCACCTTTCATTACACCCTTTGGAAATACTATACGGCACAAAGTAACACGTAGGCCGTAGCCTTATATTGAAGCCCAAGTGAATCCAATAAACTATTTTAGTGCTTAGGTTGAAACTCCCAAGTTTAAACTTAGTAAACAAAGTAGCAAATTGCATCCAACCTTACCGTTCTACAAGTCTTGTTTCTCATATCTACCATGGGATCACACCATTATTAACAAACAGATGTCACTCTATCTACCGGTTTAACTATCAATCGCGACGTCAAAATTAAATCTTTTTACATGTGTTATTTTTTTATAATTTTTTTCGAACCCAAAAGTACTTTTCGAACCTTCAACCTTATAAAAGATGCAGGCCTTGAGGGTGCTTAACACATAACTAAATTAATTAAAAAAAGTATATTTTTGTTTAGGTTTTAATCTAATGATTTCGATGAAATCAGCTATAGATTACACCGAATCACTTATGCCTTCTCACTTATATCTATTTTCGATCTACCAATGATCCTTAGCCCAATTGGTTAAGATGAGATACCCATAACATGTAAATATTGGAAGGTTATGGGTTCAAGTCTCACTCTGAGTAAAATGCTCAGAGTTGAGCCAGTGGGTTTTTTCAGCAATGGGTTTCCTTCTGAGGAGGTTGGGGGTGCGGTCCCGACTAGAAAACGGATAGGTGAGCTCGATTAAGATAACATTTATCTCCGAAACTGGGTCGAACGTTTACCGTTCTCGATCTTACCATATATAATTTCCCAATTTAATGGGTTTTTACTTGTATTTTTATTCAATTCAGATTTTAATGATAGACATTATTATAGGTCTCATTTTCTGACGTGGCCATCTATGATTGGATAATACGCGTCACCGAGTCTCAGTAATCTGCTTAGGTCAAGTCAAACAAACCTTTCAGTTTTCATTTTTCATTTTTCACTCAACTCTCATGAAGAACATGGCTAATTTGAAAGGGAGCTCGATATTGATTCTACTAATTGTAGCTACAATAGGTGCGTATAATCTTAACTTAATCAAGTTATTACTCATTAATTTGCATTGTTCATTCAAAGTTTTCATCAGCGCGAAATTTTACATTGTTTTTGTAAATCCAACAACAATTTGATGTTTTCCGATGATTCAAACAGTTTCGGCGAAGTCCGGCGATGTTACGGAGCTGCAGATCGGCGTTAAGGTTACGACTATTGACTTCCGTCGTTCATTATTAGTGTTGTTCATTATGTTTTGCGTGTTTACTGTTGAATATGTGTCGATTTTGTAGAGCAATTTGACTATTTTTATTAATTGATCATGATTTGGTGTGATAATTGACTATTATGTTGATATTTTAGTTCAGAGCCCTAATTAATCATGATTTGGTATTGATAAAAGAGTTAAATTCTATTATTGATAATAAATAATAATTTTTCTCTAAAAGTTTAAAATCATTGGTTTCTGTAAAAAAATTTGATAGTTTTGGATTGAGACTTGAGAGTGAATCAACAGTTGGAAAATCAAAACTAAATCTAACTCTATATGAAATTAGATGCCGTTATAGATATAGGGGCATAAAGTCTTTTTCTACAATGTGTAAAGATTTACAGATTTGAAGATGCTCCTTTTTTTTGCTGATTGGTTATGATGTTTTAATCTCCATAAGCATGATTTTGTGACCCATTTACTGGAGTTATTCATTCAATATGATATATGGCTTACCAATATTAAGTTGTTTGTTTGGTTTAAGTTCATAATGATTCTGAGTAGCATACACCTTTTGATTTTTTTATATTTTTCTGAACTTTGGATCTGCTGTTGTTACAGCATAAGCCAGCATCTTGTGAGGTACAAGCACACAAAGGTGATAAAATCAAGGTTCATTATCGGGTGAGAATATGCTATATCGTTTTTCATTTTTTCTTTTCCCTTCTGTTTTTTTAGTTGATCTTTGATTAATAGTGATTTAATCAGTCTCTGCTGCCCTCAAACTTGTTGTAGAACTCAGTAGTAAATGAATATGACTTTGTAAACACATCCGAATAGATGCAATCACTATCAGTTATAGTTCTTAGATCAAAATGTGAACCTCATATTTCATGCTAGATCAGCGAGCTATTAGTACATAGTTGAAGTCATATACGCAATAAAATGCACTATTTACTATTTCTCTAGGAATATTATTGCATTTGTGTTCTGTGATAGGTTCCATTAATGTGATGATGCTAACTTTCAATCATTTTGCAGGGAAAACTTACTGATGGCACTGTTTTCGATTCAAGTTTTGATAGAGGAACTCCATTTGAATTTGAGCTTGGCGGTGGTCAAGTGATTAAAGGTTCCTGCTAACTTTCATTGCTCCTGCTTCAGTTGATATGTCCTGAATTTTGTTTAGAATTGTAAAAACTTAAGCTAAAGATGATACATACACAGACAGATGATATGATCCTACAATCTAAACCTTTTTAACTTTGAGTTTTTGGTCAAACATGTTGTAACTTTAGAAACTATTCTGTTGTAACATAATTTCGTTTCAAATCATGTGCATAAACTGTGTTTGCTTCTGTTCTGCATTGGTATGAAAGATGTGTTTGTAGTCCAGTGTTGATGAAACCTATGCATATAACTTCATCAATTTATCAACCAATTCATAACTTTTTATTTATTTTAAGTTAATTGTAGTTTAACAAATTGAGTTTGCAGGGTGGGACCAAGGACTGTTGGGAATGTGTGTTGGAGAAAAGCGTAAACTGAAGATACCTGCAAAAATGGGCTACGGAGAGCGGGGTTCACCACCTAAAATCCCAGGTAACATTCTTTTGGTTTTCTGAAAATCAGAAAGAGAACAATTTATGACAACTTTTATATATCATTGTGTTTTAGCAATCAGAAAGAACGACGCTGCTTGTTAAATATCACGTCTTAAAGCTTAAATGGAACTGTTGTTGGTGAAATTGTAACTTACATATCATTAGAGGTTAGGAAGGATGACCCCCTCACAAAAAAAATTGGTCAAATGGGTTAAGCTAGAAAGTTTTAAGCATTCAACTTAACAGGCCAGGTGGAGCAAACGGTGGGAAAGTCATCTGAAATGTATCAAATGCATAATAACAAGTCACTTTGTCAAAGAAAAAAAGAGTTTAGATTATTGTTGTAATAATATGGTTCCACAATTGTAATAACAAAAGTACTTTCAGATCCTAAAATGACCCATCTCAACGTGTGCCTATTACCTAACCTGTTTATTTTGATACTCCTAGCATTCATGACTTGTTTTGTTGCCTCATAGGATCCAAAAATTTCTAAGCAAATCATATTTTGATTACTAAACAGGTGGGGCCACACTTATATTCGACACAGAGCTTATTGCGGTTAATGGAAAAGGAGCGGTTGGAGGAGACGAGGACAAAAGTGAGCTATGATCTCAAAGAAGCTTGATGGTAATACTTATTTACCTGTTCGAATCATGCATGAGGAACAAACTCAAAACTCTATCAAATATGATAAATCAAAAGTTCTTAAATTTTCGTTGGTACTTGTTATATTTATTTGCCACTTGGGTTGGTAGTCTAATGGTAAAAGTTAACAAACTATAATTTAAAAGAAAGACTCAAAATTACGTTCATTTTAGATAAATTTAGAGACTTTAATATACAAAAATTAGTTCGGTGATTTTTTCATCTACTTTTTACAACTTACAAGTTAGGGACTTTAGTGTATCAAACTAATGTTGAGGGAAATTTGCATAGAGAATAAGAAAGTATATTTGTTTTTTATATATTACCCTTGTTAATAACTAGTTGAACCACTACCGGTTTAAACATAGGGAATAAAAAAAGCAAAATCTTTTGAATTTTGTTCCAAAGGTTGATTTTACACTTGAATATTCTTGAAGATTTCAGGTTTTCTATGGTAAATTAGTGATTAGTCAACAACTTTGCATAGTGAAACAAAATTTTTAAGTGTAATGATCATTGCGGAAAAAGAATTAGGATAGTGATATCGGTACCTTTAAGAAAAGAAACATTTTATAGCGAAAAATGCAAGCTGGATTGTAGGTAATTTGCTGGATGATATCTATGATTCGTTTAATCAATTTCAGATTGAAGTATTTTGATGAATAGCTTGTAGCCTTAGTCAGATAATTATAAAAAAATCAAGAACTGATATGTATGTTTATATTGTGATCCTCAACATGAAATAGACAAAAGATTGCGTTGTATAGGTAGAATTATCATCACATTTTATTGTAACGACACAATGTTTCATGAAACAATTTGTCAATTGACAATTAAAACTAGAGGTGCTCAAAAAAATCAATTAACCAACCTGACCCGAAAGTCAACCGGTTAATAGCTGGTACTATAGAAACCGGTTAGTATCCTTATGGGGTGAACTTAACCAGTTACTAACCGAACTTGTATTTTAGAAGATAAACCTTATTCTATATATCTTTTAAAGCGGTTAATAACAAAACTAGTTTATGAAATAATTGGTTTGACCATTAACCGCTTCGATTAATATATGACCTTTTGTATATGAAATAATCGATTTGTGCACCTTTAATTAAAGTTGGTTACTGATTACCAATAGTTCCTCTTGTTGGCTTATGTCGGTACTAACGTAGTCATTACCAGTAAATTGACTTTTGTCAATAGGAATTAGGTTGCTACTGATTGTTGTTCGTTTGCACAAATGCAAGTAGGGCTGATCGCCAACGAACAACAATCAGTAGATTAGAAGCATTAGAGGATCTGAACACTTATAGTTGGTCAACAAGTTTCAAAGGCTCTAACTGAGCAAGGAGACTCCGCTCTGGGCGCTTCTTGTTGGACCCCATCGAGGGGGCATTGCCTGTTGTTTGCCCTAGTCGAAAATCAAAATAGTTTTGGATGAAGCAAGCTACACAATGTCGAAGCTTATTAGAATTTTCTTTGAATCTTTGATGATTAGTGAATCTCAAAGCAAAAAATCACTCATAAAAGAAGCATGAAGATGATCTTTCTTTAGTTAATCGTAACTAGGTGTAACGACTAAATGCACAAATCAAATGCAAATAAGCACTCGAGATAGGTAAGACCAAGTTAAAGCCACGATTAGGGTCTGTAATGAACATTTAAAGATTAATTATGTTCTTTTAAAATTATACTAGTAATGTTCCCTGACGTGTTATGTAGGGATGAGCTTGCATCGGGAATTTCACCACAATACCAAACATCAATATGCGAACCCAAAAACATTTCGGAACCACTGTCACTTCCACATAAAATCCTAAGACATTAAGAAACTCAATCGCAAATCTAGGTCTCAGCAACGCCTGGACTCTTAAAAAACCTAAACTTGAGACACTCACCTTTATTAAATTACATTTGACTAAAAAATCAAAACACGTTAATCTTCCACCTACAACCCAATCAATCAGCTATATTTATTATAGTTGATCTTTATTTTTAATAGTATGATTGTTATTAAATTCAACAGAAAATCAAAAGATGTCTAAATTAATTGATGTCAGGTGTATATTATAGGTTTGAGGTTTCCACAAATACTAAGTTTATTTCATTTATATAAAATATATAATATTTGCATTTTGCAAGCAAGATTTTATGAGCAGTGCATCTGGAAGATATATTTAACCAACTAAATGTAATTAAGCATATTGACTATTTAACATGTTAGTTAGAATTTGGGATTGCGAATTATAAAAGATTATACTTAATGCTTGATTTAGCTCTCGTTTTTGCATGTAGTCGATGGAGACAGTATTGCTTCATGATCTGATGTACGCCATATTACCATACGTTTTGTGTAGGAGCCTATTTCTCTTCGCATGAGTCTATAAACTCAAAATTACAAAACAACAGCCTAACCAATCAAAGGACTGTTTCTCACGGTTTGCGAATTATGTAAATTTTAACGGTCGAGTACAATTACCCGTATCAAGAAAACAGTTATGTTGTTAAAATTATAATATGTTTGTTCACAATTCACCTAGATGGCTAGATGTGTATACGTTATCTAGTCTTGTTTTATTTATTTGTTAAAAGTAGAGATGGGCATTTTGGTTCGGCCCAATACCCGAAACCGGGTACAACCCGGGTTGGGCCCAACCGGGTTTTTTCGTACCCGGGTTTTGGTGAAACCGGGTTCAAACCCGGGTCGGGTTCACCTAATGTAAAACCCTACCCGCCATACCCGGGTAGGGTCGGGTCAGGTTCGGAACCGGGTTCGGTTCGGGTTCGCTAAAAAACTTAAAATCTAAAACCGATTCCAACCCTACGGGTTTAAACGGGTCCAACCCAGGTACACCTTCCATCGGGTACTACTCGTACCCGGGTCTGGATCGGGTCCACCGGGTCGGGTTCGGACCCGGTTTTTATGCCCATCTCTAGTTAAAAGGGCATAAGTAGACAACTGGGCTCCTTGGTAGTGGGCTAGGATGAAAGTTTTTATTAATGGGCTGGATGGATTTTGAAGTCATTTGCTGGGCTGGGTGGATGGAGCTCCAGGCGGGTTCTCTTAAACCCGTTTACTCTCAAAGACACTCA
This sequence comes from Flaveria robusta, assembly GCA_025506415.1. Taxonomy (NCBI): domain Eukaryota; kingdom Viridiplantae; phylum Streptophyta; class Magnoliopsida; order Asterales; family Asteraceae; genus Flaveria; species Flaveria robusta. The sequence continues at coordinate 23,901,271 of CM046472.1, forward strand.
CGGGTCATCTTTACTTGTTTGAGCATCTTGAGCTTATTAAAGGGGTTTCACCTAAGTTAGTGGTGCGCAAGAAATCAAAATAATTAAACTCTAACCGAAATAATCGACGCAATCGAACCGTGAAAATCGAAACAAATAAAAAACCGACGGTTTGGTTTAATGGTTTTTTAAAAACCGATTTTTCAGTTCAGTTTCAGTTTTACGTGTAACAAAAATCGGAAAAACCGAATCGAAACCATACAATTGAACTTGTAATTTTACAGGTGTAAATCTTACACTTATAAACATGATTACCCTATTAGTTGCTTATTTAACTTATGTTGTCCAAACAAGATTGAGCATTTAGGTTTTCAAGAAATAATCTTTGATCTTTTTTGTTTGAATTGGTAGATTAAAATGTTTTCTTGAGTTTTCATTCTTATATTTTATGAATAGCAATTAATTTTAATGTCCCCTACTTAATAAGAATATATAGATAATATTTAAAGATCAATAAAATGATATAAGTCTAAAGTTTCGAGTTTAAATTTATTAATTTTGATATATTTTTTTTAAACATGAAACTCAAATGGTAAAACTGAAAAAAAAAAAAAAAATGAAAACCAAATACCAAAAAAACCGAAACCGAACGGTTTTAAAAACCTAGAAAGCGAAATATTGGTGTTTGGTAGGGGTGTTCAAAAATATCTGAAACCGAATCCAAAATATCCAAAAAATCGGATTCGGATAGTGATTTTGAGGATTTTCGGATATCCGAAATATCCAAAATATTTTTTAGAGTAAAATGTCATTTTCGTCCCCGACGTTTAGTTGAATTTGCCATTTCAATCCAAAAACTTTTTTTTTTTTGTCATTTCAGTCACTGTAGTTTACTAAATGTTGTCATTTTCATCCACTTCACTAACACCGTTAAAAATATGTGAAAACTTCGTTAAAACTTCGTTAAATGTGAGGGTATTTTAGTCTTTTTCAACACCCTAATTATCCAATTAAAACAAATTAATCAATTAATATTCAATTAAAACTAAAAAACACATGAAGCGACTCGTGAGACCGGTCACTTTGATTAATTCTAACACATGTTGTTCGATTAATGTCTTCTGTGAGATTTCAATTAATCTTCATGTTTTGTTTGAATGTGTATTGTTGTTCGATTGAGGTCTACTGTTGTCACGTTTTGTTCTATTGAGGTTTGAATTATCACATTCAAAGACATCAATTAAAGAGCTCAATCAGATAAAGTATGTGAACAACAAACATCAATCTCACAACAGAACTCAATCAAATAACGGCATACGTTCGAACGAAACGTGAAGATTAATTGAAATCCCACGGCACCCTCAATCGAACAACATGGGTTAGAGTTAATCGAAACTTTTAAATCAAATCGTCTGGTCTCACTAGTCGTTTCATGTGTTTTTTTAGTTTTAATTAAATATTAATTGATTAATTTGTTTTAATTGGATAATTAGGGTGTTGAAAAAGACTAAAATACCCTCACATTTAACAGAGTTTTAACAGAGTTTTAACGGTGTTAATGAAGTGGATGAAAATGACAAGATTTAGTAAACTACAGTGACTGAAATGGCAAAAAAAAAAAAATTTGGATTGAAATGGCAAATTCAACTAAATGTCGGGGACGAAAATGGCATTTTACTCTATTTTTTATAAAATATTAAATATTAATTAGAAATTTTGTATATTTTTAAATATTTCAGATTTTTTTGTAAAAACTTCGGATATCCGAAAAATATTTCAATAAAATTTAATATTTTTTATAAAATTTATCAAATAATACAATTCCTTTTGGAATTTGGCTGTCCGAACGGATATCCGAAATTTTAGAATCGGATTCGGATAGTGAAATCCACTATCCGAAAATTTTGGATATCCAAAATTCGAGTATCCGAATTTAAACACCCCTAGTTTTTGGTTTCGGTTTTAGGGTAAAACCGAACCAAACTGACCCATACACACCTTTCACCTAAGTTAGAGAGAGTTATTTTTTCTCTCTTTAATTTCCTCTTGTATTCATTACTCTAGATCAGTGTTTATTATCATCTTTACAAACGTTTAACATCCTTCTTCATCATCTTGTTAAGATCTTATTTTGATTGTTTTTAGTATTCTAATTAAAGAGTATGTAAAGTTTGGTTTTTTGTTCTTTTCTTTTGAAAAGCCACTGAAATAATAACCAACCAAGTTCTGATTCCATGTTAACTATTATGCTTCAAAAGGAGTTCAAGATAAACGAAAAGAACAAGAAACCAAACATTAGATAATGCACTTAATACCAACTTTTATTTTTTTGATTTTGACATAAATAACTCAACCATGTAAGCTCAGCTCATGAATATGTCAGGTTGACCCAGACATGAGTGGCTTAACTAATCATTCAAATTTAAGGAATTTGACATGTTTAAATCCTGAAGTTTATGACATCTATATATATAACTCGCTTAGATGGTTAGTTAATATTCTATTTTTGTGTTCTTTTATTTTTTAGTTTATCTAAACCAATCTATTAGGTTTTTTTTTTTTTTTTTTTTTTTTTTTTTTTTTTTTTTTTTTAATTTGCGGTTAGTTGACATAAATCTATTAAGTATATTTAAATACTTAATTATGTTATCAAAAATAACATCGATGCAGATTAAAATCTTATGATCCTAAGATCAAGGTCGAGATACTTGTAGCATCATATGTTTACGAATCTCATGTATTATCGACACATTTTCGCTACATAAAATTGTAAAATTTAATCTTAATATAAAGATTAAGATCTTAACAATCATGCAATCAATTGAATAGTTAGAAGTAACCTTTCTAATGAATAAATTTTATATATGTAACACAAGAATACCATGCTTACAAGAATACAAACACAATCTTTCCTTTAAACTATCAGCCTACCAACTTAACCACAATTAGAGTATGTATGTATGTAACACAAGAATACTATGCGTAACACAAGAATACTATGCTTACATGTAGGTTAAGACAACCACACTTCCTTTCATTCTTTACTAATAAAAAAAAACTTAAACATATTATATTTAACTATTTTAGTACAGAAATGCAGCAAAAATATACAAAAACTCTTAGAATGATTTAAAATGTCATACATTATGATTAATTTAATCATACCAACGAATTTCTTATTAAATTTAAAGAAAAATATCTTATAAAGACAACAAGAGATTGATTTATGGGTGTCATGTATCCCCTAAATTAAGGAAGGTAGACAACATAAGGCTAAATTTCTAGCATTTGGTTGCCTAAGGGAGACAATATCATGTGTGGACAATGGGAAGTTGCTTTCTAATGAAAAGGACCAAAAGTAGAAAAAAAAAACTAGGAAGTCACACGTTGGATAGCACCATGGAAAACCCACACTAAAGCCCACCCATAGCAAAAAGGTTAAACTACAATGCTTATTTATAATATAAAACCTAATCCTTGAATAAATATTTATTAACAAAAGTAAGGTGTTTCTTTTAATATATATATTTTTTCATTTTGTAGATATTTTGGAATAATAAAAAGAATGTAAAAGGAAAAAAGTAAGTGAATCTTAAATTGTGGTAAGTGGAGACCCACCCTAAATGATCATGGAGTGTAACCACCATCGTCTCTCTATCTAAAAAAAAAACACATACCCCTTAAGAAACAATTAATATAATTTATAACGGCATAAAATATAGATTAAAATTTAAATAGAGAATTATAGAAGAAAAATATAAACAATTATAGGTAATGTATTAAAGATAATCACATACAATGGGAAAGAGAAATAAAAACACTTAAAAGTAGGCTTCTTATCATATAAAAGAAATAGATATAAATGTTTATCTGCTTCTCACTTATTCTATGTAGAATTAGATTTGTATTATACATGCATCTACAAATTATATAAACAATTATTATCTTATTTAATAAAGTATTAGCACCTATTGTTGAACCATAGTGGTCTAAACCAACTTATCAAAAAAAATGTCTTTAAAGGTCAAAAACAAGACATCCCATGTGATCTCGTTGCCCATCACTTGAATAAAAATTAAACCCAATACAAAGTGTTTAATTAAATATAATTCTCAATAAAGTTTCAACCACCATTTTTAAAAGTATTTAATAAAAAGGAAACATTCATGGAATGGAGACATACTATTAAGAACAACATAATTTTAATCTAATATATGTTCTTAAGATTCTTCTTTTAAATTAATAAATACTTAAAAAGCCGCTAAAGAGTAAATAATGATTAACAATGCTCGTAACGCGTTAAAACATTTCATCATTGTACTATCAATCATTTAATGTCTCCACCAATAATTTTTAGTTCAAATAGTTAAAGTGTGATACTTATAAAATATGAAGAGATCATGAGTTCGAGTCTCGTTCTAAACAAAATATTTAGAGTTGAGTTAGAGAGTTTTTTTAATAATGATGGGGGGTGCGGTCGACTGGGAAACAGATATATGGGTCCGATTAAGATGACACTTATCATTCAAAGCAAAATCGTACATTTTTCGTTACAAAGATCATTTAATGTCTGTATTTACCATTGTTTTTGGATGCTTATTTTATATCACACACAATATGATACACACATTTTTACATTTATAAAGTTAGTATTAAGTTTATGTTTATGTTTATGTCTATGCGCGTTTGTACATATCGTCTTTAAAATTGTGAAATTAGAGAGTGTTAAGAGAGTCTATCGATTCTCCAGGAGTCAAAATTCGCAAAAGATTATCAATTAAACATGGACTTTTATAGTAAAATGTAAATATAATATAGTCAATATACAAGAAACTTTGAACTTAAATGAAGGAAACGTAGTTGTTTTTTTGTGTTATTAGATTTTAATAATCCCAACTTTTATTTATTAGCCGGGATTAATTTCAACTCAAGAAATATTTACAGACACTCTTAACTTTGTGCTTATTTTCTTTCAACGATCCCTAACTAATGGAGAGTTAACACCGTTAGTTTTTCGATAACATGGACAGTTTTTATGGCCAAAACACTAAGCAGAAAGTTGAAATCAACAATCTGGTCCATCAATCTGAAACTTTTGCACCCTAAAACCCGTCAATCTTCACCTTCTGATTTGAACCACTTAACTCATTCGAGTTAGATTTCAAGTGACGGTGAAGGCTAGACACCAAAAAACGGACTTGATGGAGGCTGGGCGACGGCGTAGTTGAAAAATGGCTTAATGTTGGCCCCATTTTATCAAAAAAACTAACGGCGGTTAACTCTCAATTAGTAAGGGATCGTTGGAGGAAAATAAATTCAAAGTTAGAAGTGTCTGCAAACATTTCCTGAGTTGGAATTAATCCGACCAATAAATGAAACTTGGGATTATTAAACTCCAATAACCCGTTTTTTTTTAGTTAAAAGCATAAAAATTTTACACTATACGTACAAATAAACTAAATTCGGTAATTTTAGAAGGAAAACGTAAATATGTTTTTTAAACAAACGTGAGTTTGTAAAATAAATTTTATGTCAACTATTTGATCAAGAACTCGGGTTCCGTCATGAATCTATATCTATTAACGTAAATGTTATAAAATTTCTGACAATATTAACAAGTAGATGTAAATACCAATGATCCTTAGCCCAACTGGTTAAGGTGAGGTGCCCATAACATGTAAATATTGGAAGGTCATGAGTTCAAGTCTCAATCTGAGTAAAAATGCTCAGGGTTGAGTCAGGGGGTTTTCTCAGCAATGGGTTTCCTCCTGAGTGGATTGGGGGTGCGGTTTCGGCTGGAAAACAAATAGGTGGACCTGATTAAGATAACATATATTTTGCGAATCTGGGTCGCATGTTTGCCGGTCAAAAAAAAAAAAAAACAAGTAGATGTAAATAGTCAAGATTTGTTTAAGTAGGAAGATACTGGCATAGACTTTATCGCAAATTGAATACAATAAATTATTACAATGACATTTTTCCTTGTCATAACATTAATAAATACAAGATGAACAGCAATTTAACAGACAAGAAAATTAAAATTCTACTTCCAAACACTATATGATTGAAATTTAAAAAAACAAATACATATTTAATATAATCTAACGGGGACGTTTCTGGCATCTATAGAAAAAAAAATATGCGTTTTTTAATTCTTAAATCTTCTGTAAATTACATATCATTTTCAAAGAATCTTTATATTAATTAAATCAATCCAATAATGTAAGTCCTAATTAATAAAATAAGAGGGGGTAAATCTGCAAATGTCCAAAATATGAAAATGTTTCAATACTTACCTAAAAAATTAATATTTACCAACCACCCCCTATGAATTTAAAACTCAGCATCTGTGTTTATATTAACCTGCAAATCCATTAAAATCTACTCTTGTTGTCACAACAATCTTTTACCTCTATTCCTTTCATCAACCAATCAGATCTGTATAAATATGTAATTTCTTATATTTTTAACTTATTATATTATATGTTTTTAATATATAACATTATTTTTATATATTAAAAGCATTTTCTTTCAGCGCGTTCAAAATAAATTAGTTGATGTTTTTATTTCATACTATGTCCTTATAAAGGAATTTACTAACACATATTAAAAATATTAAAATTTTTTATAAAAATTAATTATTTTTACTAATCGCTATTATTACGATAAAATATATAAATATTATATAGTTTTTCAACTTCGTGACATAATTACTAGTATATTTATCACTTTATAATTTCTTATAACCTAATTTATACTTATTTAACTTATGTAAACTATAATAATGCATAAATATACATCATTATATATGTATCTATCTATAATTAAGCTTAATTCTAAAACATCATAACTACAATCAAAGGATTACGTGCATCTCAATTAGCATCTTCATAATCTCAAAATGTTGTCCTTGAATTTTCGTTGATGCATCTTTTTATTCTTTTCTTTTTTATGATATTCAATTTAAACCATGCAATTATATATGCTAATTAAACTATGTATTATCACCTATCTAATGATTATAATGTTATAACTTTTTTACTATTCTTTTCTAATACACTAATGAGATTTCTTTAGTATTATTATTTTTAAAAAAGTGGAGTTATGTTCATTGCGTGTAGTCAGAATTCATCACAGCCCACCAGGGATTCTTTTGAATATTGCTATTTTTTAATAACTTTTAAAATATAAATATTGATTTTTACTTTAGTTGATTAATAATGTTTCATTGCTGTAATCATGAAGAAGGAAGAACAGAAGCTTCTAAGTTTGGGTTAATCTGTGAAAATCACAGGAACAGAAGTTGTGGCAGAAATTATAGCAATTTTTTAAAAATTTAATTAATAATCTACTCAAAGTTAAATTAATCAAATATATGTTAATTATGATACAATATAATCTTTGAATAATAATTCATTTCTCTATGCCCAAATGATTAAATTTCTCTATTAACAAACTATCTTTCACAAATCGCGTAATACAGGCTACAAATGCATAAGAAATTGATAAGCAAGATTACAAATATTAGGAAAACTATTGCTTCAATTAGACCTAAAACGGATCGTTTCACAAAAAAAAAATTCACTTTCTTTTCTATATACAATAGGTTTTCAGAGTTGCAGTCATATCTCAATTTTCATATTAGATGGTTGATCAAGGCCCGTCTGAAAAAACGACGTACCAAGATCTAAACTTTCACCAAAACCCATTCGAACAATGCTTTGAAGATCATCTTGATCAAATCCATGAATCTGCAAGAATAAAATTCAAATCCCTGATTAAATTATGACGTAAATGTTAATATTTTTGATTATGAACTTCCATGGTGATCCAAGATCGTCATAATTTCATATGTGCTATCCAAATTTATATAATAACATATTTGTCTAACAAAAAGTTAAAAATAAAAAATATTCATTTGTAAACTTATGACAATTATACCCTTCTAAAACTTAAATCAAAAGAGTATCATGGTCATATTATAAATTGTTTTAATGAAAATATAATACAAAATTTTAAATAATTTGAACTAGTAGATTTGATATTAATTTTTTAGTTGGGTAAATATGATATTATGTAAGTTTTAAGTAGTGTATGAAATGGGTAAAAGATTTTACATTAGGAAACGGTTCGGTGAATTCATGAACGGGTTGGGTCATCGGGGCACACCCGTCGAAGACTACTTGCGGGTTTTGCTGATAAACGGTCGATGGTTGGTGAGATAGTTTCCCGTTTGATTGATTAAGCTGAAATTTGGTTCATACCAAATGTAAGAAAATGCAATTTAATGGGCATTAAATAGATAGAACATAATTTTTAAATAGTAAAATTGACTTACGTTTTGTGAGATTAGGTCATTGGTGTCAAGATCAAGATTTGGGTTAACTGTAGCCAACTTCATCGAAAGGAACTGTACCGAAAAGTTAGATGATTAAAAATTTAAAATCATGTTAGTTAAGGAAAATCTAAGATTTAAATTTAGTATTAGTCGTGTAAATTGCCCGTCTTGACTTTTTTTAACAAAAATTCTAGGTAAAATGGCTTGGTACGATTTAAAGAAACGACTAATCAATGGTTTGCTGAACAGACTAGTTTAACATGTTTGGTTGTTTGATAGTTTAGTTTATGAATTATGTTGATTTTTTTTTTCTTATAATTGTTGGTTTGTATTAACTTTTAAAAATAATAAAAATTGATAAAATACACAAAAATAACCTCATATTTCAAAATTTAAAAATATCAATAATAAAATTTAAACAACCAGCTTTAGTTTAAATGGTTGGTTTCAAGTTACAAACCGTAAGCCGAACTGTAAGACTCTTAAAATCAAACTGTAAACCACACCCTATAAATAAAAAACAAGCCGAACTGTCCAACTTGTTTTAATTTATACAATTTATAGTCGGTGTCATTTCAATCACATATAAAGTTGTAAACGCTCGAATGGAATATTTTAAAATTACCTCAACTTGTCTTTGCAATGATTGCACGTAATTGATGATTTCATCAAGCATAAGTGCTTTTCCAGTAACCTAAATCATTCAAAAATGTATAACTTCACCACTTTTGCCATTAAAAACAATCAAACTTAACATTTTGTCACTAAAATGACCAAATTCACCACTTTTTGCACTCTAAAGTGACTAAAAAACAATCAAAAACCATATATTTAACCACTTCCATAATAAAAATCAATAAAAGATGACATTTTTAGTAAAATAAAAAGAACAAATTTGACCATTTTATGCTCACCTTGTTACAATTTGGTACAAGATTTTGAAGAAGCTTCATTCTTTCACTAATCTTCTCTCTTCTAACCTGGTAAACAAACAACAAGTTGCAGACTTTATGAACACCAAAATCTTGAAATCTCCACTAAAAATCAAGAAAATCATTTCCAAAAAGCTTACTCTCTCTGCTAAACTATGGCTATCAGTAGCTTGCCCCCTTCTTGCTCTAACATGAATATAGTCCTTTGGTGGTTCAACTGCCTTTGTTTTCTCCTCCATTTTACCACCATTTTCATCCTCTGTTTTCTTCAATCTTTTATCATTGTCATCTTCTTCCTGTAAAATCACCAATTCACAACTTCTTATTCGAATGCGAATCGATTAGATTAACGAATAGTAATGGATTTAGACATTTAGTAATAAGTACCTTTTTTGTGTTGGATCCACCTCTTCGTTTCCTCAAATTCGCGTGTTTTTTATTCTTGAATTCATCTTCTCCAATTGGAATTTGCTGAGAAACAGAGGATTCTTCATTGGAGTTTGCAGCAGAGCCTGATAATCGACTCAATTTCTTCTGGGTTTCATCTGAATCTCTGTTTCCTTCAAATCCCACCTGAATTCGATCGATTTTTAAAGCAGGAGTACTCGAAACACGGGGAAATTTTTCGGCACAGGTCACCGGAGAAACACTAGATCCGATCGGAATCTCCAATTTGCTTGAATTCATCCCCAATTGATCAATTCTACCATTGAAACTCCGACTACCGAAGCACGAAAACTTCGCAGCTCGTTCTGCAAAACCAGGGTCCGCAGGAAAGAAGGGCAAATTCGTGTTCATCGACATCGAATTCCGAATATCGTTCGAAACAGTTGAACAAGAAACAGGGGATGACACAATTGAGCTCAGAGCAGATTCAAATTGCGAATACTGCTCTGATTTCTCCCAATTTGATCGGAAAATCCCGTCGAGGAAGAAGTCTCTGTTCATGGTGGATCACAAGATTCAAGATTTGCAGGTGTAATTGGGTCTTTTTTGGTTGAGATTGAATACCCAGATGAGAAGATGTTGTAATGAGATTGAAAGATGAAATAGTGGAAGAATTACATTGAATTTATATGGGGTTTAGTGGGAAATTGAAGTGATTGTGGGAGTTGGGTTTGATGATGAGAGTTTGGTGTGATGGTGATGAAAATGCAAGCAACACAGAATTATCGATTGACAGAAGGGGGGAAGGGTACAGGCTGAGTTATGTTGAAGTTATATAGAACCATTTATTTGTTTATTATTTATTGTTTGTTTATTTACTCATTTATTTATTTATTTTGAATAATTAATTTGATTATTAACGTGACACTAAACCACCTAATCATTTTTATTACTCGAGCATGTGACCCGAGATCACTCTGAGGATGAAATTTCCCATAGGTGAAAAACAAACCTCTAGCTTAACCGGAATCCTACAAATCTCTTTTTTTTTTTAAATAGGTTGAACTTTAATTCAAGATCTCCTTTTAATTTCAATAAAATATAAAGTATCTCACTTCAATCACTTACGTTAAGAATCAATTATATATATTTTTTTTTATTATTATTATTATTATTATTATTATTATTATTATTATTATTATTATTATTATTATATTATTATTATTATTATTATTTTAGTATTATTATTATTGTTATTATTTTTTTATTTTTTATGTGAGCATAAAATTGGATAAAGTGTGAATGCCGGGCCTTCAACGTCAAAACATCAAGAGGTTTCTACTTTCTACCATCGAAATTTGGGTTACAAACTAAAAACATCATAAATGAATATATATCGGTTTAATAACCAAGGAGAAGTGGAGAACATAAATAAAAAATAATATGTGAATGCTAAAGGTATGCTTGACTTTATTCAACTTATGAATTACTATTTGAAATTGGTTAGATTCAAGTTAAGTTGCGCCCGAGTTATCTTAGCATACTTTCTCACTTATAAGTCATGCTCGACTATTAAAATACGAGGTTCCTAGGGATCATGAGTATTATCAAGCTTTTGTTTTTGTACGCTTTTACCCTTTGTGCGTGTTTATATGTGTATAATTACCGTACTTTCTACTCAAGTCGAGCATGATAATACGAGGCATTGCCATTGATTAATAATGTTATTAATACTAATGATTAAGTGACTCGAGTCAAGCCAAGCTTGAAAGCAATGGTTAACTAATCAAGCCCATGCATGAGTTCGAAAATTAAGACTTGATTGTGCTCAAGTCAAATTTCATGCTTTAAATTTTACAATTATGTCAAGCTCGAGCTTTGAATTACACCATGATGAATACACGCATCTAACAATATAAAAAAAATATGAAACTCTTTGAGTTTTTCTATATACGATCGTCTATAATTAGAACTCAAATAAATACTCTAACTATTTGAAAATCATTATCTAAAATTGTTTGTAAGACATAGTGAAGTTGTTTCTTTTGATTTGTATAATAATAAAAACAAAGAAAATTACTCAAATGTTAATCATTTATATGAGTTTTTAACACAATTGTCACGCTCTGGTTGCTTATGAGCGTTTCACTAACCACTAAGTTTTTTTTTGAACGGCAAATATACTCTACTTCTACACTACACCAAATTACATCATTGCTTGGGATTAAACCCAAAACCTCCCCTCTAATAGGCAAAGCCTCTACCAAGTGAGCTAGCCCCACATTGGCACTAACCGCTAAGTGCTCTCCTGATTAGATGGTGTTCTAGATTATCTCACAATAAAAATTTTATTTACTTTAACATTATGACAGTGGGGTAATATTAATGTAGTGTCTGACTTGGTGTTAATCATTTTGAATGATTTTCATTGTGTGCTGGTATGCATCAATGAGTATTATAAATGATTGGTTGCATACTTAAATAAAGTTACACAAGAACAAAACATGTAGTTAAAATAGGTGGTATGATAGTTAGTATGTTGGTAACTATAAGAAATGTATAGCTAGTTAAAGGGGCGTTTTAACGTTTTTAGAGGCCTAAAACGAAAATAAAATCGGATGTCTTTTAAAATTTTATTTTTAAAAAATTCTCGTGTTTTGAAGCACAAGCACTAGTTGATTCATGATTCCTAAATCAGTTTATTAAAAACAAATCCTAATTGATTCATTCAGAAATGTCATGATATTAATTATATTGTAATAAACTTTTATAAGTAAAAAAGCTAAAACAAATAAACAATTAGCAATTTGCAAATCAAATAAAAAGAAGCATATACAAAACTATAACAAATTTAGAACAATTAGCAATTAACAACTTGTCTCTAGAACAAAGAACTAAAAAAAACAATTAACAACATATTAAGCAATTTACTTTATTCAGGGAGAGAATCGTTTAACCTAGTACCTAATCATGAGTCTGTTACTCCATTAGATGTCCAAATGAAATCGAAGTTTAAAGGCTTCTTAATTGCAACGAAATCAAAGAAGCAAATCGTGACTTCAGCGGATGAAATTAGAAAAGCAAACCAAGGTTAAAGGGATCATCTTAACCTTCTGGCTTTGTTTGTCTCTCCATTTTCAACTCTCCCCCCCCCCCCCAAAACCCCCCAATCAAGAATCGACCCATAGCCTGTGTTGAAAATCTACGATCTGCCGACCTAGGTTTTCTTCCTTCTTTCTTGTTTTTTTTTTAAACTTAGTTTATTTTAGGCTAGACTGAGAATGAGTTATACAATAAAATTTATATTTTGGTGGCCTATTAGAATGCGTGGGCCTAAAGCCCTAGCTTATATTTTTAAACAGTTGAGCCGCCCCTGGCTAGTTTGGTAATTTGATCGAAAACTTTACTAAAATGAAAGTATTAGATATCTTTACTAGTAATGGTTTTCAATTTCTCCGTATTATTAGTTTCGGTTTAGATTTTCATGATGAGTGACTCGAAACCTAGCTCATTTATATCGATGTGAATTGGAGCTTAACAAGTGATGGATTCAAGATTTTTTTAATGTCATCGTCGTTAAAAATGTTTGAAAAATTGACGTGAACTGTTATTGTACTTTGCATAGCTTATTTAACCCCTTCAACTTTTGTTTTTAATGTAGTTACACCCTCTGAACTTTATGAACGTTAACAAATGTCACTTTCAGTCATGGATGACAACTAATGTATGTATGAAGTCGCCACTATGAACTTGAAGTCAAAATGTCGCTTTCACTTTCTCATATTTGTTACATGTTGCATATTATCTCCCCACTATAAACTTGCTTTCTTTCTTAACATAAATTGTATATTATCAAAGAATTTGTATCACCGTTACACCAAGGAAAATAATTGGTTAGCACACTTGGTTAAAATATCTATTATTATAACGGATTGACGCCTTTGGCAAGTCTTACATTGGCAGTTGACAGGTGAAATTCAATGTGCACTAAAATGTCTTGCCTCAAACATCACGAACACGCTTTATGTCAACTGATTGTGGACAAGCAGATAATTTTACAGTTATGTGTGCTGGAGTGGGAGCAATTCTATGACGGGTGGTAATTTAGGGCTGCAAATGAATCAAATGAATACGAACAAGATCTTAGGAAATATCCAAGATCTATCATGTATTTATTTTTAAAACCCAAAGAATATTTTCATTTCAATACAACTTTATGTTAGTAAAACTAACTTTTTTTTACCTCAAATAACAAAAATTTATTAACATAATATTTTTCCATATAAAGACAACACAAAAAAAGGATTTTTAAATTGTAATGATTAATAGATGTTAATGTAGTTTATGGAATTGAGGAGAAGAAAATAAGGGTTTAGCGTGTTTGGGCCGGGTCAATGATTGCATCGGAGTCCAAATTCATAACCGGTTAAACCGGCTTTGGTCGGGTTCATATAACTAATTTAAACTAAAATCCTTTCATGACAAAAAAAAAAAAAAAAAAAAAAAAAAAAAAAAAAAATTATAACAATTTAGTGTCAATTGTAAATAGATCATTGTTTATATAAGGAGACATTATAGTGTAAATAGATGGATTCAAATATAAATTATTTTGAGTTTAAAATCGCATAGTGAAAGTTGATGATTTTTAAGAGTAAAATACGTATAAAATAAAAAATGTGTTTATTCATCGGTGAAAAAAAAAGAAAAAAAAACATGTTTCTTAAATACTTAATAACAAGATGACTATATATTAAAACTAATTAAAATAATGAAATTATCTACAAATAATATTTCATTAGGTTTAATTAAATAAAAAACTCATGTTACATATTTATTTTTATTAAAAATATGATTTCATTAATTTTATTTTGATAAAGATAATATATTATAGTTTTATATATATTAAAGCCTAACTTAAAAAAAAGAACTTTTTTCTTTAATAAAACATTATTTTGAACCTTTAATTTATGAGTTTTTACCTCCATTTTTCTTGGAAAAATAAACCTTTCTAGTTTTTTTCCGTATCTTTTGTATTTATAATAAATGCAGTACTTGTATGCACAACCCACAGCTATACGGTTGTCACCTAAATACAATTGAAGATAAAAAGAGTCGTCCTTAATGTCGGCCATATTTAAATTACAAGTTGCAAGGCTACATATATTTTATACATCTTTATACTTTAAACTACAAGAAACATTCTTATTTAACTCTTATAGTTAGGTCAAATCATAATGTTTACTTCACATTCAAAGTGAGATTTTTAGATCAATTGGAACATTATACGTGATAGCGAATCTAGCAAATTTTGTTAGTAGCGAGAAACAATTCTAGTTAAAACAATAGCAAGACGTTCTATTTAGTATTATATTTACCAGTGTTACTGATGGTCAATCACCAATCTAGAATTCAAAGGTAATTAATTATCAACGAATCACCTATAGAATCTAGTGATATCTAAAGAGAAATTGGTGGTAGGATCACCTTAATTAAATCAGTTCTTGGAAGTATACCGCTTTATTTTTTGTCACTATTTCGTGCTCCCTCTCATGTAATAAATTCCCTTGAACGACTAAGAAGAGACTTTTGTTGGGGCAGATCTGAATCAGCTTCCAAGGTTTGTTGGGTTGCATGGGAGAGGATGTTAGCTCCAAAAAAGCAGGGTGGGGCAGGAGTCGGTTCCATTTGGGCTGCTAACTTGGCTCTTTTATGAATTGCGCGAATTGATTTAACCCATAAACTATCATTTCCTCACTCATGAAAATGATAGTTTATGGGTTAAATCAATTCGCGCAATTCATTCCATTAATAATCAAAACGCGCTGTTTCTTGTAAAAAAATCTATCATTGGGCATTGGAAAAACATTGTTAAAATTAGTGAGGATCTTAACTTGTTGGGCCTTGACCTTAATGATCTTATCAGCAACTCAAGCACATTTGTTTCCAAGGATCTTAGACGAAAGATCGAGGAAGTAAAACTTCCTTCAGATGATTGAGCTTTTCATTGGTCAAGATGGGTGCCAATCAAGACTAATGTGTTTGCTTGGAGAGCTGTCTCTGATCGAATTCCGTCCAAAGCCTCTCTTATGAAACGTGGTATTGTAAATGAAATTACTTGTACGGCTTGTGGATTGTACGAGGAGAACGCGGATCACATTTTGATCAACTCTGATGTAGCTCATATGGTTTGGGACTCGATTTTCACTTGGATAAAAATGCCAAGGCCTCAAATCACCTCAGTGGAATTTCTTCTTCATCAAGTTAGCTGCCTCCCAGGGTCGAGTGGGCTTAAAAGTCTAATTTATGCCATTTTTTAAATCTTCTTGTGGTACATTTGGAAGGGTCAAAATGAGAGGACTTTAAACAACAAAAGAAAAGGTGTGTTCGAGATTATAGGTGATATCAAAAGCTTTTCCTATCTTTGGATTAAAACTAGAGGAAAGGTCGGGAATCTAGATTGGAAATTATGGTGTAAATTTATGTTTAAACTTCTTGTAGTCCCTCTCGCTAGTTTCTTGCTAGTTTTTTAATGAATTTTGGCAGTTCAAAAAAAAATCTAAAGAGAAATTGGAAAAGGTAAATTAAGAAGCTCATTAGCAGGATGTCAATGATCATCAACAAATTATCGATGGATGTCATGGCCGGGGTAATACAACAATCACCAACGGCCAACCGCTGTTGATAGGTCCGGATTTAGTAACTTTTCGTAGGACACTAAGTTCACAGAGACTCTACCGGTAATATATTGCTAAATTGAGAATAAGGTTTCCGATAACATTCTCGCCCAAGATTTTCAAACAATGAGGGTCATTTGGTCACGACTTTCTATTAGTAATTCCTTCGATAAAGCTTCTAACGTATAGTAACAAAGCTTGGTGGTAACCGGTCCTGTTTTTCTAACCTAAAAATGAAAACCTCCCTACCTTTCATTTATGAAAATTAACATTTGGGTATGCTTTGTGTGGGTGGGTCGGCTTTTCTTAAAATCAAATATGAAAAATGTCATGTTGAACGCTCGAGCTAATCATCTACATTAATACACTGCTATGATTTTGTTGAAATTAGTGGTGACGAAACCTAAATATAACATTATAACCTAATGGCACTCGCATCTTCAAGACTTCAAAGGATATCCATTATTGAGAAGCTCATAGATTAAATCAAAGCTAGGAATTAACATGATAAGGCAATAGGTAACCCAAACACTTGGGATCGGAGGCAGCCCGTACCAAGAATCAATTTCTCACAAACATTTTCTTGTAAAGTTTTCTTTCTTAATCCTTAAAATATAAAAAAACGTAAAGTAATTTGCTTGTAAAATTTGAAAGTGTAATGTAATTTCTAAATAATATGACTTTAGGTAACCTAGAGGAACACACACTAACATGTTACAAGGCCTATTATTAGTCTACTAGTTGTCACAAACATCAAATGACCCATTAATGTAGTTTATCTATAATGTAAAATTTTTTACTCGATTTTCGAGTTATTTTTTGGTATTACATTACAATACTAACATTTAGTAAGTACTGTAGATATTGGTTGTCTCTTTGTGCCATACATTTTGGCCAATCATAGGTTGTCAAGTGGCAGGTCAGCATTTCTTTTTTTTTTTTTAATAATTATTTTTAACTTTAGAAACCCAACTCCCCGTTGTGTCCATCGTCTCAGGCCACCGCATAAACCGTCAATCAACCAGCTAGAGGCTTTTGTGGTAGTGAATGTTCTTCATGGGTCACCATCATTTTTGTCAAAAAATCTAGATATTAACTTCATGGTCCTTGCAAAATATACCATAGAATGGAACTAATTAAGGTTGGTATAATCTCTAGCTGAAAGATAATTATAATTTTCACAAGACTTGATTCTATGGTTTTCCTGAATCACACTTTTAAAGACCTAAATCTTTTAACTTGATTTTTTTGGGAAAGTTGAAGATCCAATCAAACAGAAAATTCTTTCGAAAAGTTACGAGGGCACAATGAAATTAGAAACCAGACTAAGGATGGGGTGATGGTAGTGGCAGTCGTCGTTTCTTCATTCTTCATCAATAGAAGATGAAATAGGTTTTGAGTGAGAAGTTAGTAAAAAGGGTTAGGTGTAGTTTACTTTTTTATATTCTTTTTTCTTTAATAATTGAGTCAATTGCTGTTTTCCTCCCTATGGTTTGGTTATGTTTGCCGTTTTTATCCAAAAAAGTTTTTTCTTGCATTTGACTCACTAAGGTTTCAAAAAAATTGTCATTTTCATCCAAAAATGATAGCTTTATTATTTTAAAATGTTAAATATTCATCGTTAAATGAGTATTTATGTTAATTTTCATATAAAAACGAAATTCTAACCCATGTTTACGTGTTGTTGATAAAATTTCTTTCACGAATTTCATGTTTTTGGATGATAATGGCAACTTTTTTTAAACCTTGGGGAGCCAAATGCAAAAAAAAAAACATTTTTGGATGAAAAAGGAAAATATGCCCAAACCACAGGGATGAAAACCGCAATTTACGCTTAATAATTTTATGACATTTTTGGATTTTTTTTAATTCTTCAATTCCCTTCAGGTTTCTTTATGATATTTTTTGGGTTTTTTTATTCTGCTATTTCCTTTTGGTTTCTTAACTAAATATATATATCTTAAATTGTTACAATTAATTGAATTGAAAGCTTTTAAAATACTAAAATATTTTGATTATACGAATACATAACTTATATTTTGATAATTTGAACGTGTGATCATATTTTTTAATTTTAATTTTGTTATTTTTTTCATGTAAGTAAAACTTTTAATTTTTATTTAGGTTTGAACCTGAATTTTTTTATACCTTAACTAAATGATTTTTAGATGTTTTCTTTTAACTTTGAAAATAAACTTAATATTTAAAAAAGCTATATTTTTATACAACGGGTTTTTATTTTTTTAAATATTTTTTTCTGGACTTATTCGTATGATTTTAGTATTATAGGTTTACTTCAAAATATTCTTATGTTTAACTTTTTCTTATCGTTGCCCTGCACTTATTTTTTCAACATTTCATATTAAATCTTAGTCGAACCGATTAGCTGCAACACATGATTTAAAAGAAATGAAGTACCCGTTACAACACGCGGGTTGAATCTCTAGTTATTATACAAGGATTTAAGATAATTCTATTTAGCCACTATTCCTATCATCTTATTTCAAATGTAACAGTATCTTTAATTAATGTAGCCCTCGATCTTGAATGTTAGTACATATTGTTCCCCACGAAAGCAAGAATAATTATACACAGATTTAAATAATAAAGTTATATTTTTGAAGGTTTATTAAGAGGTTACGTTAAAAGTTGAAACGCTATTTAATGTTATAGGGTTAAAATGGGTTTATGACTATGAATATTCACTTGAGAACAATACCTGCGGAAAAATGACCATCAGTTCGCTATACACTTCTCGCGTGGGTAGCAGAAACCCTCAACACCAGCGCTTTTGCTAGTGTGTGTTGTGAACAAATGATATCAAAGTTTAAACTCAATGTTGAGTTCAAAAAATTATGTTCAACCATACATTATACCACAAATTAGAATATAGCCATTTGATCATGTAAAACCACACGAATAGACAAATGTAAATACTATAACATGTAATGATATGTTATAAGCGATGGATGCAAATTTACCTCTCTACTTCGTTACAAAACTTGTATTAAATTAAATTCGTAGCCAATACCTGTTTTGACATTTTCATATTTCTTATTTTAAAATCCCATTAAAACTTTTAGAATTAAAAAGTATATAAAAAAATAAGTGTATCTTCATAAAATTCCGTGATTTGATAAATGTTCCCCGTTTTGAAGGGATACATAACGATTCATTGTATCTTGATTTAAGGATATCATCATATGTCGTATGTGACAAATATATTTCTCTAATAAAAAGAAGACCGTGAGATAAATGAGTAATTTTAGACCAATTACAATGGGTCGAGTTAGATGATAGTACATCGAAGCTTTTTTTTTTTTTCTCGTTATCAATAAAAACATTTGAATCAGGAAAGTTTAATGAATATATCGGTTTTCGGGTTGTTCATTGATTTAGTTCTAGTTTTTTTTTCCTAATATGATTTAAAAAATAGTAAAATTTGGTTTTGCTCCCTAAGGTCTACAAATATAACAATTTTTCTTCAAAATATTATTTTTATAAAATAAAATTTTTATAAATTGTTTAAGTTTCAGTCAAAAAATTTTGATTATTTGTTTCAACTTGTATTTAAAAAGAATAAACTTTTGGATTTACATTAAAAAACTCATAAGACTTTTGAACTGAAATTAGTGTATTTAAACTTTTAAACTGAAATTAATGTATTTAAACTTTTAAAGGAAAATAATTATTTTCGTAAACTTTTGGAAAACAAAATTGAAATTAACTCTTAAAAAAATTAAACAACTAATTAGTGTATTTAAACTTTTAAACTGAAATTAATGTATTTAAACTTTTGAAGGAAAATAATTATTTTTGTAAAATCTTGGAAAACAAAATTGAAATTAACTCTTAAAAAAATTAAACAACTAATCTGGCGTGTTCTCACATCTACATCTCGATATGTAACTTTAACCTATTTCTTCATAAATATATAAAAGTCAACTAGATTTTTCAAAAATTCTCTAGAGATTTCATAGTATACGACAAAATGCCTATCGATATACCAAAAGAGAAAAAGAAAGAAACATACGTGACATGTTCATTACAAAAGGAGGTTAGTTGACAAGTCGTAGCGTGACACATAACATGTTTTTGATCAAATTAAATATATTATAAGTAAAGTCTAGAGTATAAATCGCATCTTTCTATAAGATATTGTGACATAAGTTGTACACTACAATAGAAACATTGAAAGCAATTGATTCACTAGTTTTATCAAGAATACTTAAATGAATTTAAAAAAAATAATTGTTTTGGCCTTCAAAAGTTATTTTCAAAAGTTGTGAAAGTGATGCATGCATGCACAAGCTTAGGGGCTGTTTGACAACATCTGAATGATTAAGTGCTGAACCAATAAGAGGTCTGAACCATTAAGGGCTAGTATATCGTTTAACTATTCAAAGGCAAATGTTTGACCAATTCAGATAAGAGTTCTTAACCATTCAGCATTAGACCTCTTAACCATTCAGCATTAGTATAATGCTTAACCATTCAGAGGCAAATGTCTGAACCATTCAGACATTTGCTCGTGAAACAAACAGTCTGAACCATTAAGTGCTGAATCATTCAGACATCTGAACCATTAAGAGGCTGATTAAGAGGCTGCCAAACAGCCACTTAGTTGGTATCAACTATAAGGTTGTATGTGAGAGAGTCAACCTCATGGTTGGTGATCTTTGGACCAATTATATAGAAAACTTTCACATTTTATTTTCTCTTAAGCAATATAGTTCAAGTTTTCTTTTAAAAGTATAAATTCATAGTTTACACTTCAAATCAGAACGGACTCAATGCTTTATGGTGACCCAATCAAACTACAAAAATGACCCTTTTTAAAAAGAACTCTAAACAAAAACAACATAATCAAAATGCAACCTAATCAAATTTTTTTCAACAAAAATAGTAAACGAAAGAAAATTTGATACACTAAACTTGAGTACTTGATGATTGATTTCTTAAAAAAAAAAAAAAGGTAAAAAAAGACTAGCCAATGCTTCTCAGATCAATCGAAGAGGAAGGGACTCAAGAAGAGTTGTCTACATTGTAAATTGTGTGACTCAACTATCAAGTGTTATTACCGTTTCAATATTTTATTAGCCTATATAATAACAAAGTCCACTATAATTTTTTTAAAAGAGGGCCTTATTTTTGGATGACTTCAATTCCAATGTGTCACAATTTATAGTATAAGGCTGGCAGCGCTTTAATTTTGCCATAGTATGTATACCCCTCATATAACTTAACAAAATTAGTGGTGATGCGTAGCATTTCAGCAACGATATTAAGTGTTAGGTTCAGAGATATACCACACATAATATATGGAATAATGCAAAGTGGTCATAACATGGTAGCACTATTAAGTTCATGTGCTTCACTATGCTTTGTGAGAAATTCTACAAAAATATTCTCACTTTTGCTAGGGTGATATCATTCTTTATTTCTGCATAGGTGAGTACCTATATTACCAAAAGAAATATTTTTAAAAGTATCAACATACTCACACCGAAATAGTTACTTGCTAGTTTTGTTTTTTATAACTAAACTGTTACTTATAGACAACTTATTTTTCAGAATTAATTTGATCCTTTAGTCTAGGAAAAGGTTGGGTTATCACTGTCCACAAGTCTATTGAGTGTGTTTCAAACCCATCTATCTAGTAGTTTTAAAAATCATATCTTTTGGGATTAGAAAAAATATCATTGCATACAATCAAAAACTTTATCCTACTTGATTTGATCAATATAGCATTGTTGTATATTTAAAATTATATTTTATTAAGATGACTGTCTTTTTGTAAACGAGCCTTTTAATTCTTAAAAAGTGTACACTCCTTTTTGATATAAACTATTTTATATATGCAAATCTAAGGGTAATATGTGTATTAGTTCCATTATATGATCTATATGGTTTTGCTTCGCCATCAAAATGCAAGGAAATTACTAGTTATGGTCACACATAAACATCTAACAACATGTTTCTTTGTAACACAAGTCACAAGTCTTTCATTTGAAACACAAAAAAACATCATATAACCAAGTATATAACACCTACCACTAATGGCGATTTGTGATCACTATTACTAGTTATCAAATTAGCATTCGACTATCCTTCATGTACAACTAGAAAGAGACCATAATACGATATTACGATGCCAGCTCTTTGTTTTTAGAATATGCAAGAATCCAAGCAATAATTTTCAATGATGATTACTTGAAAAATTGAGTTGTATCTAAAATAATGTATTTTATAATATTACAAGACTCGGAAAATAGTTATATTTTGTCTACTAGACTGCAACTCAATGTTCTATAAAATTTTAATGGACATATAGACAAGTATTTTAACGAAGGATTGCATATTTAACTTTTTTTAAATATTAAGTATCAAATATTACTAGAGGAAAAACTAATTATATATCAATAGAACGTAAATTCAATTCGCTTCTTGAGACAGGAAGTTTAACTTTTTAATTTGCTATATAAGATGGCAATGACCTCATTCTTGTAACACTAACAAAAAAAAACAGAGTTTAAAAGAAACCATTTGCACATAATATTAAAAAAACATGTTATCAGTTTCGTATAAGAAGGATGAACTAGTTAAAAAAATGAAATGATACAATATTACTATGTTTATGTTAATTGATAGCGTTAAAATGTTTTTGTGAGTTTTAAATATTACTAGGCTTCTACCGGTTGCGCGTTGCAGCGATAGCGTATGCGGCATTATAAAATATAAATAACAACCGACCCGATTTGTCTTGGCAGGCTCTCCGTCCATTTTCGCGCCATACTAGCAAGCCATTAGAATGGCTTTTTATATGGCTGCTGACTAATAAAATAAAATACTATTTCTTTATTTTACACTATAAAATACAACCCATAATTTAAAATTAAGGATGCCAAGTCAAACACATTGCTACTCTTCAATTTTGAAGACCCAAGTGTAGTATAACTATGTAATGTTTTTTATATATTTTGATTATTTCATTTTGTAATGTTTTTATTTTTTTATTCAAGGAATTGTATAATGTTTTTAATTTCTATTTAATGAATTATGTAAATTGTTTTAGGTTTTTTTTAGAGTAAAATGTCATTTTCGTCGCCAACGTTTAGTTGAATTTGCCAATTCAATCCAAAAACTTTTTTTTGTCATTTCAATCACTGTAGTTTAGTAAATGTTGCTATTTTCATCCACTTCACTAACACCTTAAAACTCTGTTAAATATTATTAACTATTAGTTAATTAATTATTTAATAGGAGATAGAAACAAAAAAAATCTAGATTTAGATGGTCTAAAATTATTTCATGTAAACTTTTTTAAAATACTATAGATAGATGAGGAGGCGCATTCCATTTTGAACCCTTGAACTCTTTTGTGAATTAAAAAAAAGAGTAAAATGTCATTTTCGTCCCCAACGTTTAGTTGAATTTGCCATTTCAATCCAAAAACTTTTTTTTTGCCATTTTAGTCACTCTAGTTTACTAAATGTTGCCATTTTCATCCACTTCACTAACACCGTTAAAACTCTGTTAAAACTCCGTTAAATGTGAGGGTATTTTAGTCTTTTTCAACACCCTAATTATCCAATTAAAACAAATTAATCAATTAATATTCAATTAAAACTAAAAAACACGTGAAGCGACTCGTGAGACCGGTCGCTTGGGGGGGGGGGGGGGGGGGGAAGGGTGTAAACCGTGCAAGTAGCACCAATAGTACACTGACCAATACCGAAAAAACTAGTATTAAAAAAGAAATAAAAAACAAAAAAATAAATAAATCTGGATGAAATAGATGTAAAAATGTTAAAACTATGCAAGCGAAACGTAAAACATATAAAACAATAAGTAAGTTGATCTAGGATCAGCGTGTTGCAACGAAACTAAGCGTAATGTTGAACCACACACGCATGTTGCGGCTTGTTAACTCGTAAAATTTATAAAATATAAAAATTATAGGCCAAAGATAAATTAAAAATATGTTTGGGTTGAATTGTAAGAGTATAAGATTAAAATAAAATGTTAAAGATTAAAAAAATAATAAAAAATGAGTACAATCTAATAAAATATATCGTACAACCTATAACGCATAAAATTAATAATTAAAATATATATAATTAAATCTCTAAGCTTCGAAAAAAATAGGGCTGGAATGGAGCAAATAGATCGGACAAAGTGAAGAAAATTTGAATTGTAATTTGTTTGTCTCTTGGTGGTTGTCTGTTTCTGCTAGTTGCTGGCTAGCATTTTTTGTGATGATAAAAGTTACGGTTCAAAAAAAAAAACCTATGTTGACCATTAAAAGTTTATCGAAGTGAGGTGGTCGGTGTGGTGTTAATGCCGTAAACCGTAGGATACTTGCAAAACCGTGTGCGTTAAAAACAATGTCACACCGCCGAAACCATGTAAGTTGTATAATATGCCAAAAAGATTTGCATATAGATAAATAATAATAAGAAAATATGAACTTATATATATGAAGAAAGTTTAAATTACTTTTTCTAAAGCAATGTCATGCTTAAATTTTTTATATACCTAAAAAGCTTTTAACAGACTACGTTTTAAAGCAGAAAACTTAAAATGAAATCACAACTCTACGTATACATAACGTTAAATCAGAAAACTTAAAATGAAATCACAACTCTACTTATACATAACATTACATGCCAACTCACAATAATCAAAATGAAAGCACAAATCCACTTGTACATAAACAAAATAGAGCAGCAATATCAGGATTTTCGTCGGAGCATAAGGAGGCCGGTGCCAGCAACACACAGCAAGTCCTAACGACAAACACGAAACATTGCTCTCAATTCCCATGTCTCAGGCGAACATCACCCCATCTTCATTGACCCAACAATCACCATAAGAAGATGGTAACAGTAGGACTAGAACATGAGCTGCCGCAAGCAACGACTGTTACAATGATGGACGACAGCAACACTGGATCCCAAACCTTCTTAATAACAACACAAACGCAACCGTAGGAGAAGGCCGGATCAAGTACATCCAACCAAAACCAAGGATCAATGTCTAAGTCGCCACCATCAACGGCCGTGACACCGATGGGCGGCAACACCATTTGATCCCAAAGCCCATCTCAAGGGTTTCCTCCCAAAGAAGCAAATGAAGTGAAAGAAAACATATGAACACAACAACATGGACACACGTCTAAAGATCGGGGAAGACAGGAAAAGGTGGTGTGCCACGCAGCTGCTAGCTTGTGTGCTTTCACTTTTCATTTGATTGCAAATTTAGCATATAGGATAAGTCATTTCATAATGTTTTATGACATAATTAATTAATTACTATTTGTTACATATGTATTAATAATATATGTACTCTTTTCACGTGTATCAATCATTACAATCCATAAATCTGAATTTATGCAAATGAATTAAACATTTAGAGCAGGTGTCATCTCGCTAACGGCTTGTTGATGAAGGACAGTGGTGTTTCCGTCTCACCGTCATGTCACATTGCATTCCATCCCGCTTGTCCTCGCTGCTCCTTCATTTCCTTCTTTGTTTTTTTCCGCGCTTGTGCAGTCGAGCATTGTATGTGAAATTGCCTTCCATCTCAAGTCCACCATCTCTTGTTGAGAGTTGAGATCACACCCTTCCCTCATGTAAACAAGAGACAATTTTATATATTCTCTTTTAAATTTACAAAATTACATATGAATTGTAAAATGCATTAAAAATTATGTTTTGAGAAAATATGTAATTTTGAAAGTTTAAAAGGTGATATATGTAATTTATTGTATTTACTATAATATCAACTTACCTTTGTTATTTTCCGTTACTTGTCTCTTATAAATTGTTTAAGCATCGCTCTTTCATATATCTCCTATACATTCTATAGCATCATATTTTGTTTTTTATTAAGAGAACAGTATTCTTTTTTATAATTTTTGGCCGGTGAAGATTAAAAGAGAAACTATCTCATTTACTTTCGGCGATCTTAACTTGACCCGTATAAGTTATTACATGGTAGTGACATCCAATTGATGGGCTAGGTAAAGTCGGCCCAATAATAGGGGTAAAAGTGAAATGGATCCACTATTTGGTTCTAATTTTAATTTTCATTTAACAATATTCTTTATTTTTAAATCTTTATCTTTATATTATAATAAAAAAATAACTAATGAGGACACATGGTAGCATCATATTTCTTTTCACTAAATTTTTCCGTGTCTCTTTTCTATTTAATAGTTACTATAATTACTAATAATATTATTAATTTCTTTATAGACTAAAACTATTTTTTAATAAATTTTTTCACTTCTCTTTTCTGCTTAATAGTTACTATAACTATTAATAATATTATTTAATTTTGTTATAAATTAAAATATTTTTTAATAAATAAAAATATAAAAAAGCATTCTTTCAATTAATATTATTTATAAAGAAATAAATTTTTATAAAATAAGAAATTTTTCTAAAACATCTAGTTTTTTAAAATATACAAAATGTTTTAAAAATTGGCGTTTTTAAAAATAAATATTTATAAATTAAAAATAATTAAAATTAAGAGTTATAATAATGAATTTTTTCTAAAACGTTTTGTTTTAAAACAAAATGTTTAATTTTTTTATCAAAAAAAAGTTTAGAAAACTGATATCATTATTTATTACTTATAGTGCTTACTTATACATAATCTTAATCATATCTTATCTTAAAATATCGTTATATAATTAATAAAATTTTATTCTATTTAATATTTTATATATTCAACCCGTGTAATATACGGGTTACTAAAGCTAGTCTTATAATATTAGCCGACTATGAGTTAAAGCGTGTTTATTTGGTGTTATTATTAACAACTGGCATTACAGAATTAAAACATGTCTGAATGTAATCGTTAATAATTGTATTAATAGTTACGTATCTATCTATAACTTATAATGAATAAAGATTTTTGATATACATGTGACTCTCTGATATTTTCTCATCATTAGTTTTCTTTTTTTCTCTCTCTCTCTTATTAATGATAAGATACGTGTCACTCTTTTATGATTTTGGATTCTTATTGTTTCGTTTTTTTCTTCTATTAAATAATGATACTAATTTTTTTTTATAGAAGTTATATGATTATAATTTCAAAAAATATTTATTATCAATTAAATTGTTCAATCATTTTATAATTTCTAATTATCATTACTAATTACTATTTTTTTATTCAACCTATTTAATACACAATTTTTCTAACCTACTACTTTATAAACAATTAATTATTTTGTTAGTCCCCACTTATCTATGGATAGTTATAAAATTTTTAATAAATTACAAGAATTGTCCGTATGATTTCTTGACAATTACCGATTTCGCTTTTGATTTTATATTTATATAGATAGTCTACTAGTTTTAGTAACCCGTGTAATACACGGGTTATATAAATAAAATATTAAATCAAATAAAATTTTATTTATTATAAAATGATATTTTTAAATCTTTCTACTCAAATAAAAGAGTATCTTGGGGTGACACGTGGCGGCACCACATTCACTCTAATCAAAATTTTCCCGCCTCTCTCTTCTATTAAATAATTAACTTAATTATCAATAATAGTATTTAACTCTTTTTAGAACAATATTAGTTTTTTTAATAAATTTAAAAAAGATCTTCTTATTAATGTTATTTCTAAAAATAATTTTAATAGGATAAAAAATATTTAAAAAGCATCAAACTTTTTTAAAATTAGTATTTTTAAAAAGTTAATTTTTTTATAAACAAAAAATAATTAAAACTAAAATGTATAGTAAGAAAATTTTTAAAAATGATATTTTTAATACGGTTTGTTTTGAAACAAAATATTTATTATTTTTTTAAAAAAAGTTTTAAACCAAAAGTTTAAAAAGTTGATATAATTGTTTTATTACATATTGTTCTTACTATACGTAATTTTAATTATATTTTATCGTAAAATATTGTTTTATACTTGATAAATTTTTATTATATTTAATATTTTATTTTTCAACCCGTGTAATACACGGGTTTACTAAAGCTAGTAATATATAATTGAAATTACGTATTAGTAAGGATATAAGTAACAAAACAATGATATTCACTTTTTAAAAAATTAAAAAAAAAAAACAAACATGTATTTCAAAACAAAACGTTTTAAAAAAATTTCATCGTAATAACTCCCAATTTTAATTAATTTTTATTTATAAATATTTTACTTTTTAAAAATATTAATTTAAAATATTTTTATGTTTTGAAAAAATTTCTTATTTTATAAAATTTATTTTTTATAAATAGCATTAATAAAAAGAATTTTTATTTAATTTATTAAAACTACTTTTAGTCTATAAAATAAATAATAATATTATTAATTATAGTAACTATTAATTAGGAGAGAGTGGCAGGAAATTTTTTATGACAAGAAATGTGATGCTGACACGTGTCTCTCTCATTTACCCTTTTATTAGAGTAGAGAGATTATTTTAAAACTAATGGGTTATGCACGCCCGTCACGAAGGCTTGGATGCATTTGTTTTAAAATGTGTGACACCACGTCTAATTTAACAGGCTGCTTTTTAGTTATTTTTAGTTAGCCATTTTACCCGCCCTATTAATATTAATAATAATAACAATAATTTAAACCTTGGTAGTCAACGATGGGCTCTTTCAAGGCTTTAGTTGAGTCCAATGGGCCTAAGTAAATTTGCTAAACATCAGTTGGGCTCTTTCAGGCTCAAGAGGGATACGTCTCCGTGAGGCCCAAGAGAAGCCTCTGGACAAGTGGAATCATTATAGCTTAGGCCCATAAAGGTTTGGTGTATTTACTTGTGTGGAAGTGAGGTGGGCAAATCGGGTCCGGCCCAATACCCGAAACCAGGTTGAAACCGGGTTGTGCCCAACCGGGTTTTTTCGTACCCGGGTCGGGTTCACCTAATGCAAAACCCTACGCGGCTATGCCGGGTAAGGTCGGGTCGGGTCCTGGTCGGGTCCAAAACCGGGTTCAAATCGGGTTTAGTTTTTTTTTTCTTTTTCTTCTTCTTTTCTTTTCTTGTGTGTGTCCCAAAAACCGGGTTCAAATCGGGTCCAAAACCGGGTTCAAATCGGGTTCAACCGGGTAGGGGTCCGAAACCGGGTTCGGGTCGGGTTCACTAAAAAATTCAAAATCTAAAACCAGTTCCAACCCTACGGGTTTAAACGGGTCCAACCCGGGTACACCTCCCATCGGGTACTACCCGTACCCGGGTCAGGGTCGGGTCCACCGGGTCGGGTTCGGACCTGGTTTTTATGCCCATCTCTGTGTGGAACAACTTCAATTGACTCCTTAGTTACGAAGGATTGTTGGTACATGTAACATGGATCAATTTTATTAGGATGATAAGGTTATCATATTGTGTTGTTTTGACCCTTGTGAGATTTCGCGTTAGTGGATTGAAATAGCTGAACACGAACATAGCATATATTATTCGTACAAATGACTTTAACTTTAACTTACACATACTTAAACTCATGTTGTGTTTTGGGTTGACTCCTTTTAATTTTTGTTTGTATATGTGAGTGGTACATGATAATTTTGTAACAATTTAAACAATCAATTACTCCAGGTCAACTACGTTTATAATTGTTTTTTGAGAAAATTACAAAAATAGTATCTGTGGTTTGATCATATTGCAACATTGATTCTCATATTTTAAAAATTGAAAATTTAATCCAAACATTTGAAACTTTGTTGCAAATTTAGTACCCACCGTTAGTTTCATTAGTTTTTAACGATCTGAGGACTAAATATGCAATATGGTCATACCATAGGGGCTAATTGTGCAATTTTATCAAAAAATTAAAAAAAACTTAAAAAATCAAATAAAAAAATTGAAAGATTCAAATAAACGTTAATAAAAAAATCCAATAATCATTAAAAAATAGTATAAAGGTTAAAAAATAAACCAAATTTAAAAAATAAATAAAAGTAACAACAAAATGCACATAAAAATAGAAAAGAAAAAAAATGAGAAGTATGCTTAAAATTTTATTTTTGATAAAGTTCATATGTCATGTTTAAATCGAAGAATCCAAAAATCTTGTGAAAGTATAAATCCAAAAAACGAAAAATGAAATCTAACCATTTTTTTTATTTTATTTTAACTTTAATATGAGTTTTTTAATATTTATTTTGAATTTTATAAATGCTTATTCGATTGTAATTTTAATTTTTATTTGGTTTTTATTTAATTTTTTACTTTAATCGCATACTTATATTTCAATACTTCTCGTTTTCTCTTTTTACATGTGTTTTATTTTATTTTTATTTAGTTTTGAATTTGATTTGATTTGATTTTTTAACCTTTATTTTATTTTATTTTTTAAATTATTGAATTTTATTATTGATGTTTATTTGAATTTCTTATGTCTGATTTTAATTTATTTTAAATTTTATTTGGTTTCAATTTTTTTTATTTTTAGAGCAAATTGCACAATTAGTCCCTATGGTTTGATCATATTGCATGTTTAGTCCCCAGATCGTTAAAAACTAACGGACACTAACGGTGGAGGCTAAATTTGCAACAAACTTTCAAATATTTGAACTAAATTTGCAATTTTTAAAATTTACGGACCAAACTTGTAATATGATCAAACCATAGGAACTATTTTTGCAATTTTTTTTTTCCCCTTTAACTCTCATACCAGTTAATATACTAGGTTTTGTATATTTAGCTTGAGATTTGAAGAATAAAATGGAAAAAAAAAAAATCCAAGAACGGGAAAATGGGAATGTATAGTTGAGGCCTTGAGGGTAATTACTTCAATAGGAAAATTAATTTCATGACTACAAATAAATGGTGAGAAAAATTAAGAAATCAAACTATCAAGTTATAAATGTTATCGTTTAATTTTTAAATACTAGACTTTTAGATAAATACCATAAATATAAATAGGTTAAATGGGATAAATATAAATATTAAACCTGTAGTTTTTTGGTTAACTATTCAATGAGTTGTGTTCATGTTGATCTGTTTAATAAATGGGCTATGTTAGTTGATAAAAAACCTAATTATTTTTGTGTTTTGTTTCGGCTTGCGTTAGCCATTGTCGCAACTAATTCTAAGCAGGGGTGTATGTGAGTCTAATCATACGCAAGTTATTATTAGTTAGCTCCATTTAAGTTTAAACTGAATCAAGCTTATATGAGCTCATACTAAGCCCAAGCCTAAATAGAAGCAAAATTATTTTACAAGTTTTTACCCAAATGAGTTTAATTAGAATTTTTGTATATATGTGCGTATAAACAATTATGATACAAAAATAAATGATATATATTTTGTTTATATAATTGTAAATATATATAACACAAATCATGAATAATAAACAAGTAGCGTGAAGGTCGAGCTCTAGACATAGGAATCAAATATCATTCCAAATGGTTGTCTACCCAATTATAGTCGATTGAACTCGACGTTGAAAAGACTTCATCCCACCCAATTGTTGTTTTAAATAGTTATGTCCACTCCCTTACCTTTTTTATATTCCAAACAAGGAGTTATGATTTATTGTTAGTTTTAATAAGCTATTTATGTAATTTAAATTGGGAAAATTCACAAATGGTCTCTTTTAGCCTTCGTACCCTCTAAAATGTTCCCCACTTACTTTTTTTTTTTTTTTTCCGAAAACGTCCCTTGCTGATGAGGCGTCCGCACATACATAGATAGGGCATTGACGCCTACTTAAGCAGCCACTTAAAATCATACACGTGTCCCCCGTAGTTGCCTCCCGCGGTCTTGGAAAGACAACTCCTCCACACGTGTACGGGTTGCCACGCTTGTTTGACACATTTGCTAGAGTTTTTAATTTTAAATGATGTTTAATACAAGTTAAATAACATTATTTCGTAAGTACATATGTAAGTATATGTAAATATGAATAAGTATGTAAAAAAATATATTACCTTAAAACTCAAAGATGACACTACAAAAGAATTATAATTCGTTAATAATGCCTATCAAACAAGCAAATAACCGCCTAGGTGACGAAGGCGCCACCTCTGTTCAGTACAATCGATAATTTGAAAACTGTGAACAGGCGCCCGCCTATACGGAAGGAGGCGTCGCCTCCACACCAAAAAAAAGTTTGTTAAATTCCTTTTTTAGTGTAAAGACAGACGAACGAGTGATTAGAGGTTGTTACACGAGAGGAAGGGGGGACATTTTGAGAAAGTGAAGGCTAAACGGGATATTTTGGAAATTTTCCATTTAAATATGGTATTTCAAACAATTTTAAGAAAATGGGTTATTAAATAAATGGATGGTCTTGCAGCTTTACTGTTTGGACAGCACTAAAAGCCTGGATGAAATTAATATTAAAAAAAATTAAACAATAAAAAACATAAGCCTATGTTATACATTCTTCTCTCATTTGTAAATTACATTTGACTTCAGTGGCATGGTTGTTGATTTGAGGTGAATTTCTTGCTTCTTTTGTTTGTGACTTCAGTGGCATGATTAATTGTGAGAATTCAAATAATTAAATGGGATATAAAAGGAATAAGTTAGTTAACGACACCAATCTATCGACAATTTGCTTTCAATTTGTATAATATCTAGTTAACTATCTTGATTGTGTTAGATCCAAATGGTAATCCAAGGTAGATGCTCCGGAAGCAGGGGCGAAGCTTTTAAGGGCCTAGCGCCTCTCGTTTTTTGCTCATAATTGAAAATTTATGTGTACTTCGTCCGAAAATTTTATGTATTATATCCGGCCTCTTTCTGATTTGGACCCATGACCTGCAACCATTAATTTGAGTAATACGGCTAACATTTGAGTTGTTAAATTTGATAATTAAAGAAGCGTTGATGTTATTAATTTTTGATGTAAGTATTTAACCATCTAACTTTTAAAATTAAACATATGACATGTGTAATATAATCTCCATTACCGAGAATTCATGCAATTACATTAATAATTCTTTACGCTTAAAGAATGTATATGCCCTTAGAAAAATCTTCTTGTTAAACCTTTGAAGATCATTTGTCAATGATTAATTATACATCTAAAATACAGATCCCTTATCTCATACACATATTCATTGTCACATATACCTTCAATTGAAAAAAAGAAAAAAAGAAAAAAGAAGCCACCTTATCGTTTTTGTGACCACTTCAGGTGCACTTGATTTGACTTATTCTGAGAGCTATTTGGATGTATTTTAATTTTTTAATAATAATAATTATTATATATAAGTCGAATGTGACAACTCAAGCCAAAATAAACAAACTCTGAATCAAGTTCAAAACACATCTTCGTACAAAACCAAAAACCCACAAAATACAAAACGTATTAAAATTATGTGGTAATTTTTAAAGTAAATTATATATAGGAGGGGATTATACTAAAAAACTTATTTAAAAATGTAGTACAATTAATCTTTTATGCAATGCTATTTTGCTAGAAAAAATGTGCTACAAAAACAAGTATTTTTTATACATGTGGTATGATTTTTCTATCTAACTTTTTTTTAAACATCTCTCATTACACACATGTAATACCGCATTTACATATATGTAATATGAGTACTTATATGTATCTTGAAAAAAAAAGTGAAGAATTATCATACAAATGATACTACGAAGGAGCCCTTAGTTTAGGAAATCAATAGTTCATTTCAAAATAAAACAATTGTCATGTATTAAATAAACTAGTGGTGAAACCCGTGCGGTGCGGCAGGGGTATAAATATTTTTAGTACTGTGTTTTTCGCTAACTTTACCTTATTGTGCTAACTCTCATTTAGTTTTTTTTTTATTAATGTGGGATATCAACATATCTATATTACTATAGAGATGAGTAAATTTGTAAATAACAAGTTGTTTATGCATAATAATGTGTACCAAATGTAACAAAATTATTCTTAAGTGTCTTAAAAAGGGATTAAAATTACAATATTGTCTAAAAAATTATATTATATAATAGTATAGATATAGATAGATTATGATAACCTTAAATATAATAGTGATACTTTAAATTTAATTAAGAAAATGATGGAGTACAAGTATCTAAAGCTTAAAAGGGCATAATAGGAATAAATCTTATGACATTACACATTAAAGCTTGCAACTCTTCATATGCCATCTTAAAATTAATGTAAAATTACAAATCTAGACATGGTTTCTCTATTATATAGTAGTATAGATAATTATCATGCATGAAACATGATGTGGAGACGTAAAATTAGAATAAATTACCACTGCTGACTTTTCCAACCAGCTTTTTTAAACTCAGATATCAACATGTTATTCATGTTAATTTGAATATAATAGTACTATATTTATTTTTATAGAAAATATACTTAAAAAAACGTTGATGTGCTATGCATATAGCGTGCTCTATTATTAATGTACGTGATTAACAAAGATTGTTGAACTACTACCATAGGTTGCGCAATTACTAATGTGTGTTGCAAAATTTATAAATATATAAATTGCTTAATCTTAATGTAAGTTGTGTCATTATACATAATAACATCACAAGTTGACGTCTATAGT
Organism: Flaveria robusta; assembly: GCA_025506415.1. Lineage (NCBI taxonomy): Eukaryota > Viridiplantae > Streptophyta > Magnoliopsida > Asterales > Asteraceae > Flaveria > Flaveria robusta. The sequence goes on from CM046472.1 coordinate 23,936,082, forward strand.
AACATCATATTATTAGTCCACGTGTTGGTTTTCACCTTTTTTTTCCTCCAGTAAAAACTTCACCAATACATCTGGCTACATGATCCACTACCGTTGCTAATCCACTTTGATTAGATCCAGCACCACCATCACCGGAAAATTTTTTATGATGTGATATAACCACCAGCATCGCCAACAATAACCGTCACCACCCACCCCCACAAAACGTAGATCCGGTAAGATGCTAACCGACCATTGTTTTGCTATATTCTTTGCAGGACATCGCCAATAGCCACTATTTTGGTCTGAAAATTCGCATGCAACCATAGATCGGAACTATGGCGACCTTGAGCCGCCGGAGATCGCAAGCTGCTCCGGTAGAAATCTCCGATGTAGTGTCAAATGTTGCTGAATCAAGAATGGTGATGATGATCATGACTGGGAGGAGGAACTATCGCTTTGGACGGCCCATACTTTCCGGAACTCTCTCTCTAGAATCTCTCATCGTCTCTCTTACACATACAAATCTAGATGAGGGAGTATGGACTGACAGTTTACAAATTACAAATGAAAACTTAAAATCAAATATATTAAAATAATAGATGGATGGAATCAATTGATTACTGAAGTGGCCTGCAGACTCTAATAACTATTCTGTACCCCTACACCCTAAATTCGTTTATCTTGCTTGGATTATATAAATATTTATTTTTGTTATTAAAACACTCTAAACTCTCTATTTCTTTTTATGTATCTATATGTATGTATAAAAAGATAAAAAGAAAAATAATAATTAGGATGTACCTATAACAAATCCTTAATTTAACTTTGCTAATTATGTGAAAAGGAAAAATCACTAAAATTTAAATTTTAAAACATGTTATAAAATAAGGGTTATTAGATTTTAATAATCTGAACTTTCATTTATTGGTCGGGATTAATCCCAACTCAGGAAATGTTTAAAGACAGTCCCAACTTTAAATTTATTTTCCTCCAATGATCCCTTACTAACCGAGAGTTAACCTTCGTTAGTTTTTTTGATGAAATGGGGCCAACATTGAGCTATTTTTCAACTATGCCGCCACCCAGTCTCCACCAAGTACGTTATTCGGTGTCTAGCCTCCAACGTCACCTGAAATCTACCTCGAATGAGTTAAGTGGTTTAGATCAGAAAGTGAAGATTGACGGGATTTAGGGTGCAGAAGTTACAAACTGACGGACCAGATGATTGATTTTAACTTTCGGATTAGTGTTCTGGCCATATAAACAGTCCACACTGTCGAAAAACTAATGGTTTAACTCTTAGTTAGTAAAAGATCGTTGAAGGAAAATAAGCTTAAAGTTGGGGGTGTCTGTAAACATTTCTTGAGTTGGAATTAATCCAGGCCAATAAATAAAAGTTGAGATTATTAAAATCTAATAACCCATAAAATAATCGTATCTTTTAAGTTTTTTTAAGCTTTTGAACTCATGTAATAAAATTAGTTAACATTAAATATCCAACATATATATTTTTTCTTGCATATTGTTCTTAAAAATTTTGATTTAATTTTCTGAAATAAAAAAACATTTAAGAAAAGTATTTTATAAGTTTAACTAATGAATAATTTATTTGTTAATACACAAGTTAGAGATTTTCATAGCATGTGGGTTACATTATTGTAGAGCACATCATGGTATTTTATGTTTTAACGTAAACTCTTCTAACGATGAACGCTAATATACAAGTTGTTCTGTCATAATGTGCGAGTTTACTTACGTCTAAATATGATTATTATTTTACATTTGGCTTTACAAATTACATAACACGTGGGTTTACGAGTTGCACAGCACCGCAAAACACACACTACAAGTCCTTTCGCAACAAAACGCATGCTTATTTACTTCTCAACATAAAATTTATATTAAATCAAACGTTACGTAATGCGTGGGTTTGCGTCATTACAAGATGCACAAGGCTTTTTTACTTTATTTCATTATTATTACTATTATTAGTTTACTCTTAATTATTTTTAAGCAATGGATGCACAACTCTAACTTTTTAGTTCATATGTTTATACGTACACAATGAAACAAAACACAGAAAAAAAAATTACATGTATACACACTACCATTCATGAAGTAACATATGGTGAAGTTATGTTGGAATTTTATGACTTTGTCATTCGTTGCATATTTACTTATTTTATTAAATAAACAAAATACTATTTTAGATATTTATTTTATTTTGTAATTTGAATCGTAATGGTAAGAAGGAACCGTGGCAACACGCGGGTATACCCTAGTTGTTAACATTAGTTATGCAATTGACAACATTGGTTGTGTATTTATTATACATGTTACATAATTATAACGAAAACAAACTTACTTCTCACCTTAATAACACATGTCGCATCTTGATATGGGGTATCACACACTGTGGCGTCCTTAATCCTTGTACATGTGGTTCAGGTGACACTTTTATATTCTTGCATTTTCACTAAATTAAAATTCAATTTGTTCTTGTCTCTCATACAATACAAAACGTCTTTGTGTGTGATGGATGGGTATTAAGTATATGTTTGTTATGTAGGATTTTTGTATGCATCATAAGAGTTTCAATTTGAAATACTTATTCTACAAAAATAGATTTTAAGATTACAAATTTGATCAGTTCTTACTGTGCATGTAAGGTGTTTGATGAAAGGTCTCAGACGGTTTTCATTCATGGAAATTGTTTGTAAACGCGATCAAAAATTTTAATTTGTCTGTTATGAATTGATAATAAACTTGTTTATCTTTAATATAGATATATAATTTTTCAAATCTAATCTCATTCATTGATTTGTTTTTTATCGGTGGACCGGTGGTCTAGATCCTTTGTATACTACTCACTAAAAAGAACTTTTTTTTATTTAATGTGATCCAATCATCCAAACACACACACATAAGAGACGACGTTTAGTTCGGACCCATTATTAAAATAAAAAAAAAAAGAGACTGGTATATAAAATTATATGTATTGCTATATTTAAGATGGTGTTTAACTCAATCTCTTACTATCTTCGACAATTCCATATGCTATGTGCAAGTGCTATGTGGTTATAGACTTATAGTAGTTATTTTTTTTCTTTACACAAATACTGATATAAAATTACGTATTTTCGTTCTTGTTTGTTTTTATCTAGTTGTTTTACTTGTGAATTTACAGATTCTTGTATTGGCCTCATACTAATATAATATATAAAATATATGTCATATTTATGCATATAGAAAATATTTAATCCGGTTATCCTGAAAATATTTATTTTTTGATTTAATTGTTTGTGTGACAGAGGAGCGAGGAGTCGTTGGCAACAAGATGAGGACATGATGGTGTTATCTGGTTTATGTCAAAGAAAGTTTAAATGCAATCATAATTCCGTTTTCCAAATTGCAATAAAATACATTATCTTCTCTTTTTTTTCCTTGTCTTCTAAAATTTAGACTTTAATGGATTATCATTTAGATTTCAAAAGCCTTTTTGTCTAGATACATTATTTTTAATTTCAAAAGCCTTCTTGTCTAGATACATAATTTTAAAACACCATATTCATTTAAATATTCATATTGGTTATTGAAACTCCCTTCATCTTTATGTATTTATATATGTACACATACATATATATATGTGTTATTTTATTGTTTTTAAAATGAGTGACATTTTGCATTAGGTCATTGAGTCTAATACGTCAGGCTATTTTGTCAAAAATCAAGTCGTTGTGTATAATATTTCATCATTTGTTATATGTATTCATCCATTGTATTTTATGTTTTTAAATAATTTTGTGGTATATTTGTTATTATTATTTTTAATATTAATATAAACTTATTGTTATTTTATCATTATGGTTAATAATTAAAAGTACACAATGATATTAATTCATCAATGTATTTTTCAAAATACACCGTATTTAGGAATACAAAATGACAAGTAAAAAAACACAATGAGACGTTTATCGTTTTGTATTATGTTTTATAAATTTATGTTATTTTGTTATTGTGTCTTACATACTAGAAGTATTTCACAATGTTATTTCACCATTATGTTTTTTTTAGAATTCATCATTTAAAAAACATAGTAGTGCTCATAAAAACATAATAACAAACAAAAAGACAGAATGAACTATATTAAATGCGTAAGGACGAACAAAAATCATATGCGCTGAAAAAAATAAAATTTTCATCTTTTTATATAACGATATTATACTAGTTCTAAAATTAAAAAAATGCTCGTTTTTATGTGTAATTGTTATAAAAAATAATACCATATATAAAAATTATAAAACATAATGTAAAAGATAATATCGTAAAAATAATGTCATATAGTAAACTGAAACATTAACCTTTTTTTAAACGGCCGACCCAAACCCCGATCTATCATATTCTTAACTATACCAACTTTTAATCCACACTGTACTAGGATTTGAACTTTAGTATTCTTAAAGAGTCTTTGACTCTTAGGCGACATAGACTTGTCTTGTTTTGTTCAAATTTTTTTAAATGATATATATATTAACTTCATATTAATTTTTTTATTTTTCTTATTTTTTCTGTGTTTTTCCTAATTGTATATGAATATTTATAACTAAATAAAGTTTCACAAAATTAAATAATAAATAATAATAATAACATTAAGTTCATTAAAAATAAAAGCTAGTAGGTGTCGTGTTATTCCCAATATTGTATCTTTTACCGCCTTCTTTGTAAAATCATTTCCAACACCGGCCTTTACACGAAATGATCCTTTTACGATAAACATTATGTTGACTCGTTGTTGTTCTTCCAACGTTTTTTGTTATTTTCGCATCAATCCAGCCCGAACTTTTAGGTCCTCTTGCATAACTTTTTTATATCGAAGTCTCGATCTTCGCTCGGCTTCGGTTTGACTTAAGGCGTTGAACTACTCAATCTTGTTTAGAAGTCATTCCTGTGACATCGATGACGAAACAAATCTCTTGTCTTTCCTAGTTGGTCAAATTGCGCAAAAGCATGAGCGATGATTACTCAGGTGTGATTCTTATCCACGAAATAGAGAGGTGTGATAAGTTAGCATTAGTGTTTAATTATTAAGAGTAGACATCTATATATTTTCATACATCATCATCTGAACCACGCATTTACATTAACCATCCATTGTTATCTAGACAAGCATATTTTCAAATATAACAGCTCATGTAGTGTTTGAGTTACATTGTACGTTAAATTTTTACATTAGATCAATGCTTCCTTTACGAAGATGGTCTCAAAGACGTAGGTGACATGCACTTTTGGAAAAGCATAAAAATCAATGCAAGTATAACTACCTTACTATGCGAGTCATGTCAAACCCATTTGCTAGTGTAGAAGCTCTCACAACGCAACATGATGTTGGTTGCATTAGCATAACCTTTTCACAAATTGAAATGGACGTTTTTCTTCTTTTTTCTAAAGCACATGGACAAATCAAGTTTCTAGTAGTCGTGATCAACTACTACACGAAGTAGAAAGAAGCAAAACCTTTAGTACGTAACAATAACTAGAGCCTAAGTGAAAATGTTTATTACAAATGTCATTATATGTGTAAAATGGTTACACACTTAGAAAGTTTAGTTCATTAAGCTTGTTATGGTATGTATAACTATCATTGTGGAACATTTTCCCCATGTATATTATATAACGGGACTATTGTGGAAAGTCAATGATATATAATAAGTATACCTAATATCGAGATTAAGGGATGTTTTGGTTTGCAAAGTTTACTTCTAAAATATTTCATTTGAAACAAAAATACCAACCTTTATAAACAGTTTTAATTTGTATAAACCATTTATCGTCTCCTTTTCTACTTCTTTTTAGCTCTTAAACTTCTAATAACACTATGTGGTTTGAAATTTTCTTAAATTAGTTCTTAAACTATTTCTTTTTGGTTCATAAAATTATAATTATATAATTTAAAGTTTATACAAATTATAATTATCGAACACATCTTTGGAGCATCTCAAATGAAGGCTCATTATTCATTAACTATCCTCCCTCCTTTACTTTGTGTGCTCATAATATTCTCCACGAACCACCCTTTGTTTTCTCCTCCTTACGACCGCAAACCATTTATCTATCATCCCCCACCTAATAAAACATGTGCTATTTCCCATGGACCATATGTTCCTATGGACGGATATCCTCTCCTCCACGTCAATCACCTCTCTCTTCTGTCTCGATCATTTTCAATGCAATTTGGCATCCATAATGGCGAAAGACCCATTAGAGATGCATTTTTTTTAGAACAACGCACTTACACCTTATAAACATACTTTTATAGAGTTAAATGCGTTTTACGTCCCTGAGGTTTCATAGAAATTACCATTTGAATCCAAAAGTTTAAAAGGTTGCCATTTACATCCAAAGGTTTCACAAAAATTGCCATTTGCATCCAAAGGTTTCACTAAAATTGTCATTTGAATCCATTTGGCTACATCTAACTAACACAGTTAACTTTTTTCGTTAAGTTTCCAACATGAGAGTTATTTTAATAAAAAAATTAGAAAATAAAACAACAACTCACGTGAAGGTTTTTATATGTTTAGCTTCTTTTGATAATTGCAGTTATGTTTGACTTTATAATATTCTTTTATTGTTTTGTCTTGTCAATATATTTTGGTTTAGTAATCGTATTATTTTTGCCCGTTTTATTAAACATAGATTTATTTTATTTAAAGTTTAATTATGGTTACGATAATTGATATTTTATGATTATTATTCATGGTAGTTAATGTCATATTATTAATTGTTCTTATACTTTTATGATAATCTGTCTTTTATGATTATAATTCAAATAATTTATGTTATTTGACTTGTTTGTTTATTTATATATTTTTTTGTTTTGTATGTTTTATAAAGTTGGAAATGAATCACTTTTAGTTAGTTAAACTTATATTTTATTTTATCTAATAGGACGTCCAGAGATAAATTTCTTGATAAAATAAAATAACTGTTGACCTATCATTTCTCGTAAATTAAAATTGCAATGATGATTACCAAAATACACTGAACGCCTAAAACTTATCACGTAGATCTTATTTTTATTATTTTGTAATTGTTTTGACTAAAACACCTCTAATGTAGGAAACTTAACGGAAAAACTTAACGGCGTTAACTAGGAGTAGTTAAGTGGATTCAAATGGCAATTTTTGTGAAACCTTTCGATGCAAATGGCAACCTTTTAAACTTTTGGATTCAAATGGCAATTTCTATGAAACCTCAGGGACGTAAAACGCATTTAACTCTACTTTTATATCTACACTAGTATTTTTCATAAGATTATTAATAACAACCCTCAACCACATAAGAATAAACATTTTAACTACACATTTTATATAATACTGTTAGATTACAAACTATGGTTATTATAGATGCATATTTTTGACCGGCGAAATCACACTTTTTTACTTTGCACATACTTCACTTCTAATATCAACACACCTGTGATTTACAAAATTTAAACTCAGTCTTTAATTAGATAGTATGTCAATTTATCACATCAGACTATTTTCTTAAGGACCATTAATCATTATAAATGCACTTACCCCTTAATTTTTTAAAACAACACACTCACACCATCTAAACATACTTTTATATCTATACAAATATTTTTCATAACATTAATAATAAAACCTTTGACCACTTAAAGAATGAATTTTTTTTAGTTACAAATCTTAATACACACTAGACTACAACTCTTCAGTCATCATAGATACAATCAAACACGCAATCTCTACTCTTTATATACTTTTTTTTTAATTTCACCACAACGGTATTTTATAAGATTTAAATTTAGAACGTTTAATTAAAGCGTACATCATATTACTATCAGAATACCTGTAACAACCATTAATGATTATAGATAAACTTATCCCTTAATTTTAAGTCCAAGTTGTAGGGGTCAAGGGTAGGAAATAGTCCTTAAAACCGGTAAGACCGAAGGGTAGTAGCTAGGAGGGTGACCCCTTTCTTGCAACCCAAGCCTCTAGAATGTACCACCTTTGGTGAACCCAAGTAGAGGTGGGCAAACCGGGTCCGGCCCAATACCCGAAACCGGGTTGAAACCGGGTTCGGCCCAACCGGTTTTTTTCGTACCCGGGTACGGGTGGAACCGGGTTCGAACCCGGGTCGGGTTCACCCAAGCTATTACCCTACCCGACATACCCGGTTAGGGTCGGGTCGGGTCCGGGTCGGGTACGGAACCCGGGTATAATCGGGTTTTTGAATTTTTTTTATTTTTTTTTGTTTTTACTAATATAAATCATTATTATTATTATTATTATTATTATTATTATTATTAGTATTATTGACTTGTTGTTGTGTTTTTGTTATTATTATTATAAATCATAATAAGTATTATTGTTATTATTATTAATAATATTATTGTTGTTTTTGTTTTTGTTTGTTTTTGTTGTTGCTGTTATTATTAATAATATTATTATTGTTATTATTATTAATAATATTAATGTTGTTTTTATTTAACAATATTAAATAAACATTAATTTTCATTTATTTATTTAAACAACTTAAAATACATAAATCGATCAATAAAAAATAACATAAAACTTTTATTTAAGTTATCGTCTAATGTTTATTTACTACGAGACGCTTGATCAAATGCTAATTCTTCATCCGATATGCCAGAAGATACTCCTTCTTCTACCTCTTCATCGTGTACTTTAGCTTCGAGTGCAATTTCATCTTCGAGGCTTGTTTGGTCTTGTATACGATCCATTGCGTCTAAGTGATCCTTTAAACAAATGCACATCTCAACCGCTTCTGGAGTTAGTCTTGTTCTCCGTAATGAGATTACCCTGCCACTAAGAGAAAACGCAGATTCCGAAGCTACCGTAGAAGCTTGGACGCTTAGTAAATCACGGGCCATAGCGGAAAGAATCGGAAATTGAGATTCCTTTCCTTTCCACCAAGCCAAAATATCGAATGCACGATAATCTTCGGTAGTCATAGTGAAAATAAAATCCGTAGCACTATATCTACCGAGCTCACTTGTTGGGGTGTTACCCCTTTGTCGTTTAGCCGTCACATCCCGAACAACATTCAACATGGTTATAACCGGGTCTTTCATCGAGGTACTAGCATTTGAGGTTGATTCTCTTGGTGTGGTTATATTTACGTTAGGCCCATATCTATTTAAATAAAAATTATATATTGTTTTCAAGCTTGCATTAAAACTTTTTTTGGCATCCCTTGAAAAATTGGGGTTTTCGTCATGCATATCTAAATTGTCATTTATCTCGTCTATCAAACATTCAACCCCAGCAACATTTAAAAACGGATTTAAAGCGGCGGCACAAGTAAAAACGGGTGGTAACTCCTCAAAATATTTTTAAACTTTTCTTTCATTGGTTCTATCATTTGTGTAAACATATCATTTTTATATTGAAAATTTTTAAAATTCAAAGCTATGAAATATAATTCTTGAACCACCGAATAACTAGTGGGATAATAAACTCCCGATAATTTTGTTGTTGAGTTTTTAAACACCTCAAGAAAATCGGATAGACTTTGAACATTTTTCCAACCCGCATCCGGAAATGGGTCGGCTTCACCATTATCCGAAAGACTATTATGAAAAGCTTTCAAAGTTCCCTTTTGTTTTAAAGCACAATTAAACATGTGACAAGTCGAATTCCACCGAGTAGGTACATCCCAATTAGGACCTAAAAATACAGAGTCCGTATCCTTACAAAGTTTTTTATAATCTTGATATCTTCTTCTACTTTTTTATAAACGTCATGTAACATAATCGAAAAGCTTTAATAAAGTTATCAACAAATTGCACGGATAGACCGTCTTGCACTACTAAATTAATAATATGTGCAACACAACGAGTATGGAAAAAATCACCGTTTGCAATCGGAAGATATTTTAATTTTAATTTTTCAACCGCGGTTGTGTTGTTGGAAGCGTTATCAAATGCCATTGAAAAAATTTTTTTGTAAATTAAAAGTAGTTATTACATTATCCAAAAAGTAAAACAAAAATTCTCCGGTGTGTGGATACGGAAAAAGATCAAACGCAATCGTACGTTTCATCAATTGCCATGATTTGGGATCTACCCAATGAGCGGTGACGCAAAGGTACGATTCGGGTAAACCGTGTGGAGCCGACCAAACGTCACTAGTTAAGTTTACACCGGTATTTAAATTTTCAAATAATACAATTAAATCATTTTTTGCTTGATTCCATAATTTTAAACAATAACGTCTAAGGGTAGTACGACTTACATGGTTGTAACGAGGTTGAAGCGTCTCTCGAATTAAGTTGGTCAAACGAGGATTGTCGAAGTGACTAAAAGGCAAAGCTTCTTGAATCACGAACTTCGCCATTCGATCTCGAACCCTATTAACGTCGTAATTAAAGATTCCACCGTCTCCACCTAATTGTGTTTGTTGCGAATCCGGATTACTTTTCAACGACTTACAAAACTTCTTGCTAATGTGTTGCTTAAAGTCGTGTTAGAATCTTTAGCAAGCAAAGCTCCACAAAACTTGCAACGAGCCTTTATAGACCCGTCACTCAACTCAACCATGTCCCAATTGCACCATACATCCATGTTACGATTGTGTGGAAGAACACGAACGACGGTTGGAGCGTTGGACGAACTTTGACCAACGGAAGATTGTGATTGAGCCATAACAAGATTCAAGACAGTGAAAAGTGTAAAACGAGAGAGTGAAAATGTAAAACGAGAGTAAACTAGAGTATTTTTTGCGTTTTTTGCGTATGTTTTTGCGTTTGAGAGTTGGGTACTCAATCAAACCAACCCACACCTATTTATACTACCTTAGGGGGCAAAAAAAAAAAAAAAAAACGGTCCAAAATGAGATCCAACGGCTATATAGCCGTTAAAAACGGCTAGTTTTTTAAAAAAACCCGAAAAACGGTAAAAACCGGGTTGGACCCGGGTACGATCGGGTCGGGTCCGGGTCGGGTCGGGTCGGGTACGGTTCGGGTTCTAAAAAAATATAAAAACCCATAACCGGTTCCTACCCACCGGGTATTTTCGGTTCCAAACCGGGTACACCCTATACCGGGTTGTACCCGGACCCGGGTCCGGGTCGGGTTCGCCGGGTCGGGTCCGTACCCGGTTTTTTTGCCCAAGTCTAAACCCAAGAGCCAACCCTATGGGTCCCACTTCATTTTCTCTCTCAGACACGTGCTCATCCAACTGGCCCCACGTATTCCTCGTATAAACGACACGTGATTCTCTTATCTATTCTCCTCTTCACATCTCCAAATTAGCATCATATATCATTTTTAATCAATTCAACTATAAAGTTACTTCACACGTTATTTTATGTTCATCAACATTAATTAATAACGCTTTGGATTATACGTCTCCAGAAGCATCATTTTTCATGCTTTTATATAGTTTTATTTTAAGTGATCCTCATAAAGCTTTACTTGATTGTTTTTCGAAAATATTTATGTTTTTATGTGATTTTTATAAACAAAATGTGTTTTATACTTGAACACGGGTATATGATGCTTGTCACTTGAAAGTTGTACTATATATACTTTTTCGCTTTATGCCTTTAAAAGTGTGTTTGCTTAAAGGTTTCGAAATAAAGAAACAGATATAAAGGAAATAAGTTTAATATAAATCAATTTTATTATATACTTTTTGTACATAGTATATAAAAAAAATTATACGGATTAAAGAGAGGGTGAGAGACGTTAAAACTATTCTACGTGTCACATCTATGACAATAGATATAATTATTAATGGGGTTGTGTCATACAAACACTAATATTTATTATTAAGACATCCTATTTTCTTTATCTCTTTCTAAGTATCTATATGTATGTATAGAGAGAGATAAAAAGGATGAAAATAAATTGATTGTATCAACAGCATACCTTTATTAACGTCTTCAAAATTGATTTATACTATGAACACCTCTCCAAATATAAAACTCATTGATTGAACAAATTTGAAAAGTTCCACAAAATAACAATTATATGTGTTTGTTAATTTTTCCACTACTAAGATGCTAAAAAAATTATTTAAAAAATATATATTAGTATTTTATGTGTTTCTTTACATACTTAATGTACAATATAATTCAATATTCATAACTATTATCGAATGGCATATATCTTAATGATACCATAAAATGTTAAAATTGTGTTTCTTACAACCAATTTAGAATTTTAAGTCTCATTATAAACAAACTATATAAATTTAAAATAGATCTAACAATTTTGAGTTTGATCGTTATAAATCTAGCAATTTTGAGTTTGATCGTTAGAAAAATAAACATAATGATTATCAAACATCAAAACAAAACTGTGACAAATTATATATATTTTTTATTTTGCAACGTCGTGCCACCTAACCATTATTCGTGACCTTGGAATAAACTCTTTCCTTTTGGATATGCCTCCACTGAATCCATAACTTAAATTTTATAAATTTTGTACCGTACAACATCCCAATGCACTTTAACTATTTTATGCGAATCTATAGAAGTTCACTAACGGTGAACGTACACGACCATATGACCTCTCATTACCCGCTAACAACAAAATAAAGTAAATCACAACTTACGCTAAACAACATTTTAAAAGATTAACACACCAACAAAAACATAATTGAAACTAAAATATATGTTCTTAAAAGACATTCTAGTGATTAAATAATGTAACTCACAACCAAAAACTTAAAAGTTTAAACAACTAAGATATAATTTAAGAGAAGACACTCCAAACCAATTTATCAAATTCATGTTTTTTACCGACAAATGCATTCTTTTTATTATACACATTCTCTCTATTTTTAAAATCACCAGACGCACATTACTTAACTTTAACCGTTAACATTTGGTTAATAAATACACTACGTTACCACCCCGATGTTCTCGACAACTCTCAAAGTTTTGTACAGTACATACACTTTAATAAAGGAAGTGTCATGATAACATTGAATTATTGAACAATTCTATTTTGTTTTTTATTTAATTAATCCATTCAGATAATCGAATATTCTCGAGTAAAATTCCCCACATTGATCTATAAATTTAAAGTAAAATCTCTTCGTCTCCGTAAGACACATTGCTGAAAATAAGCCCGAGAGAGAGATATCCGATTACAAAACTCACCTGCAAAAAATGCCCATTTTCACAAGAACAAAACGGGTCACCGACCCGTTAGACGACCGGGTCAAGGATCGTATCGTCGGACGTGAACCGCCGGCGTACGTTAGCAGCGGCAGCGAACACAGCGCCGTTGACGACGATTCATCGTCTTCTCCATGTCTATCTGAGCTCCTTGATTGTTTCCTCCACCACGGCGGAGGAGCGGAGGACGACCACGACGGCGAAGAATGCATCGCCACCGCCGACGACGACGGTTGTCCAACGAACGATAGCAAAGTTGATTCAGATCCAGAATGTGATTCCGATCGTACGGACGCGGTAATCGAGCGGTTGATTTCGATTTCTAGGGCTCAGAATGTAGATCCGTTCAGAAGTGTATTGTTAGCGAATGTATTGAAAGGTGTAGAGATTTTTCAGTCTCAAAAACCTAACAAACAGATCCTCAATCGGAACGTGATGTTGTTTCTTCAAAAAATTGGCTACAATGCAGCGGTTTGTAAGACAAAGTGGGAGAGCTGTGGCGGACTTACCTCCGGTAACCACGAGTTCATCGACGTCGTCCGATCTGACTCCTCCGGCGTTCGTTACTTCATCGACGTCAACTTCGCCGGAGAGTTCGATATCGCCAGAGCGACGGAGCACTTCCGGCGAGTATTACGTCACATTCCGACGGTGTTCGTCGGCAAAAGCGAAGATCTGAAACAGATCGTGAAGCTGTTGAGCGATTCTACGAGACGATCGTTGAAAACCACAGGATTACTCCTTCCGCCGTGGAGAAAAAACCGGTTCATGCAGAACAAGTGGTTCGGACCGTACCGCCGGACGGTGAACTACACGCCGGCGAACATCTCGCCGGTGGCTATGTCAACGCCGGCGACGGTGAAATGCCGTGCGATTGGGTTTAACGCCGTTAACACGCCGTTACTTCCCGCGGCAACACGTACAAGATAAACTAAAATAATCCGTAACCACGTATATAAGTTAGTATAACTTTTGGTTTTTGATAAAATGGAGTCGATATTTTGTGATAGAATTGCACGTTTTTCACGGGGTAGAGATGCCACGTGGATATGACTGATGCCGTTGATTTTATGATATGGGTTTTGATGATTATATCAACGGCTTAGATGTACAAGTGAACGTAAGTATACGTACGTAATCATACACACCTTAGAGCAAAATTTACCATGAATATTTAATCGGTTAGTGAAATACTAGTGGTGTACGCCTGTGCTTCACGCCGAGTTTATTCTAAGGAAAAATAAACGCGTCACAAGAGTATTTTTAAAATTTTAAAGAACTTTTTTTATTGTGAAATTGAACGTTCAAAAACTTTGCAGCTCACGTATATAGATAAGCACGTCGAAAGGGGAGACTGAGTGTTCAAAAACGCATAAAGGCCGATGCAAGGATGCCATTGGAATGTAAAATAATTTTAATTGAGCATCGTATACAATAGTAGAAAATAATTGAATTCATAAGAATTTTATATTAAAAAGAAAATCAAAAATTCAAAAAGTAAAAAAGTAAAAAAAAAGCAAACTATACCAAAAATTAACTAAATAACAAACCCGACACTAGTTATAATGGACGGTTTTTAATATGAAGTATAAATATATGATAAAAGTTTGTTGGATAATATTAAGTAATTGATCAAGGATACATTGTATTTGAGTATTTTAGTAATTTGACCTAAGGAAAAAGTACAAATGTATATGCGCTATGGGTGAATTTGTGTTATGTCGGTTAGATGTGTTTTTGTAAAGAAGATGCGTCCATTGTGATAGATGAATTGAATAAGTAGACAATTTTTTTCTTCAAACGGGGTATATGCATCAAATTACATTACCGGATCAAGTATTTGTGAGACTTGACTCAAAAATTGTAGTTTGGTGTCAATACTGTTAGGATAATAAGGTTTTAATTTTGGAAATAATGAAAAATAAAAATTTTGATATGATAAAAATAAATAACATATGTAACAATTTACTTTATGATTATATGTAACATATATCATAAGACATGCGATCTGAAAACAATCAAATATGTATGACAATTAAAGAGGCATTTGACAAATTGATATCAAGTAAAATGAAAGAAATAACATGCGATCTGAAAAACCAACATTAGATGCGCACAACTAAAGAGGCATTTGACAAATTGATAGAGGAAATATAATGACGTGATAAGAAAATCAAAATGGTATAAAACGTTTCTAAAAGTAAAGATAAAATGTCTATAACATATTTTTTTTAAACAAAATCATTTCTTAAAATACTTTATATAACTTGTTGAAAAAACATCTGAAGCAAAACTGACTTTTTTTTTCTAGAGTACAATGGGTAATACTCTCTAGTGTGTAAACATTTACCAAAGAAGTGTATGGTCAAAATATACTTTTGGTAAAGTAAAAAACTTAGATTTATATGCCTATCAATTTTTCCCTAGACCAACAACTACCAACTACAGTTTCATACTTTATTATGTGGTGACGTTTTCGTTTCAAGATTTAGAGCATTCACACTAGCTTCCTAACCCCATCCTTATATTTACACTAAAAACACTATTTTTTTACTATCTTTTTTAATTAAATAATATTTTTTAATATCTTTTTTATTATTTTTTCTCTCTCCTCTACTCACAACAACTTTTAAAAATATTAAAAAATTTATGGGGGTTGTACCGTGTTTCCCCAAATATGAGGAATCACGATACAATCCCCATAAAAATCCCCCTTCCTTCACTCACAACCACTAACAACCATCCCCTATATATAAGGCACACACTCAAATCAAAATGGAAAACCTACTGTAAATGCTCTTATGCAGCTAGACATTTGATGAGAGTTTTTAAACCAGATTAGAGTGTTTTGTGTGACTTTTTTCTAGTGCAGATTAAAACATAGGCATGAAATATAACAATGGTATTATATCCATTTTACGAGGTTTTGAAACCTTTTATGGCTTTAACTTCAATTAAATCAAGTTTCAATTTTATTTAACAAAATTAATGGATTATAAAAAAAAACAGCTAAATTTATTAGTTAGCAACTTTCTCATACAAGTTTTGTGGTAAATGCTACAATCTTTATTCAATTGGTAGTTTTGTTGTATTGCGAATCAAGCCTAGACCATGTTTTGCTTATGTTGTTTGTATTGTTTATGTAGTTATAACAGATTACTTGAACTTTTAATTATATTTTTTGTAACAAGTCGAGAAAAGACAATACACCACAAAGGAAGACAACTTGATGAATATCAAGAACATACAAGGATGACAAACAAGAGAGTCAATGAAGGATGCCAAAACAAATGGCGACATTTAAAGATAAAATGTTATATTTGAATGTTCCTTGACCCGTTTGATGCTTTGCCTAAGGCTTGTTTGCATTTTTAGTGGTTTTTTGTTTTTATTATTATTTGTGTGTTTATATAGGGTTAGGATTATTTAAGAACTAATAAGTATCTTCAAAACCGTAAAAACTAATATTAATAGGTCGTAATTTATTAATTTATATTTTTTACACACAGCTATGTATGTTTATATACATTAAAACTATTAAAAAGACATACAACCCATCAAACTAATGTTTGCATATGTTTTTAAAATTTTTATTTGTTTAACTACACGTGTATAGATGGTATAACATACATATGACTTACACATATGTAGATTACAAATTTGTTCATTGTTTTTCTTTTGAACTTCAAGAGAGACGTTTATATGTTATATTTTAATCAGTTTGTAATATAAAGCATAAAAAAGTTGTCTATTGATAATAGTTCTCACACAGTTGTAAAGATATTTATGAATTTGAAAATGTATCTCACACTGGTTAAATAAAGAACATAATTATTGCAAATGGTTTTTAAAACTAAAACAGCCTCAATATTTTTAAAATTAATATTAAAACTCAAAGTACAAGATAAAAATTGACAATGTTTTGAAATTGAATTTTAGTTAGTTTGTGAAAACCTAAAAATATACAAAGATAATTTTTAATAAAATTGAGTTTTGGAATAAAAGGATAAAATGAAGATCTTAATTTAAATAAAAATTTTTATTTATAATTAAATTTGGTTAATTTCTTAAACTACTAATGTATTTAAAATAAGAAATCAAAATTGATCATCCAAATATAATACGAATTTATAAAACACAGGAACGAAGTAATATATTTACAAAAAAAATTTAACGAACGAGCAAGCATGCAACTTTGTTATATAAAACGTTAGTACGATCTTAAAACATTATCAAAATCATTTTCGTACGGTAATTATCTTTCCTTAAGAAATTTAAAAGAATATATATTTTATATTTGATCCAAAAAATAAGTGTATATTAAAAAATTGTAAAGTCCCTTGGAGATGAATCGTAGTTGGTAAACATTAATGAATTTGGAATTGTTTGTAGTTGTGATCAAATTCATGGATAAGATATGACAGCTTGTTTGATTTTTCTCTATTTTTTTTAAAGCCAATAATGATATATCGAGCTTATGGATAGAAGTAATGACACATGGATACATCTTATTTGTTTTGTATTTCTTTGCACGATAAATGTTTGTTACCTCAAATC
Organism: Flaveria robusta; assembly: GCA_025506415.1. Classification (NCBI taxonomy): domain Eukaryota; kingdom Viridiplantae; phylum Streptophyta; class Magnoliopsida; order Asterales; family Asteraceae; genus Flaveria; species Flaveria robusta. The sequence goes on from CM046472.1 coordinate 23,953,799, forward strand.
TTTATTTTATTCAAAAAAAGTTTGTACTCTATGAACTTGGTTTGTATATCATTCACATTATTATTTGTAGGCGCATTTGATGTCGCCTTTTTTTTTGCGTGGAGCTAGAGGAAGTTAGATCGTTTCATGATCTGATATATGTAGTTTTAAATTACTTTTTGTATAAAAGATTGTTTTTTACGGTCTAAACACATGACTTCATTATCACAAGGTTTGTTTTCATTCACACTATTATATCTGAATAATAGCATTTTTAATTGTTGTTTTATTGTATTAATATTAATATTACAGTGTTAGATTTTTCTAATTTTTTATAATCTTGTGTCACGATTGTGAGGCTAACTTGCTTAGTCTAAGATGTTTTAAGCTTAGTCTAATTGTCTAAACTCATGGAGTTAAGCTCAATTTATGTGCCCAAGCTTCAAACCCGACTTGTAATTTTACTAATGTGTACATTTTGATGCTTTATATGCTAAAAGTAGTTGGAGTTGTATGCATACGTAATTATATGTCCATAGATTAACCTTGATATTTAATTGGATTTTGTATAGTATTATTTAGATCATTTTGAACTACATTAAACCAAAACATTTGAATTCGTTTTTAACCAAACTCAAACTTCGAAATTAAACCAATTTTACGATGGTTTTGAAGATTAAAAAGTTATAGACTCAAACAACCATCGAAATCTAACACTAAACAAGATAAACAACCCTAACTAAATGTGTCAACTATAATATCATTTATATAAAACCATGTCAATTGGGTTGTATTTTATTGGTGATGGGGCAAACTACCAAATTCAAGATTTAGGTCTAAGAACCAACCAATGGTTTTGCATTTTTTTTCTAATAATTATATCAAATATTAATTATTTATATAACTTAAAAATATAATATAAGGGATAATTGCACAAAGAGTCAATCTAATTTAACCAAAGTAACATATATGATGTCTAAGTTTAGAAAATTGCATGCTTGAGTTACGTTATTTTCATTTGCATTTTTATTTTTGTAGCAAGGGCTTTTTTTTAAACTTAAAGAGAAACTAGTATTAGGATTAAATAACGAATTGTTTCATGGAGATTTAAATTACGTAATTTTTTTGACTTAGACTTTTTAACCCAATCAGAAGAACTATTTATGTATTTATGTAATTAACTTTTAAAATAACATTAGAACCAATGTAACCTTACCCATTTGCTTTTAAATATTGATAAGATTTAATAGTTGAAAATGATACTTAAAATCGTGATAAACATATAATAAAACACAACATGACACGTGCTATCTCATGCTTTATTTTAGTAATCATTCCAACTCATATCTTGCATTTCTTTAAGAAGGATATTCATTATTTATATTATCCATCGCCTTTTCGCTTGTATTAGTTAACATTTTTTAATAATGGGCGAAATAATCGTAGATCTTTGTGCTTTAAACCTGACCTGCAACATTATATTGCGATCAATCTTTTCAGAACCGGATCTGACGTCGAACCGGACGCCTTACTGGTTTGGTGGTCGGACCGGATTTAAGAACCGGATGACGTCATAATTATATATATAGTATATTATATATATAATTAAATATAAGTAATTTATATACGTATTTCATAGTTATATATAAAACTTAACTATATTTTTATATCTAACATACTAATTTATGGTTCAACACCCAATTTTTACCCATTAAAATCAAAAAAATAAAAAATAAAATAAAAAAAATTACAAAATCCGGTCCGAACCGGTCCGGTTTCCCGGTCCGACCAGCGGTTCGGGATGAACCGGCTTGTTCGACCGGCCAGAAACGAATCGATGTAAACCGGACCGGCCACCCAGCCGATCCCCGGTCGGACCGGCCGGTCCGATCCGGTCACAAAAACACTGATTGCGATATTTTAGCCTTGATACGAATCACTACTCTTATAAAAGAGTAAATATACGCGACACGTAGAAGCATTGTATTATTGTTCATCAAATTTTTTTCGTTTATCTCTCATATTTAATAACTAGTTTTTGTTCCTCCGTGCTACGCAACGGGGTCCGATCATTTTTCTCACACGTAACACTGCGTTACTTTGATTGTTATCGAACCAGCTCGTCAGAAACCATAACATCAAACTCTTATGGTGAAACTCTAAAGTAGTAACTCTAGTGGTCAAATTAAAAAAATACGTGTCAGGATACCTGTCGTTTTTCCCACACGCAATTCCGGTTACTTTATTAGTTTACTGTCTAGTTCGCGGGAAAGCATAAAATCAAAGTTTCATTGTGAAACTTAAAAATACTGAACTTCGATTGGCAAACTTTAAAATAAAACCTTATTATGTATTGTTTAATGGTCAAACTCTAAGTTCTAAATTTACAGACCAAATTAAAAAAAAAGGTTCGAAGAAAAAACCAAAAGGTATTGTGTTTATTTGAGAATACATAAAAATATACTATTTATTTCTCATCTCTATTAATAATAGAGTAATTAGTATAATTAATGATAATATTATTTAAATATTTTATAGACTAAAATTACTTTATTATAAATAGAAAAATTCTTTTTATTAATGTTATTTATAAAAAAATAAAAAAAAGAAAAAATTTTAATACAACAAAATATTTTAAATTGATGTTTTTATCGACTAGTATTTGAATGAAACTTAAAGCATTCGCATTAGGTTCCACATTCTCATACCTATAATTTATCTAAAAATCGTCAACCCGTATAATTATATCATATTTTCTAAAAACCTTTCACATCTCAATATTCATGTCTATAATTTATGGAGTTTTTTAGTAGGTAACCCTAAATTTACCAGAGCATTAAGTTTTCCTCTAAAAATTTAAGAGATGGAGATGGGGATAAGGTATCTGATGTAGTGATAAATTACACAAATTCTTATAAATCTCTCAAAATTTAGAGATGTGAATAATTATGAGGAACCAAATGTGAATGATTTTACAATGAAACACAAATAAGAATAAACATGACGAATTATATATCCGAAATGTAATAAAACATTACATTCGATTTAGAGGACTTGAATCTTGATTGTAATATATATAAGTTTAAGTTTTCAGTCTACTAAATGTGTTCCGATTATACCTTTTTACATACACATAATCTATAATCCTTTTTCATTGACTTAATCGATGACCCCTCTTCTATAATACTAGTTTAATGAATGAACGCCATAAATACAAATGAACGAACAATGAACTTGTTTAATTCGTTTGCGTCTTCTCTATATCAGGTTAGTATTATTTAATACAAATAAATATCACTCAGTGATAGACATTGTACTCGACTAGTGTTATTTATAAAAAAAAAAGTCAATATTGTTTATTATGTGTGTATTAATTAAAATAATAATTTATTATTAAATTATATAGTTTTAGTGATTTTGGTTCAACTGGACCACGAGCATGAAGTAAGTGTAAAAAGCTTCTTAATTGTTGACTTTTAAAGAGCATTTGCTATATATCGAAGATTGTTTGGAAAAGCTATTTATCGATCTCCTTACATAACCGTGAAGCCTTTGGCCTCTCTCCTCCGTATCACGTTTTAAAATAAAATGGTAAAAATATAACATATAAAAAATTCACCTAAAAAGTAAATAATTAATACATCACAAGTAAATGTTTATTTAGATCAGAGACATGTACTTTATTATTTTATTTACCATCCAAGAGACTGAACCTACTTTATAAAAATTTAAGGTAAATTCAGGTTAGGATGCTGCCGGCTTACTTCAAATATATTGACTATATTATTTTAGGTTTTTGGTCAAAATGACCTTTTATTCTTATAATATTACAAGAACCTAGTCCTTTTAATCTTATATTACAAGAACCATAAGACAACCTTAAATATATATTTGAGCTTGCGCCTATAAATAAATATAGGCTGAGCATCGATCATCATTACACTTAATAAAACGTTCGGAAAATAATTTTCAAAACCTGCAAGGTTGTCTTGACTTAACAATTTTTCCAAGATCAAATTACAATTTTGTTCATATGTCAATGCTAAAAGGATGCGCGACTCAAAATCGAATATAATTTTTTATGAAGAGGAACGCTTTTAAGATATATACTTGAGTATAAAAGTAGATACTTGGATCTGATTCATATGTTATTTGTTGTTAGCTTTTGTTCATAATGCGAACAAACATAAAGAACAACATGATAGTAGGTGAACTTAGTGCATATGTAACGCTACTAAAAGCATACCTTATACCTATTTTTTTGATTCACTATTAAATAATTAAATAATGTATGTAACAGACATTTATTTATTATAAGCATTTCGTTGTTACTTTTTATACAGTGATAACATATGTTTTAATCTTTTTACTCTAATAAAACAATAACTAATGATTACACTTGTCAACATCATATTCTTACTCATCAAAACTTTTTCGCTTCTCTTTCCTATTAAATTATCACATTAATTACTAATAATATTATTTAATTTTTTTTAATATTAAAATAGTTTTTAGTAAATTAAGAAATAAAACTTTTTAATAATGTTATTTATAAAAAAAATTATAGAATAAGAAATTTTTCTAAAACATCTGACTTTTTTTAGAAATACAAAATATTTTAAAAAGTAAAACTTTTATAAATAAAATTAATTAAAATTGGGAGTTATATATAATAATAAGGTTTTAAAAATGATATTTTTTAAAAACATTTTTCTTGAAATAAAATTTTCATTCTAATTATAATAATAAAAATTACAATTATTTTTTATCTGTGAATATCATTTTATAAACAATAAGATTTAATTATATTTAGTATTTTATTTATTCAACTTGTGTAATACACGGGTTTACTAAAGCTAGTTTAGTTATATTATGTCATAATTTTATAATTATGCCTCTTATAATTTATAAAATTTGTTTTCACAAAATTGCGTTTAAGATATGGACTTAGAAGTATATATGTTAACTTATTTATCCTAAACTAGCTTTAGTAAACCCGTGTATTACACGGGTTGAACTTTATAAAAATTATTTTTTTAGAAATAACATTAATAAGAAGATCTTATTCTAAATTTATTAAAACTATTTTTATTCTAAAAAAAGTTAAATAATATTATTGGTAATTAAGATAATTATTTAATAAGAGAGAGAAGCGGAAAAATTTTGGTAAGGATGAATGTGATGCTGGCACGTGTCACCCCAAGGTACTCTTTTATTAGAGTAGAAGGATGGGAATTCGTTTCAACTACTTTGTTATTGAATATATTTAACTAAAATAAATAGTTTCGTATTTTTCTACTCTAATAAAGAAGTATCGATAGTGGACACATGGCATCACTAGATTTCACTTCACCAAAATATTTCCGCTTCTTTCTCCTATTAATATCACATTAATTACTAATAATAAATTAAGAAAAATATTTTTTATTAATATTGTTTTTAAATAAATAAATATTTATTAATAAGAGAATTTTCTAAACATCAAACTTTTATACAAATATTAAATATTCTAAAATTAATGTTTTAAGTAAAATTTTTACAAACAAAATTTAATAAAATTAGGAGTTATAATAAAAATATTATAAAAAGTTACATTTTTAAATGTTTGTTTTGAAACAAAATTTTTAGATTTTTATGAAAAAAATAAAAAAATTTAAAAATAGAAGATTAAAAAGTTGATTTAATTGTTTTTATTATTTATAGTTCTTACTTATACATAATTTTAATCATATTTTATCTTAAAATATCATTTTATAATTATAAATTTTTTATTATATTTAATATTTTATTTATTTAACCTGTGTAATACACGGGTTTACTAAAACTTATTCTTATTAATATAACATAACATAAATATCCACTAAATTCCACTCAAACAGTAGAGTAGGTGAAAAATGAGATGGATACAAATTTTACATCTATTCAAAGAAAGTACGTGAAAAATGAGACAGACAAATTTTACATCTATTTGAAGAAAGAGATCGCTCACAAAGAAATACCTGACTCAAAAACTAACCCTTTAAAAACCAAAATTATACAAGGACCACAAACAAACAAGTGTCATAACAGTATTCATTCATGTTCCTATGGAGTTGCTAAATAACTGATAGGTTTAATATTTATTAAAAGAAAAAAAGTTTAATATCACGTTTACATATTATTCAATGGATTAACAATGATATATCAAGCGACATATGATAAAATTATTATGCTTTGTTTGGAAATAAAATTAAAAATTCGTATAGCTTGAAAAGTAAATAGATTAGAGGCTAGGGAAGATGTATTGTTCTTAAAAGAAAACTCTTGGGACGGATATATGTATACGATCATACATATACATACATACTCACGCGTACATAGTTTATGAAAGAAAAGAAAGAGTAGGCATAAAGTATGTGGTTGCCGGAGTAGGAGGATGATTGGTCATTGGATAGAGCAGCTAGAATGTTTGTGGCGGTCATGAACGTTAACAAACAAGACGATAGTGATCAGTAGGTTTACTATGTTTTTCGTATTCTCGGTTTTTATTTCAATTTTAGTAATATTTTAATTTTTCAATAAGAATGTATAATAATAATAACGTTACACAGAGTTTACAGATTTTTTAATGCCGGTTAAAAAAACAAGGGTGTTATATCGAGTTAATGCCTTATAATTTAGTAAATTGGGTTACTTATTGGGACTAGCCTAGTCCATCAGTCCTTAAGAAGCCCAAAGTTTCTTTCAACTTTAGGCCCATCTACATAAGCTTATAAATAAGACTAACTTCCTATCGAAGTTAGGCGTCCATAGCGGCCCAAAACAGAAGCTCGTTTCCCATTAATCCGTGTTTGGTCCAAGTTTACTTAATATTGATAATGGGCCTGGATGAACATATCTTTCTCTTGCATCACAATCCATCCACACATTTGAAGATTTGAAGAGTAAGCAACTATAAATCTAACACATGGTTTCAACCCGACGGGTCATGTGACGTGACCCGTATGCGAAATTTATATATTAGTTATTTTTTTAAGAATAATAATCTAAGAGCTAACGATGTGTTTGCAATAACTTTTAATTATTGTATCAGATAAAAATAGGGGAGCTAGTTGTATCAGGAGGTCATATCATATGCAAGAAACATCAAGACCGCTTATGAAAAAATTGGTTCTAAGTAACTGAAAATGGTGTGTCAGACCAGAAAAACTTAGACAATGATGCGATATTGCCCGTGATAAACGAATTAGACGCATTCGACATGCACATAATTTTGTTAAAATTAGATTTCATTAATATGAAATGTTCGATTAACCCATTGGAATATTAACAAGTTAAATATTTAAATTTAAGGCAGTATTAATAGGTGGGTGTAGGGTGACCAATGATCCTTACCTTAAGTGATTAAGGTGATATAACCCAATACTCCATTAAAAATATGTAGAGTTCTTGAATTCATGTCTCACTTGTAACAAAAATGAAGATTCGTATTGGGTCAGAGGGTTTTCTCTCACCTATGGTGAGTTTTCTTCTAAAGATGATCTTGGGTTGCGTACTCGAGTAATGGAGATGATCAGGTGGCTCAGTGATCCAATTAATAGTTAAAAAAAAAAAAAGTTGGGTGTAGGGTGGGGGTGGGGGTAGGGTGGGGTGTGGGTGGTCCGTTTGTCACTGTTGTGTGGATAATTGAAGACGACGATCGATGTGGAAACGTGGGGCACAAGACTTTCATTTTCAGGGGCCTTTAGGGAGTGCCACGTGGGGATAATTATTGATAATATGGAATCGTACGGACATGCATGCGAAGGTTGTCGATTTAGGGTTTCTACTTTCTAACAATGTTTTATAATTTTTTCTTTAAAGGCAAAGTTATATACTCTAAATTTACTCGTAAAACATACCACTTGTTCATAACAAGACTTAGGTGATGTTTGTTTTTAAAGAGGTAAAATTTTTGCAGTCTGCGGATCAGATCTGCAAACATATGTGACAGAAGAGGTGGACCTCTGCAGTCTGTAGAAGAATATTGTTTGTTTTTTAACGTCTGCAGATTATTAAAATAAACTAGTGGTGGTGTACGGATGGTGGTGATGGACGGTGGCGCTGGATGGTAGTGGTGGGTGGTGGTGGACGGTGGGTGGTGGTGGTGGTGGGTGGTGGCGGACGGTGGCTGATGGCCGAGGTGGACGGTGGTGGCGGACGGTGGCTGATGGCCGAGGTGGACGGTGGTGGCAGCGGCCGGTGGTGGTGGCGGAGGTGGACGGGGGTGGCGGCGGACAGTGGTGGTGGCGGACGGTGGCTGGTGGGTGTTAGTTGGTGTTTAAGAAGAGGTCTGCTGACCTTAGAAGTGACTGGACCAAGTTTGCACCAAAAAGAGGTCGTGCAGACGTTTTTTAATGAAATATCTTCGAATGCAGATGGCAATGTCTGCGCGTGGTCTGCGCAGCGCAGAAAAAAAAGCATGCGCAGATATTTTTCAGAAAAACAAACACCCCTTAAAACTCACAACATTTGCAATACTTATGGGTGTACTATTCAGTTATGAATCCGGGATATTTAATTAACGGGGCAAAAACCAGGCAAAACACGTCAAGTAAGCCAAAAATGCACCGGCCAAACGGGTCAATTAATGATAATTCTTTCAAATATGCTTATAAAACTTCGATCTCGACCAATAAAAATTACAAGATGAGAAAACAAACAAAAGGAAAAAACGAAAATTATATTGTCAGAAGTTAATTTAATACCAAATAGTGACATAACAGCAAGTATATAAATTTATATATACATGAAATTGCTTTTAAGTTTTATTTTAAGATAATCTATGTTATAAGATTTTGAGTAACATATTTCTTCTAATAAGTTTTTTATTGACAAACCTGTCAATTTATCTAGCTTTGTTGTGATATGGATCTAAATTACTTTTTTTATTAATTTTAGCTAGAAAATATAAACAAACCTTATGAGAGTAGTTAGATAGTCCTTATAAATACGCCGTTGAAAAAAAAATCCTTATATATACAATTAAGAAACAAAATATCATATTATTTAGTACACTTATAAGCAGTGTTTTTGTGACCGGATCGGACCGGCCGGTCCGACCGGTTCGACCGGGGATCGGCTGGGTGGCCGGTCCGGTTCACATCGATTCGTTTCTGGCCGGTCGAACCGGCCGGTTCATCCCGAACCGCTGGTCGGACCGGGAAACCGGACCGGTTCGGACCGGATTTTGTAATTTTTTTATTTTTTTTTTATTTTTTTGATTTTAATGGGTAAAAACAGGGTGTTGAACCATAAATTAGTATGTTAGATATAAAAATATAGTTAAGTTTTATATATAACTATAAAATACGTATATAAATTACTTATATTTATTATATATAAACTATATATATAATATACTATATAATAATATGACGTCATCCGGTTCTTAAATCCGGTCCGACCACCGAACCAGTAAGGCGTCCGGTTCGACGTCCGATCCGGTTCTGAAAACATTGCTTATAAGAGTGTAAAGTTCTAAATATATAATCTCTATTAAAACTTTGATCCTTACTACAATTGGTTAAGATAAGATACTCATAACATGTAAATATTGAGATATTAAGGGTTCAAGTCTCACTTTAAGCAAAAGGCTTAGAGTTGAGCTAGATGGTTTTCTAGTAATGGGTTTCCTCATGAGGGAATTGGGGGTGCGGTCCCGGCTGAGAATTAGATAGATAAACCCGATTAAGATAACACATATCCTTCGAAGTAGCGTCGCACATTTGTCGTTATGAAAAAACTTTCAATTGCTTAAATAACTCTATACCCTTAATATCTAATTTATTATGATCTTGGTATGTACTTCTTTTAAAACTTTTAGCACTAACCCATTTAATTTTGAAATAAATATATTTGTCCTATTAAACTGCTCCAAACTATTACTAACCAAAACATTGCTTTCATGAGAACAAAATTACTCAACAGGGATAATTAGAAGGGGAGAGTGTAGCTTGGATAGGTCATGGAACTTGGCTGGATCAAATCAATGGGGTTGATCTTATACATTGGTTGTCCTATTTTGCCTATATATATGTAAACAAGAGAGGAATGTGAGTTGTGCACTGATCTAGGTCATACAACATATCACATTGATGAGTCTTGACTTTTCATCAATTTTTTTGTTCTTGTTTATCTCAACTCATACTCTCTGTTGCAGTGGCGGAGCTTGAACATTTCCGTAGGCGGTGCGGAGACGAAATTAAATTTTTTTAGGGGGGCGAACTCAATATGTATATAAAAATTTACACTAACGGGCCAAAAATTTACACTAACGGACCAAAATTTAACATTACCGGCGAAAAAAAGAGGGGGCTTCGGTCTCCACTATCCTCCGCCAATGCACCGTTGTAAAGGAGCCTAATGTTTATCATTAAACTAGAGTTTAACTTTTTGTTTACCTCTTTATCTCTTTGTTATGTTTATCTCTAATTTAAATTGACTCTAGATTTATCGAGTTAGAATCCTTATCCAATTGGGTTTTTCTTTGTGTTTATACCAAGTCCATCATTGGAAATGAGCAAGTGCTTTTGATATCACAATTTTTATGGTATCAGAGCAGAATACCAGAAAAATCGATAAACAAACTCTAAAGCCATCATTATCAACAACACGACTAGAAAAGATTATAGTCCCAGTCAAGCCAACAAACAAGAACCCTGCCAAAACCATTGGACGGACTTTTGTGTCATGCAGGACTTACAATCGAAGAGCTTGATTGGCATGGCGAAGTGTATGATGTAGGAGCATCTTAGTATTTATATTTAGATATTTATTCAAGTTAATTATCTTTTTAGTTATTTAGTTTATCTTTTCTATATTTATCATTATGTTTAGTTTGTTAGTATTTAGTATAAATATAAGATTATGTTAACATTGGTTGGGAGTTTTTGATTAAGTTTTGAAAATAAGAACATTGTTCGTGGAACCTTTTGATTCGTTTATCGTATTTGATTAACTATTTGTTAATGAGCCATTTGATCGCTTCCGTAACTGCATCAGCGTGAATGGCCTGTACCAAATGAACATGATGATAGAAGAACTAAAGGCTATGATGACAGAAACCAATATGAAAGTATGGTATAAAAAAGGCTTGTGGGCTGTTTGGTAGCCTTTTAATGAGATCATTAAAAGGCTACCTCTGAACTATTAAAAAGTGTATGTGTTTATTTCAAAAAAGAACCTTTGAATGGTATCATTCAGCACTGAATGTTTAAGTGATGGGGGAGTGCTAAATGGGAATTATTACCCATCTATCCCTCAAACACATTTCCCACAACCATCGAACCCCCCTCTCCCGTCGCCTACCACCGTCGGCGACCCTTCCGCCGCCTGTCGTCCTCCTTCGCCGATTGCCGGCCACCTTCGCCGGCCGCCGTCCTCCTCCGCCGTTCACGTTCAACCACCATCGCCTTCAACCCACAACTCTTTCAAGGTTTGATTTCTTTCGTTTTGCTTTGATTTATCTTGATTTCTTTCAAAATTTGCACTACAACACCTTATTTTTATTTGTTTTCTCATCTATTTGATTACCATCTTTGTTTACATACATGATTTCATAGATTTGATTACTGGGGTTTGATAAGTTTCAAAAAAATTTGGGGTTTTTATGAAACTGGGTTTTGTTTGATTGAATATTGTGCAAGTTTGTGGATGTTGGTATTTTGTGCAAGTTGGATGTATTTGGAATTTAATATGTTCTATTTGGATTTTATTATGTCGTATTCGGAATAATTTTTATGATGTTTTGTATTTTTTATAGTTATTTATCATTCAGTGTAGTCATTCAGATATATAACCAACCAGATACATTTCATTAAACGCAAAATAGTTCAGAGGGGTAAAGTAGTTATTCTGCACGTGTTTTCAAAGATTCAACCAAACAGGCACTTATTGGTTCAACACTTAACCATTTAGACCTCTTAATCATTTAAAGCTCTTAATTATTCAGCACTTAATGGTTCAGATTCAACCAAACAGCCCCTTGGTCATGCTTCTTATACAACATTGCGTCAAGTTGATTTTATTGAAAATATTTATCCCGATTACAAAAACAAAGTTTGTGATACTTGTGCTAACACAAAACAAACACGTGTTTCTTTTCCAAAAAGTTCTCTTAAAACAAATGCATGCTTTGAATTAATCTATTATGATGTATGGGGCAAGTATCGCAAGCCCTTTATAGAACATGCCTGTTATTTCCTAAGTATAGTACGTTGATGATTTGAATAGGGTTGTATGGACTTATCTCATTAAAGGGAAGAACTCGACTTTTTAAAGTAACATGATGAAGGGTATGATTATACTGACCCAAAACCGGCTCGACACAGTTGTGTTTAAATTGGACACAGTTGTGTTAGAAACTTTTTTTATATAAGCTTCTTAAAAATCATCAAGTTTTCGCCGGGCATTACAATATTCAATTTAAATACAAATAAATGTCTAATTAAATGAGTTTTTAACAAACAATCACTCAAAATATGAGGAAATATGTATTACTAGTTTAGTAAACCTGTGTATTACACGGGTTGAATAAGAAAAATAAAAAATTATTAATTATTAAACGATAATTTAATATAAGATGTGATTTGAATACTCCTTATTATAAATAGAATTAAATTTTGTTCCAAGATAAACCTTTTAATAAAATGACATTTTTAAAAATTTTCTTATAACTCTCAATTTTTTATCTTTTGTTTATAAAAATTAACTTTTTAATAATTTTAAAATATTTTAATTTTAAAAATTTTTGATGTTTTAAAAAAAAATTTATTGTTTCTTTAGAAATAACATTAATAAAAAGGTATCTTTCTTAATTTATTATTTATTATTTTAATCTAAAAAATAATTAAAAATTATTATTACTAATTAATGTGATTATTTAATATGAGATAGAAGCGGAAAAAATTTAATGATGAAAAATATAATAATGACACGTGTACCTTCTATTTACTCTTTTATAAGAGCAAGAAGATTAGTATTTATAATCTCTATACTAATAAATAAAAATAAATCCGGACACTTGTCACCATTCTATGCCATCTAATAATTAGTTTTCCCGCTTCTCTCTTCTTTTAATTAAGTTATTAAGTTTATTATTATTCATAAAACATATATTTTATAAACCTTAACACTGACTGTTATTATACTAGTTATCAAACACATATCTTTATCTCCAAAATCACTTATTTGACCTATTGTGAATTTGTTTAACCTAGTTACATATACATGTCTTTAACCTAAAATGATTATGAATTATGCTCGGATGAAATCTTAGTAAACTTATGCTTAATTACACTATATATGATAACACTTGCTAAATCATATTCAACCTTTTTTTCAATATAATGAGGGTAAATTTACTATACGTTATTTCTAGTAATAAAAATATCTAGTTAACAAACAAGATGCATGGAGAGGCTGAGACTTGTTTTATTCGAATGGTAGTGTTATAAAAGGAAAAGAGAACACATACTATACTAACTATTTATGCCATCTAATAAATAAAAATAAATCAGGACACTTGTCATTATTTTATGCCATCTAATAATTAGTTTTTCCGCTTCTTTCTCCTCTTAATTATGAATACTATAATAACTACTTATTAATTAATAACTATCCATAATTAAAATTTCAAATATGTTAATTTAAAATTTTCAAATATGTAATACAGAGGTTTATTTAATTCGTATAATACATAATATTTAAGACATAAACTTTTATATTATTAACCATATAACTGTAAATTTATTTCACCCGTGTATTACATGGGATTGTAACCTAGTTATTAATATATCATTTATCTCTACTTCGAATTAGCTCTAGATTTGTCGACTTAGGATCCTTATCCAATTGGGTTTTCCTTTGTATTTATACCAAGTTCATCAATGGAAAAAAAGCAAGTGCTTTTGATATCATAATTTTCAGTTGTTCGTTTAGAGATTCTTGTCACATTGACAGGTCTCATTTTTGTCCGAGTGTTTGAGTGTATTTTTTACATTATATCTTATGTTGATGATTTGAGTCTTGTTAATTTTGTTTACCAAGTCTATTCCTTAAGATGTCATCACGTTGTGTTCTTGTTTTTTTTTGGTGTAAACATCTTTGTTATGAGTTTAATAGAATTAAATTTGCCATTATTGGCACATCATAACTAAATTTCATCAACCCGTCATCTTTAAGGATTGAGCCCTTTACCTCAAGAGTAACTCCATAACTAAATCTTTTATCATTAGACGCAATCCCCCCTTTCATCCAACCATTATTTAACTTTGTAACTATCAATTATATTACGCAATTTTTATTTCAAATTAAGCAGGTTAAACCCATTAATTTGTTTACTGCACATATAGTCATATAGTCAGCCTCGCGCTCTAATTTATTTTGAAGTAATTAATATAAAAAATATGAAATTATTATTACCGACAAATTAATTACAAACAGCCACCATAAGACCCCATCTCCGTATTTTCGTTTTCGACATGAGGGATGCCGACATGCTTTGCACTTTCACACCTCTGCCTATAACAAACAAAAATAATGATAGAATCACAAAGGAACTAATACGTGTGGTCAAAAAGTTCTTATATAAAATATAAATTTTAATGTATTTTTCATTATAACTTTTGGAGTGATATAAAGTACAAGTGTTTGTGGTTTAAAAATTTAATATAAAAATATTAAATTATAAACTTTCTTCCAAAACATCTATAAGAGATGTGTAATTATCCAAAAAGCTTCCGTTAGAAAATAAAACCATTCAGAAATGATTATCGAAAAAATTATATGTTTTTCATAGTTTTTCTGGGTATGCATAGAATACATACCTTTCTTTAGGTTTAATAAAATATATAATGATGTACATTTTAGTTTTTACAAGTTTTATATGAGACATTTTATTATTTTTATTTCACATGGGTTAACGAAGATGATTTTATGTGTTATTTAAGTTATTAAGTTTATTATTATTCATAAAACATATATTTTATAAACCTTAACACTGACCGTTATTATACTAGTTATCATACACATATCTTTATCTCCAAAATCACTTATTTGACCTATTGTGAATTTGTTTAACCTAGTTGCAAATACATGTCTTTAACCTAAAATGATTATGAATTATGCTCTGATAAAATCTTAGTAAACTTATGCTTAATTACACTATATATGATAACACGTGCTAAATCATGTTCAACCTTTTTTTCAATATAATGAGGGTAAATTTACTATACGTTATTTCTAGTAAATAAAAATATCTAGTTAACAAACACGATGCATGGAGAGGACGAGACTTGTTTTATTCGAATGGTATTGTTATCAAAGGAAAAGAGAACACATACAATAATAAAAGCATAAGTGATGAATACCACATGAGTATAGAGAAATAGAAGTCGATCATGTCTAAACTAAGGAAACACGATGACGCACCTTCAAATGAGTTTAGAGAAACCCATTCGTCTGGAGGAAACCCATTACACCATCTAGATCTAGGTTGAGTCGAATAATGTTTGATTTGAAATAAGAGACATAAGATATTGTGCCATATATCATATAAGACCTGACGGGTCCATACTTAGCAAAAAAGGAGGTAAAATTTAAAGGATCTTTCTTAATTATTACCTAATTGACTAAATCAGATGGAACTCGAAACCCTTTTGAAAGATCAATACACTTAAGGCTACAATTGACTTGTATTAACTCTCATTCGTAACATGATGCTTAGTCTCACCTCTTATGTCAAGGTTTTCATACCCATGTGAAAGTAACGCTAAGTTTATTTGTGTTTAATAATCACTTCTAATGCACAAAACACTATTGATTTGTGTTTAATGATCACTTCTAGTGCACAAAATATTAAACGCTCACACATATAACAATATCGTGATTGTTAGTACAACAATAGTATCAATCAAGAAAATTATTAAATGCCTTGTGTCAATCATGTTTGTAACATGATGCTTAGTCTCACATCTCATGTGAGGGTTTCCATACCTATGTGAAAGTATCGTTGATTTATGTTTAATGATCACATCTAGTGCACAAAGCACTATTGATCATTTGTATTTTATGATCACTTCGATTCCGAGGCACAAAACAAACCTTAACACATGTAACAATATCATGACTGTTATTACAGCAGTAGCTAGTATCAATCAAGAAAATTAGTAAAAACCTTAAGTCAATTCGTGGCATTATGTTTAGTCTCACCTCTCGTGTGAGGGTTTCTAGGTATCCGGTCGAGTGTTCCTCGGGCGTCGATCAATCCTAAATCACAGGTCGCTCTGTCACAAGATTGTTATTACAAAGAAAGTTATTAAAAGCCCTATGTAAATATGTTTGTATTTTGTTTATATATTTTATTTTCATGATATAGTATTTATATTTTGTCTTCCTCAAATACATGTCGTAAGACCAATGTGGGCCAAAATAACCGGAGATAAAACTATTAGACATATAGTCAAATAATGATCAACATGGGACAAATGTTTGATTTGGTAATAAAGCAAAACCCAGGACTTTGATTAAGTTGTCTCCGGTTTTAACTTTTAATCTTATAAAATTATAAACTTCTCTCTACTCTAATGAAAAGGTAAATAAAAGGGACACGTGGCAGCACCACATTCCTTCTCATCAAAATTTTCCCGCCTCTCTCTCTGTTAATTAATAATTATTATAATTACTGATAATATTATTTATTTTGTTATAGACTAAAAATCCTTGTAGTAAATTAAATAAAATATCTTTTTATTAATGTTATTTATAAAGAAATGAATTTTTATAAAATAATTTTTTTTAAAACATCAAAATATTTTGAAATTGGTGTTTTTAAAAAGTAAAATATTTATAAATAAAAAATATTTAAATTTTATAGTTATAATGATAAAAAATTTTAAAACAAAATGTGTAGTTGTTTTAAACATAAAAGTTTAATAAGTTAATATCATTGTTTTATTACTTATATCTTTACTAATACGTAATTTCAATTATATCTTATTTTAAGATATCGTTTTATAATTAATAAAATTTTATTTTATTTAATATTTTATTAATTTAACCCGTGTTTTACACGGGTTACTAAAACTAGTTTATATTAATATGTTTATTATATAAAGACCTAAATCTTGTTTCGAATTATATAAGATAACTAACTAAGTGGATTTAGCAAATTATTCCAATAAATAATTGTAGATGTCATGAGTATTAGTACAATAATTATATATGTTTTAACTGTATGCTAGAAGTATTTTAAAGTACGTTTATTTAGATTTAGAATTTAATATAGAAATATAAAATATAAAATGAAGGCGGCTTGTTTAATTACTAATTTTTGTAGTTGTAATGATTCGGACATTTCACTTCACATTTTGGTACTTTATTCGCCGACACAAATTTCCCATTAATTAAATCTTTTTAATTGTGAAATTATTGATATATCTTAGATATATTAGCATATTTTAAACTGTAAATAATTCAGCAATATTAATTGTGAAATCTGACCTTACATACATATTTTTGTTTTATTATATTCCTGTTTGACTAATTCTAAATATAATAAATTTACTTTTTTTATTAGCACTTGCCTAGTAAAAGTTCAAATAATATTAAAACATAAGTTTTACACAAATACCCTCATGTGGTGGCATAGAAGAGGTCGGAGCTTTCAAGAATGCAACAAGAGGAAATATGGTGTTTTTAATCAAATACCCTGTGTTGTTCACGTAAGGCTACTAAACATCCTAAATTGATGGTGATTGAGTCAGTTGTCCTTCATAAAACAAGCATTGCTCGGAACATATGAAAATCAGGACCTAGAGAGTGGAGACTGGAGACCATAGAATTTGAACCAGGGATGAAAATGTAATTTGCTTTTCATATGACTTTCCTTACAAATTTAAAAATTATTTAAAAAAGTGAATTTTGAAATATAAAAAAGTAGAAAAATACGCGTCAAAGTGATGTCCCAAATTTTCTATTCAAGGAGGACCGAGTTAACACTAAGCCCCGTCTTCTTGAGTTATTTTGAAAAGAGAGAGAGAGAGAGAATTGAAAAAATTGGTTTTATCTTATTTTTTAATTGTCACGTCAATACTATTTGTTAGAATGTAAATTTTAGGCTCTATAATTAATATACTTAAAAAAAACTAATTTATTGAAATAATATTCTGTATGCGCACTTAAATCATTTTTGGATTGAATTACCAATATAACATAATGTTAGATAGGCTTTACTAACCTTTTACAATGGTTCATGCTAAATCTATCCTCACACGTTTATATATTAACTTGATGTATCTCCCTCTTTTGAATATGGAAGTATAATAAGTTAAATTCAATACAATCGTATACAACTTGAATACGGATGGATATAAAGATAAATGTAGGTATATACAAATTATATACTAGAATACACACGCATATGCAAGTTGAATATGGGCATATAGGCCTTTTAAAAAAAATAAAAAAACAATCAAATCAATAAAAGGGTATAAAATATAATAGGAGGTATATGTAACTAATATCTTTATAATTTATCTATGACAGTTTAATATGGGTCGGTTAAGATTTGTTGTGACACAAGTCGATCACTAAGATTGTTGATAAAACCAGTTTGCATGTGACACGAGATCTACTCATAGTGTTATATCTCCTAAATGAACTAGGATGTGTATAACCAGTACGTTGTATAGAGTGATATGAGATATGATGGTTATATTTTTTATATATTGTTTATGAACAACAAACATTATGGTTATATTATGTGTGCTAGAGTACTAGAGTGAACACATCCTATTGTTCAATGAATGGAATGAGCGCATCATAGTGTGGGAGTCAACGCGTCAAAGTGTTCTAATAAAAAAATGAGCATGTTAAAGTGTTAAACATAATAATTGCTAGCTCTTTTAGTTTATATATGAACGAAAGATTCGATTAAAAATATTTCCTGTATAAATATGAACACAATTCTCGTATGATATGCAAGCAAATTAGAGTAAAATGTGAATGTTGTTAATGATTCACGAGAACTAGAAATTAAGCTAGTGTGATGCTGCGAATTTACAAATTTTATTATGCGATAACATTAACGTAGTTAAACGTAAAAAAGATTTATGAACGTACATTACCATCAGTCAATATGATTTACGATATTTTAAAAATACCATATTTTAAATACAACTATGTTTTTACCAAAATTTATACTGAGACGTTGATAAAACAAAAACTAACCATAGTCACAAAATAATTTTATAAAAAATTAACGAACAAAAATTATTGAATAAAATTAAATTAGTGTAAAAATTAACAGATTAAAAACATATATTATATATATCACAGAAGGTAAATTTAAAACTTAGTAATTTAAGTATTAAAGTTTGAACTTATGCATTGAAGGGTTAAAGTTGAAGGTGAAATGGTGGTAGGTGGCATACGGCACATAGACATGCATTACTAGATAGCTTATAATCAATAGAACTTTATTACTTATTTATTTATTTATTTATTTATTTATTTATTTATTTATTTATTTATTATTATTACTATTATTATTATTATTATTATTATTATTATTATTATATTTATTATTATTATTATCATTATTATTATCATCATCATCATCATCATTATTATTATGTTTTTTAACAACAGAATAATAGTTAGTAGTTAGTATAATCATGTTAGAAATATTCGTCAATGTTAAGATTTAAACTCTAGGTTTTAAAGAGAGGCAAAACCTCTCACATTCCCTTGACCAATAAAAGTATAGTACATTTTTTTTATAAAAGTTTAACAATCAACCTATTAGCAAATTTAGTTTCATAAGTATTCTATCTAGCAACTTCCACCTACCGTGAATTCCTAAATGCTAAGAAAATATCCAAATCTTAACAACCTTATGGAATAATGTTAATTGCTATTATTTGTTATTAATGTATGTCTTTTTATGTTACATGAAGATATTATAGTCAATGTGAATCTAGCTCGCTTGATACAAACTTTATCTTT
Source organism: Flaveria robusta (assembly GCA_025506415.1). Classification (NCBI taxonomy): domain Eukaryota; kingdom Viridiplantae; phylum Streptophyta; class Magnoliopsida; order Asterales; family Asteraceae; genus Flaveria; species Flaveria robusta. The sequence goes on from CM046472.1 coordinate 23,973,803, forward strand.
TGAATGGGAGATCTTGATAAAAACGTTATCTTTTGAAGGGAGATCTTTGGTAATCTTGTTTTGAATCTATAAGAGGTCTGATTGAATAATAGGTAGTCTCTGAATCAGTCAGCATGTTTTTAAAATTTATCCATTAGGAGGTGTGTTTTAACTAAACCAAGCATACTTTACGTCTGGCCGATTCTATAATAGGTTCTTAACATACTCATTAAAAACCTACTAAACAGTCTCTCAATATAGAAGTAAAAGCAAGGTAGATTTATCGTTAAAGAAACATAAAATAATGATATAATTATTTGAAAAGATATAGAGAGAGAAAAGAAGAGGATACGAAGGGAAGAAGACAAGAAATACTTTACGAGGGAACACAAAGAAGCAACACTTGAGCAAATCTGTTTTGTGACTTTTGACTTGTATCTTTACACCTATGTTAACTTATGTATTTAATTTGTCACATGTTTGATTTTCTACCAGGTAATCTAATCAATTGTCTTTCCTGTACACCAATTAAGTCGGTGTTTAAAGAACCAGATTCTCTCATAAGTAATATAGAATTTAAGTTTATAATAAAATTTAAACAAAATATTAAACTATCTTTATCTTGTTGTATGAATTTATATAATGTTCATCTTATATATAGTCTGGAACAAATAATATACATCAAACATAAACTAGTACATGAATTATTTGAGATTTTGTAAGGAAAGAACATAAATAATTTTTCAATCTGGTATAAATACCAATCTATTGTTCGGTTCAATAGATCCGACTTATAATCATAATTCACATGTAGGTGGTTCGGATATACTCAACCTGACATGTTATGTATGCAAACATATAGGAACTTAATTTCATCTACTACTATTAAACCATAATGGGTGACAATCCAATCTAGACACCAAACTATCATCTCTAGATCAAAAGCTAAAACATGCTTGTTAAGAAATTGACTTCACAAACTCCATTTTTGTCTCCCCAAAGTCAACTCTATACGATGGCATTGTAATCATGATCTACCTTTCCATCAATTGGCGTAGCGCCAAGACACAACATACACCAAGATTTATATACATTTTGTATGAGGAAATCGTCATTTAGATCACATTTGTGTTTAGGGGAATTACACATATCCCCTTGTAAACTTGTAAATTTATATATTCACAGAAGAACTTAAGACCCGGTTTAAACACATGAATTTTTATCGCTCTAAATTACATAAGTTGATAATATTAATGACTTATTAGAAGATTAAACTTATATTAGGGATAATAAATATATATCCATGAGATAACTAGTCGGACAAACCATGTACGTGTTTTTTTCTAGCTTTTTTTATATTACCTTTTCAATCAAAATTTCCCCCCTTATTCTGCCTTTTCTTTAAAAGAAAAACCAACCAAATGCTCTTTTAATAAAAACAAATATAAATATAAATAAATAAATAAATTGGCACCGAAATTTAAATTGAAATCTATAGATTTGGTAGCAACGGTGGTCAATAGTGGTAGGTCCGAGTAGTCTCCGGCTAGCTGTCCGGTCATACTCCGTGATTCACCCACCCACAATCCATGTTGAACCCACCACCGCCGCTGAACATTCAAACACATTTATTTTATTTATATATTGCAAATTATAACGTCACTAAAGTTGTACTCAATATAGCATAATCTATATTATGATCATCTATTTACCTTATATGTGTATAAAACCATAGGAAGGGAATAGTTTTTTTTTTCTTTTTCTGAAAGTTTCTTGGTTAACGCAATTTTATATGATTATTTATTGTTAAAAACCCAGTCAAAAGATATATAAGAAATATAAAGAATTAGGTCTAGAAAGACAAAACAGATCTTTAAATGTTCAAACTGATTTTAACTAGTTCACCATAAGTCCTTTATCTGGCATTCAATCAAGAGTTTGCTCCACTAAGCATGCTTCTTGAACGTAAGAGATCGCTGGTAACTAGTGTTTTGTTAGACAAAGGTAGTGACCATCTTATACAACATTTTATTAAATCAAAGTAATGATGAACTTTTTACATTTTATTAATCTCAAGAGGTAATGATCACTTCTCTCACTAAGGTCTAGTATTGTGGTTTGTTTAAAAAAATCAAAATTCTCTCTTTACACCATGCCCATGATTGTGGTCACATTATCAAAACAATATGGTTTGCTTATGCTATACAAAATTTAGACTATTCGTAAGGGTGTGCGATAATGCTAAAAAAATGTTATCACATAAATGCCACATACATAGTAGTGTGATCAATATAAAAGTGTTTAATGGTATTTGTATGAATAAAAGATTTTGTAACACCCCCAAAAATTAAGTCACAAAAACAAAGAAAAATTCTATAAATTTAGGTGATGGCGGGCCATTATCACAAACCGTAGCGGTTTGATATGGAAAGGAAATAAAGGATATGGCCGATGATGTGATAGTGGACCACTACCATTAGTGATAACGGTTCGCTAATGATTTGGATAATGATCAATAGTTGTGACATGTGTGTGTGACTAACCATCAAAGATTGATATGTGTCTGGCGACTAACCATCGAAGATTGATACATGTCTGATGACTCATCATGGTGACGAACCATCACCCTTCCCTTAACAGTCAGCTATCAATGCTTGACACGTGGTGTGCTAACTCGCGAGCACTAAGGCGGTCGCAGATCGTGACCAACTAGATAGCAGCCAGCGAAGCAGGCCAGGAACATCCTATAATAGAAGCTTTCGGGTGTGCTTTTAACTTATAACTCTTTCTCTCTCTAAAATTATACCCTTTCCATACACATTTATACCTGGAGTGCTACAGCTAAGATCTCGCTCTTCTTGAAACTAGTAAGACGAGGTACTACTCAATCAAGACGAAGATGGACATATATAAGTCAAAGTGCTGACCAACTTGAGATTCTAAAGGCTCATTTTGACAACAATCAACTAAAGGTGAATACGTTTAATATTTTTAAAATTAAATGAATAACTTTATGATTAATGGCATTAATATGTCACACACATTTTAATGCATTAGGGGGACACTACCGAAGGTAACATTTAGACTAGAAGTGTATATGTAGTTTGGTATAATTCATTTCCTAGGGATGGGTGAAAAACCCATACTAGGGCTGGTTTGACACAATACATATAACGATAATTCGGATGGTCCTTTTTAGTCTGTCTTGCAAAAAGACCAATCATACATATGACAAAAATACCAAAGAGCTGATAAACCTTACCCCCTTAAAAGGGGAGGCACAAAGCTTCACACGTAGCTCCAATGCAACTTACAATGGGGGTTAATGGGCGGCGGCCGGTAACCAGTACTGACGGTGACAAACAATAATCGTCGGCCAGACTGAAGGCGAGGTGACAGCCGCCAAGCCGGAGCGGCTACTGCCGCCGTCGTCTCCAGTAACACCAAACATTGCAACACCTTTTCTCTCTTTGCAATCGAAATCGATAGACAACCACATGGGAGGTAAGGAGACGGCAGCCAAGCCGAGTGAGCACCGCCTTCGCCTTCACCAGCAACAACAACCACCGTAGAGCCCTATCTCTCTACATTATGTCTTTTCGTACATATAAAGTCAAGTGTGAGGAAGGACCAAAGTATAAAGAATGAAAAACCATGTGACAAAACTTAAACCCCACAAACCTTACTGTTTCTTCAACTTAGTTTTTTTATATATAGATTAATAAATAAAAAATACAACCATAAATAAAATAATAAAAGATACTAACTAGGAAAATAGGCATTAATAGATTTATAATTTTCTAAAATTAAGAAAAACACACACACAAAATAGTAAAGGTATATGGACTCTTGAAATGTTGCTCCACGAGACCTGGTTGTATGTTGTGAAAGGCTTATTGGCAATGCAATTTGCTATGTGCCTGTATTTACTTGAAGACCATCTTGAACGATGGAAGCTTTTTTTCAGGAAAAAAAAAACATAACATTTGACTTTCGTTTTTAGCATATATTATTTGTCTAATTCTTCCAGAATACATTGGTGGTGCGAAGTCTCGAAGTAAACCAATGACCATCTAGGACACAAAAAACACGTTCCACCTGTAATGATAATTAGTAGACACAGAGAGAATAATTACAACAGAATTTAGTAATATTCATGTTCACACATATAATGATAAATAATTACATTTATTATTCTAAATAAATGTATAGTACATGTTTTTAATAAAAGAATGAATTAAAAATAAGAACATACACATCACCTATAAATAACATATGAAGAACTAAAAGCTAAGTCATCTATTTCTTTTCTCCATCCCTCACTCACTCTCACAAACACACACACACACCATCATCATCATCACCATCATTCTTTCTGAACCTTGAAATCAGAGTGACACACATATCAATGGAAATTTAGCAAGAAAAAAGATCTCAATCACACCCTGTTCGTCAATTCTTCAAATCCACACTCATAATCACCATCATCATCACCTTAAATCGATCTTATTTCAAGAAAAAACTGTAATTTACAGACGGTTATACGTGCATATTCAATGGCGAAAAGTGGGGTGTTTGAAAAAGATCCCACCGACAATTTGAAGAAGGAGTTACAGAGGCTTGTGAAAGCGATTGTTGAAGATTCATCATCATCATCATCAGATGATGGTGAAGAAATTGGATTTGGGTTTACAGAGAGTGTGGATAAAGCTGCACAGATTCTGCAATCGTTGAAGGATTTGAAAGAGGGAAGAACAATCAGATCATATTCGATCACGAAATTCGATAATCATATCGATAATAACACGAAATCGAGCTTTGATTCTTGCCCACAAGAGTTCAATTGCCCCCTTTCGAATGAAATCATGAGAGACCCTGTTATCATCTCCACCGGAAAAGTAAAGTTTCTGCTCAATTCGTTGTTTGATTTTGTGGGATTTTGTTTTTCAATTGAAATTTGCTTTCAATTTTGTGTTTTTCATTGTTTTCTTGATGATTTTCAGACATATGACAGACATTCAATACAAAAATGGTTAAACGCAGGAAACAGAGCATGCCCAAAGACCCAACAAATTCTCACCCACACGGTTCTAACCCCGAACCATTTGGTTCGAGACATGATCAGACAATGGTGCGACCAACACGGGGTCCGGTTCGTGAGCCCGATTCACTATACGGATCAAAACGGGTTAACCCGAGCAGATCAGAGTCATTTTCAATCACTTCTCAAGAAACTGTCATCATCATCATCCTCCATATCTGAACAGAAAGAAGCTGCAAGCACATTAAGATCATTAACTAAAGAAATCCCATCTTTTCGAGCGTTATTTGGCGAATCGAGTACCGCAATAGATCAATTACTAACCCCTTTATCGCGAATCAAGAGTGTGATCGACCCTGATCTTCATGAGGATGTGATCACGACGCTTTTGAATCTATCGATTCACGATAACAACAAGAAACTGGCTGCAGAAACACCCAATGTGATCGCAGTTTTGTTAGACGCGTTAAGATCAGGCACGATTGGAACAAGAGCTAACGCGGCTGCAGCTCTTTTCACGTTATCAGCACTTGATTCGAACAAGTTATTGATCGGGAAATCGGGTGGTTTAAAGCCGTTGATCGATCTTCTTGACGAGGGCCATGAGTTAGCCATGAAAGATGTTGCATCCGCAATCTTTAGCTTGTGTATAGTCCATGAGAATAAGACTCGAGCCGTGGGAGATGGTGCGGTGAGGGTGCTTTTGAACAATATTGACCATAGGGTCCTCGTGGATGAGTTGTTGGCGATTTTGGCGATGCTTTCGAGTAACCAGAAAGCGGTCGAGGAAATGTGTGATCTTGGTGCGGTGTCGTGTTTGTTCTCGTTGATTAAGGAGACAACGTGTGCGCGAAACAAGGAGAACTGTATCGCGATTCTATACGTGATATGTTTTAGTGATAGGACGAAGTGGAAGGAAATGAGAGAAGAGGAGAGTTGTTATGAGACGTTGTCACAACTCGCACAAGATGGGACTTCTAGAGCGAAAAGGAAAGCGAACGGGATTCTTGATCGGATTAACAGACCGATTAATCGGACCCATACCGCGTAAGCCTCATGGGGTTGGAAAGAAAGATGTAAATTTGTTATCTTTTAGATCAAAAGTGTCAAGATCTGTTTAGGGTTTATGAGTTCATCCTTTAATGTATATAAGATTTTGACTGTTTTAGTCAACTTTGTTCCCGAGTTTGACCTCAGGTTTTGACCTTCATCAAAAATTGATGATCATTTAAATAAAACCTATCATAGTATATACAAGATAACTTAAAGTATACATGACGAGATAACGTAGAGTTGATGATCATTTATATTACGTATATGTCCTATGTATTGATCTTGCACAATGCACTTGGTTCTTGTAGCATATAACTTGATCTCCACTCTAGTAATCACATTTTTTCTTTAATATCTCTGCAAATAATTTCTTTTTAATCATAAAATACATGTTCTCGTAGTAAAATAGTGCATTTCATTTCTAGGCATATATGTGATACTAGGTTAGATACCCGTGTAATACACGGGTTGAAAATATAAAAACTATATAATTCATAAATGTATAAATATTTCGTATTATTAAGTTACGTATTATATAAAACAATAAAAAATAAAAAGTTATATTTTTAAGTTATATATATTTGAATACTTCTTTGGATAATATGACATACAATTGACCCATGTAAAATAAAAAACAAGTTGTCTTAAATTAACACTAACCCAAAATATATAAATATATCAATAAATGTTTTTCTTTAACTTTTTTCAATTAAATCTTATTTGACTAAAAAAGTATGTATAATTCAAAATATTAAAAATAACATATGATTATACAATTTAGTTGATAATATAAAAAAATTAAATTAAACACAAAATAAATTATTAATTTAGTTTCTTAAAATAAAAAACTTGACTAAAATAATACATTAGTTTAGGCGGGAAATTGTTTTTGAGAAGTAACAAAAGAGTGTCATGTGACATCTTAGTTACTCTTTTATTATATACTATAGATATAGATTCTCTAGTGTATGTTAGTAAAATCGCAGAATCAAACATTTGATTATCGGTGTTCTCGTATTTGTTATTGTAACAGTTACAATTATTTGTCATGTGTTTTTAAATATTGTCACATGCTTCGCGTCTTCGTGTATACCATAAACGATTCAAACCATATCTTTAAACCTTCGCATCAGTTTTTTTGATTGGTGGAGATGGATATTCGAACTTATCCAAGTTAATATGTTTGGATTCTATATGGTAACCATATATAAAGAGCCAAAATATGAAATGATTTTTAGAAATTTCAAATCCTTATAGTTAATTGGATGATTGTACGGACTTGTAGTTCATCATGAGAGACTTTCAACAGTTTATGAAAGAAGGCAATAATTGTTGATATTATTGAGGTGGGGTTGAAAGGTAGAAAGCCAAAATAGGAAGAATGTGCCCATAATCAATAGGGCAATGTGCCTTTGTGTGATGGTAACACATTTTTGTGGTCCATTAAACCATCCAAAAAGACACTATCTTTTTTTGTGAAAGTCTTTATTGACTAACAGTTGGTACTTGGTACCCACATCACCATTTTGTCCCATTTGTCACATTAAGGCTATTAAGGTCGTAAATCATGTCGGCTATTAAAAACATTAAACTTAATTTGAACAAGCTTAAAATCATATAACTTGAAACGATTCGAACAACCCATTGATATAAACTAGTTAGCAACCTCAACAGGTAGTTAACGGGTCATAACAAGTTGATGAGTTAAACAACTAGCAATAAATGGTTGAAAACGGGTTGCCCTTGTAAAATATGTATTTGTTACTTTTAATTAATATTAAACAGGTTGGTGTTTTGGTCAGTTTAACTAAACTATTAAACAGATGAACTCAAACACAACTTGTTTATTTTTTTAAAAAAGTTAGAAGTGACACCGCAAGCTTGATTTTTTTCTTGTCGGGACATGTCAGAAAGTTCTATCACAAATCACCACCATAATATCTCTTTCAACCCTAATTTGCTGGTGGATTATGGTGGTTGGTGATGGTGGAAGTTGTGACAACATTTAATCAAGCACAAATACCAAATATAACTCAATTCTAAAACATGAACAACCAAAAACCAGGGTATAAAATTTAAGAAAAAAACTGTACACAATTCAATGCACCACCAAATTTTTGGGATGCAGGAACAACAATCTCTAGAAAAGTTCACCTTGTATTACTGTTTGACCACTACCATATGTATGTAGACTTATACCATCTTTTAATCCATTTTGTATGCCCAACCATGTTTTTCCAGATATGCTCCTACTGCTTCTTTAATTGCCAAATTTGGGACTAACTTTGACGGGTGAAGTGGTGCCCGTGTGATCGGATCAAACTTACCCACCTACCATATCGGTTTTAATGATGGATAATGTAAGAACTACAAGTTTCAACAAAATGGTACTCTCCCTTTGTCCCACAAAGAGAAGATTGTTAACTCTTGACTTTTGATATCAAGCAGGATCCTAAGAGAGGATAAATTTAACATGCGTTTTCTCAAATGACTTATATTACATTTACATTTAGGATTAGATGATGCTATGTGAGAAATGCGTGAAAATGCGTAATTCTTATACGCACTGTAAAGGGGTTGTGTTAGTTGGCCTGGAAAATTTTTGGTCCAATTTTTTTTATAAATAACTAGTGTGGTACAAATGATTACAAAAGCTGCCATACTACCATATTAATCAAAATTTTTATAAAGCAGGGTTTAAGAAGAGAGATATACGCATTATAAAGGATGACTTTCAACCTGTTTATTGCTACCTCTTATGATCAAACTAATCTTTTATCTTCAGACAGAAAAGTTGTCATTTTGATCACAAAAGTAAAAGTCTTTACTTCAATTTTTATGTGAAGTGAAAGAAATACCTTCTCAAGATGATCAAGAATGACAGCCCTTTCATAAGTTAAACCACTTGGAGTAATGACAGGATCACGGAATATATCGAGTGTTATCTTGCAGCAAAGATAATCCGGTACCTGAAATTACACACGTGCCATTAAAAGAAAGCTTGCATTTGGTTTCAATAAACTCAGAGAAAAAATTAAAAAAGAAAAACTCACATCTGTTGGCTTGTCGGCTTCTGCAGCTTTGCTGAATATTGATTTCAGAGCTGCTAATTGTTCTGAAGTTGAATAAGTAACTTCATCAGTACCATCCATCTTTTGGCTAAGATCATGCACAAGTTTTTCTTTTAAAGCTATCTCACATGATTTTCTGTGGCACAGAACACATGCTAGTATAAATTAACAGAAAAAAACTGTGTAGGAAGAATATACAAGACACCCAGATATCAAAAGATGGAAGAGCTACCTTTTGTAAATGGATTGATTTGGGTTATGTTTTAACCAAAATACGTTCGAATACAAATTATAACTAACAGTGGTCCCTATGGGTTGAAGGTCACTTAAAGGCTTTAAAAACCAATTTTGTTCAAGGTTTAGAATAGTTTGGTTTTGGTAATAACTAACCCATGAATTATTCATAAATTTTAGATAAACGAACAAGAATGTGTTTGTGGTTGAAACCAAATGGACCCATCCTGTTTTGATCATTACTAGTCTAACCCACCAGATAGGAATGATTTAACAAAAAAAAACATACTCAAGTTTTTGCAAATCTAAAGTTCGTTTGGCAGAATCATGCAGCCACTCCTTGTATTTTGCACTTGCAAGCTCCTGCCATATCTCTTCCACCATATAACTATTTGGGTGTGCACCTCTACCAAGATCCAAAGCCTACACAGGAAATAAAAAGCTAGTTTTAAATTACTATTACAGACAATTGTTGAATGCAAATTTAATATTTCTTCTCAAAAATTATATATGATTATACGAAACTGCTGCTCAGTTACACGAGTATAGTTATTTAAAACAGCTAACCTCATATGAGTGATGGCAATTTCAATTTTCTAATGAATAAGTTGATTTGGGCTGTGTATTAGCTTTGATAGGGGGTCAAATAAGCAAAATATAATATAGCATAAAAGAAAATGGCGCGAACGGTTTGAAAGTGAATTGTAATCAACCTACTAGATTGCTTTACTGAAAATAGTATCATATTACTTAATTTGTAACCATATATAATAAATAAATTATGAAAAAATGTTTAGAAATCAAACGAAAAGCTTTTCAGGTGAAACCAGCCAACCAACTCAATCTCTTTGATCCAAATCAGAAGACATTCGTCTTGACCCATTACAGTCCTGCCTATTCTACCACCTCTAAATCATAAGTATCACTACCACCATAACAAATATTTTTATATTTTATACTATGGGCCGGCCTCAGTTGAAAAATCTCTCGCTTTTTAAGCTTTGATCCTCACTTTCCACAAACGGTAATAATTTATTATAACCCACAATCGTGTTAGTTACATCAAATACCTATGTAGATCATTTACCAAGATATATTACCAACCTTAGAATAAAATTGTTTTCTTTTTAAGTTTAATATACATGGATTAAAAAGGCGTACCCTTTCCAAAGTTTTTATTCCTTCAGCATAAATCTCCCTTTGTAGTAGTGCAAGCCCTAGCATGTAATGACCCTGCAGTTACAGAAAAAATTCACACTGTTACAAAACCTAATTCCATTAGATATAAGGTAGTTCGCTATTCGCAGTGTTCGCAATTAATGTAAGTATAAAACCACATAATTAATCTGATTAGAATAGGAGGAAATAATGCAGCGCACGCTTTTAAGAAATTGTAACCTGATCCACTTAACAAAATATAATAGGTAAGGATAGAAAAACTGAATCAGTTGCACGAAATAGTCGAAGAAGAATACCATGATAAACATCATCTAATTAGATTAAGATCATTTATAAAGGCATAATAGTTAAGATGCAGCGTTTCCTAGCGATAAAATGGCATTCCGACAACCTAGGTGTGCATCATCACCACACCTTTGATTCACAAGAAATACCAAGATATCAAAGTAATCAGTGAGGATCATGAGATATTACTATCCATAAGTAATTTAAAGCGGTGTAATTTTCATCCCAGAATAACAATTGATTTAAAAGGTATGTCGGTTAAAATACACATGCACATCCAGCTATGTCTATATTCACGCTTCATTTCTAACGTTACATGATGATCATATGATCTGACCTTCTTGTGGATCAAATGAATGGTACATTACAAAGAAGCCAAAAAGAAGATTATCAGCATCTCACATTTCGCCAACTATCAATATATGCCATAATAGGTGTCTCAAAAGTTATATTCTCACGTAGTATCATTGAAATACCATGTTCTATCTGTTGTTGGCTGATTTATTTAAATTTATGGAGAGTTTACAGTATGTATGGCGGTTTCTAGTTTGAAAATTGTTTCATGGTGGTTTATAGAGAGTCCACTACTTCAACGAGCGAACTCTACTTTGTCAATTGTACTTGTTGCAGCGTGGTGACCAAGGAAGCAAGCCACGTCTAGAGTCCGCTAGTCACTCAAGTGAAATCAATGTCAAAAAAGCTAGAGTCCAGTCCGCTGGTTGAGGCAACGGACTCTCCACAAACCACCATGAAACCATTTTCAAGCTAGAAACAACCAAAAGAACTGTAAACCCTCCATAAATCTTAGAAATCCTTTGTTCCCCATTTTGTTAAGTACATTCTTATGATTGTATCATTAAATGTTGGTGTTTGATCGTGTCTTTCATGGACATTACCCCACGAAAAATGTCCATACTATAAAAAAGATTCATACATATAACTTAGATACATGAAATTATCTACCTTCAATCTGCAAACAAGATGCAGCTATGAAAAATTAAGATTTACAAAATGTAAAAAGAAACACAACATGTAAATAGTGTATGTATGAGACCTTGACAGATTTAGGATCAAGCCGAACAGCCCTCATAGAGTCCTCCTCAACTCTTGCCCAATCACTACACACACAAAAGTAATAAAAAAAGATAACAATTCAGTCACTATCAAAAATTAAAATCAAAACATCCCACTCCATCGAACATAGTCACAATCAACTCCAAAATCGACATGAATCCAACTCAATTTTGCATCAAGTAGTACAACAGCTAATCATAAATCACACATACTTGCGTTTGAGATGGCACAAAGCACGATTGGTCCAGTAAACCGGAACATTAGGGCACAACGTGATCGCCTGAAACATCAAAAAGCAAACAAGCAGAGATAAATCGGCGTTTCATCGAACAGATGGTGATCAACTGATCATGAATTGAATTCGATTACAACAACAACAACAACAACAAAAACATCGATTGTGATTTGTGAGAAGTACCTCGGTGTAAGCGTCGATGGCGGCAGCAAACCTGTTCTTCTTGAAGTAGTGATTTCCGTCTTGTTTCAGTTGTTCAGCTTGCTCGGCGGCGGAACTCACTCCTTTGGCCATTGCGGATGTTGTTACGGTGGCTGTGTGATCGGCTTTTGAACGTTTGGAGTGATGAAATGGTGGAGATTGAGGAACCGGTGGTGACGGTGGGTGGTGGAGATGAATATATATATAGTAGGAGAATATGAGTATAGGACTTCCGCTCGTCAACGATTGCGTGTGACCACAAAAAGAATAAGGTGAATGTTTGGAATTACACGTCATGTTTTTTTTTAAGTTTGACTTGTCTCTTGCTTTGGACATGGTTTGAGAGGAGGTGGGATTGTTTTACGATCTGATGTATATAGTATTACTGATGTATATAGTATTACTGTATGTTTTGTTATATAGTTTTTTAAGAGAGATCGGATTGGTAAGATTGTTGTTTAAATCATAATTAAACTATTTTAAACACTTGCGTAATCACATTTAAAGTTTACACGGTTAGTATTTTTGGATGAAAGTTAAAAATTTTGAATATTTAAATAATCACATTTAAAGTTTACGTTAGAAATTTTATTTTATTGATGTAACAACTTAAAGATATTGCGAACATAAAAAAACAAGAGGGGTACAGTAATTAGTAATACATTTAGCATAGAGTAAACTAATAGAGGCTTATGTAGCTCATGCTAGATAATCGTATTATGGTCCGGAGGAATAATTTGATTTTCAATGACTCATTTCATACAAGAAAATTCGATGCATGAATAAAGATGGGAGCTATTATTGGGTCATCCATCTTAATTTAAATCAACATCTTCAAGGCTTTTATACGGGTTGTGTAGTCCTATACGAGATATATAGAGGGTCGTATAGTCTTATATGGGGCGTATAACCCCTCTGACATCCTCACTGAATTGTCCCTCGTATTCAGTATTAATCTTTGTTATACGCGTCGTATAGGCCTGTACGGGGCGTATAGGGGATCGTATAGATCTATATGGGACATATACCCCACTGACAACTCGCTGAATTTATTTTGATTTTAGTAGTGCCAACCCTATACGTCTTGTATAGCTCTATATAAGTATCAATTTATAAGTGTGGGTTCTGGTGAGTATGTTATAGATACATATGCATCTAATAATAATGATTAATAATCTATACTAATAAATAAAAATATTAAGTGACACGTGTCACTCTCTCATGCCTACTCAATATTTGTTTCCCGTCTCTCTCTCCTATCAATTATATAATTTTTCTTTAATTGCTTTTTATTCTTTTTTTTCTCATTTCTATTAAATAATTTCTATAATTATTTTTTGTTAAGTATTTTATATTTTAAAATAAATATAGTTAAAAATTGTATAATATTTTATAAATGTGTAATAAGAAAATCTTTATTGCGAAGAGTATAGCTTTAAATTTTAACAATCCGTGTATTACACGGGGTTCTAACCTAGTATAAGATAAGTAAAAACGTAATTATCAATTCAAACTGATTTGATAAATAAAATAAATATATATTATATAACTTGAGTATTCTCTAAATCTTTACACTAAATAATTCATTAATATAGTGTTCTGTGTCATCATAAAAAAAAACGCGTGTTAATGTAGGCGATTTTGCATTTACATATAAATAAATAAATATTTAACTATTTTAACTCGACATACATTGTCACACGAGAAATAGCCTCGGTTGTCAATTAGTGATTTTGTAGTTTTTTTTTTTGTTTTGTTGCTAGGTTCCCCGTAGTTGCCTAGCTTAGTCAACGAGATAATTTAGTAATTTAAAAATATAAAAACATAAGTCCTTTATATTATAATAAAGTCCTTAGATAGTGTTTTAATAATAAATAAATTAGACTATTTTATACGTATATACAGTGTTCCTCAGGTTTGATTACGAAAGTTAGCTCTTTGGTATCTTTAGTGACAAACACGAGTTGTTAGGTTCAAGTCCTTACACAACCTGGTTTTGTATTCTTTTAGTTATTTTTTATTTATTGGACTTTTTTCTGTTTTGTTGACATGGATTAAATTTTCTTTGTTTCATTCTAGTTTTTCTAGCGGTGGTTATACTTTTGAAAATATAAGCTAGTAAGAAGCTATAATTGTTACATAATGTCAATTAAAAGTAAGATTTACAAAACTAATATACATCAATTGCATCAATCTAGATTCGAAATTTTTGTACGGTTTTTTACCCTTAAGAACGCCAAAGCCTGATCTCCGCACAAATGGCTTCAATGGACGAATATTTTTTCGTCACGTACATGCCAAATGGATCAAAACATAGTTAAAAGTATGGCTTTAAAGTTTGAAGGATCTTTTTATCAACTTTGGTGTTCCCCATTCTTTTATGGAAGCATAAGGGTATCTCTAAGAGCATTAGAGAGAAAACTGAACCTTAATGGCTTACACCAAGAAAGAATGTATGCCCGGATCTAGCCTTTCACATTTCTAATTGTCAGTGGAACCATAAAGGGTTCGGATGGACAATTAACCTTGTGACAAGAGAAATTTTGTGTAAATAGAAGCATCTTCACTATCGAGAGCATATGAGTTATGGTAAAGCAAACGGTTGAGATCATGTGCGTAATTTTGTAAAAGAAAGTACCAAAAGTTATATTTGATTTACTAAAAGAGACCACGCATCATGTATGTGATTTCTCTAATCTATCTACACAGAAAATCCAAACTTGTGCACATTAGGTAATTCTAGCAAATATATTTTATTTAATACTTCACCCCATTAGGAGATCAAATTGTTGCAGGGGAAAACATTAAAGCGGATAATCGTGAATAAGTGAAAGAACCTAAAAACATAAATACTGAAAACCATAAACAACACATCTACAAACAAAACGGCAAGTGGCACAACAGGGGCGCTACAATGATAGGAGTCAAGAATGTGACAAGACAACACAAACCAAAGAATAACATATAAAACTTGATCCATACATATGTACTATAACTCGTCTACAAAACTGGACAAAGTGAAAAGAAAAAAAAATTAGTAACAAAATAATCAACACGTATCTCCTAATTAGTACACAACTATTTATAAAAGGTTTATGGACAATAGAAACATAATCAACACATATCTCCTAATTAGTACACACATCCATTTCATTCATCACATTGTTAGAATAAATTAGAGTAAATTACTAATTATGTTCTTTATTAATACATAAAATTACATCATCTGTCATTTAGTTTCAATAATTACATTGTATGTCTTGTTTTATAAAAATTACACATATATTGTCATTTACACTAACCTCCATTCAAATTCACAGTTAAGTTAGATATGTGTACCCCTCATAAGAAGTATTTATGTAATTAATAAAACATGAAGTAATTGAAACTTTAATAAATCACTCTTACGCTCTTTTTTTAAGTTCGGATATCCAAATCGCTATGCTTATCCGAAATTTTAAATATTTGACTTTAAACACTATAACATGAAGATGAAAAGAATGAAGTGACACGAAAATATTATTAACTCATTATAGGCATGTAAAATACATAAATGCTCCTCATATGAATAGCACATGACTGGCTTAACTAGAATTTGGATAGAGATTAATCTAAAAAACGACAGATGTGCAAATTATTTTAAAAAAGAACATTCCATGTAATTATTAAAACTAAAAACATATCATGTAATTTTATATATTCATAAAAGAACACAATTTATAATTTACTCAATAAATTATTATCAACCCATTAGGGATGGTTCAGATTATTCAAATCTGATTTGCAAATATTAATAACAAGATTTGATAATCTATAAAAGAAAACAGAAGCAAAATCCGGGTTCCTTGTCATCTCTAACCAAACTTTCTCAAAAATGAATCAATTAAATGCAAATGACAAATCGACCCATTTTCAATGTTAGGGTCGTGCAACTCAATCGAACCATTTTATACACGAGGTCCAAACCACCACTAACACTAACTGTAGTCGATACCACGGCTCAAAAGAAAAACATATACATCAAAATCTCATAACACAACAGGCTCATCATAGTCCGGAACTAATAAACCTCTTTGACAAAATTCATCTCAAGAATAACAAAACCAACAAAGTTTTCTTGTAACAAAACTACATGACATCAAAATCTTAAATGCTTGAAATAAACAAAACACATGTCAAACTACAAAGCTTACTCGTCTTCTTGGCTACGCAACCTGGCTAACTTGTTGGTAACAACAACATCCAACTGTGCTGCACGCTCAACTATCTCCTTCCTCTTGCGGGTAGATACATTGTGTGCAATCTCAGCACAATAAGTTCTGAAATCATATTTAACCAATTTGACCCGTTAGAGATAAACCATAACCCAAATCAGATCAACCAAGTATCTATTAATTAGTAACAGGTTGAAAGTGCCGAAACTTCTATGTTATGCAAAAAGATTGTACCTGTTGTGCATCATAAGAACTTCAAGCTCTTTGGCATTGTGCACAACAAACTTCTTGAAACCGTTTGGCAGGTAGTGGCGGGTTTTCTTGTCTGACCCGTATCCAATATTGGGCATAAGAGTCACACCCTTAAATTTTCTCCTCACTCGGGAATCAATACCCTTGGGTCTGCGCCAGTTTTCCTGTAACACAATAACTAAAAATGTTAATTGTTAAGCAAAACATCTCATAAAAAACACCTGCAGCTTTAAAGGGGAAATTGGCAAGCAACTGTACAATAAAAAAAAAGGTACCTTAACACAGATTTTCCAATCACTCTGTGGCCTCTTGAACTTCTTCACACGCTTCTTGATGATCTTCTTATCGAGCTTAGGGACCGCCATTGATTACTGAACATGAGTTATGAATGAAAGATTAGCAACTAACTTCTAATTCAGTTAGCAACCATGTGCACCATATACTTCTAAATTTAAACATCTTCAAAGAAGCAGCAAATAACTTCTATATCGTATGAAAAACAGTAACAATGTGCACAAGAAACAATCAAAGTCATCTTTGTAACCCCAATCTACAATAAAACTATACAAATTAAGATTCTAAACCCTAAGTTTTCTAGATTTAACCAGATTTCAAGTCCAAAACTCCTAAAATTCAACCAAAATCAAACAATATATAAATCAAGTAGCCAATTACAACAACATAAGCACGATATTACTTTCCCAAATCAAAATTTATAGCAACAAATCGGTTGTTGAACATACGAAATCGAGCATGAATTAGAAGTGCTAACAAGGTGAAATGACCTCAAAACTGAATCAAATATGCTACCAGATATGTAGAAAACATGTACATATCAATAATAATCGTATGTAATAGATAATGAAAGATTGAAACCTGATGATTTAGACGAAACGGCGCAAAAAAAAATAATCTCACCGGAGAACAAAAGGAACGAAGACCTAGGGTTTATGATTTATACCACCGTAACGAGCGTGTGGTGTTGATGTATAATGGGCTACTTTATACAGATAAGCCCAATCGTATTTTTTTGAGCCTTTGTAAATGTCCAAAATGACCTATGCGGCTATGCCCAAATGATATTACTTCATAATTAAAGAAAAACTAATATTAAGCCCCCTGCGTTGCAGGTGGCGTAAAACGGGCGTAAAACCATATCAAGTGTCTTCAATGGCACACAACCGCAAGTGATCATAAAAACCGAAAAAGTTCGTATTAAAAAGAAAATAAAAAACGAAGCGAATAAAATCAAACGAAAAGTGAGCGTAAAAACGTTGAACCACATAAGCAAAACGTAAAATATATAAAATAATAAGTAGGTCAATCTAGAAACATTGCGTTGCGACAGGGTTGTTAAATTGGAAAAAATAAGGGTAAAAATGTTTGATCACACACACGTGTTAGCGGTGTGTTACTCGTAAAATTTAGACGGAAACGCAAAACCAAAAAAAATTGTATAATATGAAAAGTATAGGGAGATCAAAGATGAAAATAAAAAAATATTAGGGTTAAATTATAAAATATGTAAAGTAGTCGGTTAAAAGTTTAAGAAAAAAATGTAAGTACAACCCACTAAACACATAATACAACCCATTAAACATAACAAAGTTGGTAATTAGTATTATATAAATTACTCTATAATTAAAGAAAAGTTGTATTTTGGCCATAATATTTTTTCGGATTTGCATTCTTTTCTCTCCCAATAGTGTAGTCTTTCTTTAAAGGTTAGTAATGCATAATTGTTTGAATCCATTAACAGTTTTACATGTGAAGGTTGTATGAGATAAGAAATTCAGATGATGGTATTTATGTTTTGTTCCTTTTTTATTTTTAGCACGTGAGCTAAAACTACATTTGCGTTAGAAAAATGATAAATATTTAACAGAAGATAGTGTCAAATACCAATAATATGAAGGTTTGACAAACAGTTGGGATAAATTATGTAATTTATTCAAAGTTAGAACCAATATTGCATGTGAGCATACCACAAGGACCAATTGAGTAATTAACTCTTATTTATATAGTACTAATTACCAACTTTGATATGTTTAATGGGTTGTATTATGTGCTTAGTGGGTTGTATCCACCTTTGTTCTTTTTTTAAGTTTAACTTCTTTTATATTAACCTATTACTTTTACATCTTTTATAATTTAGTCGTAATATTTTTTTATTTTTAACTTTGATCTCCTATACTTTTTATAATTTACAAAAACTTTTGTTTACGTTTTCGTCTAAATTTTGTGAGTAACACAACGCAGTTCATGTGTGTGATTCAACATTTTCACCCTTACCTGTTTAACGACCCTGTCGGAACGCATTAGTTCTAATCGACTTATTTATTGTTTTATATGTTTTACGTCTTGCTTACGTGGTTCAATGTTTTTACACCTACTTTTCGTTTGATTTTATCTTCTTTTTTTTATTTTTTTTAATACGAGCTTTTCTAGTGTTAGTGACCACTTGCAGTGGTGTGTCATTGGTACTACTTGATACGATTTTACGCCCCCTGTTGCAACGCAGGGGGCTTAATACTAGTTTTTACTATGTTTCCAAGCCACCTTTTAACAGTTGTTCGTAAGAGCGCGTATTTCTCTAACTACCATTTTATCTTTTCGTTATACAAATCCTTCACATCGCGCGGGTCTATTTCTAGTTATGACTATTTATAATAAAGGCAAGAACCAATGACTTAACAATCTAAACAAATAATATGTAATAATAGAAATAAAATAAAATAAATTTAATATTCCAAAGTTGTACATAGTTCCAAGCCTAGGGTGGGAGTTCACGTTATCTATCCACCAAAACAAAACAAAACAAAAACATACGACCGATAATGACCAATCACATACAAACCTTAATAATAAATGGCCCATGTTCTCTCAAATCACATTTCTAAATATGTTATGACTCTCACATCACCATATAAAACATTAGGAGTATTAGATTTCACATCAAATAATACATAAAAGTCAAGGCAAACAAGTAAAGCAAGTTTGGTATCACTAAACATCCAAATAGTAAATTCAATATGCAATACAATGAAAATGCAACAAAGAGTGCAAGACATTATTTCTTATTGCATGCATATAATAACAAATTGTCTAAAAATGAATACACTATGACAGACTAATGATTAAAAAAAAAAGTTAAAAATTAGACAATGAATACAAATAGATATAACGTGTAAAGACATGTTGTAACTTGAGATCAAGTATATGTCTAATCTTTTTTTTCTTAGTTTCTTCCCTTAGTTAATTGTAGCAATTTATAGATCAAATAGGACTCTATGTTTATACTTTAACTATTTTTTTGAAATATGCATTCCACTTTGACGTGTTATAAATTTATTTAGTTTAGAGTGTTTCTTTTTCTATTGGCATGTGTTAGGAAAGCACTTAGGAGTAGTTTGATAAAGTGATGTATGCATCATAACTATAATTGTGCTTGGTGAACTTACATAAGAATGCAATCAATGTATCATTACCATTGTTTGAGGTTTTGTTCCTTATGTTTGTTACTTCATTTAATGCTTATATAGCTTTTAGCCCCATGGGTCATGGCTAAATGTAATATTGGGAGATAACAGTAAATATCAATGATAATTATGTTCTAGAAAATACTAACATTAATTTGTTAATTAAATAATCAAACTGAAAAGACCGGTTAATTCCTCACCACTTAACTGATATTTTCAATTTAGGCCGAGATGCAAGAAATGAGTAAATCAATATTACTTGGTAAGTGTCCGTAAACATAGTTAAAACTTAAAACTTAGTGTTTCTAAAATCACAACCATTCAACAACATTTGTATAAGAAAAACTAACAAATAAGTGTATCCATTATGTGATATAATGATACAAATATGATTAAATAGTAAACAGACTCATACTTGAACCAATTAGAAATAATCAAATTGGTTAAAAAGAGGACATAATTTTCATTACGTAATCCATAAGTAACAGAAGTAAAGAAACAAATATAAACAAACATTTATGAACATAAATCAGATGCTATATAAGTTTTACCAAAATGCCCCTAAACTCCATTAATTAATATTTTTATATTATTTCAAAACAAATCATTTACTAATCCATAACTGATTACCACCAGTTAGGGGTATTTTTTTTACCCGAAGCCGAATACCGAACTTGAACTAAAGCAAACAGAATCTTATTTAAAACTAACCCGATTAACTCGAATCTTAGTTTGTAAAATTTCGAATATTTTTATATGTGTGTGTTTATTTTATGTATGTGTTATGCTAGTGTTTACAAGATTTAAAATTATGATTATTTAAGCTTTATATTTCGTTGTTGTGTGGTTTAATTTTATACTAAGAACTTTGAGAATAATCAAAATATAATGTTTTTAAACATTTAAATATACATAATAAAATAAATTTAAATATACAGAAATTTTCATATCAATGTAATAAATAAAATTCTATAATGATAACACATAACAAAACCTCATACATATATTTTGATCACATACACTCCTTATGCTAACATTTGAGATAAAAAATAATTTAAAACTTAGCTCTTTAATGTAAACTCAATTACCGATTAACCCGACACGAATAAACTAAAAATTTTCTTATTTAGTTTGGTTTTCAGTTTGATTTCCTAGACCTAAATCCTTAAGAACCCAAACCCCATTAAAAGACCGAATGACATCTCTACTACCGGTACACATCGGTACACCAAACCAACTTTAATAACCCGATTCTAATAAACCGAATACCCTTTTTCCAAGCCGATTGGCTCAGTTCGGTTTGAAAACGAACCAAACACGAGCAAAGACTCGCTCGGTTCGGCTCGTCTCGGGAACATCCCGAGTCCAATCCCATAAACCGCTATTTATCCCCCTCTTCTCCGTCAACTTTCCACACACCCTTCACTCTCTCCGGTCTCCACCATACTCCACCGACTACAATGGCGTTTCTCCGGCGAAAACCACCACCACCGCCGCCGGCACTCCTACTAACACTCACATCTCTCCTCTCCCTAACCACACCATCACACACTCTCACCTGCTCATCGCAAAAACTCACCAACAACCTCTACACCAACTGCACCGATCTCCCAACCCTAAACTCATCTCTCCACTGGACTCACATCGCCAACACCTCCTCCATCTCAATCGCATTCCTCGCCCCTCCGTCCACACCCTCCGGTTGGATCGCCTGGGCCATCAACCCGACGCGAACCGGCATGGCCGGTTCGCAAGCGCTCATCGCCTTCAAGGACTCCAACGGCTCCATGACGGTGAAGACCTACAACATCAGTTCGTATTCTTCCATCGTCGAAGGTGAGATCGCGTTTGAAGTTTCCGACTCCAGAGCGGAGTTTAGCGACGGATCTATGAAGATCTACGCGACGGTGAAGCTGCCGGAGACGATGACGGAGGTGAATCACGTCTGGCAGGTCGGTGGTTCGGTGGCGGAAGGTGTGCCGGTGAAACATGAGTTTCTGCCGGAGAATTTGAACGCCAAGGGGAAATTGAAGCTGCGGTTGCCGGAGAAGAGTGGTGGTGCAACCGCCGGTGGTTCAATCGGCGGTGGTCCTGCCGGTGCTCCGGCGATTAGCCCTAACCCTAGCATTAACAGCAGCTGTGGTTGTAAGAACAGTGTAATGTACGTATTTCTTATGCTTATTATTGGGGCTTTGATGTCAAATTAGAAGATGAACATGATAATGATATTGATTTGGTGATTTCTATATTATTTTGGTGGATTTTGCTCTAATGTCATTTGAATTTTGCAATTAGTTGTGTATTTAGAATGTGGTTGAGCTTTAGTCTATGAAGATGAAGATGGATAATGAATAGTTTGTATGTTTTTGCCTGATTTTGTTCTAGTGATCATCTAGATTGTGTTAATTATGGTTCTTAATCTTGTATGGTGCTTCTTGTATAAAAACATAAGATACTGTCATACTGATAATTCAAGGTAAATAACGTTGATTATAGTTTATTAACATTTGTAGTCTTGTGGCAGATTTGAGTGATTTTAAATTATGAACAAAGATATGAATGCTATTTATTTGAAAATGGTGACATTAAGTTGCATATATGTTAAAGTTTGCAAAGAACTATTTAATAACAAGTTTTTTTCCAGAATATTAGTGACTTGAAATTGTTAATGAGAGAAAGCGTGTAGTTAAGAATATTTTACTATTATTACTGTTATCATTATTATATGTTTTCTCATTTCTGTTTGATATGATGGGTTAGACATGCATGATTAAAGAATGTTAAGCCATTAATGTAATTGGAAAACCTGAACAACTTACCGTATTGCAACATAGAATTTGAAATATAGCCTATAAAATATGATTTAAAATATACTTGATATGTATTTTCCTATATGTTTGTTTGAGACGTACATATAATCGTAGTTCACAATTTATAACACGGCGTGTTAATACGACTTATTCGATACAAAGTTAAAAAGGATTCGGTAATAAACAAATTGTCACGCTTATGAAACGACTAAAATAATGGCTAAAAGGGTTTAACTTAGCTTGTTATGACACGCACAAGTTTAACTTATCAAGTTAAATAGGTCAATAGATTGGCATGTCAAGTTTATAGCCTATTTATTAAAAGGACTTAGTTTATTGTTCCATAAATAATTAAATTAAATTGTAATTTTTGGTAACTTTTATTTTATCATGTAAATTGGGTCTTGTTTTTAAACATGTTGTAGCATTCATGTTATTGAGCCGGGTACGTTTAATTATGTTAAACATATAGTGCAATCCACTTATTATATATGTTCATGTTATTGTTATAAAAATGATATGTTTAGTTAAACATGTCGTGTTCAGTTTCACTAATAGTGTTGAATATGTCACCCAGTGCCGGCCCTAGAGAGGGGCGGGATGGACATCCCGTCCAGAGCCCACTCGCTCAGGGGCATAAATTTTTTTAAATTATTTTTTTATATTATATATATGTATATTTTTTATAAAAAGTAGTTATAAATTATAATCCAATCAAAAACTTGACCCAATTATATTTTAAACTCAATTTAATTTTTTGGGCTCATTTTATCAACCCAATTACTCAATTAAAAGCCCTTTTTTAGAAAACAAAATATTTAAATATCATGAGTCATAGTTAATTATTACTTGTTTAATTATACCTAAACCTCACGAATTATCGGTGAACTATTACGTCATGTCATTGTGATATTGTTATTTTGTTATGTTTATTTATAAAACGTTTGTTTTTGTTCAAAAAAATTAATTTATATAATTTAATTCGTTTGGGTCCATGGGCTTTTTTTCCGGCTCGTTCAGGGTACTAAAATCCTCAGGACCGGCCCTGATGTCACCTTTAAATACATCATGACACCTTTTGTGAGCTTTTCATGAAATCATGCACATACACATGAATGCACGATACTACTATGTATATGGTATACACACATAAGATGTGTTCGCACATACATGTATTTGTTTCATAAGATGTGTTCGCACATACATGTATTTGTTTCTTTTAAAGAGAAATATAGTTTTTATATGTGATATCCTTAGATATATTTGTAAAATACAAAACCAAGAATGATTGATGTTGATATACCGACAACAATGTTTTAACAAGAATCCAATGTCTAATTATAGAGAACCCCACACATGTCTTACAAAGGTTAAACACCAAGATGGATGTTCAAACTAATAGTTTCATAGACAAAGCATGATACTCATCCCCTCTTCAAGTGCAATCATAATCTCATAGAAAGTTACCTTAAAGGAATTGAACTTGCTATTAGCTATAAATAATATTTTAACACACATATTAATGTTTTTGTTGTACAAATGTTGTAACAATGTGGTTGTTATATTGCTTGGTATGCTAGTATATAGTGTTCCAAACGTCTAGTAATAATCCATACTATCAATTTGGCCAGTAACACTCCCAACTTTTACTTTTATTACCAACAACAGTCCCAATGACATAATTTTCATTTTTTTATGTTTGATTTAGACTCGATTCGGTTCGCAACAATAATTATGAACGAAATAAAAAAACATACAAGCTAAATTGAGACTAAAATAGATGCAAAATGAGTGTAAAAAATTGAAAATTATTTCACTGAGACTGTTGTTGGTTATAAAAGTGAAAGTTGGGAGTATTATCAGCCAAATTAATAGTATGGATTATTATCGGCCAATAGGTAATAGTTTGAGTTATTAAAATCCAATTTGCCTATATTCTATGTATAGAGCGATGCATTTTGTCTTTAGTTGGGTCAACCCTTGTCCGGCCTAGAGATCTCCCAAGTATCATTTGCATCATCATCGGTCTGAATGACATAGTTTTCTATGCATTCTACACTGGAATTCGTCTCAACCATTGTTGGTCCAGGGACTCCGAATGATAATATATGTGTAATTCAAAATTGTGTTGACATAACTTAAGTTATTATCATGTTACTACACCTTGAAATTAACCGATCATGCTACTAATAGTCGATTCTTATACTCATTTCAAAAACCGACCTTAAAAGAAACATTTAAACCATTATACAACCGAAACGACCCACACATTGTTCAATGACCTCACATGTCTTCAAATTTGTCTTTTAACTTTTTCTACTTTGGTTGTAGACAATGTATTAATGTCGCATAGTGTTCTCCAATCCAAAGTCGAGCAACTTCGATAAAGATGGTTTATGTTACTTTTATATCACTCCATCATAGAGTAATGGCACAAAATAAGTGCACGTTTTACTCTCCATGTGAAATTCTGATGCTGTTCCATTGATATTAATGAACAATAAATGGTTTGACAATATTAATTCCAATGAATTCTTCAAATTCAAGTGACATTAATGATAATAAAGTTATTATATATAGGGAAGAAAACTCTACTTAATTTCGTAAGGGTAGAGGTAATGGCTTCGGGAGGGCATGGGGTTGGTGGTGTGACTATGCGAAAAATGGCACACACCATCTTAAGAGAGAAATATAATTAGAAAAAAAAAAGTTTTAATACATGTCAATATCCCTTTGTTACAAAGGATAAACTAGGAATCTAATCAAGTCGAAGCAACTTGATAACTACTCGAGTTCGACTAGAAAAATACATCAGATCAACTCAACCAAAAATAAGTCGAGCTCAACCTATTCAAATAGACTATCAAGATAAGTTCAAAAATTATATTTATATAATCATCATACTGTATAGTAACACGAACCTTTATCTCACTATTCAATATTCTAATAGTAATAACAGAGTCAAGTTGAGCCAAGCTTGAAAGCATTGTTTAGTTAATCAAGCTCAAATTTGAAAATAAAGGATCGAGCTTTGAGTTCGAGTTTACATAACACCATACTACCATAACATAACATACAACATAACATACTTGGTGTTGTAATTGGTATTGTTTTGGTGTTGTAATTGGTATTGTTTTAAGTGATAACGTAGTAGCATAAACATCAAGATTTTTTAACTAGTGATATCTGGGTGTTCCGAAAAAGTATTCCTCCTTAAAAAGTTAAAAGTTATGTTTTCCAATAAAAAATTTAAATGTGTAAATTTAAGACTAGAATTTAATAGATATGTAAGTTAGTCTTTCTAAAAATAATAATGTATCAAAAACAATTCAAATTCATTAGTAAAAAACTAAAAACCAAAAACAAACGCCAATTTAATGGGTTCTCATGCATTAATTGGGCCAAGATCCTGATTATAAATTAAACTCAAAAAAACTCAAAAAGGTCCAAATAATTTAGAGAACTGAAAAAGTACAGTTTCAACATTAAAACTACATAATTAAGCGTGTTTAAACGGGAGTAGTATTGCTCACAAGTGACTTTTGATCCAAACCCAAATAATCATTTGGAACAGCAATAACTTTGTTTCGTGTTGCCGTCTTTAACCAAGCTTACACGATTCAAAGACACTTCAGACTTGTAAGAATCCGAGTTTAGGACTTTTCTTCTAACATTGTCATAAATAGCACGGATAACAATCTCAAAAGCCGTTGTAACATTTGTTGAATCGAGTGCTGATGTTTCTATGAAGAAAAGTCCTTCCTCTTCTGCAAGACTTTTGCCCTCGTCGACACTTACTTCCCTGATGTTCTCTAAATCACTCTTGTTCCCTACCAGCATTGTTGCCATCGCGGTATCACAATGAGCTGCAAATACATTTTTTAACAAACGGGTTCTTAGGCATAAGAATGATAAAGATGTCCCATACAAGTAAAACCATTGAGGTGACAAAATGATTAGGTCGATTAACATGTCAAACCACATAATCTGTAGAGATGTGGCCCACTATTTTCAACACGCGAGAGCATACATATATATATATACATGTGTGTTCAAGTGAGGACCCCTGAATATTATTTTATTTTATAAACATTAGGAACCATTTTATTCAACGCTAAATGTAGGCATTCAATGCATCCATAAGTGAATAAAACGTTTTCTAATTCTTATAAGATATTTAGTGGTTCTCATAGTTACCAACCGACTAGTGTGTCAAACATGATTTAGAAAACATTATAATATTTCATGAGGGCATAAAACTTTCAATACAATGCTTTAGGAGGCTTTATGCATTAAAAATTACACTTCGGCCCTCTTCCATTCGACTAGTTAGAGATAAAAGACCATAAACACGAATTAACCAATTCATACTTAAAGCGGTTGAAGTCACCACTTTTACAAGAAAAACCTTTTTTGTGTTCTGTGGTCATATGATCAAGCAATTGTATTATTAATGATGCGGCGTAACGGTTAGATGTCCAAGACACAACAGCCAACTGTTAGATACTTCAACAAAAGAATAGGATAGTTCTTAAATAATTCAACAAAATATCAAACTAAAAACAGTGTGGAATAAATATGATTCATGTGGCAGTTGGAGCTATAGACCTAACTCTTAATGCTTTCAATTCCAAAAGAAAAATCTAAAGGGAAGTATCTAAACATATGAATTATTTATTTCCATTTTGAATGTTCATCATTGTGACATCCTACCCATAAGTCTATTATGCTAATCAATTGACAAAAATAAAGTGCAGTTAATAATATTACTATGAATCCCTTTGCTGTAAATGGTTTTCCTATGAGCAACTTCAATTTGCAGAGTTAATACTTATAGTATTGATCTAGATACTTGTATGATGTATCATCCAACAAAATCTACTTACCAAAAACAGCTTATTTCACCCTGATACTCTTATAAGCATAAACACACAATAATTAATCCCAAACACCTCCTAATGGTCAATTTGCACTTAACTCCATTGATATCAAATGAAATACCAAATTAAACTCTCCTCAATTTCTTATGATGAACCTGCAGTTAACAGGAACGCTAAATCTAAAATATCTAGTCGAATTAGAATAATTTAGATTCTAATAATTCCATACTATTAATTTGACTAATAACACTCTCAGCTTTCACTTTTGTTATCAATAGCATAATTATCATATATTCACACTCAATTTATGTTTATTCTCCGCTAATGATCTTTGAGTGTTTTTTCATTCAATTTATAATCACCACTTTGAGCTTAAAATCAGGCAAAAATCAAATGTAAATTTACAATGATTATATTATGTAAATCGCTATTGTTAAGGCCAATAATAATAGTTCAGATTACTAAAATCTAATATCCTTCACATTATTCTTAATATCTTCCAGATCCCAAAATCAACAAATGCAATAACAACACGAAATCCACAAATCAAATCAAAATCAAACAAAGGAAATCAACAAACACTTACTATTAAGTTCCCCTAGCCAGCGTTTTATGCTGTCAAAAGTAGTTCTCCGACTAATATCATAGACAATGAGCGCACCGACGGCACCGCGGTAGTAGGCGGAGGTGACCGCACGGAAGCGCTCTTGACCGGCGGTGTCCCACACCTGAGCTTTGACCTCCTTTCCATCGATATCGACGACCTGCGTCTGAAACTCGACGCCAATGGTGGCCTTTGAGTGCGCATCGAACTCGTCTCTGGCGAAACGTGACAGAAGGTTGGATTTACCGACGGCTGAATCTCCGATGACGACGATTTTGAAGAGGTACTCTTCGCCGGTTTCGCCTTCGTCCATTTCTAATAGAGAGAAAGCTTGGGGTAGAAGAATGACGATGATGGTGGTGGAGATGGAGATTGGAGTGTGAATGTGGGGAGTTTTTAAAATAGATTTAATCCGCGTTTTCTTTACTTTTATTACATTCCAATTTTATGTTTTTAAAGTTAGATGATAATAGAGGCAATGCTTGAATTATTATCTTTGTCTTACTAATGTTTTTAATTTAAGTGTTTAGGCCATGTATTTTTAGATTTTAATAAAATAAATAAAGGTTTTGAGTTTGAGTGGGTGTTTGAGATTGTTTATTTTCAAGTAACTTTTGGTTTATTAAATTTTAAAGAGTTAATAAGTTAAAAAATATGTTTACTAATATCAAAAGTTTTTTTTAAATTGATTTTTTATATAGGATAAAAAGTAATTTTGAAAACTAAGAAGGGGTGACTTATTAATTTTTAAAAACTTCTTGTAGTCCAATTTTTTATTGTATCCTTTACTAGCTCCTATTAACTCCTCTTGAATTTTAAAGGTATGTTCTTTTTTATTATTTTGTAGCATTTTAGTTTATAAGCTAATTCAAATATTTTGTTATAAACTTTTTTTAAAAAATCATAAGTTAATAAGTATTTTTTTATCAAAGTCCTATTCAACTAAAATAAACAATCTCAAACATAGCCTAAGTCTCATCTGGGACGGAAAGGTTTCAAGTTGAGACGGTAGGTTTTCTTACCTATAATGACTTTCTTCTTGAGGGCGATCTTAGGTTTGAGGAGTTATGTTTTGTATTTGAATAATGAAGATGATCAAATGGGTCACTAGCTCGTCATTAATTCAATTGGCCGTTAAAAAATATGTGTATTAACTTTGAGTTATGCTGCAATCAATAGTCTAGGTTCTTGGTTCTTATCGTGGGCTAGAGCATCCTATAAGTATACCACCAAGGTGTCCTTCGTGAAATCTTAATGTTCTATCACCAGGTTATATTGAAATGGCTGTTTATTTCTTTCGGTTTCATTGATAGCATAAAAAGGGCTTGAAAAACGTATTAGGCTGCGTTGCTACTGTAGGCTCGCTTCTTCAAGCTCCGACCCTTATTGAAAATGAAACTAATGAGCAATCAAACAAACCAAAGCGCTAACGTTATATTACTTAGTAAGACAACCTTTTGCACCAGGCGCTCACTTTTTTTGTTTGGGTGGAAGCTAGCGGCGGGGCTCACTTAACCGGATACACGGAATTAGGATCTCTGTCATACAGAGTATATTATGGATTATGATATGTATTTATAGGTTTATGGTTTATATATTGTTTCTGAAAAAAAAAATTAAATATTTATTACATATTTGTTATTTTGTATTTAGCATAATAAAGCAAAATAATAAATAAAAAAACGTTAACTTTTGATAACACTTTGTATGTCAAGAACAGGCCTTATATATGGTGTTGAATTCAAATAAAAATCAAAAGAAATTATAAAAAACAGTAAATCAAATCTTTACATTTGATTGTATTAAGATCAATAACTTATTTTTTTTTATTTTTTATACACATGATTCCACAAAAGTATAATGTTTTTATTTTTATTTTTTCAAATAAAGAATAATTGATTTTAGATATATCTTACAAAAATAAACGTTGAATTATTGTAATAAAATAAATTAAAAACTTGTTATATGATTGAGAGGGAGTGGAGGCGTGTGTAGCCATTAGCAGGGAATAAATGCGTGACATACGGAATCCTAACATGCTTAGTTAGTCCATTTTCGCCTTCTACTTTCCTTTTTAAATATTTTATTTCTTAAAATATAGATAGTATATTGGATTAATATCTTTTAGAGTAAAACGTTATTTTCGTCCCTAACGTTTTGTTAAATTTGTCATTTCTATTCAAAAACTTTTTTTTGTTATTTCAGTCACTGTAGTTTACCAAATGTTGTCATTTTCATTCACTCCACTAACACCGGCTAAACTTCACTAAATCTCCGTTAAATATGAGGGTATTTTAGTGTTTTTGAACACCCTAATTATCCAATTAATTAAAACAAATTAATCAATTAATATTCAATTAAAACTAAAAAACACATGAAACGACTAGTAAGACCAGACAATTCGATTTAAAAGCTTCGATTAACTGTAACCTCTAACCCATGTTGTTTGATTGATGTCTGCCGTACGATTTCAATTAATCTTCACGTTTTGTTCAAATGTGTACCGTTATTTGATTGAGATCTGTTGTGGGATTGAGGCTTGTTGTTGACATGCTTTATTTGATTGAGATCTTTGATTGAGGTATTTAAACGTAATAATAGCAGACCTCAATAAAACAAAATGTGACAACAGTAGACCTCAATCGAACAACAGTACACGCTCAAACAAAACGTGAAGATTAATTGAAATCTCACAACAGAAAACAATATGTGTTAGAATTAATTGAAGCGATCGGTCTAACGAGTCGCTTCCTGTGTATTTTAGTTTTAATTGAATATTAATTGAATAATTTGTTTTAATTTGATAATTAGGGTGCTGAAAAAAAACTAAAATCCACTCATATTTAACGGAGTTTTAACAGAGTTTTAACGGTGTTAATGAAGTGGATGAAAATGGCAACATTTAGTAAATTACAGTGACTAAAATATCAAAAAAAAAAAAAAAGTTTTTGGATTGAAATGGCAAATTAAACAAAACTTTAGGGACAAAAATGACACTTTACTCTATCTTTTAAAAACATTAAATAACAACATACTATAAAGAAAATGATTAAGAAGGCAGCAAGCATATCAACTTAAATCTACCAACTTATAATGGAAATTTGCCTCCGTCCAATCGGTCTAGAAGCACGTCCACAAACACAAATTTTCCGTCATCAAGGATTTATTTTTTTTATTTTTTCTAATAAAACTAGCATATGCCATACAAATGCATCAATGACTTTTACAAGTGTCAAGTATGCAAAGGGTTTGTAGAGTTGGAGGTAAATATAAGTTTGTGAGAAATGTAAATATTAAAAGGTATTGGATTTAAGTGTCACTTTGAGTAAAAATACTCAGAGTTGAGCTAATGGGTTTTTTTAGCAATGAGTTTCCTCCTAAGGGGGTTGGGGGTGCGATCTCGGCTAGAAAACAAATTGATGGGCCCGTTTAAGGTAACACCTATTTTCCGTAGCATGGTCGCACATTTACCGTTCAAAAAAAAATTTAATGTAACAACTGATTAGGTTGTTAAAAAGAATAAGAAATTAACGTTGGATGCAATCTAAGTGTATATCAAAATCATCACAACTTTAGTTATACATTAGTATCATTTTGTTGAAATATATAAATGTTTCAATTCAGTTACACACATAATCTATAATTTTTTGATGTTTTATTATTTCTCTTTCTTGGTATTTTTTGTTTTCTGTAATGTTGCGTAAGAAGACCGTTGAAGAATGAGATCAACTGGATGTTTCTTAATGGTCATGGCTTTTAGCTGATACATAGATCATATCTGAGTTATGGGTTACCGAAAGTATCTGGTCGAATATAAAAAACAGTACCATATCGGTAAATTTGGTATATTCGGTACCGGTTGTTTTCTGTAATGTTGCGTAAGAAGACCGTTGAAGAATGAGATCAACTGGAATTAGGTTTGGCTTTTAGCTGATAATGGATCAACTAGATGGGCTCTTGTAGTTGGCTTGATTCGGATGCTTCAGTTAGAAGATGCACATGACCCGTTTACTTTCTAAAATATATAGGGATGAGCTCGGTACCATACCTGTACCGAACCGGTACCGTTACCGAAAGTACCTGGTCCCGAATTTTATAAAAAACGAGTACCGGTACCGGTACCGAATTGGTATATGGGTACAGTACCGGTACCGGTACAGTACCGGTATTTTCGGTACCCCGTACCTCTTTGGTACCCGTTTCCTACACAACATTATTTTTAGGCTTACTACATGGTGTCTGTTTGGTTACAGCACCTAGTACCTTTTTTATACCTGTTACCCAGTATATTTTGGTACCGATACCTTAAAAGTTTATAATAACTAAACAAAGTAAAATATTAAAAAAGTATTCAAATAAAATGATAGTTTATTTACTTTTCTCATTTTTTTCTAACTCAATTCACACATTAGTCCATCATTCATTTCTATTAAAATCATAAATAACATATCTCTTGACATTGTAGTGAATTAAGAAGAATGATATTAAAAAAATAATAATAATTACTTTCAAATGTCAAAATAGAATACTAGTTGACGGGGTGAAAAATATTACAAAACAAAATATTCCAAAATAATATATTCGTATTCGGGTACTAGCGGGACTATACGGGACTTTTGGGTAAAATACCGGTACCGGTACCGGTGGGTACCGATCCCGAAATATAAGAAAATCAAGTACCGGTACCGGTACCTTATACATATTTTCGGTACCAATTGGGTACCGGTACCGGTATGGTACGGGTCCCGGTACGGGTACTGGGTACCAAATGCTCATCCCTAAAAATACATGCGGGTCATGGGTCGGCTATGGGTTCTTTTTATCGTGAATCATTATATAGTTATGTTAGAATGATTAATTAATTATTCTTTAACTATTCTTGACAATTTTAATAAAACTCATGTCGCTAAATGTATATTCATCTATAGAACATGGAAATAATAAAACTTTAAGCTAAAAGAAGGGGGAAAACGGTATCAACTGCTTTCAACAATCAACACCAGTAAAGGTCACAAATTATTTCATAAATTTATTTCACTTTTGAACTTTTTACATGTATATATGTTATAAACATGAAGACTTAAAGACATAGTATCTTGAACATCATACTTAAAATCTTTTGTATTATTTTAAGCAATAAACTTGATTAGTTATGGATTTTTCCATGATGCCGAGGGAATGGAACCGCGTCTCTAACATCGTTAAGGCCAGTAGCAAAGAGAACCATAACATCAAATGTAACATTAAACCCGGAGTGTTTCACTGTTCCTTGCTTTCGAAGATCTAAATACCATTCGTATTGATCTTTCCTCAATCCTAATTCCGTAATCCTGAAACATACATGAAAACCCGTAAAATATTGGATTATTACTCTAATAATATAGTTTTCATAATCATATTTAACACATTAATTATTTACAAAATTCAAAAAAAAAAAAAAAAAAAAGAAAAAGTGCTTGTTGGTTGGCCCGACCCGTTACCCAAACAGCCCAATTTGCAACCTCTAGCTCTGGGATTAAAAAACTTGTTTAAACATGTTACCTTTTACTTAGATGGTTTAGACGTTCCTCCTTTTGGCTGCCCCGAATGAGAGCTCCAACCTGTAGAATAAATTGAATAACATTTAAAACAATCTAACAAGCTTTAAAGTTTTCATGAGGCGTGATATCAAGAGGTCGATTCTGTTTAACTATTGACCTATTACCCAGCCCGCCCATTATCTATATCGGTTGAAGTGGAAAAAACTTGCCTTTGGTATAATCACATCGAAGGCTGCAACGGTTTTCCCATCATCATTTAATCTCACATTGAAGGGTTTTAAATCTTTAGGATGATCATGAATGATTATGGGCTTCTTATAGAACTCATCAACCAGATAACTACATCAAAAAGAATGTGTGAAACTTGATGATCAAGAAAATACAAAAAACAAGTTAAAGAGATTGTTTTTTTGGGTCAAACCTTTCGTGTTCTTCTGTTAGAGCAACACCCCATTCAATTTTGGTTTCAAAGGTTTTGTCCGTAACCTGAAAGATAACAATCAATTTTAATAAACAAATTGATTATAACAATAGTATCTTTGTCTGTTGAGGTGGTGATTTTAACCCCTTTACTTATGGGTTTATTTTGGTTGTCTTTATCTCTAACGGGTCAAATAGGTAAACCATATTTGCTTAATAAGAAACATGTCAAATGGGTCAACAAGTTAAAAGTTACCCACAAAGTGTGATTTTAGTTCATAAATTTCCTGAATCATTTTGTTCAAGAAAATAGGTTATTACATGTTTATGCTTAGGACAAAAAGGTGTTTCAAGTCAACCAACTACAACCCTTATAGAAAATTTAACTTTTTTTATCTTGTTTTGACCCGTTACACTACCCGAAAACCCACCCATTTTGCCACATATAGTTTTTTACTTTTTCATTCAAGTGAAATCTTGAAGTTACCTTGCTCAAAACTTCTACTGCTGTTGCATACGTGATCTTTTCAAACACTGTTGATGCCAATGAATTTAGGCGATCAAGAATCGTTTTGTCAACTCTTTTTGAAAGAAAATATAGATTTTCATAACAATTTTCAGAAACCCAGTTGAATACAAACTTCAGAAAATCTTCAGCACAACTCATTGCAACCTGAAAACACAACAAAAAGGTGTTCAAACACATATAAAAAACAAAATCTCAGTTTAAGCAAGATTTAAAATAATCAACCTCAAGTTCTGAGAATGCTATCTCAGATTCAATCATCCATTTTTCTGCTAAATATTTTTTCGATTCCGATTTATCTGCTTGAAATCTTGGCCCAAATGCATAAACATTTCCAAGAGCTGATGCACAGCTTTCCAGATGAAGACTTCCAGTGGTGGTAAGAAAAGCCTGATTAGAAAAGAACCCATCATCTGTTTTGATGTTTTCGGTCTTTGACTTCGATTTTGACTTTAACCTTGATCTTGCTTCTAGTTCAGCAGCCAATAAGTTTGTTTTACGAAGATCTTGAACAGCTGCAGAGAGTGCATCTTTATTGCTGTCACTCCTTTTAAGTTCTTCAACAGTCTTGCTTTTTTCATCAATCGAACGCTTTATAGTTTCAAGACTAATATTTTCTGTATCATCCATTGAAACGGGCTCTTCTCTTTTCGGTTCTTTAGCAGAAAATTTTGAAGTTAAAACTTGGAAAATGTCAGAAAATCCTTCAGTATTGGTAGAGGTTATAATCGGGACCTCCACATGAATAAACTTGTGGTTCTGGAAAAAGGTATGAGTAGCTTGATTCAGCCCATTTCGTACCTTCATAACAGATGCAACCTACAAAAAAAGAAAACTGATTATGTCTAGTATAAGCAGAGGTGGAAAGTTCAGCTCATTTACTTATGCTTGGGTCGATTCCTGTTATGTTTATTAATCTCCAACGGATTATTATAGAAAAGATTGCTTTTTGAGACAAAAAGTACACGCTTTGACCTGTTACCCAACAAGAACGACCCACCTATTTTACTTATTAATGGAATAATTCGGGTTGTGTTAACTCTCCAACTGATCAAAGTCAAAATCATAGCTTAAAGGAAAACAGCGTCAAACGTCTCTAACATGTATTTTTTTATTCACAAAACCTAATTCACCAGTAGATATCTATTGAAATGATATGATTTTTGTATTCACACACTAATTAGTAAGAAAAAAGATATATATTTTTCGACAAAAAAGACCCATTTCAAGCGGTAAATTACCTTTTTGACCCAAACCTGTTTCTAACTGTCACCCAACCATCCTGACCCACCCATTTACTTTAGAAAAAAGTAAGATGCAGAAAAATACTAGCAAGTTCTTACGGTGGTTGTTCGAGGTCTAAAGTGAGCACAATCTCTTAATCTAGCCAAAGGTAAACCTTTCTTTGACAAAGGATAACTATCTTGATCAACTATCCCAATATGCAACAATTTTTCAGCTTTGAGCTCAATTGCATGTTTTCCCTGCACTGAAGGCTTCTGCAAAACACCTTCTGCTAGTATACAAGTTCCAGTAGGCATGAGCTGGCTTGGAGGAGCAATGGAAGAATCCACCATAATCTACAATTAAAAAGATAATATGGTAGTTATACAATGTTCATCAAAACAAAATGAAACATGGCGTTCCAGCCATACAATATCGCTACGAAATTTTATCAAGATAATAAGATAAAAACTGCAGTGGATGTTTTACCTGAAGGCTGTTTATAGAAGAACCATCACTAATTTGCAAGATTGAAACCGAAGGATGCGGTTGTTTAGGCAAGATTGATTCAAGTTTCACCTTGGTATGAGCAGTGTTCCCACCAAACACCTTTATAATGGTTCGTAGAAAGGGAATACGCGATTGAAACACCTCAACACATTTCACATCTTTACCCCCAGAACCCTCTTTGGCATCACCGCCAGCAGGCGGTTGAGCTGTAGGGGTATGATCTTTCCTCATTTCTCTTGAAGTTTTAACCCATCCTCCAACCACAACCCTCTGATCAACCAACCCCAAACCACCATCTCTATCATCCAGTATCGTTTTCAAGAGCACCCTTTTCGAGTACTTTGAAAGATCCACCGGCATTGGTGCTGGAGTTGGCTTAGGCATTTCATCAAACACTTGGTGTGCAGAAGACATTGTCGACAGTTTAACTACAGTTAGAAATTGAGCTTAAGATGAGATACAAAAATGAAGGTGTGATGGGATTGAAGGATTCGATTATGGGGTTTTATGAAGAGTGAAAACAGATGTGATGATGAAGGAATGCTTTACTTGTGAAGGAATTAGGGGTGATTGAGAAATGAAGGAAGATGAAGGAAATGGGTTGTGGGTAAGATTGATAATGAAGAAAGATGATGAATTTTGTCTCTGAAACTTGGCAATCGCCATTTTTATGTGAAAGAAATCGGAGAATATTAGATGTATGGATTAGGGTTTGGTATTCTTCAAAAGGTGGCTTCTCGTTAATTTTCGCGGGAACATTCATTTGACAGATAATATTCTAGAGCGTAATCTTATTGACGTGATGAGTTAGCGTCGTGGGGGATAAACGTATGGATTTGGGTTAAATTTTAGGGGCTGTTTGATTTGTTTCTTACCGGCCAGTCAGCGTGTTTGATTTTCACTATTTCACGTTTGACCCGGTACGATATTACCGACTCATGCACGTATTTTCTTTTACCTGGTCAGTTTTTAAACACTCTCTTACTCCGTCAGTTTTTTTTTACCGAGACCTGCAAATTATGCAGCCCCTTAGTGTGTGTGTGAGTTAAGGATTTCTTAAAAGAAGGGTGATATGTTTAGGAGAACTCATTTAACTTCATTTAAATTATAAGGAAGTGATGAATTGATGATTGAATTATGAATTTTTTATATATGAGTTG
Source organism: Flaveria robusta (assembly GCA_025506415.1). NCBI lineage: Eukaryota > Viridiplantae > Streptophyta > Magnoliopsida > Asterales > Asteraceae > Flaveria > Flaveria robusta. The sequence goes on from CM046472.1 coordinate 24,011,774, forward strand.
AAAGACCTGAAAACCAAATATTGTTTGTAATTGGAAAAATCGAACCGAATTATTAATTTGGTTTGGTTTCTAATCAAATCTGAATTGTGAGTTTGGTTTTCGAGTTGGTTATTAGTTCCATCAATTGTTTATTTGGTTTGGTTATCTGAATTAAGGCGAATTCAAGAATTGTGAATCCAATTTAATTGGTTTAATATGGTTTAATTAGACATGTTTATAATTCGATCACTTCGATTAACCGACAAGCCTAAAAAAATTATAACCAAATAAACCGTAAATACCCTAATTTTTCATAACTATATTTTGTGATATATATACATATATAAACAATCGAATAGCAGCATCGGTAAAACCAAACATTTATGTTTTATATAAACAATATGTTATATTTCTTAAAATTTTCTTAGTACTTCTTTCAAATGTATACCACATGCCCCCTCTTAACTTCATAAATTAGCACCTTGCTTTTAATCTATCATAATAATTGATTCCGTTTGTTAATTGAGAAATGATTAAACTAGGTTAATATCCGTACACCACACAGTTGATGAAAATAATAACACGTCGTTAGGAAGTTCGTGGAACATTTTAATTATAATAAACAACAATTTTGACCTAAATGCAAAACAATTGAGTTACGATATTCAATCGTATATATGGAAATAAAAAACGTACGTGGGTTTATATAATAAAAAAAGAAGAAGCAGAAATTAGACATAATTTGTAGACTTTAGTAAAAAAATCAAATATGGGTTTATGTCAAAGAAGCAGAAATTATAGAAATAAGACATGTGTATTAAGTAAGAAAATGGATGGGAAAAAGTATTTGATGATGCTCTAAAATCTTGTCATGTGTCCTTAAATTATTCTTTTATTATAAATAGATAAATTTAATGTAAACGCGTAGAACTGACACTTAGAGGACGTGTAATACCTCCACGAGGATGGGTGTGGCTTTGCCACGTCAGTAGTCACGCTTACTCACACTAATCCCATGAGGCATTAAACAAGGTCGTGATTCCAATCACGATCGTTGAGATGTTGCTTGCATTGAATGTCAAGTTGAAGCCAAATCAATTTATTTCATGTCAACATTTCGTTTTCAAACTCACCAATTATTACACTCCTTAGCGTGTGTGAGTAAAATCACACCCATTACTTGAAATTAGCTTGAATTCATTAACACATAAAGCCAATGGTAAACCAACGGTTAATTGAATTAAGCAAACCATTTTTTCATGTTTTCCAATAATCAAATTAACCAAAATATTTATTACGGAAACAGAACATTTATGAAAAACTAAAAATCAAAACATGTATTATAAATTCGATTTCAACTCATAACTAAATTAAATGAAAATCTAGAAACAAAAACATCAATTATAAGTTCAATTTTAACCTATAACCAAAGTAACCCATGCCCGATTACAATGAAGTACAATATACAAGCAAATATACATGTCACAAAACTATAATATCAATTTATAAATGTTTCTTTTAATGTGCGGATGCCACCTAAGCCAACGTGCGGCAAAAATCACTCGCGTCAGTGACAACCTAATATAAACTATCATTTAAATCTAAAACCAATATACAGTAGAAAAAAATCACTCATACACTTAGAGCATTCACACCCTTTTTTTAATCTTTATTCTTATAGTTATACTAAAAATCACTACTTTTTCTCTTTACTTTCAATTAAATAATATATTTTTATACTTTTATCATTACATTTTCTCTTTCCTCCACTCATAACCACTTTAAAAAATATTAAAAAAAATTATAATGGTTGAACAGTGAATCTTCAAATTTACAAATGAACAGTAATATTTTCTCTCTCTTCCACTTACAACCACTCAAAACTATACCATATAATATAGGGATTACAATTACAAATTTTTAGGGAACGGAATGGGATATAGCCCATATGGGCATCATCCAACATGTTATTCATCCACATAACATATGACTAACGGAGGATACAGGCGTTCAAGAGGTTATGGATTAGCATTTGATCATGCTTTATAACGTGTCACAAGTTTCGCCATTACGATTTCCCCCTAAACCCACAATCTTCATGTGGTTAACGATCATCTCGCTATAAGTTTGATCCACGTATAAATATAGGGGTGTTTATAAACCGTATAACTCACAGAACCATCTAAAGCAAAACAAATCCGTTGGTTTGATTTTTTTCCCCTCAAAACCCACCGAACCTGACCTTTAAGCACCCCTAATTAGACAAAACGTGAATTTCTTTTTATTAAAAAATAAAGGTTTTTTATTAAGAAAAATAGGTAACTTAATCAATTAAAAGTAAATCTTGATGATAAAGCTGATGATTGCCCACTAATTTTATCACTCAATAGTATCCTGATTCCTTAGGGACCATTAAGGCCTGTTATAAAGCAATATTCATTCCCCTATCATCATGACTCTCGCAAGTAGCCACCCAGTCCCCACCCCTACTTAATAATGTATTATGAATTCTTTTGTATGATGATTTTTCAAACACATTTAACAAAAACCTAACCCATTTTCAAATATCTAATCCCCACAAAATGATGTTAAATCATAATTTTGAAAATATTACATTGTTATTTTTTTATGACATGAAATATCCTCTTTTCCATCTCAATTAGAAACGACAATCCATACTCATTTACATGTAAATGGGCATGTTTTAGTTATTTTTTTATCCTTAGCGAGTAAGATTAGTGAAAAGGAATAAATAAATGCCATGAACGTGTTGAAATCCATCCTTAACTTTAATATTTATGAACTAACGTGACTACTTTTTACTATAAGTTGTAGGTTCAGATCTTGTTTTCACTAGTTTCCTATCATAACCTCTTTAGACCACCTGCTTTAAACAAGTTGTGATTTACCGTAGAAACATTACATGTTTTGACCCAAATTCCAACCGACTAACCATCCATTGCATCTCTAAAGTACACCAAAACTAATTTTCATATATCTTAAACAAGTGGGTTTAGATAATAGTTAATGATCTTGATCATTGATTTCCATGGGACCACCAAGAACATTGATCGATAAGCTTACTTGAACACTATTTATACCAACTAATAAACAGAACTACATGAAAAGAACCATGTTTAAAAGAGAAGCTATAACATTCTCTATGTTTGCCAACACCACCATGGTAGGGTGGTGCCGCCACCAACGTCGCCGGCAAAGAAGGAGAAAGAACAGCACAATCTGGTTGGGAAACAAGCGTAGGAAGCTCCGGTCTAGATCACGACTGGTGATACACTGTCAGGCTGTGGCGAGCCCGTTTTTCATCTTGAAGAAGTTCATCATGAAGATGATATCAAAAGAAAGATTCATGGAAGTATGTTCTTTGACATTACCGATTCTCAAGCCCCAACTGTTTCCTATGTGTTAACCATTAGTCGAAATCGAATCTGTAATGATCAGATGACACCATGTTGTACTGCTTGTGTTCCTTAGACTTTATTTGGTCATAAATGTTGGGTTGTGAAATCTGATTGTAGTTTGATGTTCAAACAGCCGGTTTGTATTACAGGTCCGGCTGGTAAGAACATTATTTGTGTTGCTGTGTTTTTTTTTACATAGTGAAGGCAATGGGTAGCTTATAACACTGGTTATTTAATAATCTCAGTCTCATACTTGACTATAAAACTGTATCTAATAAACAATACTCATTACTCATTAGATTCACAAGTATAACCATTTATAACCTTTTGTGGTTAAAACTTTATCGTTGAATGTCCATAACCCTAAACCTAGACTTAAACTCGTCTCAAAAACCCAAACTTAAAAAATAAAATATTCAACTATTTTTTTTATAGATTTTATAACTATAATAATCACATGTTTCTAGAAGCTTCTACATACTATTTGTTATATCATTTAAAATTTATATAATATATTAATATGTTCTATACGGATAATAGGTTCAGTCTTATCCCAAACAAGCAAAAGTTTCTAAAACTAATACCACACAAGTATGAATACCATCTAGAATGCCTCGTGTTCAGATTCATTTGTATCTTTAGTTATACATGTTTGTTATATGAACAAAAAAGCTTTTCAAGTTAAACCAACCTCTTTTGGTATGAACAAAAACATACGGGTTCAACCCTTTAATGGATCTCAATTCCACATGACAAAAAGGTAACACCAGTAAAAGTTCTGCTAGCAGAAGGCTAGCAACTAGATCAGTAAAAATGTTCACAACCCCTACAACATAACTGTCATAAATACAACAAAAGATCGAGTATATTTACATGATTTGTGAAAATTAAGGACTAACCTTTCCCAAAGTATGAGAATAGTGTTTTCTGCTTATCGTCGGGACTCTTAAAGTTGCCCTTTTTAGCGGGGCTTTTATAATGCTTACCAGCTTCTTCATTGACAGACGGTTTTATATCAGCAGAAAAGTCATCATACTCACGTTTCAGATTTGAAGTGACTGGACCTACAGAAGTTTTGGGTTCCTCTTTCGGGCTTTTTGGTTTTTCTGTTTTGGTGACCTCTTTATGTGCAGAGGGAGGTTGATGCTCTGATTGATCTTCCATTTTAGTGACCTTTTTTGCAAAGAACATTGAGATTGGTTTTGTTTCCTCGGTCTTTAACTGAATCTGTAGTTAGAAATCTGATTATATAAAATCTTTGACATGTTTTGACTATATAAAATTAGCAGGCTGGGTGCATACCTCCTTGATACACTCTGGTCCATCGAAAGAAGGCTTGCCCATTGCAGGTGTAACGGGATACCAAACCTGAAACACGGCATTTAATTTAATTATATAAACTATGGATAGTAATATATAACTTTTTTATTCAAGAAGTGCTCTTACCAAATCTGGCTCTTCATATGGTTTAAGCAATGAATCAAACTTGGAAGATGAAGAACCATCAAGCCACTCATCAGTTGACCCCTTGTTCCCTAATATAACAGGCATCCTGTCTACAATAGACAAGAAGTCTAAACATTTTAGTTCATTTTGTATATAGTTAGTATGCAAATTATATTACCTCAATAGCCATCTAATTTTTTTAATAAAACAAATTTATTGATTCTACGCAATTGAAATACATTAAAATACACATCAGTCTGGCCATTTTCGCTTCTTTGATCTATTTCCTTCTCAGCTATTTTTATTGATCCTACGCAATTGACCCCTTAGATATAGAACAAGACCTGCAGACGGATGAAAAAGTTGTCAATAAAGTAATGCATAACTAACCATGAAGCCAACCTAAGGCAGATGAGGAACTTGTTAAAATAGTGAATGTGTACTGAACCTCCCCTGAAGCACAAAAAAAAAAAAATCATTAAGGTACCTACATTTTTATAGCAATCCTCTAGTAAACAAGTTTATAATTAGCAGAGTAATACAACAATAAGCACATACATACACACATAAAGTTCCAATCAACTGTCTGACAGACACACAGTTCTCTTCTCTAACCAAAACAAAATTTCATAAAAATTTAAATAAAGGTAAGAAGTTGTGCCACCTTCGGAGTTTTTCCAGGAATCATAAAGAGCAGCAAAGACAAGGGGGCGATCATCCTTCAGGTGAATATAGTATGGCTGCTTTTTCGACCCATCTTTCTTCCACTCATAAAACCTATAAGTGGTAAGCAAAGTTTTCAAGATGAAACAATAAATATCCGAATAATTTACCGAGACATAAAGTTTGATTATTTAAACAATGTCAAGCCAGCTGTATTAAATACCAAACAAAATGAACTTCCAATATGAAGTCACTGATTACAGTAAGCCATTTGCTAACAATAATTTACTAATTCATTATATGAAGACATCAAGTTTCTTACTAAATCTTCAACATGCAAATTAAAATAGTCAACTGACGTATTCACTGTTCAAAAGAATGACATAATCACACAAATATACATATAGATAAATCGATTAAAGCTTTAATAGACAAGTCTGATATAAAGAACCCAATTCTAAAAGCACTTATTTCAAGCAAAAGAATGCTGTAAAGATTTAAAGAGGAATATAAGAAAGACTGAATACAATTGTTTCTACAAAAGCATTTACAGCTTGTACAAAACTTGCTACTTACCCTTCAACAGCAACCAAACACCTATTTCCAGGAAGAAGGCGGCGAAAGGAAGACTTTTCACCAATTGACTCTGATCGAGCATTGAACTAGAGCACACAAAATAAATACATCTAAATAACTTTATAAAATCACAATTCACAAAAAACTTTAATAATTAGCTGTGATAACGTCATTAACTATAGAGACTAAAACACTCAAAAGAGCATATATTGAGACGTTACCATTCGATAATAGTCAGGTTTTTCAGTCTTCTTGGTGAAACTTGGAATAAGTCCCCACTTCATGCACTGCACAACAGCTCCTTGACCATCAGCTTCCGTGTCTCTTCTAACAACAGGTATGTTTGATCCAGGTGAAACATTATACGCTGGACGGAACCTAAAATTTTATCCGTAATAATCAAATTCCAATAAACCATTACAAAAACAACTAATTAAACTAGGTTACAATGTGTATTATTGTGAATAGTAGTACTTCTGCAAGTGTTTCTTTATCATCCAAACTATGAACAAGTTAACCCTTGATGTGAACAAACACTAATGGTTGCTAGATATCTAGAAATGAGATAGCATGAGTATATGAACACATACTAAACATACATATTATTGAATCTATAGCATATAATAAAGGAGTAACTAGGATGCCACATGGCACTCTCCTGTTACTCCTTAGAAATAATTTCCCGCCTAAACTAATATATTATTTTAGTCAAGTTTTTTATTTTAAGAAACTAAATTAATAATTCATTTTTTGTTTAATTTAACTTTTTTAAATTATCAACTAAATTATGTAATCATATGTTATTTTAAATTATATATATTTTTTAGTCAAATAAGATTTAATTGAAAAAAGTTAAAGAAAAATATTTATTGATATATTATATATTTTGGGTTAGCGTCAATATAAAACAATTGGTTTTTTATTTTACACGAGTCAATTGTATTATTCAAAAAAAGTATTCGAATATATACAACTTAAAAATGTAGCTTTTTATTTTTTATTGTTTTATATAATACATAACTTAATCATACGAAATATTTATACATTTATGAATTATATAGTTTTCATATTTTCAACCCGTGTATTACACGGGTATCTAACCTAGTCTGATAATGAAAACGAGTTTATCAAGTCTTGTTTCCAACTATAAAAACCTATAAAGTTCACAATCTGGTGATAAAAATAGATCCAATAGTCAACATGAACACATAGTAAAGTAGTAAACATACGAATACAGAGTTGTGACATCGAGCCATCGAGGGTCGTGTGGCCTTACAGGTCTGTATCGAGCAAACTATGTAAACTAAGTAAAAATGTTACAGTGGTAAATGATAATATCAATAGTATAAACTGACAAGCACAACACCAGAATGAAACCAAACATACTCCTATTGTAAAGTCCACACTCCAGCAGTACATCAAAAACGACTAATCATATAGATTAGAGACAAAACTAGAATGACATCAAGCATACTCCGATTATGAAGTTCAGAGTCCAGCGGTGAAAATAGATCAAAATGAAAACATCAACAACGACTAAATATAAAATAGAGACAACACTAGAACGAAATCAAGCATGCTCAGATTATGAAGCTCGGAGTCCAGCAGTGAAATATATCGAATCGGAACATCAACAACGACTAAACATAAAAATTAGAGATAACACCAGAACGAAATCAAACATACTCCGAAGACCAATCCACAGTCCGGCAGTGAATATAAATCAAATCGGCAACATCAACAACGACTAAACATTATGGAAGAACTTACCGATCAGTATGGATGAAACGAACGGGACGATTACCGACGTTGCAGGAGCGAGGGATGTCATCTGGACGGATTGAACAGCGACAACGGCCACACATGATTCAGTATTCTTATGTGTGTAGTAGAGTTGAAGTGAAGGTCGTCGTTCTCCGGCGTGATTCACCGCCGGTGAGCAGTGGTCAACGGAAGAAAGGCGGGAAATGTGATTAGGGCTCGATAGTCGATTCCCTCTTCTTTTCTTCTATTGTTTTTAACTCCGGTAAACACTATACACTATAAGGTGGTGTTTATGACTTCACTGGGTACAAGATTTTATTTGACCAAATCTAAACCCCTCTCTCCTCTTATGTTCGTTTTGAAAGATGTTTGAAACCATCGTGTGTTTTTTTAGAGACGAGATATTAACCGTTTATACTGATTTTAATGTTTCAGGTCTGGTTCATCTAGAAACATCATTAAAAAATACCCATCTCTATAAAAAAAAACCTATTAAATCAAGTTTTAAACCTAAAACCTAAACGATCACGGTTTGTAACAATCATATTATTTGACTAGATGATGAGTGATATCTCTTCTTCTATGTCTATTCTTTTTTTAAAGACAAATCTCATTTTTTAAATAGCAAGTTCCATTAGAAAAACAGACCGACTAACGTCTAACAAAATATTAGAAAAAAGCCACACCAAGTACAAGAGAGAGAGAAATTAAATAGCAACAGGGTAACTTTACAGTGACACCATTTGCATTTGTAGCTAGTTTTAGTAAACTCGTGTATTACACGGGTTGAATAAAAAAATATTAAATATAATAAAAATATATTGTTTCAAAATAAACTATTTAAAAAAATATATCATTTTCAATAATTTTCTTACAATAACTCCCAATTTTAATTATTTTTTGTTTATAAAAATTTTACTTTTTAAAAAACTAATTTTAAAGTATTTCGTGTTTTTAAAAAAGTTTAATATTTTAGAAAACTTTTTTTTGTAAAAGTTTGTTTCTATAGAAATAACATTTATAAAAATATCTATTTCTTAATTTATTAAAAACTATTATTGATCTAAAAAATAATAAATAATATTATTAGTAATTAATGTAGTTATTTATATGAGAGAGAATCGGGAAAATTTTGATAAGATTGAATGTGGTGTTGACACGTGGCACCTATAGTTACCTTTTTATTAAAGTAGTAAGAAGTAAGATAAGATAAGATAAGATTTGTTCTTGCTTTGTTGTTTCTATTTTAATTGTTGTTTCTATTTTTCACTCAGATGAATTTCTTTTACTTTTTAGAAGTCTAAAATTTCAAACCGTTAAGTGTTTCGGAAAATGTTTTTTTTTATTATTGTGCTACTGACTCATGGTGCTTTATATTTATTGTAATTCTAAAATTATTACAAAAACACTCTACATAATATAAAATTTTAATCTTTAAATAAAAAAGCACTACTTTATTAGTAGGATATTCACTTGAGAACGCCTTCTTAAATAAACTAAATGAATATCTTAAATTATATATGACTTGGTTTATAAAAATAAACTAAAATTATAATGTGAATTTAAGTATATCATAAGTCAAATATGATTTGATTTACAAAAATAAACTAAAATTGCATATCGCAAATCTAAAACAACTTATAATTAATATTTTAAGAAGAGTATGATTTGATTTGCATCTAATATTGCAATGGAAGCTGGTCAAGCTACACTGTGATATACACATGGAAAAGGATTTTATTACAATATATATTTTTTAGTTTTTTTTTTTTTTAAATAGAGATAAAACGTTATACTTAAGTTTGTTATAATATTATTTTACACACCTTCACAAACTCAACATAATGGTTGGCAACGTACAACTGTTACACCATGCGGCGAGTTTCCTAACGTATGGTTTCATTTCAGAAATGTCTTCCTCGAATATGATCTCGTTTAAAAAAAATGAGTACTAGTTTGGATGGACAAATAATAAAAGGGATAACTTGTTATTTTATGTAAACCGGGCTTTATTATGGAGGAAAACATAATCCCTAAATCCTAATATAGGTGAAAAAGTTTGAATAGCATTGAAGAGTGCGAGTGTGATTTTTTTATTAGCATTTGGATGCAAAGCTTTCTAAGATTATAGAGCTTAGTATTGGATAGTTGGTGAACTATTTAATACCCATTCATTTATTTAATAAATGAATTAATATAAACAATAAATTTCTTTCGTGTAATTAAACGAACTAACATGAAGAGGAGTTATGTTCATTCATTTGTCTTCGTGCATGTTCGGTTAGATGGTCATTTATGTTCGTTTGTTTACATTCATTATATATTTATATATTTGTAGTTTTTAGTTTTAGCTAGTTATAGTAGTCTTTATTTTTATTTTATTCAAATTTTAATTTTTAACCAGCCTAGCACTTACGTTTTATAATTAAAGTTCAATAACATGTTCTTTCATGTTGGTTTATTTATGTTCGCTCATGATCATGTATATGATTATTATGTTAAGTGTTTATTTTTATATTTATTTAAGGTGATTATTATACGTAATTTGAAATAAAAACTTGTATAATCAAAGGGTCGTGAACAACAATTTCCAGATCGAAATTATTCAGTGGTTCACTCGAATATCTCAAATCGGATACAACTCATACGTTGATCAAAATCAAGGTATGATATGGTATGTGTTTTGTGAAGCAGAAGATGAAATCAAAGAAAGCAACCAAAGGAGAATCCAATTCGATTTCACAACAGATGGGATGAAACTGTCGTTTGGTAGTTTTCAGTTTAAGTCAAACAAAGTCTAAAAATTGCACTTCATTTTCCACTCGAATTAAAAAAAAAACAATTTTTAATGCATTTTAAATGAAAAATCCGCCATTTGGAACCCGTCTACTAGGGACACTACCCCTCGACCCCGACAAGGGCTTTTGGAATCCTATTGATTAAGAGTTTCGCTCCTAACGAGGTTCTACTATAAAAGGATCACAATATATTCAAACAAACATACACATTACACTTGCTAGCTTGTTTAAAAGACACTATGATTACAATTGTCGATTAGCAAGAATGTAGAGAATTATTTTTCAAATATGTTCGTTTGTTTGTAAACTATTTGATTATGTGTTAACGAACATATTCAGTTCCTTTATATATGAACAAAAATTTACATGTATTTAACCATTTATGAACATGATCAATTTTATGCGAATAAACATAAACAAGATTTTGTCTGGTTCAATTAGGTTTGCTTGAAACCTTAAAACTCGATAAATAAAAACAAGACTCATTTACTAAATAATTTCAGAAGTTCAAGCTTATTTAAACTTAATTTAATTCAAAATTTCAAAGAATAAATTTAAACTAACACACACAATAAAAGAATTCATCAACCACAAAAGGCAAAAGCTATTGAATAATGAATACAAGCGCATATTTGATATTCGGAAGTTGAGGGGTCAATTCGCAATCATCCAAAACCACCAGGGTTCCAAAAGCCAAATCTCCGGCCGGCGCCAAACCCCACCGTCCCTCGTTCAAACTTTCTCATCGGAACCACAATCTCAACAATCCTTCATCACTATCTTCCGATCCACACCCTCAATCACCTCCAACACTCCAATTGTTCACAAATTCACCATCACATTCACCGAAAACACCAATCGGCCGATGAGCGGGGCGAAACTGTGCTCACTATTGGGCGAATTAGGGTTCGAAGGCCACGAATCACTCGATCCAGACAGCTTCGAATGGCCGTTTCAGTACGAAGATGCTCGACCTATACTCGATTGGCTCTGCTCCAGCCTCCGTCCGTCGAACGTCCTCTCCGCTTCTGAACTTTCACAGTTACATCTTCCTTTTCGTGTATCTTTATATACCGCAATTGCACGTGTTTACAGTTGTGTTTTAGCTTATTGACGTTCTCAGATCGTTTGATAGATAGTACAAAGATATAATTCGTAGCTATAACCTACTTTGCCCTAATTTATCAGTTATGAGTTAAGTGCTTCTAGTTTGCGTCATTTTAGCAATGTGATGTTGTGAATTTCAAGAGGCATGCGTTTATAGGGTAGCATGTAACATGGATATGTTTTAATGATGATAGAATTCTGAAACTGAAACTGAAACCGAAACTATACAGTATAAGGTTTGTCGTTGGAGTTTAGGGGATCTAATATCATATCATGTATGATATGTTCATATGGCACATGCTGAAAAGTTATGTTTGTATTGTTATCCAGTACTTTGCCCTAATTTATCAGTTATGAGTTAAGTGCTTCTAGTTTGCGTCATTTTAGCAATGTGATGTTGTGAATTTCAAGAGGCATGCGTTTATAGGGTAGCATGTAACATGGATATGTTTTAATGATGATAGAATTCTGAAACTGAAACTGAAACCGAAACTATACAGTATAAGGTTTGTCGTTGGAGTTTAGGGGATCTAATATCATATCATGTATGATATGTTCATATGGCACATGCTGAAAAGTTATGTTTGTATTGTTATCCAGGTATGAGCAATTTATACAGGATGGAAAGCTTTTGGAGGTAATCAACAGGATTATATTATGTGGTTGTCTATGATATTATTACTATTCTGGAACTAGATATAGTCAAAAGAGACGCTTTTAGGATCCGGATTTGAAGCAGGTTTATCTAAAAGGAAAGAAGCTTAAGTTGAATGAATGCACTATTTGCTAAAACAAGTATCAATTTCTTGTTGACAGTAGCTTAATTTACGTGTTAGATTAAGTACGACAGTTTGACATTGACCGTTAAAGTGAATTTGTATCTGTAGTTTGGATTTTGAGTTAGTGAACTAAGTAAAATGGGTAATGTATCTGTGCAAATAGCCTTCTAATGTTTATGTGGTTGCTTACTAGTGGAGGAAATGATGTTAAATGTCATGAATAATCAAATTTAATGATGCTTATCTTTACTGGCCCTATGGTTAAAATTTCTGACGATGGTTTATGTCTATTCACCTATTGCCTTGCTATCTTAACACCAAAGGATTTTGGTAGAGACTAGTTGAAGGTCTGGATCTCTTGTTGAAGTAACCAATCATTCACATCCTTACCAAAAGTGTGACAAACAATCCATATATAATATGCTACACTGCTTGTTTTATTCTTTTAGTCACATATGACCATAGATTTCAAATTAGTTGCTTAAGACTTCTTGGTGCATATGAAAACTAGGTGAGGGCATATGAGTTCATCAAACTACTGTTTGTATTTCAAAATTAGCATTAATAAATTGGGTTTTAAGCTGGACAAACATGTTTTTGTTGGATTATTTCCTATTAGCTGGTGATCTATGATTTTCTATTTAGCGGAGAGGCTCAATTATTTGTAGGTTTTTAAGTGTTACTTTTTGTTCATATCATATGTTTTCGTAGGGGGAAGACCTAGATTTTGCTTATGAAAGCATTTCAGCGTTTTCAACAAGGAGAGACAATCAGGAAGCAGTTTTTGGAGCTGAAGAAGGACTAAAAGAGATACGGTAAATTTACATACTTTGCTTCAGCTTTACCAAGTGATTTTTTCCCCAATGAACTAAAAACCATTCTAGTTTTATCATCACTGACTTCGTAATTCAAATGTCACTACTTTAAACTAGCATAGCAGTATGCGAAGATCGTCATGGGATCTGAAGTATAAACATACATAACTGTTTTAAAGTTATGTTTTCTCGTTTTGTGTATATGTAGCTCACAAGCTGAGATATTTTTAAATATAAAGTTATGTTTTCTCGTACACCTTGGAGCCTTTGGATAGGAACCCTGATATGATTTCCTAAAGGAAACAAGTAATTTTTTCCTGGGAAAATATAATGGATTTGAAAATCCAAGAACAAAAGCTATAGAAAACTAGGAAGGCGATAGAGATGGATCAATTATTCTAGTTGAATTGCATGGATTATCATAAGTCAAATATATGAATTGAATGGATCAACAGATCACCCTTTGAATTCTCATGGACTGATGACTTGGTCTTCGTATGTGACTTAGAATTATGTGCTCCATTGGACTCCATTGGACCGCCAGCAAAGTATATCTTTCCAAATCCAGACGTAGATTAACACTCCAAATTTTTAGCCCAAGCAAATAAAGCCTTTAAATTGGACGTGTTTTGTGTTAACTGAGCAAATTTAACTGTGTTTGCTAATGTTTTTGTTATTTTATTTAACAATGATAATTCATTTCGCCATTACAAGATTATCATGGATTCATGTTCTGATTTTTTTTCTTTTTTAAAGGGATGCTACTTTATCTTTTAAAGCAGAAGCCGTTGAACTTCAAAGACAACTTGGGCATCTACAATCTCAATATGACATGCTTAGTACACAAGCATCAACTTTAATTCAAGGGAAAAGGGCAAGAGTTGCATCAACTTCTGCTGTTAACGGATTACTAGCTACCATAGATGATAGTCTCTCAGCAAGAAACTTGGAGGTGCACACACAAAAATATAAATTACTATTGCTGATTGCTTTCTAAAAGATAATTTGATATAGTTTAATGCTTAATACGAGTTTAAAACTTGTTTCATTGTTACTGTAGATGAATGCAGTTCTTGGGCGGATTGCTTCTACAGCACAAGAATTGGCTCATTTCCACTCAGGGGATGGTACTATTTTAACCCATATAAAGTATTTTCTTGATACACTAAATAAAAGTCATTTTTCATGTCTTGATTTTCTGATACGCAGAAGATGGCATATATTTGGCATACTCTGACTTCCGTCCATATTTGCTTGCTGACTCGTCATGTATGAAAGAGTTAAATCAGTGGTTTGTTAAGCAACTAGACACGGTATACACCATATTTATGTTTTACTTTTTCCATAACATATGAGAGAACAGTGTAATGAATTCTTTTTTCAACTAAATACGAAATAGTGGTTTTCTACTTTTTTGCTCCTCTTAATGATAATACAAAATGACGCTTTGAATCAGGGTCCTTACCGTTTGGTGGCAGAGGAGGGAAAATCCAAATGTTCATGGGTCAATCTTGATGATATCTCCAATAACTTAGTGCGAGGTGATTGTCAGTTTCACCACTTTTTTTACTTCTGTTTGTCAGGGTTAAAACAGTCAGTTCCAGCATTAAAATGTTTTTCAATCGTATTCCAGAGATTCTAATTCAATTATGCTTTTTTTGTGGTTGTTTCATGATGAAGCCGACTCACAAAAATCACAACATCAACGTGTTTCAGAATTGCAAAGGCTTCGATCCATGTATGTATGCGCAATCATTTGATATTTTTTTTGTTCTTATTTCCTGATATTTGTCTGTACTTCTGTTGAATATGCAGATTTGGAACCAGTGAAAGACAATGGGTAGAGGCTCAAGTTGAGAACGCGAAACAACAAGCCATTTTGGTAACACTTAAAGGTCAAGTGAGCTCAGATGAAGCTCACATCCATCTTGATCTCCACTCACTTAGGTATATTATCACTATTCTTTTTATTTTGTCAGAGCATGCATGTATGTTGCAATATGTTGCTCATATTCATTTCTCGAAATAAAAGAAACATTGCTATGAACTTGTAGTAACTTATATCGCAATATGTTGGTTGGTGGTTTGCATTTGTTTCACTAGGAGAAAACATGTTGAATTGGTTGGAGAACTTTCAAACCTACAAAACAAAGAAGAGAAGTTGTTATCTGAGGTTTGCACTTGCTTGTATTGTTTAAATTTGGTTATCGTTTTTGCCACACTGGTCAAGTAGTAACTATTAGCAAATTGAAAGTGGGACAAACGGGTTAAGCACGTTGAAAGTTGGCCTCCACTGAAACTTTATGTTGTTTTAACCTGAACCCATTTTGATAATTATTGTCATGAACTATATAGTTTCTCAGTAGTAAGTATAAATATATACACTTCTCTTTTTTCCAGACTATTCCTAATTTATGTTGGGAGCTAGCCCAGCTACAAGACACATACATTCTGCAAGGTATGTATTTTGTTAAAGCTTTAAATGTGCTTATGAAGTTTGATTTATTTTTTTGTGTTATAAAAGCTATATGGAGAATGTAAATCGATCTGTAATTCAGGTGATTACGACTTAAAGGTCATGCGACAAGAATATTATATTCAGCGCCAGAAAACGGTATGTTTCATAAACTTGTACTATAGCCTTGATATACTAGCTGACAGATTGAATACAAAATAATATGAACATACAAACCTAAATAATACTTGAATATTACTAGGTTTCATCTGAAGCAAGTGCTACTATCCTTTATAACAGCTAACTGAAATTTTTTTTTCCTATTTTATATTTGACAGTTCATAAATCATCTGATTAACCACCTAGCAAGGCATCAATTATTGAAATTAGCATGCCAATTTGAAAAGAAGACAATGCTTGGAGCTTTTGCATTACTCAAAGTTATTGAGTCAGAACTCCACGGTTACCTATCAGCAACCAAAGGACGAGTGGTATGCATAACACCGTTTAGCCTATGTTTTATCTCATAACCGGTCAAAATTAATGGGAATATGTAAATATTACAAAGCGAAAGTCGCCCAAAGTGTAATTTTAATGCATAAAACCTCCTAAACCATTATATTTAAAAAAATAAAATATTTTTGAAATATTGTAATATTTATGATCATATTTGAGAGTTGAGGCACTAATTTATTATAAAATCTAAAACTTTGTACTAATTGTTTTTGACAAAATTCTGTTTTTACTTATATTTTTTTCCCTATTATGTAGGGCCGTTGTTTGGCATTAATTCAAGCAGCATCTGATGTACAAGAACAAGGAGCTGTTGATGATCGAGATACGTTTCTACATAGTGTCAGAGATCTTCTAAGCACTCATTCAAGTAAATTAAACTTTTATTAAGAAGTAATTATTAAATATTTGATTTTAGTAAAATTATGAAATCCACATTAGAAATAAATAAATTAAACTTTTATTAATAAGTAATTTCAATCTTTTCAATTAATGAGCTCTAACATCGTGAACAAACTTGCATTTCTTAAATTTTTCTTAGATGTACAAGGGGGTTTGTCAACATATGTGTCGGCACCAGGGCTCGTGCAGCAGATTTCCAGTCTTCAATCAGACCTCATGGTCTTACAATCTGACTTGGATAATGCTCTTCCAGAAGATAGAAGCAGATGCATCAATGAGTTGTAAGTCATCACATGGGTTGTCTCTGGATCAATAGTTGACACACAAACCTTTCTTTTAAAATATATTAGTAGTTAATGCGTTAAATAGCGGTGTAAAGTAGCTCAGCCGAGACTATGCTTAAGCTCGGCCCATTTCAACTCGTTAATAATTCTTCAAGCTAAATCTCGGCTCGGACTTAACTTGTTTCTTATTTATTGATTATATAACATTTATGCAAATACATGTTGACCCATTTTATCCTGTTTTAGATGAACATTACCCAAATGGACTCAGTCATAAGTAATAATGTACTTAAAAGTTGATAAATCGAATGATTCACCGCTAAGTATTATTCCCAGGTGCACTCTTATCCAAAGTTTGCAACAACTATTGTTTGCATCATCTACCACTGCTCAGCCAATTTTGACACCTCGGGTACACAATCCATCAATCTCTTTTACATATATAGTTTTAGAGAAAATTATTAAATTCTAACTTTCCTATTAAGCTTACAAAAATGTCATTTACATAGGACGATGCTATTTCTAAACTGAAAAATATTACCCGTTTCTTGTTTCAGACTCTAATGAAAGAGCTAGACGAGATGGAAAAGATGAATGCCAAATTGTCTGCTGCAGTCGAAGAAGTAACACACGAGCACAACAAGAAGAATGAGGTAATATACTAATTTGACCCAACACCTTTTTTCCAAACTTTTATATCAATGATAATTAATTAGTGTGTCAAATGTGATAACAAAATTTATATCGTATCAAAATTGGTACCCTGATACACTTTGGGTGACAGATTGTAAAGCATCACTCTCAAGAAATGGCACTTCAAAGGCAGGTTTTTGTGGATTTCTTCTGCAATCCCGATCGACTGAGAAATCAAGTGAGGGAGTTAACTGCAAGAGTTAGGGCTTTGCAAGCTTCGTAATTATGTGTCGTTCGTATGTTTTAACTAACAATGTGTGTTATCGGCTATTTGGTTTTTTTTCTTGTAATGTTTTATTATAACGCGTGGTTACTTTCTAGAGTTTACAGCCCTGAAAAAAGATTAAAAGTTAATACAGGAAGGTGAAAGTTACAGTATGTTTTGTGGGAGAAATAGGCAAAAGTCACAGTTCTCAGTGGGAGTGTATGACCGTTTAGTCGTCACTGAACCCTGACTTCTTACACGGTAAATTGTCAGTCAAACTTATTGTAAACAGTATGTCAAGAAAATGACTGGTTATCTGGTGTATTTAAATTTCGTGAAAATGTGAGATTATTGTATTTTTAAAAAGTAACATTCGAAGTCAATAATAGTTTAAATGGTTGATATTAGATACTTAATTTTATAAATAAGAGAATATGAACATGGGTTGATATACAAGCTTTTCTTTGGGTATGCACATGTCTAGCGCCTGAAGATTTTATACTCAAATAGTCAAATAATAAAGATGATCAGATGGGCTAATGATTTATAATATTCAATTCTATAATCAAATAATAAAGATGATTAGATTGGCTGATGACCCGTTATATCCAATTAATGTTGGTAAAAGTAATATGTGAAAGAAATTAATACAAGATATTGAAGTAGACATGCAATAATTTTATATTGTTGCTCATCAATGTTAGGCGTTTGGCCAGTGTCAAAAAGTTTGAGATCAAATGTGTATCGTATGATATATAATGTAATTGTGGTTGTCGAGTTGGATTTGTTGATGCTATAAGTGGGTGGGGAAAGACGACGGGTGTTGTTTATGATTTAGGGGGTTGTCTTTCTTCTTTTTTTATATTATTGAAAGTGTAAACAGTGACAACGGATGTTTATGATTTAAAGGGTTTGTCTTTCTTTTTTTTTTTATAATGAAAAAGTAAACAGTTATTTCACCTCATTTTAATAAACTATTTTTAACCAAGTCGGTAATAGACTATCAAAATTTTATGACTAAAAGCATAGTTTTTGATATTTAAGAACGAAGTTTAGAATATATTGTTTTTATCAATTCATGTCGTTTGGTCAAATACAAATATATTGTTTTAATCCAGTACACAAAAGATATGGTCGAATTTATATTTCCTAATATTTGAGTGGATAAAAACAATAAAATTAAACTTAACTTGGAAAGTTCACGTATGTTGAAAAGTTATTGAACTGCACACCTATCTTTCAATACAAGTTTCTTGCTCCTTTTGCATGTGCACCACCAATAAAAGGAAACACTCCACCACATTTTCATCTTCTTTTTCCTTTTCTTTCTTATTTTTCCCAAAAAGACAACAATCCCTTTTCACCTTGTCTAACTCATAATTGTCCATATAAGATAACCTAGACTAAGCTTTTGTATCTTGTAAGCAAAATCGATAACTTTTTAACTCTTGTGAAAAAGCATTCATATAAGAAAGGTTAAAGGTTGCTAAATTAATAAAGTTTCAACTTAGAAACTTCCTGTTGCTTATTTTATTTCATGAGTACTTTTAATATCCCCATTGAAATTTTATTAGCTTGAATTAACTCTGTTGATAATAAGACTGACAAAATACATTATGGCAACAATAACTTAGATTTCACTCGTGATAATTTAGTTTCACGCGTGATAATTTAGTTTACTAATATGTAAAACTAAAATTTAAACTTTTACAAATACTTTGTCTATTACTTATATAAAACACTCATCATCACGCCTTTTCTTATCCGTTGATTTAACGGATCCTTCATTTACTTGAGTTTTGAATCCATGAACATGACACCAAGCCTCCTAAATCATGGTTTTGACACCATCACTCGTCGACCCACCTATTCAACGACTTACTACTTCACTCCCCAAGTTATTGTTACTAACCATGTATCCCTCTGAGTCATAGTCCTCAACAACTCAAATCTTTCTTTTTCTTATTTCCTAGGGTGAGCATGAAATCAACAAACCCTTATTAACTTGAATAGTGATTCTACACCAGAAAAAAAAAAAAAAAAACTATAATACAATTTCTAAATATTTATATTTTCACCTTTATTGGAAATCATATTTTTGGCAGACAAATCCACTTTCTATTCATATAATACACCTTACTAATATAGTACACTTTAAAATATTTGTACAATGCCAACATAAATTGACAAGCAGGTCATACTCAAGTCACTTTCATATAAAGTGTGAGTAGTGGTATTATCAGAAGCCTGCAGATCAAAGGCATGCACCAGAAACTTTCATAATTATAGCAACAAACCATCACCTACTATAAAAAAATCCCACCTTTTTTACCCTTCCTCCCATTAATTTATATATTCCCCCAAATTTTAAATAAAAATAAAATCTTTATACATAATCACACACCATTAATTCATATCACATTCAAAATGGTTAATGGCCCAAAACTCATTTCTTGAATTACATCAAGTCAAACACAAAAGTATGATTACATCATAAACAAAAGAAACCATTAATCATCCTAATCTTCATCTTCTCCATCATCAACATCAACTTCATGTTCATTGTTTCCAACTTCATATCCATGGGCCATTTCACCATTAAGCTTTAACCCCACTATTGACATCTAACCTTTGTTCTTCCAAGATTTCAGATGACACAAGCTGCTTGCATGCACATTGAAAACAACCCCCAACTTTTACTCTTCTGCAAAACAAAAGAAAATCAATTTCAAAAGTCATTAAACCCAAAAAATCTTATACTTGTAATAATCTTTATTAAACCCTAAAAAACCGGGCTTGAATTTTTTTTCTACAAAAGTTTAAAAATATGAACAAGATTTGACTTGTGAGCGTGTTGACTTTGACTTCTTGGACCCACAAGTCATGTACAAATTGGACAAAACTGTATAACGTAAATCACGGGAATTCATTGGTGTCAGTAAACTCGACAACCGTGATGAACAGTGCCGGAGCAATACCCTTCTCGGCGGCGCACGGAGGAGCTCCGGCGAGATTTTATACAAGTCTTCGTCAACAGCCTTTGACTTCACTTTAACTTCAACATCACCACCATTCTTCAGCCGTTGCTCCGCCGCCGGACCACCCTTTCCGCCGTAGACGACGTCGTAATCGTAACCGTAATCACAATCCACCCTTGATTCCTTCTTCAACCCCCTCACTGGAGCTTTCCTCTGTTCAAATTCGACCCATAAGTCAAGACAATAGTAATACAACAAAATTAGTCAAATAACTTGTCAATGGAGGATAAGGATACTTACCCGACGGCGAGGGACGACGATCATCGCCGGAGTGACGACATTATTCTCGTAAAGATCTCCGGCGACGTAAAGATCACGATCTTGAGGGTAACTGTAGGTGTAACCGATGAAATTAGCAGTTTGTCGAGCTGATTCGAAGCATTGGGTGAAAGGGAGATGATTGTTGCAATCCCAGCTGCCAAACGGTGGAATGTGATTACCCTTGAAATCCTGCAAAAAACCATTGTTGTAATTTCAGAAAACTAGCATCAATTTGTTCGATAACCAGAAGTTCAACATTAGGGGGCTGGTTTTGACAAGAAGAGGAAGTAGAAGGGGGTGAAGTGAAACTTACATCCATTTTTTATACTTTGTGGCTTCTATTGTGGTGATGAGTGATGAGTGATGAGTGATGAGTGATGAGTGATGAGTGATGAGTGAAGTGGGAAAGTGAAGTTTGTTTTGGTTTATATAGGATGAAGGGGAGATGTGGGTTTGAAGGTGAAATTGTGATGTTTTAGGGATGGTGATGTGGGTGGGGTGTACATTGTGCATTGAGAGTTGTACATTTTGGGGGCATTTGGGTAGGGGTAGAAATGTAAATGGACATTGAAAAATGACATTGAGCTATGGTATGGTGATAGGGATAGGGGATGGATATGTAGGGAATGTGTAAAATAGGGGCTAAGTAGGTAAAGGTCAAACACACTGTTCATGGAAGAAAAATTGGTTATTACAAATATTTTATTATTTTAGTTATAATTATTGTTTTTTTAAATTCTAAAGAAATATATTATTGATTTATGCACATATATTCTTAAACATTTTATATTATTGATTTATATATATATTATTGTCACCTCTTAAACCCTACCCATAAAGGGCATTGTTTTTTAAGGACATTGTCTCTTTAGAATATAAAGAAATATATTATTAAAAGCCAATAAGATTTTATAATAAAAAATATAGCTAATTTAAACAAATGTATGTTTCATAATTTGTAACTTGTTTGATAAATATTATAATTTATTTTGGTCAAAAATTCAATTCAATTGCAAATATCTATAACTATTTATAGCGTTCAAGTATCAAAAGATAAAGTCACACTATCATTAGAATAGTGTGAGACTAGATAACCTTTGAAGTGAATATTACAAATCATGAACATAAGGGGTATACACAAACTTCTTTCACTATCACAATTACAAAGGTAACTTCTATCAACTCTAAAACATGTTAGTTTTCTCATTGTTTCATCAAATTAATGCATAAATTTAATTCATCCTTCCCCACTTCGAAGGTACAATGGACCATTGTTGACCTCATTAGACATTACTCATTATAATGTCATGGGCCATTTTAGCATTGGTATTTAATTATTCTGATATTTTGATTTGAAAAGATAAAAAGATAGTATGTACTTAAACAAATAAAATAGATAATAAATTAATTAAAAAGTGTCATAGGGTGGGGAAACGGGCAAAGGTTTGAAAAGCATTTAAGAAAGTGAGGGTGACAATTCAACAAATTGATTTTGGTTTAAACAAAAGACACAACATCCACAGGCTTTTTCTTAACTTCCTGCCTACCATTGCTAATTTTATATATTCTCATTTAATTATATTAATAAAATAATAGATGGAACTAAATATAACTATTAACATGCTTTAACTTCATGTTAATTGTGTAAAGTACATCTATATCATGTACAAAATTGCATCTAAAGTAAAACCATTCATTAAGTGGTGATTAAACATCAAAATTATTTTCACTTTACTTTGAGTTACTAATACTAAAAGTTTCGAGTTTAGCTCAACCCATGTCAAAAGTTTTCTATTTTGAAGAGTCGATACACGAATCATACTGCAAGTAACACTGAGTTTATTTGGTTTTAATTTATCAATGATTTATCTTTGATTTACATGCATTAAAAATCATCACTAGTATTTAACCTAAAACAGTCAAAGCTAAATCATTGCCAATATGAAAAACAAAACAAATCATCATTTCAAATCATTTTACAAGTACATGTAGTTTAGACAGGTTTAGTGACTTCATATCATCCGAACCGGTTTTAGTAAACTCGTGTATTACACAGGTTGATCAAATAAAATATTTAATAAAATACAAATTTATTAATTATAAACTATATTATAATATAAGATATGGTTAAGGACTATAAGTAATAAAATAATTTTATTAACTTTTTAAACTTTTATTTTAAAACTATTCTTTGTTTTTTTCCAAAAATAAATTAGACATTTTGTTTAAAAAAAACCATTATAAAAATATATTTAAAAAAATTTGATATTTTTGAAAAGATTCTTATTTTATAAAATTTGTTTATCTAGAAATAACACTAATAAAAATATATATTTTTTAATTTACTTATAAAACTATTTTAGATCTAAAAATAATTGAATAATATTATTATTGATTAATATAATTATTTAATAGATGTGGAAAACAGAAAATTTTTAATTAGAATGAATGCAATACTCTCACGTGTCTTTTATAGATAACTTTTTATTAAAGTACAATGATCAGTTTGATGTTTTTACATTTATTTATTTTTATAAGTTGAGAGATTCTCAGAATCTATAATATTGAAAATAGGTTGAGTTATGTTTTCGTAAAAAGATAAAGTAAAAGTTACATATACTAACTTTTTGTAGTATTAAGTAAAAACTATAAAAAGAAATCCCGTTCTATTTTCTTTTTATATGTCAAAATAGCTTTAGTAAAATCGTATTATATATATTGAATAAATAAAATATTAATAAAATAAAATTTGATCGATTATAAAATAATATTCTAAGATATGATATGACTAAAATTATAAATGAATAAATACAATAAGTAATAAAATAATAATATCAACATTTTAAACTTTTGTTTTTAAATTTCTTTGAATGCAAATACAAATAAACATTTTAATCTAAAACAAACTGCATAAAAATGTTTTAAAAATTTTCTTATTATAACTTTTAGTTTCATTATTTTTGGTTTATAAGAAATTTACTTTCTAAGAACATTATGAACTTGATGTTTTAGAAAAAGTTTCTTACTTTATAAAAATTAATTTATTTTAGAAATAACATTTATAAACTATTTCTTAATTTATTAAAAATTAATTTTAATTTAAAATATTTTAAATATTATTAGTAATTAAAATAATTATTTAATACGAGAGAAAAATAGGGAAATTTTAGTGATAATATATATGATGCTATAAAATTTTCTATATTTTTTTATTAAAGCAGTAAGATGTGTCTACATTACCCTAAAGATACATGTGTGTTTGATTTATAGTAAAGAAATTATGTTTTTATATGCAAATTACATATTTGCTCAAACTAATGTGATACAACGAGTTATTTCTTTTTAAACTCCAACGTCATAAAACAATAAGTTAGCTTTCTTATTCTTTCTCGTAGTTGTACTCGAGCTTTTAAAAAGTTGATGTTAAGTAACTCATAAACAACTTGGACTTGTTTCCACCCTAATTACATCAACAGCCATCAGTCAATATAGTATCAAAGTAGTGTATCTTATCAAAATTATTATAGGGTATGGATATTTAAACACCCCAAAATTATTAAATAACACTCTAAATTTCTATACTTGTCGCATAGCTCCATACGCATCGTATAGGGTGGTCGTATAGCCCTATACGGGGCATATAACCCTTCTAACGACCCTTGAATTTTTCTTCGTAGTCAATGTCAAAATTTGCTATACGCGTCGTATAGCCTCATATGTGACGTATATGGGGTCGTATATGGCTATATGGGGCGTATAACCCTCTGACAGCCCACCTGAATTTTCCTCGTTTTCAGTGTTTTCGACCCTATACGCCGCGTAATCGCGTATGGACCCATCCGCGACGTATAGAATGATGTCAATTTATTCAAAGGGGTGTCTTAATGTTAGGATCCTTATTATAAACACAATTATTCAGTTATATAAAAGTTGAGTGATAATATATAGGTTATTAATTATAAGAGAAGTGTAAGACAATTATATGTCGGGGAATATGTGGTCAACGTTGGACTTCTTATGCTCGCAAACGTTAAATCTAGGCGGCTCTGAGCTCTCAACCCTATGATCAAATAATTTACGTAGATTTTGTAAACTATGACCAAAAATATAGTTAAATGCATCCTAAAATAATAATCATATTCCCAATAAAAATGAACTTGGAAAGTGATGGCTCGTACCGGCATAAGGTTAATATATGTTCTCCAAAATGTCAAACCCTGTCATTACTTTACAAGACTTTATGCCTAAATAACCGATCACATTCTCCAACATTCCATTTCTTTAACACTTTATTTAACATTTTCGAAAAAGGTTAGTTATATTATAAAGGATAACAATATATCTTCCTATTTAAGATACAAACAAAAGCCTGATATAATTTTTGTTAAAAATAGTATAGTATTTCAAATACAAATATTTTTTTTGGTTTTGTATGTTACACAGTAACATACTGATAGCGTGAATAATAAGAGCGATACAAAACGTAGAAAATCAATACCGTTATATAATTGTTTTTTTTATCTATGTCTCAATCTCTATAATACGTTTCATTTGTGTGATTAATCACATTAATTCCATTGGCTGCAATATGAGTAACGAAGTTCACAAATGGAATAATAATAAATTTAGATATGCTTGAAATATGTAATACTCCAAGTGTTGATAGCTATAAATTAAAAATGAATTGGATACATACAGTCAATAAATGGTGATGGGTACAATTGTACAAAATTGGGCAGAATGAATTAATGATAAGGTACAAAATGAAATGAAGAGTAAAATAAGGAAAACTGGATTTGATTTTGTTTAGAATCTATCTGCTACTCCTACTTAGACTATTGGTCGCTTTTAAAGTCAACAAAATCTTTTTGTCCTTTAAACTGGTCAATGTGGCTTTTGTCACCACAACCAACGCAACCACCTTAAAGCCTCGGGTCCTTTTACTGTTACCTTTTACACCAAGGGAAATTTGTAACTTTATAAACATAAGAGTGTCGTTATAAATAATGTATTAATGCGTATTACAAGTAGTAAGAATGTCATAATAATTGTTAGTTTGTCAGGCTTAATCCTATAAGATGAATGTTTATGTCTTATATGTAAATCTACTATTGAGTATTACCTTTGTTCGTGTGTTGTCAATTTATTGTTATGAATACGTCTTCTATTTGATTTATGTTTTCTTTTGTTGGAGTTTGATTGTTTGTAAAATTTTGATTACTTTTTGTTTAAATATAAATTAATGACTAATAAACTCAAGAAAAAGTAATAAGTACACTCGAACATAAATCATGTATAATGTTATCTTTAGAATTGACATACGTAATAAACAAATAAACAATAAAGATATATCAGATAAGAGAACTACCAAGCTTCACATGACAAATTTTATTCTTCATGCCACTAATATATTAATACGAGAAGACTTATAGACGTTGTTGTTTTAGCAAAGCAAAAAATGTGTGAACATCAACATATTCAACATAAATTAAAAAACACACAATCATTTTAAGTCTAATAACTAAAGGGGGAGTGTTGTAAACATATTGATAAAGTGTATAATTGCTAGAATATATTTTGAAATATAATTGAATATAAAATGGCATTTATATAAGAATTGAATGATACCAAAAAGGATTTAAGATATAATTTTGTTTGTTAAAGTTAGGTCAACTGAAGACACCCCTCGGTAGTAAAAGTGATGTGGGGAACAGTTCCCCTGCTCCATTGTTACCATAGAGACGCAGATAAAGGTGACGGGAGCATTTAATTCATAAAAACTTATTATTATTCAGCAATATACATTTACAGTACGTATTTATTTAACAAATTACATCGAAAATTTAAATTAAATATTTAAGTATATTAATTTAATCTAAACTATCATTCATATAGCTTAATGCCTGTTATCATATCATATATTTTGAGCGAGGAGAGTTTAACTATAGGCCATAAATATATACTTGTAGCTTGAACGTGTAAACGGGTTAGACGCATTGGTATATAAAATACACATGTAATGAAAACCCGCACACATAATTTTAATGTTAGACACGTTGTTAAGATTGCGTTAAAAGCACTCTTGTTATATGTTTTATATATTATATGTTATATACAACATCCGTTATCTCACTTTTTTTTTTCCTCAATTCATCATCCTCTTATCTATATTATATATCTTTATCTTTATTATATTTAGCATTACAAGTGTTTCATAAGTTTACCTAGTTTTTTTTTTTTTTTTACTATTGGGGCGTCGTTGTACACGGTGCGATAAAGTATAAAATGCAATCAACCTATTTTGTTTCCGAACTAAATTTATATTGGCACGTATAGTAATTCTAATGTATACCGTCGAATGATAAAATATTATATTTGAAATGACTCCAAACAAAATTTACGTTTAAACATACCTCAACTCAAAACGCATATAAAAACAAGCACGTGCGGCAACGCCGTGTGTGTGGCGTGATAAAATACAGACAACAATCGAGCGGTCTCGTTTCCAAACTAAATTTATGTCGAAATGTAAAGTAGCTTGAAGTTATAACGTCGAATGAAAACGTATAATATATGACCCGACTCGTTTCCCCATAAAATTTACGTAAAAACACAAACCAATTCAAAATATACTTGAAAATGAACACGAAAACGTTTTATTTTGAGCTGGCTTGTTTCCGAATAAAATTTATATTAAAACGTAGACAAACTCGAATTTATATCGGCAAGTAGATACAAATAAGAACATAAAAAAATTGTTATTTTTGGTAAATATGTATAGAGGGTAAACCTAAGCGCGACGCAACGCGTTTGGAACCTTGTTATGGGCGTTGCGCCGGTGATATTAACGTGGTAAGTACATAAAAGAAACATGTGAAGTTGTGATAGTTCGGTATAGATAGAAAAGAATATCATGCCTTAGACGTTGTGGCGTAAAGAAAACCTAATATTAAAACGACAAAAACACTCAAGAAAATAAAAGAAATTAGAGAAGAAGAATACTAAAAGTGTAAGAAAAAACAAAAACTGGGAACGGTGGAGATTCGAACCAAAGGCTGTTGACTAAAACCACAAAGAACTAACTAATTTAGCTAACACAAACTTGAATAAGGATATTAAAACAACAGATATAAAAAACTAGAAAAGAAAATTCACTAACATTGATTTTTAAGTATTAGTTAATACATAACAATTTTAAGTGTAACTAGAATTTTAGCTCGCGCGTTGCCGCGGGCTCTTTTGAGTTTGAATTGTTTATGAAATTGAGATCCACACGTAGTACCTAAGTTTAGATAAATAATAAAAGAATTAAAATAATATAAAGAGAAACAGAAATCCAAATATAAAGAAAAAGCAAAAAGATATATCGTTGAAAAGTTGGAGAGAACTCCTTAAAACAAAATAAAGATAAAAAAATTTATTTTTCTGTGCCAGTAAATAACAAAAAATTTTAAATAAAGTTAAGAAGATAAAAATCGAAATATAAAAAAAAAGACAAAAAAAAAAAAATTATTGAAAAGATATACAAGATTTGAACTTAGGTAAATCTATGATAACTTTAATAACTATTGTGTCAATTCTTTTGATCTATAAAATAAAAATTCAAAGGAAACAAAGTGTATATAAAATCATTAGATGATGGCTTCGATCTTAGGAACGCGCATTTAGAGACGGTGGCCAAACCACTGAACCATAGATAACAATTTGTCCTAATTAACATGTAAACTATAATTTTAAACATGAAAAAATAACTGTTAACGCAGAATCACGGATCTTATTTGTTTTAAATCTTCTACTCAATTTATCGTAAATTTTTTTGCTTGACTACTTTTTAACATCAATCAACATTATCTTCATTAATGAAAAAATATATATTATATTGCACGAGCTATTAGAAAAATGAAAAGTAAAAGTGCGAGTGTAAACATCAAGTCGGGGCCCTGTATTGAATTTTAGTACCATGATGTTCCACTGTTACATAAAGTTCCTTTTTCCTTTTCAAATTTACTTTTCTTCATATATATGCGTGCGATTTTATATATGGGAATATAAGAAAACTTCTGTGTAGAAGAAAATAAAAAAAAAAGCTTCTAAATCAATAAGATGCTATATTTTTATTAGGTTAGAGCCCATGTAATACATAGATGGAAAAATTAAAACATATTAATACCATTAGTTTTATAAATATTTTATTTTTTAGATGTTATTAGCTATTGGTAAAATAAAAATATAATAAATATCTAAAAATTATAACAAATAATAAAATTAAAAATTATTAAGCTATATTTAAAGATAAAATGTGTTTGAAATCATATAATTTAGTATGTATTAATAAGTTATTGTAATAAGAATATATATATTTTAAATGTTTGATAGTTTAATTTACTTATTTAAAATAATTATTATTTAATACGAGAGAGATAAAAAACACAAATATACATATGTTTGTTTTAACATATTTTAGTAAAAAAAAAGTCAAATTAACTGTTATTATAATTTTCGTATTTATTATAAGAGAGAGAGACGAGAAATAATTTTTTTGATATGCTTGAATGATGACATGTGTTATTTGATATGATGAAATGATGACACGTGTCTCAAAAAAATATTCTATTCTATATGTTATAGATTACAGATTTATTTTTGTTTTATTAAATATATTAGTTTAGAAACGTGTGTACTACACGGTTAGAATAACAATATATAATTTACTAGTTATTTGTTAATATTTAAAAATTATAAAATAATTTTTGACATAAATTATGATTGATATTACGTATAATTAACTACATTGGGTGAAAAAACAATAAGAATATTTTTTCAAACTTTCATTTTTTTAAAAAACTTTTGCTTTAAAAAAGTTTGTTTTTTTAAACACTCTAATTTTTTTAAAAATGCTTTTTCTAAACAATGCCATTTCTTAGAATTTTCTTGTATTAAAAAGCTTCAGATTTCATAAATTTTGTTTTTAAAATAATTATGCTTTTTTAATAAAAAACATGTTTTTAATTTATCATAAATCAGTTTTATAATTTTGAAAATATAAAAATAATTATCAACTTTTAATGTATTATTACTGGTTAACTTTTATTTTAGTGACGATATGTGTTCAAATCTCAGGTAGAGTTTATGCAATTATGTGCACAGTATAAAGAAATATCATGTGACTTATAAATATTTTGGTTTATTAGTAGAGATATACATATAAAACCCTTTAATATATTATTATAATTTATTTTATAATATGTCTTATTAACTTTATACATCAATAGAGTTGATTGATATATAAATTGTCGCGTATTATGATGTCTAATGGTTTTTATCTACTATTTTAGTTAAGTACAAATCACCTTTGTTTATAATGTTTAATATTAAGAATTTTAACCGTAAGAGTTATGATAAATTTAAAGGTTTGCTAGGTTTATTGGTTTAAACATAATTTGTTTAATCAACCTAATTATCATCAACGCTAAGGTGTAGTTTGTTTTTTCAAAGATAAAATTTCTTTAGTCTGCGAATTATATCTGTAAATATCTGTACAAGAATAGGTGGATCAAAACTTTGTAGTTTGCAAGAAAAATATTATTTAATTTTTAACTTTTGCAAACTGCTAAAATAAACTGATTTTTTATACTTAAAAAAGAGCAACGGCAGTAGAGGCGATGGAGGCGACGGGTCTGCGGGAGGTGGAGGTCTACGGCGGAGGTGAGGGTCGATGAGTCTGCTGGGGGTGAGGGCCGACAGATTTGTTGGAGGTGAGGGCAGGAGGTGGGTGGCAGACGCCACGGCACAGATTAAAAGGGTAAAAAATATATTTTCTGAAAAAATAAACACCACCTAGTAGCTTGTTGCTGTTCCATTACGCTTGTTTTAGAGGTGAACATAAGCTGAATCAGTTGATCGAAACAACCGAACCAATACTAAATCGATTTTATTATGGATTTATCGAAAATTAATAAGCGGACCATTTTGCTACTACCGGATGCCTGGAAGTCTGGAACCCATTAAACTCGAGTAAAAAATCATCTATTTTGGGCTTAATAATATTCTTGGGCCAAATGATACCAAAAGCTTTTTGTTTGTTATTTTTTGGGTTGAGTTGAAGTTTGAAGAATGGCCCAAGTTGACGATCGTTAGGTACAAGATAAAGATTAGTTAATAACTCACATGGTCCTTAAGGTTCGATCAAGTAACATGTTTGGATATAAAAGAAAAGTTACTGGTTTGAGTAACTAGTTTTAATTTTGTAACAAGTTTGGGTACGTTTTTTTGAATGGCCAACGAATACTTTTAAGCCCAGTCACCCGGGTAAACCCAATGGCGAAAGGCCACCCACGCCCGCGAACACAGACAGCGCTGGTGACTCGACCCCGCTCACCAATCCAGGGGAAACCCACCACCCGAATGCCCACTGTGGTAAAACCCCTCGCTCACTTGAAGCATATTACACCAAGTGAGACTCTAACCCATGACCTTCACTTTGAAAAGCCATGGGATGCTTTCTCCCAAACCAATTGATCTAGGGCTCATTGGCAACAAGTTTGAGTATTAAAGCTAATTTTTCACCCTAGTTCAACATACGTTAACGAAAATAACAGGTTTAGATATTAACATTTCACTCTAATTTAATAGTTTGCTTTAATACACAAACTCATTACACAATTAAAATTATTACCCAACATGCTACTATTTTATTTTGTTTCTAAACCTCCTTCTTTGCCTAAACCACATATGCAATCTGTGTAGTTAACTCTAAAGATTAAAATTTTGGTGTTAAAGCAATTTTAGTGAGAAAGTAAGCATCCTTGAAGACCGATAAGTAACCTACTTTTTTCTTAAGCCCTCCCTAACTCGATGCACGAGAATCAGGGGAACTATAATAGCTTTTAAAAGACGATAACGATTGATAGTTGGTTTTTTTAAGTATTTGGAATCAAATTTATTGGCTACATGACATTGTACCTTGTAGAAAACGAAATGCAAATAGAAATTAATTGATCCATAATGTCTTTAATGTAAATTTCAACAAGAGAGGAGGGGCCAAAACATGAATTAGGGTCAAGATAAAATAGTATGTTGTCATGATGGGAAGTATTAGATGTCATTGCAACAAAAGCACATGTCAATCTTTGTCAACCAACAGCCTAGATATATAGGACGATATCATAAATACCAAACAAGAATACCAATAACTTCATGAAAGACTCAAACAAATCTATCATATTCTGTGTTTTATACGCGTATTTAAGTAAGTTCAGGCTTAAATATCATGTTGAGCCTGAATTGATCAAAATTTATTGCTCTAATTGTTTAGCTTTTCTAATTGCCAAAACAAGCAAATTTGAGTGGACTCGCAAAAATAAGAGATAAATCATCCCATAGCCGGTTTTAAGGGTTATTAATGAGTACTTGTTTTATATATTTAGAGTTTAAATCTTTTTAAAAAGATTTTTCTAAGAACTACTTTATCCATTAAGTGCAATACCTATATTGATGAGTACTTGTTTTATATGTACTTTCTTTGGTAATATTTTCCTTTTTCATCAATATGAGAAGGAAGAATTTCTTTTTAATTCTTTATTTTCTTATTTATAAGGAGGTCAAACCTATACAAAAAGCATGGCTATTATCTCAATAAAAATTACATAAAAGTTCTAAGATTATAAATTGAGTTGTTTCTGACATTGACATGAAACCAATTGGTTATTTGATTCAGACAGTTCTGTAACCCAACGGTGATGAAGTATGATATGTGCCGAATAGCGCCCGGGGACCAACATAAGACTTTGATTAAAAGATAATTAATGTTAAGTTATGAGATTAGTTGGGATGTCTTAGTATTAAAAGGTCTTAATGTTTGTAGACTAAGAGGCATAAAATGGGTCTACCATGTTCAATTTTGTAACTATGGAAAACAATGTTTCATTGACTTCTAAGCTCTCTTATCATGCACTTGGTGTGTTCTATGCATGTCCAATCATCCCCACGCTCACTCAAATATTTGATGTGCTATGTGGCTTATTATTTAACTAACATTTTTTTTACTTAAACACTATATAATAGGGGTGTGCAAATGTCAGTTCGGTTCGGTTTTCATGCATCACCGAAACCGATAACCGAAGTTCGGTTATTAAAAAATCAACCACCGAAACCGAAGATCGGTTCGGTTATTTCGGTCAATATGTCGGTTTTCGGTTCGGTTTCGGTTATTTTGGTTAATAACCAAAAACCAAACTTTGAGTAAATTAGCAACTAGCATAGTGAGCCAATCAACATGGTAGTTGAACCTTTGTAATGTGGGATAGAAACAACATCATCACATGCAATGGTTATAAGCTTTTAAACACTTTAGGTATTAGATATGTATAAAAACCTATGTGTCATATGTCAATACCTTATTTTTCATTTATAATCTTTTTTATTATAATAGTTTATCACAAAGTAACCTTAAAGATACACAAAAATGGAGGTATAAAAGCTAAAAATACATGAATATATGAATGGTTCGGTTCGGTTTCAGTTAATTCGGTTAACCAGGGCACAAAACCGAAACCGAAACTGACTTTCGGTTAATTCGGTTTTTGGTTATTTCGGTTTTCGATTAATTTTGGTTCGGTTTCGTCGGTTATTGGTTCGGTTTCGGTTCACGGTTCGGTTTTTATAAGCTTACATTTATAAAGATTTAAACCTATATTATTTTTATGAGAGACCATTATAAGTATCACTAGACTAACAGACCATGTTTAAATGTACTATCTTAATTTTACTCTAAATTTTCATCACTTGCATAATACATGTCATGTTTATTTGGTTAATATTTTACTCTATAGTAATTAATTGATTAGAATAAACGTAAGATATGTCTACATAAAACTGGTTTCTATAATAAATGGTATTTGACATGACTTGTACAAAGTATTTAATACGCCACACCACCACACATGTATTTTTAGGATAGGGATATATATGCCTCCGTCAAATAAAAATTCTTATTAACACACTATTGTAATTTATTAAAAGTTATAATCACATAGTTTGTTGCTTTAGATATAGACAACTTGGACGCATCGTTATTTTTTAGTCCAATCTAGTAACTGTTTTATATGCGCTATTTTACTTATGTCAGGCGCACCTTGTATTTGAACAACTAAAATGTATTGTTGAAACTAGTTTAGAGACATTGTTATAATAACTAATGTAACATTTAGAAAAAAATATATTTAAAAAATAATGATACTATAGTTGAATTAAGATAATAATTAAACTTTTTTGATGTCATTGTGTAAACTTTTGTTTTTTTAAATTAAGTTTAAAAGTTAATGAAATGAAACTATGTTTAAACCAAAAGGTGAATAATGAAGCCAACCTTTTAACCCTTTCAACTCTTTATAACTTTTTATTATTTATTTTTTTACCATCTCATGTTTAGTCATTGAAATTAGAAGAATTAGCAGCTTCATACCCTTAATTAAAACAAAGTTGTTGAATTTTAATAATCTTAATTTTTATTTATTGGTCATGATTAATTCCAACTTAGGAAATCTTTACAAATACTCTCAATTTTAAACTTATTTTTCTTCAATGATCTATTACTAACTGAGAGTTAATCACAGTTAGTTTTTTTTTGACGAAATGGGGTATATTTTGAGCCATTTTTCAATTATGCCATCTCCCAACTTTTATTAGTTTTGTTTTTCGGCGTCTAGCTTCCATCATCACCTGAAATCTACCTCCAACGATTCAAGTGGTTCAATTTAGAATGTAAAAATTGATGGGTTTCAAGATGCATAAGTTTCAAATTGATGGATCTGATTGTTGATGTCAATTTTCTGCTTAGTGTTTTGGCCATATAAGTAGTTAATGTCATAAAAAAACTAGTGGTGCTAACTATCACTTAGTAAATAATCATTGGAGAAAAATAAGTTCAAAGTTGAGAGTGACTGTAAATATTTCTTGAGTTGGAATTATTTCCGGCTAATAAATGAAAGGTGAAATTATTAAAATCCAATAACCCATTAAAATATGAACATATTCAAATTTTATCTAGAAATGCATGCACACTTAGTCACTTATCTACATATACATGCATTATATGTAGAATAGTATATAAGATTCTAGCAATGGACCATGTATAATAACTTTCTTGAATATTCTTTTTTGGTATATTATCTTTGAATTGTTGTTTGGGATGTTTTACAACAAATATATGTTCTTATTTTCTATCATATAGCATGGGTAAATATAGTGTTATCATCATCATCATATTTTGTTTACATGAAGAAAAGGAGGGCAGGATGAGACCCCGGGCCATCTGTCACATAGACAATACTCTCCTTTGTCTTTTCATCCTTGGGTGGGTCTTCAAATTAGATATCCGGATTTTTAAACATTTTATATTTATGGATATTCAAAAATTTTAAATCGTGAACTTTACTATTCGAATCTGAATCCAAAATTTCAAATATCTAACTTTCATATATTTGAAAATTTTAGATTTGGAATTTGAAATCCGATTTCTAAAAAGATATGTATTATTTAAGAACTTTTATACAAATTTAATAATTTTCATCAATAATTCTTCCAGGTATCCGTTTTTTTTAGAATATATGAAATGTCCAAAATTTCTAATTAGGATGATTTAAAAGAATCCAAAATTACGAAAGTCATAGATTATATATCTCTGTGTGTGTTTAATTAGGATGCTTTAAAAGAATCCATTATATTTTACTATTTAACTAAAAAAAGTATCTAAAATAGAAAATATAAAAGTTTGCATATCAGTATTGATTGATGTAAAGGATAAATACACATATTAAACAGTCATTATGTTATGTTATAAAAAAAGAAAGTTTAAAGGTGAAAGTTAAAACATCAAAGGAATTTTCATAGTCTTAAGGGGCTGTTTTGCAGCCTATTAATCAGCTTATTAATGGTTCAGATGTCTGAATGATTCAGCACTTAATGATTCAGATTGATTGTTTCGCGAGTAAATGTCTGAATGGTTCAGACATTTGCCTCTGAATGGTTAAGCATTATACTAATGCTGAATGGTTAAGAGGTCTAATACTGAATGGTTAAGAACTCTTATCTGAATTGGTCAGATATTTGCCTTTGAATAGTTAAGCGATATACTAGCTCTTAATGGTTCAGACCTTTTAATGGTTCAACACTTAATGGTTCAGATCTCTTATTGGTTCAGCACTTAATCATTCAGATATTGCCAAACAGCACTTAGTATAATAAAATAAGGTAGCATTTGGTATGCAGAAAGAAGAGCCGAAATGAAATGAACCATTGAGTTTTAATGAAAAAAGACATGTTTGTTTGGTTAATGTAATGTAATAAACTATTACATAGTTATTCTATTTTCTCAAATTCATTCCATCCATTCTCTTTTTTTTCATTCATAAAATTTATTTCCTTCTTCTATCATTTGTCATCAAACCAACTACTGACCCACTACAACAACCCATCGGCCACGGCAATGTCGTCGCCACCAACCACCGGCCAACCGCGGCGTAGCCATCCACCGTCCACCACCGACCACTCGTGGCACCACGCGCTAAACAGCGGCCACCGTCGACGCCGTCAACCACCAGCCGCCATCGCCGTCGCCAACAACCGCCACCGAGAACTATTACTACCATAACCATTTTTACATTTCATCTTTTTGTTTTTTCCGACCTAACAAACAACACAAACTAATGATTTATTTTATTTCTAAAGGGGTAGCCAAACACGACAATGGAATGTAATGATTTATTTCATTTTCTCATCGTCCATTTCATTTTTTCATTTATTTCATTACTTCGTCCATTTCATTACCGCATACCAAACAGACCGTAAGGGTTAACCTATTGCTTATTATTGTTTTAGGTTGACCACGGACTAGTAACACTTCTATATAATATTTTGGAATAAAAAACAATCTTACTTATATTATATGATCTACATGTACATTTGATTTCATTTATAAAGAGTATACATTTTTTCTGTTCTATTTATAGTTATTATTATGAGTCAAATTAAGAGAAAAGAAAATGTAAATCTTATTGGTTAGATTGTTAATTTGAATTATTATCAATTCATAAGTTAAAATTTGAATTTATTATAAATCAATTACTTTTTTCTTAAAGAAATTTGGAATTATTCAATCCACAATTCTGCAATCTAGGCGTCAAATACAAGTGTAAATGAATTTAAATATTTTACACATAATAGTCTATCCGTCATTGTTTGTTCAGTTTATTTATAGCTCCAAAAGTTAAAAACATGTTGTATTAAGCGATATACTAGCTTTTAATGGTTAAAACCTTTTAATGGTGCAACACTTAAGGGTTCAGGCCTATTATTGATTCATCATTTAATTATTCAGATATTGCTAAATAGCCCCTTAGATATGTGTCATTACTAAAATGAAAGTTAATCATTAATAATACATTAAATGTTAATAATCATTATTATATTTTCTAAATTTTAAAACAGATTTTAATTAAAAGCATATTTCTTTTTATTAGAAAAAGTGGTGGTCTATACGTACCATCCTCTCTTACTTGTCATACACTCATACCCCCACCTCTAAAAATACTTTAAAAATTTGCATATTTCCCCCTTAAAAGTTAAAAATATATTTACATCCACTTTTTCTTATTATTTTCCTCCTTAATTCTCATACACCATGTAAAAAAAAATCAATTTTGTGTTTTTAAAGGTAACTAAAAAAATTTAAAAACGTATATACTTGTTAAAACATATATGCACTTATAAATGCTAATTGTTCAATTCTTTTTTGGTTAGTGTTGTTTATTATTACTATTGATTAAAAAATATTTTTATAAAAATAAAAAGAAATGATTTTTAAAAGTATAAAAATGCGTTTTCAGAAAAAACTTTTAGTACAAATTAAAAAAAAAATTATTTTCAAAAAAACTTTCAGTGCAAATTAAAAGAATAACAATATCTTTTCAAAAAGCTATATAAAAGAATATATATTAAAACTAAAAAGGTTTGAATCCCACTTGAATTATTTACATTTAGCCTTTTTTTATTTTACGTGTTTAATAAAATTTAAGAAAAATTCTAATTAAAATCAATATATTTTATTGACTCGCATTTCAAAAGTTATTATAAAATATATGATAAAGATATAATTAAATAATTTTATTTTAGAAGGATAAACACTAAAAGGTTTAAATTGTATCTATTTGAAAATTAAAGGGGGGAGTATAACAAGTAAAAATAAATATAAAGGGGGTATATATAGCAACAGCCTTAGAAAAATAATAATTTTAAGAACAAAAATTTATGAAATAAGAAGATTTATTAATACAAAGAACTAATTAAAAATGAAATTGTTTAAAAATCAATTTTTTTAAAATAAAAGTTTTTTAAAGATGAAAATTTTTAAAAAA
This sequence comes from Flaveria robusta, assembly GCA_025506415.1. Lineage (NCBI taxonomy): Eukaryota > Viridiplantae > Streptophyta > Magnoliopsida > Asterales > Asteraceae > Flaveria > Flaveria robusta. The sequence goes on from CM046472.1 coordinate 24,050,382, forward strand.
ATATTATAATGGTTATATTAGCTAAAGTAGTTAATATACATAATTTTAATATAATTTATTAATACAAAGAACATAATTTTATTTTATAATTTTTAAATATTAATAAATAACTATTAATATAATATTTTATTCAACCTAATTTTTAAACTAGGTTGAACTATAGAAAAACTAGGATTTAGTGACCTTTCGTAAATATTTAAGGTATGTTTGGTATGATGTAAGAGAATGGATGATGAAATAAAATAAATGAATGAATGAAATGGATAGAGTGTTGGTAGTGGTAGTGTTGCCGGTGGTGGTGGTGGTGGTTGTGGTGCTGGGGTAGATGTTGGTAATTGGTGGTGGTGATCGGTGTTTGGCGGTAGTAGTGGTAGTTGTGGTGTTAGTGGTGGTGGCTGATGGTGATTGGTGGTTGTGGTAGTGGCCGTGGTGATGTTTGTGGTGGCTATGGCGGTTGTTGGTGGTGGACGTGTCCGGCGGCGGTGGTCGTGTCTGGGTTGGTGGCTGGTGACGATCAATCTTGCTGGCCGGCGATGGTTGTTATGGTGGGTGGGTGGTGTTGGTCACTAAAGATAGAAGAAAAAATGAAATGAAAAAAAAAAGAGGGGGAGGGGGGTGGACAGTGGCGGACCCAGAAAATTTTTTCTCCGGGGTCGGTTTTTTAGTTTTCGAATAAACGTGTATATCTCAATTCAAATGTTGAAAATTTTGGTTTGGGTCGGGTCGGGTCGGGTCACACAAAACAAACTACAATCACATTATAAGACATTTGATAAAGATACGATTTCATTGAAAAGTACAAAGAATTACATTTTATAGTTTTTGTTTATGTGTTTTCATCTCTTGAAAAATATCCACTATATCATCAATCTAAACCTTCTTAAAAACATATTTCTCAATGTAACAAATGCAGTATTGTTTAAGGTATTTTTTTTAAAAGAAATTTTAGAGATAATTAAGGAATGTTAATGGATTAATGAAATATGTGTTTGGGTGTTTAGTTAAATAAATGAGCTTAGAGATTTTGTACAAAATAAACCTATTGGTGATTATTCTGATATTATTTTTCTTAACTAATTGAGATATTTATTTTAACTTTTAGTCGGTTGACCCCTCCCCACCCTTCTTAAGTCCGCCCATGGGGGTGGATGGAATAAAGTTAAGAGAATAAAATCAACTATGTAATAATTTATTTTATTATCTTCACCAACAAAACATATATTTTTTACATTCACCCTTAATGGTTAATTATATTACTAGTTTTAGTAAACCAGTGTATTACACGGTTTGAAAAAATAAAATTAAATATACAATAAAATAAAATTCTATTAATTATAAAATGATATTCTAAGCTAAGATACAATTGAAATTACATACAAGTAAAGATTATAAATGATAAACAATGACATTAACTTTTTATACTTTAATTTTTGAACTTTTTTTTGCTTTCAATATATAAATTAAATATTTTTTTCAAAAAAAATCATCTTAAAAAATAGGCAAATTGGATTTTAATAATCCAAACTATTACTTATTGGCCGATAATAATCCATACTATTAATTTGGCTGGTAGCACTCCCAACTTTCACTTTTATAACTAACAACAGTACCAGTGACATAATTTTCAATTTTTTACGCTCAATTTGCATCTATTTTAGTCTCAATTTAGCTTGTATGTTTTTTCATTTCGTTCATAATTATTGTTGCGAACTGAATCGAGTCCAAATCAAACATAAAAAATTGAAAATTATGTCATTGGGACTGTTGTTGGTAATAAAAGTGAAAGTTGAGAGTGTTACCGGCCAAATTAATAGTATGGATTATTATCGGCCAATAGTTAATAGTTTGGATTATTAAAATCCAATTTGCCTAAAAAAGATCATTTTTAAAAATTTTCTTACTATTACTCCTAATGTTAATTATTTTTTGTTTATAGAATTTTTACTTTTTAAAGACATAAATTTTAAAATATTTCATATTTAAAAAGTTTGATGTTTTAGAAAAATATTTATAAATTTTTTTCTTTGAAATAACATTATTAAAAAGATTTATTGCTTAATTTATTAAAAAATACTTTTAATCTAAAAAGTATTTAAATAAAATTGTTAGTAATTAATGTATTAATTAATAGGAGAGAGAAGCAGGAAATTTTTAATGAGAAGAAATGTAGTAATGACATGTGTTATCAATAGTTACCCTTTTATTAAAATAGGAAGATGTCTCTCATTCTTGCATAACAAATGCTAGAAAAATGTCTTTTAATATGTTATTGATATAAGTGTTTAATAACGTAGATACTCGAATGAGATCATTTTACAAACGGCAAGGAAATCCATTTTAATTGTGAAATGCTCAAAAAATAGGGAATTTTTGCTTTTTTTACATACAAAACAAAATTGTTATTTAATATGATACTAGTTTTAATAAACCCGTGTATTATAAGGGTTGAATAAGAAATTATTAAATAAAATAAAAATTTACTAATTATAAAAATGACATTTTAAGATAAGATATGATTGAAATATTTATTATTATAAATAGAATGAAAATTTTGTTTCAAAACAAAACTTTTAATAAAATGTCATTTTAAAAACTTTCTTATTACATCTTTTCATTTTAATTATCTTTTGTTTATAAAAATTTTACTTTTTAAAAACATTAATTTTAAAATATTTTGTATTGCTATAAATTTTAATGTTTTAGAAAATTTTCTTATTCCATTAAATAATGTTTCAAAACAAACTATTTAAAAAAAAGTTAAATAATATTATTAGTAATTAATGTAATTATTTAATAGAAGAGAAAAGTAAAAAAAATTTGGCGAGTAAAAATATAGTACTACCACGTGTCCTTGAACTTCCTTGAAGATCACCGGTTAGACAAAAATTAAGCTTTACCTGATCTATAGCCTTTAGAACAAACTTTAATTTATAAAATCCTACACTTTAACAAAGTATTATTATTAAGATCCCTTTGCAATATATGCAATATATGCAATATATGTTTTCAATAGGAAAAAAAAAAAGAAAATATAATAACAATAATAATAAAAATACTTCTTTGGTCCCCCTTTTACCGTCTAAAAGTATCCTTTTAAGATGGGCTGGTTAATATAATTCGAAGTTAACAAGCATATAAAAGATCACTGATTTGTTGTCATTATAATAATATAGTAGGAGTAGAAAAGGAAATAATACAATGGCAAAATTATAGAAAAAAAAACTTTTAAAGTATTAGGTTGCTTGATAGGAACAAATAATGATATAACTTACAAACACCAACTAGAGGTTTAAATGAATTGAGTGTTGTTTGTAAGATACTCAATATCGACTTGTTCAAAGCTCAATTTCAATCGTGATTAAATGAATTCAACCTTAAATTTTAGCCTAAATTCAAGTTTAATAAAGTGCTCGAGCCCAGCTTCATGTTTTAAGCTTGACTAGGTTTGTAAAGATAAACAAGACTGTTAAGTATATAAAATATAATAATTAATATTATATATATATATATATATATATATATAAAATCATATATATTTTTGAAAAAATATAAGTCATTGATCTTAACACATCAATAGTGAAGATTTAATTTATTAATTTGCATAAATTCTTTTGATTTTTATTTGAACCAAACCTTATATACATATATATTTATGATAAAATTAGCTACCTGATATGTGTAAATATTTATTATAATATGCTTTATGTGTTGATAAATTCTTATACATATGTTTATTAACAAAAATACCTAAATTCTTGTTCCAACCTGAAGTTTGTCTTTGTGAATTCGATAATTTAAAACTTTCAATAACAAGATATTTTAAAATAGACTAGTTACAAAAGAAATTAACACGATTTTCTTCAAAAGTCAAAACGGCTCGGATTTAGTTAATCTGTTACTTTTTAGATCTTGTCATCAACTAACGTGTTGTATATTTTAAATAAACTATAATTTTAAAATAATAATCTCATGCTGAAATTTTAAATAAATACTTTAATTTTTAAAAAGATAAATACGCAGTTAATAATATTTTATCATTTAAAAATACACATTTAGGTTATTTTTTAATCTATTTAACCAATTTCTTTTATATAGTTTTTATTAATTTTTTACTAGATTAATATGCTATAATCACATAAGAATGGTTTTTGCCGTTCCAAAAAAAACATAAGAATGGTTTAGGAAAACGAAACAACGGGCAATGAAAAACCATGTGCGAAACGGAGGGTGGTTGGGCCTTCGTAGGCCACACCAACTTCATCCTTTCACCTTTTTGATAATATTATAATAGAAAACCATATAAGTAGATATAATAGACTAGGTTATATCCCCGTGTATTACACGGGTTGAATAACAAAAATATTAAATATTTATTGATGATGAGTAGTAACTGTAAAACGTTATTTTCATATAACATATGATTAAATTTACGTATTGTTAAGTATTTTATTTTTTAATTATTTTTAAAACTTTCGTTTTAAAAAATTGCTTTGAAATTTTTTTTATTATTTTATCAGTATTTTATTGTTTAAAAACTCCGGGTTTGTTTTAAATAAATATTCTTTTATAAAACTTTTATTTTATAAAAAGATTGAATTTAAATATTTTATAATTTAAAAAAGCTTCATTTTTTTAGAAAATCATAGTTTTAGAAAATTTTATTTTTGAAAAAATATATTTTTTAATCAAAATACTTAGTTTTTATTTAATGAAAAAATATTTTAAAAATTATTAATTCAAGGATTTGAATTTATAATAGAGAGAGAAATAAAAATATTTGAAAATTAGTTACTTGACTTTTAAAAAAATAAAATAAATAGTTTAGGCGGAAAAATAATTGGGGGAAGCATTGTGGGAATGCCATGTGTCCCACATTGTAAAGGATGATTAGTATAGATGTGATAAAGGCGGATAACACACTTTTCAATAGAAATTTAAATTTAATGGTATTATTTTTATAAATATTAATATAGTTTATAAAGTTACAAACGGTTTAAACGGTTAAAAAAGTGAGAAAGCATAAAAAAAAATTTAAGTTATTAAATTTTAATAATTTCAACTTTAATCTATTGGCCGAAATTCATAATAATTCAAGAAATGTTTATAGACATTTTCAACTTTGACTTTATTTTCTTTCAACGATTCATTACTAACTAAAAGTTAACCTGTTAGTTTTTTTTTTTTTGATTAAATTAGATCAACTTTGAGCATTTTTCAACTCTACTGCCACCCCGACTCTATCAGTTCTTTTTCCATTGTCTAGCTTTCATCTTCACATTTAATATATTTCTAACGAGTCAATTGGTTCAAATAAGAAGGTGGAAATTGACCGGTTTTAGGTGCAGAAGTTTCAGATTAATGGAACTGATGGTAAATTTTAACATTCTTTTTAGTCTTTTTGCCACATAAGCAGTTCACATCATCAAAAAACTAACCGGGTTAACTCTCAATTAATAGGAGATCGTTGGAGGTAAAAAAAACTTAAAATTGAAAGTGCTTATAAATATTTCCCGAGTTGCGATTAATCAAGACCAATAACTGAAAGTTTGGATTATTAAAATTCAGTAACCCAAAAAAATTTCAATAAAAATAGTCATGCTTATGAAGTTGGTCAATAAATTTTTTCTTTACAATTTGATTTCAATTTTAATTAAAAATTATTTTTACACTTTTTAAGTCGAGTAACACTTCTCGTTGAGCCTTCCTTACATTATGAAAAGATATGTGATAATATTTTATTAAGCCATTTAATACACACATATAGAATAGCTATTAGCTTTTATATTTTCATCTTCCTTTTTTATAGAACGGTTTACTGCTAATTAACCTATTTTACGAACCTTCATTTGTTGCATCGTAACTCTTAAACTCTAGTATAAAAACAAAACATCTTAGCATTTAACTTTCTCTTTGAGACATCAACATGCATCCCAATCCTAATAATTTATACAGTAATAACAACATACTTAAAGAGGTCTAGAAATAAACAATTCTTTTATATAACTTATTGTATACTGAGCCCGTTTAACTGTTTTTGGGGCCCTAATCAAACTAAAAAAGGAGTCATTTTCAAAAAAAAAAAAAAATTAAATTAAAATTCTCATTTCATTCGGGCTTGGAACCGGCAATAATAAACTAATACACTTGGGTTATAAAGTGTTTTTTTATTAAGCTATATATTGTGTATGTATAGATGTTTAGTGTAAATTTATTTTTCTAGCTTTTAAATATTCATCTGTATTTTAAGATTGATCTTTTTGTTTATTTATATTTAAAGACTCCCCATTAGGTTTATCTACATTTAAAGGTTTGTTATCTTTAATAGTGGTTACATATTTAAGCAAAAACATTTTCTGTAATTTCATGTCGGCCTCTTGTTTTTGTTTTTTTTTTTTTTTTTTTTTTTTTTTTTTTTGTCTTTTCACATTACTGTTTTCATGCTTCCTAGTTATCATAATACTTGGATATGATAGATTATGATGGATAATAGATTCACCAAGAAAATAAAAGCAACAAGAAGCAACTTGCGAACTTCTTCTGAACAACAAATGCTAATAATCAGGTTAAAATTAAAGCATAAATATACTACTTTGCAAATATTCAAGCACTAGATTCAAAAACTAATTCACTAAACAAGTGACTAAATTAAATACTATATGAGTTGCAAATTAAAATTCAACACAAACTAAAGAATTAAACCAACAGGAGGTAACACTAGTAGTGTAGTATATTACGATCTAGGCATCCAGCAACATAAAATTAAAATTTAAAAAATTTAAGATCTAGAATTAGAAAAAAGAAACTGACCTTGAAACCTCTATTCGTTCGCAATACGCAAGTCATAAATTTTGCAACCTTTTTGATCTTATTTGTTAACGGTTGCAACCTGTTTGCAATCCGCAACCTGCGACTCGCAAAATAAAATCAAGAACAGTAGAAGCGATCTTCAGATTCAAGAACACTGGCAAGATGCAAGTGGCAACTCGCAATGCTATGATTTGGTGTAAATAGCTGAAATTGCTGCTTGATTATGGCTGAGTTTTCAAATTGAGGAGCCAATTGGTTAATTAAGGGTGATGTTGCAGGTGTCGGAATTGCCGTTTGATGCATCCGGTTTTTTTTAATTGGATTGGATGCTCAACTTAATTAATAAAATGTGTAACCCGGTCACATATAAAGTTATAAACCCTCTTTACCTTCTTTTATGTTTCACAAAGATTGACCCTCAAGTTTCATCTTCTCTCTCACAAACTCACACTTTTTCATTCTCTCCTCTTCAACCTTCATATATTCTCTCTTTTTATCTCTTCACATGCTTGTTCCTCACAACCCACATCTCTCTCTCTCTCTCTCTCTCTCTCTCTCTCATATGTAGATTTTGTGTCAGAAACAAAGTGCATTTCAGGTTTCTTGATTTCTGTCCTTAATCTCAATAACCCCTTTGTGTCAGAAACAAAATCTTTCTTTCATCCCCAAGATTTCCCCTTTTTACAAAACCCTAATCAAGATCCATTCAATCCTTCATCTTCATAAATATCATGTCATCGTCTCCACAACCCACATCCACAAACCCTTCATATCTCAAGAACCAATTCGCTCATCGTTTCATTCGAGCTCTAAACAACCTAAACCACACAAAAACACCACCCCACGATCATAATAACCACATGTGCAGAAGAAGATCTACTCGTGTCAAGATCGCAGCATACGCTGCTATGGCTTCTGTGGTTGGATCAAGAAGAGCATGGAGCCGCGCTGTCTTATCGAAGATCAGGAATCGATCGAGAAATCAATCAAAAAATCGGGGTTTGTTGCTAAGGAATAGAAAGAGAATCATTAATTGTGATCGATATCAAGCAAAGGTATGTTTAAGGAGAAGAAACCCTAATGTTAAAAGAGATGATTTTGACCCGTTTGGGAATTCGGGTCAAGAATCAAAGCTGAGGAAACTGGTTCCTGGTGGTGAGACCATGGATTCATGGTGTTTGATGGGTGAAACTGCTGATTATATCAAGTGTCTTGCTGCACAGGTAGAGGTCATGAAAAACCTTGTGGATCTCTATGCTACCACTTGAATATACTAGGATACATACACATCTACATACATACATACACATAAAGGCCTCTATACTCACACCATTTGAAATCTGTTCTCACACACCCTACAAACGACCGTTTGAAGCTAGTCATGCAAAACGGCCGTTTGGGTGGCTTCTTAGATGGATTGGTGTGTGTTTAGCAGGACCCATATAATATATATACATATATGTATGTATGTATGTATGTATGTATGTATGTATGTATGTATGTATGTATGTATGTATGCATGTTAGTACATGTGTTACCTTTACATATAGAATTAGTGTATGCATAATATACCTTGTGTAGGGAACAGGAGAATGCTTACACTTCGGTGAAGAAGATATGTGAAGGTTGTTTGGGATGGTAAAGGTTTATATACATTATTTTCCAATGAACAAAGAATTAATATAGAGTGATAAACATGGTCTTGCGCTTTTGTGAGTTTTGTATATATGTTTTGAATTTATATTCCCATGGTTGTATATGTGTTCTAATATATACACACTTGCATGTGGATGCACATGTGTATGTTTTTATAGTAACATATACAATAGAGATTAGGGTTCATTACATAATATTCAAAAGTTCGAGGGAATTTCATCAAATACTTTAACAAAAAAAAAAAAATGACATTAGACTAAATGTTAAGAACATCTAAATGTTAAAGTTTAAAATATTTGCTCTCTTTGAAGACAAATTATAATCACATCAGTGGCGGAGCTTGAACCAAAGCTTAGAGGGGGCGGGGGCGAAAGTAAACTATTTTAGGGGGGGGGGACTCTCTATATTTGTTAAAAAATTTCCACTATCGGACCGAAAATTTACACTACTGACGAAAAAAAGAGGGGGGCCCCTTAGAGAAGCTTCGCCCGTGAATCACATTAGACTATTTTTAACTAAACTAGTGAATAAAGCTATAGCACCATGACTTACTATATATAGAAGTAATTAGTTTGTATGTCTATTCCACTGTTGTGTACTTTAGTTTTGTGTTTGATCTTTCGAATACAATAAAATGAAAAGCATGATCGCATTTCCATAATACATACACATAGATACATACAATGTATGTGTGGGTATGTATATGCATACATGTGTATATTACATTTTGTGTTTATATGCATCTTGTACATTTAAAGAGTCTTATTTAAAGACAAAGACTAGCTAGCTTGCGCAATCACACTTATTTTAAGGGAAAAATTATCAAAATAAATGTTTGAGGGACCTAAAAGCTCAAATTGATATTCGAATTTTTGTATTTTTTTTGTTAATTTTCAATCAATAGTAAGTTGTCAAATACCCTACTTTATTTAGGCAAATAGCTACTCTCTTGCCAACCTAATTATCGGGCGATCATATACGCATTGAATAGGAAACTTAAACTTAACGTGTCTCGACTTAACTAGGTTTGACCGGTGGGCCACTCTGCTAGCCCCTAGCTGGCCACTCACGGCTAGCCTATAGCCGACCTCTTATAAAAAAAGGCACATGTGTTAGCTCTTTATTTACATTCAGATAAGAATGACCAAGTCAACGATTGGGTCGGTTATGATGTAGCCAACTTAGTCGGCAAGAGGTGTTTGGAATCTTATAATTAGTTGAAAGTGAATAACAATAGGCTAAAATTCAAATGTTTACTCTGGTAAAATGGGTCGATCAAACATTTATTTAGTAAATTTTCATATACTATATTCCACATCATGTTGATCAAACCAACAACCGCTAAAAGGGAAAGATAACTAAGCACACCTTGGTATTATCAAACTAAATACCCCGAGAAGAAAATGATTTTTATCATACATTTTGAATGAAAAGCAAACTAGTTTTCTCATTCATTTTGGTACATAACAAAGATCATCTCTAACAAATAGGGCTTATGGGCACCTCCTTTCTCTTTTAATATCTGAGCAGTTGCCCGCCCTATCTAACCTCTTATACTTCACTCATGGATCTTGAAGCGATTAAGGACCTCTTTCTTCCTCCTTCTCTCCTCCCCTCCCCTCTCACATGTACACCTAGTCCTGCCTACCACGCCCTTACACACGGGCTCTTCCCCCCATAAATGCTATTCTCCAATGCGGCACCTCCCATGCGCTTCTCCACCTACACAAATCGGGCGCCTTAGGATGTCCCGTTGGAGATGTTCTTAATTAGCGCGCCATACTTATTGGTGTGAACAAATTGTGTACCACCATTTAAACTACACAAATACACTTTGGGGGCATAGCATATTGAACTCATAATTTTTCACATTTAGAGATCATCTTAATTTTCCATAATTATATGCGCATGTGAAGGTTTTTCGATTTGTTATTTTTTATTGCACTTGTTCTTTTATAAACTTATAAGAGCATCATCAATGAGGAGGTGAAAAAACAAGCTTCGATGGCATCTGCCCAATTACTTCTCTCTTACATCCACTCACAATCCATAAAAAACATCCTCTCTCTCCTTTCTCCTCCCTTCCCCTCCTGAATGTTCTTGGGCAAGAACTCCACCCTCTTCTCTTTCCTCCACATCACCTATTCTCTCCTCCATATCACCTTCTTTTTCCATAAAAACACCAAAAAACATCTCCATTGGAGATGGTCTAAGGGGTGATAATATCATAAAGTGTACGTACTTTATCTATTTCTATAATGCGAAGAAAATTTATACGTAGAACTAAAATAGTTTGTTATAGCATACCGATCTCTATAGGTATTTGTATACATACATGTGTGTGCTTATACATGAGTATGTTGCGTGATCGTGTGGATGTGGGTGTGGCCGTGTGGTGTGGGTGATATAATACTACATTTCAAGAATAAGGGACGTGGCTACATCATGGCGGGGAAGGCTTACGAATGATACAACTTTAGGTAGCAGATGTCCATCTCTACGGTACATCATTTGGGGGTTTTCTAAAGAAGTAAGAGGTGGGTTGGCTCTGTGAATTTGGATGCTTTGAAAGACTATAAAACGAACGTTGTTCTAAAAAGTTGGATACAATGATCGCTTGCTAGCTCGACTCCTTGATCAAATACATAGTTTCAATCTATTTCCTTAAGTTTAGTGTGTTTACTTTGAATAGCTATATATTAGCTTCTTCTTATAGAGGGTACATGTTATGGTTGAGTAGAAAATATGTCTCTCATATTCTTGAAGGTTAAGTATTAAAGAAATGGTATAAGATGTAAGAGAAAACTATCAAAATAAATGCTTGACCGGTTCATTTTGTCAAATTTAACATGTGATTATTATCTTATTTTTATCCACCTTCAACCAATTATATGGTGCCAAATGCCTTTTTTATGGCTTAGTCAATTACACCCTACCGAACTCAATCATTGGCTTGGTCCGAGCTTGGTCCCATTTGAAAGTAAATGAGGAGCTGACACATGTCTTAGTCTTTACCAAAGCCAAGTTGTGAGAGCTAGCTAGAGGCTAGCTATGTTGCCCACCAGTCAGCTCTGGTTAAGCCGAGATACATGTCAACACTCTATTCAGTTTTGCATGGGAGCAACCAATATATAATTAGATTGGATAGCGAGCACCTGGGTTAGCCGGAAGTTGGTAATTGACAACCTTTTATTCTTTGAAAGTGATTCAATAAAAGCTGATAAAAGAACAATTGTTCAAAGTACTCTCTCCCAGACACATGCAGGTACACACACACACACACACACACACACACACATATATATATATATATATATATATATATATATATATATATATATAAATAGAGAGAGAGAGAGAGAGAGAGAGAAAGAGAGATAGATTAAGAAGAGAGAAGGATTTTTATAATTACTTAATTGCTAGCTGTGTGTAGTCATATTCTTATCTTATCTCTAGAAGATGCAAATATGAAATATGTTAAGAAAAGTGGAGGATGCATTTTGAGTTCGCGAGTACAAAACAAAAGGTCGAAGTCAAGTCCCATGTGAAGAGTAACTTTACAATATTTAGCTCCGTACATAGTGGAATCATTTGATATTTCGCCACTTTTATTTGTTTTTTTCTTAATCTTAAGCTACAACAATTTGACTTTGCTTACACATTTTGGGGTATGTTATGATGCTTTAGAACGTGTGTTAGATTAGAAGAGTGGGAATGGGTGAGAGGGCGTTGGCGACTTGGCGGGCCTACAAACGGATACAACATCTAAAATTTGTTGTTAGCTGTATTGATCGATTCTTTCTTCTCAACATAATACGTGCAATTCAACATCGTTTAAGGAGTTGAATTCTTTCAAATGAATTGGAATTTTAAGCATTGAAGTTTATTAAAAGAATTGAATTCTTTCTTCTCAACATAATATGTACATAATCATGTGTTTGGTTTGTTAATTTGTTAAATAGTTGGAAGGAGGTGGTGGGTGGACGCAACCACGGGGACGTGGTGATGTGGTGACAACAGTGGCGATAACAATTGTGATAGGGTAAGACATTCTAGTTCCTTCGCACAAATTCCTTCCCAATCTGAAAAGCATGTTGAATCGAAAGAATTTAAGAGAATTCACTCACTCTCAAACCAAACATGTTATCATTTCAATTTTGATTTCAATTTCAATAAAAAAAACTATACAAACCAAACAGAATAAGAATTGAATTTATAAACTAATTCTACTACATTACATTGAAACCCAACAAACCAAACATCCATGATAAGTTAATAGAAACCATATGGAAAGTATAACAAAAGAATATATCGGTTTCATGCCCATTGAATATATCCTAGTAAATTTTATAAGTACATCCATGACATTAAATTATGGAATCGTAAAGTACATTCTGCAACTTGTTTTTAATATTTACCAACTATACGTATCGCTATAAACTGTTATGTTTCTAGACGTGGTATTGATAATCTAGTCATTCAAACCAATCATCTCCTTCCATGAATGCACTCTTGATATAATACGTTGATATTATACAGGTCGGCCCTAAGAATATGCCAGGTGAGCGACCAAATTTTCTTTTGTTGATTTGGTATCAAGGGTCGAATAATATATTTTTAGAAAAATCGTAAACTTATTTGTAATTGTATGTTTTATAGGGACCCAATAAGATAACAAGCATTATAGAACTCAATAACATATTCTAAAAGGGAGTCAATTAATCAAAGAAGAGAACAATATATAAAGATAAGTAAAATTGCTACAATAATTTTGCTTTAATCGTAATTCTAACAAAATCTGTTTATATATATGTGTGTTTCTGTTTTGACAGGATATTTTTATTTGTCACACTAAACATCTGAAATTTACGAAACGAACTTATATAATATAACTTCCAACTTCGGAGTCTTATTCGGAAATTAGGACCACTCTTTTTATGCATTATTCTACTTATCTAAAGGCCCACTAATTAAGCAAGGCCTAGCTCTTTAAGAAGTTGTGGGCCAACACCAACTTGTTGGGCTAAATAGGTTCTTTTAACATAAAAAATGTGAGTCTGTGAGACCAGAAATTTAATATTTTTATTATTATAATATGACGAACAAATCATTGCATTCACCTTTCTACCGTATCTTGTTAACTAAACCCAAAAGGCCCTTTACCAAGAGGGTCCTTACAAAAACCATACCAATAAAAGGGAATCACCTTTCTAAGGCTATGATAATTGTAATATTGTATATAATATTTATATTAACTTTATTATTTTAGCATTGAAGAAAAAATCTACCAAGTACCAACAACATTTAGCACAAAACCAAATTCAATAGACGTGTTTAGATAAACCATATCACAATCTGTTAGTTAAAAACCCGAGTTTCATGACTCAAGTGTCACAAAGAACGAATTCAAGAAACGATAAATGAAGATGGTGAAAGCCAAAGAAACAAAATAAAGTTTATTTCTTCGATCAAAACAATACTTATAAGAGTATAAAAACCAAACTTGAAATGTTTTATGTTCATATTATCAACGAATTTCAAGAATCAACAATAAACCTATATATGATCCCCTTGGTCGGGCATGTATGATAACTTACACGTCTCTTGATTTTGGTTGGATCTACATTGTGTTTCCTGTATCATCTTCTCCTTGATTTCTATCATTTTGAACATATTTGCATATACCACAGAAAGAAAATTGTAAAGCATGCACACCTGCAATGAAGCATAGAACCACCTAAACTAAAGAAATATATACATACAAGAAATGAAAATACCCAAATCTTGATTTGAGCCATTGTGCTGATTTGAATCATCTTTAAGTACCCTTTTAACTCAGTTTCACAAAATCGCCCGCGATGGTTCTTGGGGATTGGGTTCATCGCGCCCCAGCTTCCTTGATGGGATCTACATACCGGAAGCAAAACAAGATTACAACTTTATCAACCAAGATTCAATATTAATACAGAAAACTAGAAGAATTGCAAACCAGAAGCAAAAAAAATTAAAACCTTATCAATCAAGAATCTATACAATGACAAAAACATAAACAGAAAAGAATAGACCACGAAGAACTAAAACAAATGAAAAAGAAATCAGCATTGGGGGCTCAAGAATCAAATAGATTGCACTTCAGATTGACCATATGTTACACATTGTAATTCAAATTGGTGAAACCCATTCCAGATCAGCATCCATTTTGATGAACTAAATAGCAAATCTCCACAAACAAAAAAGTCAAATTAACAACAAATCATCAATAACAAAAAAGTCAAACATATGAAACCATTGAAGTTTAGTTATAGACTTGAAAGCTGAACCAGACCCTGAAGTGATTCCAGCTCAAACCAACAATTACTGAAACACAGTTAAGATCAGTATCCAATTTATGAACTCAACCCATAAACACAAAGTCAAAGTACCAACAAATTAACAGGTACAACAGTCAAACATATGAAACCATTGAAGTTGAGTTACAGACTTGAAAGTTGAACCAGACCTTGAACTCTTGAAGTGATTCCAGCTCAAACCAACCAATTAGTGAAATATATTCAAGATCAAAATCCAACTTATGAACTGAACCCATAAACACAAAGCCAAAGCACCACTAAATTAACAAGTACAAAAAGTCAAACATAAGAAACCATTGAAGTTTAGTTCCAATCTTTAACCAGACCCTTGAGTGATTCCAACTCAAACCAACCAATTATCGAACCCAATTAGGATCAATATCCGATTATGAACTCAACCCATAAACACAAAGTCAAAATACTACCAAACTAACAAGAAACAAAAAGTCAAACACATGAAAACTTTGAACTTCAGTTACCTCAGGTACAGAGGAAGCCGAACAGCTTCTTGGAGTTTCAAAAGATGACAAAGAAAACTGCTTTGAAACAACACCCACATCAAAATAAATCAAACCCGAGCTCGGTATATCGACCCAAATCTCCTTCACCAAGAACCACAAGAACAAATCTTTAGCAGAAATCCCCGACAGTTCATTGATTCGACCAAAAGTCAAACTCCCAGAAACGTTTCGATCATAGTGCAATTCTTCTTCAAACTTTGCATTACAAGCTTCATCCAAGAACACCTGAAACCTACCCGAATCATCCACACTGAAATTGGTCACACCCTTTGGGAACAAACCCATGGGCAATCCATTTAATTTGAGGATTTCATAAATGGTTGGTGATTCTTGATTTGAAACCCTAAATTGGATTGAAATTGAGAAGGTGAAGAGTGTGAGGAGGAAGATTGAAGGTGGGAATTGTTCAAGAATCATCTTGGGGGGGGGGGGGGGGGGTGGTAGGGTTTAAGGGGAGAAGATGAGAGTGAAATCAATGATTGGGTTTATAGAATGCAGGTGTGTTTTTGTTTGTGTCGCTTATCCATAACCAACCAGCCACGTGGATATTGTGTAAATGGTCTTTTTCCATGGGCTAAAGCTATTATTTTTTTAAATTCTTGTCAAGAAAAAAGAAAATATTTGAAAGGTTAGAATGAAATAAGTCGACATTTGGTGTAATGTCTCATGAACATAGTGATTTTGATGAATCCATTACACATTCTCACTTAGATTAGACCAAGTGAAATGTCAAATCACAAAGACAAAACTAACTAATGGCTAGTTTTATATATATATATATATATATATATATATATATATATATATATATATATATATATATATATATATATATATATATATATATATATATATATATATATATATATATATATATATATTTTGAACGGCTGGTTAGTGGTTAGTGGTTAGTAGTTAGTATCATCAAGTTAGTAATATTCGCCAATGTCAAAGTTTGAACCTTAGACCTTCAAGAGAGGCAAAGCCTCCCACCTCCCCCTTAACCACTAGACCAATAGATCATTGATGATGGCTAGTTTTATATGATATTTAAATTTTGCATTGTAGGTTTGATACAAGGTTGTTCAATATATAATCAACTTTAACTAGGAAATTACGTACGAGGAACAAATAGACGTTTGTAGATGTCACACATATAGTTCTAACTTCTAAGTATAACATGCAAGATGTTTTTTTTTATGTTTAACTACATATGATTATTTGTTATATGTTATAACTAGGTTGGTACCCCGTGTATTACACGGGTTGAATATATAAATTATTAAATAATTAGTAAAATATGATTATAATTACTTATAAATAGCTACTTTAAGTAAATAAAAAATAATATATTTTTCTTAAACTTTTGTTTTATGAAAAATTTATGGTTTGTAAATATTTTGTTTTAATTAAATTGATTTTTTTTAAAAGTTTGTTGCTTTTTTGTTTTTAATTTAAAATGAATATATTTTCAATTTATTAAATTATATATTTTTTAATTTGAAAATGGTATGAGTAATATTATCAGTATTCAATATTAGTTTTAATAACAGAGAGAAATGAGAAAGTTAGTATGATGAGGCTTACGATTGCGCCACATATTATCTTATTTTTTCCTTACTATATATAGATTGATAGACAAACAGACAGATAGATATATAGATAGATAGGCTAGAAACCCATTTATTAAACGGATTATAATTAGTAATAAACACAAACATTTACAGTACGATATTTTAATATAAGATATGAATTTTATATACGTAATAGTTTAAGAAAATAAAATAATTATATTATTTTTTAACTCTCTTATCTAAATAGTTTTATTTTTAAACATTCGTATTAAGATTCTTTTATAAAAAAAATTATTTTTATAAAATTCTTGTTTATTAAAAACTATGGTTTGTAATTATTCTTGTTGTTTTAATAAGATTGTTTTTAAAGAAGTTCACATTTTTATATTTTTTTTAAAAAAGGACGGATTTAAAATATTTTGTTTCAAAAAAGTTTAGTGTTTTTGAAAATTTTATATTATATAAATTTTTTTTATTATTAGTTCTATTTTAATTTAAAAAAAATGTGATTTTTTTATTTTCTTAATAAAATCTAACTTTAAAAAGATACATTGATTTTAAAAAATTTAAATGAGAGAGAGAAATATTGCAATTAATAAAATTGATCTTCAATAAGAGAGAGAAATTAGTTTTAATATTTAAATTACTATAATACCATTTTGAAGGGAAAATTAGGTGATAATATCTAGAAGAATGACAAGTGGTAAAAAATTAGATTAAAATAATAAAATGTGACTTTAGAAAGCTTGCTTTATTAGAATACTAGGTTAGTTCCCGTGTATTACATGTATTGACTAAATAAAATATCAAATAATTAGTACTAAAAATTTATGTATTATAAAATCATGCTTGAATATAAAATATAATTATAGTTGTATACAAATAGCTACTTTAAGTAAATAAATAATTATGTATTTTTCTTAAACTTTTGTTTTATCAAAAATTATGATTTCTAAATATTTTGTTTTAAGAAAAATGATAAAAAAAATTTCATCGTATTTTGTATTTTATACAAGTTTTGTTTTTAAAAAGTGTGTTTTTAATAAAAAAAATAGATTTTTAATTTATTAAATTATACATTTTTAATTTGAATATGCTATGAGTAATATTATTAGTATTCAATATTATTATTAACAATATAGAGAAATACGAAAGTAAGTATAATAAGCCATACAATTGTTTCACGCTTAGTTTAGTTTTTTTATAGATAGATGGATAGTCTAAAAATTATTAATTAAACGTATTATAGTTAATCATGAACATAAAAAGTTACAGTATAATATTTTAATATAAAATATAATTAAAGTTATATATACGTAATAGTTTAATAAATAAAACAATTATAATATTTTTAACTCTCTTATCTAAATAGTTTCACTTTTAAACATTCGTTTTATGGTTTTTTTTATAAATATTTTTAAATTAAAAATATTGTTTTTAAAAAACGCTTGTTTGTAATGATTCTGGTTTTTTTAATAAGACAGTTTTTAACAAATTTCACCAGTTTATAACGCTTTTTAAAAACAAAACGATTTAAAATATTTTATTTAAAAATGTTTAGTGTTTTAGAAAATTTCATATTATATAAAATTTTAGTTTTTTTATTATTTAGATTTTAATTAAAAGATTTGATTTCTAATTTCTTTAATAAAATCTATTTAAAAGAAAATAGTTTGATTTTAAAAAAATTTAAATAAGAGAGAGAAATATAGCAATTAATAATATTCATTTTTAATAAGAGAAAGAAATTTATATGAGTATTAAAATTACTAAAATACCCTTTTGGAGAGAAAATTGATGTGTGGATATCTAGAAGAATGACATGTGGCAAAAAGATGGGATAAGAGAAGGACAAGTGGCAAAAAAAACCTTGCTTTATTAGATACTATAGATACAAATATTTTTATAGTATTTATAGTTATCTATTTAAAAGTAGTTATGCATTCGATACGTGCTAAGAGATAAGATTGTTGAGTTGTATCTTGGGACATATTTAATGTTAGGTTTTGTTTATTTAAAGAAATATAGAAGAATGATTTCCAACTATATATAACTTCGAATATGAAGAAAACTTTATAGGAATCATATCTATTTAATATAAGGAGGAACATTATTTTCTAAAAAAAAGTTTCATGAACCATTTAAACTTTGCTTTTATTATTTAAGGGATCTTGTTTTTGCTAAGATAAAATAAAATTAGTTAAAATAATACATTATCATTTTAAGCCATTTATATACTAGATTAATGTTATCATAATAAGCAATATGTTATTACTTTTTATTAAAAAAATAAAAGAAAAGAAAAAGGTTTCCAAGTTAGGGTTTATGCTAACATTTCTAACTTTCTTAGGAACTCTAAGTTTGTTTAAAGCAAATCAAAGGTACAGGTTTTTGTCCCGTCAACTCTAGATGCATAATCGTTTAAACAATGACCATTTATTATGAAGTATATAAATAATATAAATTAACTAGTTAATGATTAAAAGATGTTCAAGTTATATTAGAATACATTTTACTAATTTAATTAAATTCATTTTTATAGGTACCTTTTAGTGAAATTTATTATTCATATTTCTATAGTCATGGGGGGTTGGCTACATCCATATTACTAGATAACGCTATTAATTTAACTGATTTGCAATTTTTTTAAATACAAACAGTTGTATATGCCTATATTCAACAACTTAAACATCCACGTTAGTTGTTTCATTATCTTGTACGTGTGTTTAAAACCATTTAAAAGCATGCATACACTTATTCACCTTTTATACGTTTGTGTAAGATCATATATTGAATTAAAAAATTTGGCACGCTTAGACCAAGTGTTGTATATACCTTCATGATCAGGGGCGAGCCTTGCCACATCAGCCCTCACGGCCGCAGTACATCGCCCCTTGGGGCGTGGGATGCCTTTTCGTGAGCCACTCGCAGGCGTCGGTCAAGGAAACTAGCGGTTCTACACGGCATTTAATAGATAAAAGAGTCGTTGATTCAATTAAATAAACTGTCACACTCATTAACATGTAACACATGTTTAGCGATTATAAATGTGACTCTTAAGTGACACATATATAACTATTCTTTTTAGTCACACATGCTAAGGTAAAGCACATAACCGATACTAATGAAAATACTTATGATCCTTAACTCAAATGGTTAAGAATTGAATAAGAAGATTTTTCTAGTCGTATGTTTCCTCATGAGAAGATTGAAATGCGATTGTAATTAAAAAACAATAGGTAAGCTGGATTAAGATAACACATGCCTTTTAAACAAGGACCATATATATTGTTATAAAAACTAATAAAATATTTTATTATTCGTTTTAAATAGAATTTTGTCAGCTGCGATGACGCACATGCGGCGGGCATGTGCGTGAACATGATACAGATTTATGTGTTTTTTATTTGTCAGGACACGTAGATAATAAAGTACGTGGACATCACTCCCGACACGCTGGACCATAATGTGCCATGGTGGAACTCTAGCCACGTGTTATTTGTTCTATGTTCTCTTGTCATATTATCCATTAAATAAAATATTTATAAAGTAGTCTTCCTTTTACATAATTAAAAACATCTATTTGTACCAAACGAATATTTTTTTAAGATTTAATTCATGACACGTATTATACACGCTTATAATTGACAAATATTCTTATTTGTTATAGTGAAAATTTTACAAAAGCTAGAGGTAAAATATTTTTCATCTCTAGACAATCCATATGTTACTTATGTAGGTCATAGTACGAACTCAAGTTCGATTTCAGCTAAGGGTACGACCATAATCATTGAACAAACAATTAATTACGTTAAATTAAATCTATTTGCTGTCTAAGAACGTCTGTCAACTACAAAGATCATATGATGCCATAACTTCAAGCATTATAGTTGGGTGTGGCTGATCAACCCTTTGGTGTTGACCTTGTCAAGCAGTAGGACAGTTTGACGATTATCAATATGTGCAATGATACGACCAAACATCGTAGGAAAACCATGTGCGTCTTCATGCCCCTTGTATATTTGTTGAATGTCATTCCATGTCAATCTTCTCAAATATCTCTTGTCATAGTGATGAAACACACCATCACAATAAAAATAATAATTCAAGTAAATAATAATTGTAACAACAGTTAAATAACATATTATTAGTATATTTAGTAAATAATAATTAAATGTAAACAATATTAATCATACATTCATAAATACTATAAAGACTTATCGCGAGTTTTCTTCCCGACATCTTCAAATTTTCATATCATGAGTTGTTGTTAGTGTCGTATGTCAGTTGACGAATAGCAAATGTACACTTTTGTAAAGCGGTGAGCCCTTGTCTACCTCTTGTGTCGCTCCGCTTCATATCTTCAACTACTCATGTATATAGTTGTCAACTCATGCTAAAATAACGTCTAAACTTTTTATTATCATATATCGGTTTGTCAGAAAAATAACTTTTTTATAAGATGAATTATAAGTTGGACCATGGTTTGAACCACACCAACAAAAATGTCATCGTCCTCGGATGAACCTAATGACAACGAAGATGATAAATACATTCTTTAAGTTTGAAGAGTGATTAGAGGAAATTTAAGAATAGAACCTGAGCGTTGTGAAAAAAATACAAGCTGTTTAGTATTCATAGGATTAAAATTAAATTTCTAAAACATTTTTTCATGTAAACAAGTCGTTCTACGACTTGTGCCTCCACCCCCAATTAAGAAACTCACGCCCCTTGCCACACCATGTCTCGTTCACGGAAGCATTATGTGATGTTTCATGAGCGTGGGGCTGTTGCATGCAGTCTTAATTATTAGTCTTAAGTCTTAATTAAAACTTGTCAAATTTAAATATATATTGTTATAAATAAGTTTCCCAAATTATTGCAAAATGAACACACAAGATTCGAACACACAAATTCGATTACACAGTGGAAACGCATAGTCAAACACAAAATCAAGCACACACGAATTCAATCTCAAAACGGAAAATCATAAATACAGAATATTTAGGATTCGATGGATCTGTTAAGTCTGTAACCTATCGAGTGATTCTGGACCTACTGAAGAATAGCGAGTCATGGTGAAAATCTTGTTATTATTTTAAATTTTAAATATTAAAGAATATTGTATTGATACCGAAAGATTGAAGAACATATAAAATATCGATCTTATAAATTATGAGTGTGAGCATGAAGTCTAGAAGAGAGTCAAGAGACATGATTGATTGAGATTAACAAGTCATACTCAAACATGTACCATCATACCACAACTTGTTAATAGTCAATCACAGTTAAACTTTGTCATTATAGTAAAACTTGATTGAAATTAGTCAATCATAAACATACACGCAATGATGAATCACAATCATACTTGGTAAATAAAAGTTGGACATACTCAATCACAATCAATAGTAGACAACCATATTTATATATGTTCAATTACACTTGAAAAATAACATATAAAGTCAAACGAGTAATAGTAAAATACATGCATGTTGCGTATGAAGTATGCAGATATATTTTGTGTATATTGCGTGTGCATTTTATGTATTGATACTAAATAATATTATACATTTAGCGATTTGTCTACGAATTTAAAGTTATCCACGAACTAATGATGATTTAAAGTAGCAAATAAAATTTATAAAAATTACCGGAGGATGTTTTTATTATTATTTTTGCCACTAAAGATGCCCCTACACTATGTTAGGGTTGTCAATAAAGAATCCATTTTCAGAAAAATACAAGGATTACATGATCATTTTACTTTTTTTTTTTTTTTTTTTTTTTTTTTTTTTTTTTTTTACAATGAACTCAAATAATTTATAAGAGCATTCACAGCCTTTTGTCCATCTTTATTTATATAATTAGCATGTTTCATCTGCGCACTTTGCGCGCATGATGGACGAACTAAAACGACTTACTATTATATTCGGGCTCAGAACGGGTGTTCGATTGCGGCTACAAACCGTAAATGGTAACCATGCCAAAACAACCAATACCACCCTCCCAACTCACGTCATCACGGCCATAACACGGAAACAACAATATGACAAACAGTTGCATGTGGCCAACAGTATAGCTGATGGGTAATTCATGATAGCCCCGGATTAGTAATAGCCCGTCTTCATCAACATCAGTAGCAACGACAAAGTCACAAAACAATATACCAGTAGTGACTGGAAAGAGCATCATTTAACCACCAGTAAACACAAAACCAACAGCAAGTCTCATATGAGGTGTTTCTCATCATCATCGACGACATGAAATCTCATCATTTCAATTTGTAAACAGTCTTACCTAGACTTGACGATGGCTATGACAACCACCCGCTGCTCCATCATCACACAAAACAAGACCAAACAGCAGCGGTTGTGACAACCACCTGCCTCTGCATCATCGACCAAAGCGGAACCGCAACGGGTTCTACCAGAAAAAAGAGGGCAGGCCAGAACACGGCTGGCCCCTGTCGACGGACTTGCTGAAGGATGGCCGGCATACTCAGGCACCAAATAAAGGGTAAACCAACATGCAACCACCGCGTAAACCCCAACGTAATCGCCGGAGCCCAACCGTAACCCACCTCATCTCCATCTCAATCCCAATGGTGGGCAAGTCGGTGGTCGGGTCAAAAAAACACCAAACAAAGCCGGCAACACACAGCCACCAACAACAACGACGGAAGTGGGCTTCGAGGCAACCAATGGAAGACCGGGGGACAAATGAGACAACCGGATCCCTACCATCACAACCCAAATCTCAAAAGAGAAAAGATAAAGCAATAGAGTTGTACTATGTGCATCAAAAATAACAAATTTAATAAACTAATGATATTTTAACTGTTTCTTTTACCCTTGATTAATATATAGGTCATTTAATTTAAAAAACACAGTTATCTTTAAGATGTGTTTTTTTTTTTAAATTACCTCTCACATCTCATTCTTCATTCTTATCTTTATCATACTCATCAACACTTATTTTATTATTATATTTTTTACTTTTACACTCTCACAAGTAATTTTATAAAAAATGAATAGTGGATCTCTAAATTAAAAAAATAAAACTTCTTTTACAATAAAAACTGAAATGTAAAAAAATACATTTTAGTAATAAATAAAATTATATAAAATGCATTTAGCTTAAAAAATATAATTAAAAAGAAATACACTTCAGTAATAATAAATATTACAAAAAAAAAAGAAAATTACATGTTCAAAAAACATAAAGAACGTAGCAAATGGAAACTACTCCCATCATTAACATATTGTGACATCCTCCTTTATTATAGGATAGCTCGTACCTCGAGTCCACGTCTTCTTCTCGAGCACAAGTCTAAACCATTTCACTCGCTCAAAAAATACTTTTAAATCTAAATAAGTTGCAAATGATTTACAAACTGTACTTAAACCCTTACTAGAGATACTACGGGGTTGTTTGACAGTCTTTTTATCAGTCTTTTAATGGTTCAGATTTCTGAATGATTCAGCATTTAATGGGTCAGACTGTTTGTTTCGCGAGCAAATGTCTGAATGGTTCAGACAGTTGCCTCTGAATGGTTAAACATTATAATAATGCTGAATGGTTAATAAGTCTAATGCTGAATAGTTAAGAACTCTTATCTGAATTTGTCAAACATTTGCCTTTGAATAGTTAAGCGATATACTAGCTTTTAATGGTTCAGACCTATTAATAGTTCAGCACTTAGGGGATGTTTGGCAATATCTGAATGATTAAATGCTGAACCAATAAGATGTCTGAACCATTAAGAGGTCTGAACAATTAAGAGTTAGTATATCGCTTAACTATTTAAAGGCAAATGTCTGACCAATTTAGATAAGAGTTCTTAACCATTCAGCATTAGATCTTTTAACCATTTAGCATTAGTATAATGCTTAACCATTTAGAGGCAAATGTCTGAACTATTCAGACACTTGCTCGCGAAACAAATAGTCTGAACCATTAAGTACTGAATAATTCAGACATTTGAACCATTAATAAGCTGTCAAACAGCCCTTTAACAGTTCAGACCTTTTATTGGTTTAACACTTAATCGTTTAGATATTGCCAAACAGCTTTTAATTATTTCGAGCTATTATTATAAGCGTGGACATAAAAATATATTTGTTTTGTAAAATAAATTATCGACTACATGTGCTTCAACGATCATCATTCCGAACACTAGAATTTTCTTGATATTCACACGACTTTTGGGTAGCCTGGGCAAGCATTGGCGTCCAGCTCAAAAACAAGAATGGAAACTGTAAATCTGACGATTCCCCAACTTTTTCAACATTAAATCTCAATTAAATAATCTAAATTTTCAAACTTTGTCAGCAATGGGTCCCAAAAACCTCAATCCCAATTCAAATCTCTCAATCATCAATCTGCACATCCACTGCTTGCTTTCGCTGATTCAAATCGCAAATCCCCATAACCCCTTCACTGATTTATGCAATGCCGACAAAATCTTGGTTGATTTTCTTGAATTCCTTCGTGGGTTTGGTTAATTTTGCTTTTGCAGGAGACCCTTTTGTGTATTATGATTGGACGATCTCTTACATCACAGCCTCACCGCTCGGTGTTAAACAACAGGTGATTTCTTGCTGCAAAATCTTGAAATTTTGATGTTTTTCTTGATTAAATCTTGCAGGTTGTGAGTATATGCATGTTGCGGTGGTTAGAGTTGTGGGGCTTGGTAAAATGATTGTGTTTGATGGGTTTGTTGGATGATTTATGCAATTTAATGATGACTTAATAGAGGTTTGAGTTATAATTGAACTATAATTCAAGAAAGTTGGGTTCTTTAATTTCTGAAAGTGTATTTTATTTTATTTTTGAACAGCACTCTGCAGAGTTATATTGCAATTGAAAATATAATTGATTTGGGCTTGTTAAGTTACTTTAGAAGTTTAGAGCTACCTAGAAATGAATGAGTATTACCTATTAGCCAACTGTTTGGGAAGAATTTGGGTGGATTGGTGCAATTTTTGAAGGATATTCACTTTAGGGCGAAGAAGTTTGACTGAATTACACCACTCCTACTCCAAAACAAGGATTTAAGTTTCGCTTCTGATGATCAAACTGGTCAACTGTTATGTATACATTTATACAGTTAATGATCAGGAGGGAGTTTGGATGTGTGTTTTCCATGGGTGTCAAACTGGGGCAGGTTGGATAACGGTTTAAAAACTGTCAATTTTGGTTAAATGGATCAGGTTAGATTTGGTTGATACCAAACAAACCTTTGCCAAATATTAATTTTTTTTACTAAAACAGCCTAGTGTGTGAAATATGATTAAGACTCTTTTTAATCTTTCATTAATAAATATTGCAAGTAAATTGATTTAGGAGGTTTTATGCTTTAAAAAAGTACCTTTGTGTGACTTTGAACCTGCTTGAGATCATATATAACCCAAATCAATCCATTTATTAGTGAATGGGTTGAAGTTGCCTCATCTAATTTGTAACTCATATGGTCATACCTTGAATCCCCTGCAGGTGATTGCTATAAACGGGCACTTTCCAGGCCCGATTCTTGAAGCGACAACGAACTGGAATGTTGTTGTCAATGTAAAAAATGGTCTTGATGAGCCTGTGCTTCTCACATGGTACATTTTCTAGACCTCGAAATATGATTTTTTACAACTAAAAATTCTAGGGAATTTTTCTAATTTTTCATTACAGGAACGGGATCCAACACAGAAAGAATTCATGGCAAGATGGTGTATTGGGGACAAACTGTCCAATTCCAGCTGGATGGAATTGGACATATGTGTTTCAAGTTAAAGATCAAATTGGAAGTTTTTTTTATTTCCCTTCAACAAACTTCCAACGTGCTGCCGGTGGGTATGGAGGAATCATAATCAATAATAGAGATGTGATTCCTGTACCCTTTGGGACTCCAGATGGAGATATTACTCTTACTATTGGAGATTGGTTTTTGAAGAGTCATAAGGTTAGCATAATTCAAATCTTTATTCATCGATTGTAATAGATGTGGCTATATGGTCAGGTCAGGCATAACGGGTTGGGACAGATTGGATTGACGTTTAACACTTTTGTTCAAAGTTTTGTGAGCAATAAGTGTGTAAAATATGATTACAATAATTATATCATTTCAGTAATAGTCAAATTTATTAAATTAATCAATTAGGAGGTTCTATGCGTTAAAACGCATGCTGGGCAACTTCCAACTGTTAACCTGTTTTTTGACTAAACATAACAATATAACATGGATAGACCCATTTAAGTAAGTGGGTTGAAATAGCCCACTGCCTACTGTAGTTTGTAACGCATGTGTATTTGATTTTTTGAAACAGGACCTTAGAAAGAATATTGAAAACGGGGTTGATCTTGGATCTCCTGATGGAATATTGTTTAACGGGCTTGGCCCTTACCGCTATGATAGTACCATTGTTCCTGATGGTATTGCATACCAGGTGATAAATGTTGAACCAGGTATGTTCTTGAGGTTCTTTAAGCATAAAGTTCCAAACTTTTGGGTGTTTAATTGATTATTGCAACTTAAAGTTATAATACATGTTTGGACGCTGGTGATTGTGAATTGTGATTCCCTGGTTCGCTATCATATTAAGGGGTGGAAAAATTGATGGGTTGGGTGGTTTGAGTATTAGTGAAAGGTCAAATGGGTATATTTCTTATACCGGCCAAGATGGACTGGTTGACCTGAAAAGTTCAAATTTTTATAAATGACTAGTGTGGCAAACAGCCAACTAATACTAAAAAAGTTATATTTAATAAATAATCTAATCTTGTAATAGGGTTTTAGGAGGTTTATGTATTAAATTGCAGTTTGGGTCACTTTTGACACACTTGACCTGTTTTCTTTAAAGCGATTATTTTGCTTTGACTCGTTGGAGATAACATTTAACCCGAATTGACCAATCCATACATTTAAATAAACCCAAATTCCCACTTCTAGTCAAAATAAGCAAATTTTGAGAATCAAGTGTGAAGTTGTTGTATGAAAACAGAATATTGAGGTAAGTGTAAAATTACCCACCTCTCCAATCAACTAATCATCTGAGTTTAATTCATTATTATCGAAGTCGTGATATTTAGTTTCAATATGCACATTGGCACAATCCAAAAAGCTTCTTAATCAGCATCTCATTCTGCACTATATTACATCATGTGATTATTGTTTTATTTTTATAACAGGAAAAACATACCGTTTTCGTGTACACAATGTTGGAACCTCCACAAGTTTAAACTTCAGAATTCAAAACCATAATTTGCTTCTTGTAGAAACAGAAGGTTCATACACAGTACAACAGAATTACACAAACATGGATATTCATGTTGGTCAATCATATTCTTTCTTAGTGACTATGGATCAAACTGGCAGTAATGATTATTACATTGTTGCCACTCCACGGTTTGTCAAATCAACAAAAGCTTCCGGAGTTGCCATCTTGCATTACTCGAATTCTCAAGGTCCCGCTTCTGGCCCGCTTCCTGATCTTCCTAATGAATCTGACCCATCATTCTCGATGAATCAAGCAAGATCCATAAGGTATTATTTTAACAAACACCATTTCCTTCTTTCCAAGATTTTCTTGAATATGTTATATTATAGATGGCAAAATTGTCAGGTTGGGTAACATGGCAAAAGCCAAAACGGGTATTTTTTTTAGTACAGGGTCGTAGTTCATCCAAAAAATTATAACATATCCATATCCCTATGTTAGTCTTGAAAGAATGAATACAAATATGATTGTAGACGTGTAACATCTACTTTGAGTCGGGTTCACCCGAAACAATTGCGTCTCTAAAAAACTTTAAAAACATTTTTTGTATACAACTATTATCTCAAACATGATTGCAAAGCTTTGTATTGCTTAAGTGATTATCTATAGTTTCAGATAAATAATTTTGGAGGTTTTATGCATTAATTATACATTTTGGGTGGCTTTCAACATGTTTGACCCGTTTCTTTTTGAGCTTCTTTTTTGGTTTTACTCGTATAACTAGTTACAGTAACACGTAATCCTAATCCACCATGCATAAATGAATGGGTTGAAATTGCCACCTTTAACTACACCCTTTCATTTTCGTTTCTTTTCAAGATTGTCTTGATTACTAATGTGATTGTTTTTTTTTTCAACTTCCTGTTTCCTAGAATGAATGTTACTGCTGGTGCTGCTCGTCCAAATCCACAAGGGTCTTTCAAATACGGTGAAATTACAGTAACAGATGTATATTTGCTCCAAAATAGACCTCCCGAACTTATAGATGGAAAAAGGCGTACTACTCTTAATGGCATTTCTTTTTATACCCCTTCAACACCATTGAAGCTTGCTCAACAATATAATGTTTTGGGAATATACAAGCTTGATTTCCCAAGTAGGCCAATGAACCGCCCCCCCGTAATTGACACATCTGTGATCAATGGTACATACAAAGCATTTATTGAAATTATACTCCAAAACAATGATACAACTGTTCAGAGTTACCATTTGGATGGCTATGCGTTTTTTGTAGCAGGGTATGTTCATATTATTTTATGTAACTTAATATAAAGTTATAAGATTAATGAGCTAAATGATATCTTTGTATGAATGTTAGGATGGATTATGGAGTATGGACAGAAAATAGTAGAAGTGTTTACAATAAGTGGGACGGGGTGGCGCGCAGTACTACTCAGGTAATCTGATTGTTTAAACTGGTCTATTATCTTTTTCTAGTTCTCAATTTCATATTTGAATTTGAATTATCATCACTTTAGAATATTTCTGAATCCTATATGTTTTCTTGACTTTGAAACATTAGTTTATTGTTCATAATAAAAGATGGATCTTTACAATCTATATTCGAGTATTAACCAAGCATTGCAAAGACATGACATAACGTTAAAAATGAAAACAAATATTTCATATTAGTCTCAATTTGTGAAAGACTAGGTTTGACTTTTGAGAGTCAAGTCAAAACAAGCACACTTGACTTGTTATATTCATATGATCACACTCGTTAATAGTTTTTAGAACGAAAATTAAACACAATATTTACGTGATTGAACAGGTTTTTCCTGGAGCATGGACGGCTATTCTGGTTTATCTTGATAATGCTGGCTTATGGAACCTCAGAGCACAAAACTTAGATTCATGGTACCTTGGTCAAGAAGTTTATTTGAGTGTGGTTAACCCTGAGGTTTCTGAAAAAACCGAGCTTCCTTTGCCCGAGAACACCATCTACTGTGGAGTACTTTCATCCTTACAAAAGTAAGATATCTAACAATGATAATTTTTCTTGAGAGTAAAAATGGCGGGTTAGTAATGGTAAAAAAACAAGTACTTTTTGGGACTGGTCGGGTTCACCCAAAACATTTCGTGCCCAAAAATTTTAAACTTTTTACAAAATCTGGCCATATTAAATATGATTACAGTATCAGTCTAATCGCAACTGACCCGAAGTACCTTTATGTTTTTAAAATGTTCCGATAGATATGATTATTGTATTAAAATCTAACTTTTTGCTAAAGCGAGTTCACGTGCATTAAAAACACTTTAGGCAACTTTAAACTGTTTAACGTGTGAAATCTTTATAAATTGAATGCAGGGACCAGGCTCAAAGAGTTAGATTTTCTGGGGCACCTCCCAATCCTGTGGTATTCACAACGGTTTTTATAGCTTTCATCGTCGCGTCTGTTGGAACCTTCATGAGGTAACACCATTGGCAACCTGGTTTAGCAGTAAAAACATCATCAAAAAAATTAACTTTTGACTTATTTATAGGGGAAATTATAGATCAAATTGTTCTCATGGATGCTGCTAACTGTGTATTCTTTACTTAACTGTAATTAGATTGTAAAAGTTTATTTCTTGGTGAAAAGTCATAATTGCCCCTGTAAACAGGGGTGTCTGGCATCACTATATGTTCACTGCTCTGTTTGTGTTCTTAGCATTCTTGGAGTTGTACATTGTGCATTGATATGTGTACTCATCACTTGATTTGCTATTTGTGGTTATGTGAACTGCACTTTAAGGTTGTTCATTTGAAGATAAGATAATGAATCTAGAAAAGCATATTGTCATCATCATAAAACAACATAAAGTTGATATCTTTTCTAAAAAGAAAAAATAATTGCAGAGGCCCATGGTTCTTTAAGGGCAAAGCAACAGCAATCTTTGAATATCATTTTCTTCTAGTGAATCCAGGATACAACTTTGATAATACATGGGTTGTGAGGGAGGAGTAAGCAATCTTTCCCCTCATTTCCTTTTCTAGCTCTCTTTCTAATTCACATCGACATCACATTAGTTTTTTCTATCCTCTCTCTCTTTTCGTATTGCGTATAGTTCAAACTTTAATGGTTTCACATTTTTTTCACTATTTTCTCTTACACTTCATATTTATTCTTTAAATGCAACTAGTAAGAAGCCCCCATGTTGCGGCGGGAACGGGTCAGGGACATAAAACAAAAGAAAAAAAAGATTATATAAGAATAGTATACATGTACAAATTTAGATTTTATATAAAATATTAAATTTTAAAAGTTATAGGATGAAGATAATACAATAGAAAAAACTTGAAATCTTAAATGTACTTTGACAGCTTGTATGAACATGTATTGAATTGTGGCACACAACGTTGTTTGAATGAAATTTACAACAAAATGTATATAATAATAGACACTTTGCAAGACATATTCGAATTTTATAAAAAAATAATTTTAAAACATATAAGAGAAAAATAATAAAAAGTTCAAAAATTACGAATGTGTTAAACAAAGCAAATAAAGAAGTAATGGAATAATAAACACGTTGTAACGTCATTTTTCGAAATTTTTATAAATTTGTAAAAAAATGAGAGTAGAAAGTCTATAACATATATACACATAACTTTGTGTGTGTAATGCATGATGAATGGCGCACCATATGACCATTAAATATTTTTAATAATAACTCATAATAGTTAAGAAAATTACATTTTTGCCATAAATAACATGCATTGTGATTTGTACGATATGCATTGAAGATGTGTTATATGGGTTTTAAAGATGTAATCAATTAATAGTTATATTTTAACATTTTGTAAATAAAAATTTATAAAATAAACATAACTTAAATAATCGATTTCCATTAGTAGTTGAAACATTTCAAAATATTTAAAAAAATAATTTTTTGTTGTTGGTTCCTCCCCTTTTTAGTTGGTTTGGTTTGGTTTGGGTTTCGGGTGGTATTTCGTATTGTGGTTGACAATATTGTTGGGCACGAGGTGATTGCACTTGATAGTTTCAAAGAGTCATGTTTGTAATATGTAGACCACACAATAGTGCGATGTTTCATAGCTTATCTCCACGATCTTTCTACGGGCCCATACCCGAGGGTCCATCATACCTAAACCTAGTAAATGTCTATCTCCTCCTCTCTCGGTCACTCTCACATACAAAAATGAAATTTAAATTTAAAAACCTTAAAAAAATGAATTAAGATATAATTAAAATCAAACTAAAAATATCAAAATAAATAAAAAATATATAAAACTAACATAAACAAAAGAGGATCAATTGATCTATTCCATTGATCTATAACATTAAATACATATGTCATATATATGTATAATACAATATCATACTATAAGGCTATAACAGTTGGATTGAGCTCATAACATGAGTTGCATTTGTAACAAAAATTAAATAAAAACTTAAAATTAAATAAAACTAGATTTCATTAAACTTTAAAAAATTACAATGCATAATTATTCATCAAAGAAAAACAATAAAAGCTAATGGTTAATTGTGGGCACGTGGGTTCACTAAATATGAATCACGATGAGTTTCTTAACTATACATTTCGTGATATGATTTCATGTTAACCTTTAAATCTTGATCTCTACTTCGACAAACGTTTTCATAAAAGGACATAGTGCTCAACCTTCGTCTGCTATAATCATGTATGCAATATAATACAAGTTCATATTATTTTTTTAATACTTCTTGGGTGTACTGGTCGAGCCAAGTTTTGAGTTGTAGTTTATTTACCTTTGAACATACCAAAAGCCCGTTGCACATATTTCTGTGCTTCTTCTCGTGCTTTCTTGAACCTTGTCTATGACTTGAAAAAGTAGCCGTATTTGGGTGTGTACCGTCAACTAGATAATATGAATGCATGTATTATGAATTTTTAACTTCAAATGAAGAATTAGGTGCGAATCATTTAGTATGTTGTTCAATAATGACAATTGATTAAGCACGTGGATGTTATTGTTGGAACCCGTGATACCTAAAAACGCATGCCAAAAGCAGACTTCTTGCGAGGCTATCATTTCAAGCATAAGCGTAGGGGTGCTTGTGATCACCTTACGTGTATTGACCTCACCATTATTTTGAAGAATTCCACCAAGTCTAGTGTGTTGTCAATATTGCCTTTCGGGAACTCGTGTCTCGATGCATTCGTTGCTTGTAAAATTTGAATATTGTTCCCGTGAGTACATCTCAATAATACCACCACAAAGAAGTTGTAGACTTTCATGAGAAGTTATTGTGGATATCTTTAAGTACTATTCACTCGCGCTAGACACTGTCCCTTATGCTAATTAACACATTGAAGATGTTTATTTTTGTAAGGATTAAATGACCTTTTACGTTTGTCACCCCAACCTATTATGGAATACGAGAATTATCTTTCAGTATCGTTAACGATTTGTCAAATAATTATTTTCGCATCCAAAATCTTTCACATATCATACCAAAAAGCCAGGGAGAAGTAACCTTTTAAGAGATGATCATGTTGACCATCTATATATGTTTTTGAATTTGCTTCACTTGAAGTTGTTGCGTCATCAAACAGGAGGAACGTATGTTGACCAATCTTTGATAAAATAAGATTATTACATTCGTCAAGCGAACCATTAAAAGACTTATTGGAGCTCGATGATGAATACCTTGTACTTGTTTAATCCATTGTGAGAAAATAATTTAAAAGATGAGACGTATGATAAAATAGTTTGAAAAATGATAATCTATGAAAAGTAGTTTAGATTGGTTAAGTATTTATACGTAAACAAGTAAAATAATTAACTTAATTTTTTCGTTCAAAGAAAGCCAAGTACCGCAAAGGACACTACACTCAACCCATCACTATCGTGTTGTCACTAGAGAGGGTGGGGCGATGTTCACCTAGGTACCACAAAGCCACCTAAATCGTGTCGTGCTTATGTCCACTCCCTCATCCCTTAGTGACCACCTACTGCAACTGTAAAGAAAACACCAAGGTAACATGATTATATTATTTTCAAAGTATAACCAATCATTCGTGATGTACAAATAATGTATCATATTACGAAATTCTATGATTACAAATATAAAAACTAAAAAGCTAAAATCAAAATTACAAGGAATAAAGTTTATGTTTACTCGTTTAAAGTATTTAGCTTAGCAGTATGCAATTATGCATAATTACGTATTTGTTATAGATGCGAAAATGAATACTCTTTAGGAGAACAATGTAACAACATTAACGTTAATGGCTTGATCTACAAGATGCTGTGGACTTATGGTAACAAAACTCCAACAAAGTGTTAACTTCTAATTTGTTTTAAGATACACTTTTAGCAAGTAAAATAATACAAGTAAGGTCTACAAACATCGACGAAAATAAGCTCTTTTAGGTGGCATACGCATATACTCATATTTGAAACAAATTATTTATTTAGTTATGATAGTTTTGCAACTACGTACTTTCAATTGCATACTAGATTTTTTTTTCCAATCAATGATAGAATTAAACTAGTAACGCTAACAAAACCATATCGCGTACGTACAGATGCACGTAAGTATTGTTACTTGAGTATAGATTCATGTATGTATTATTGGTTGTGTATATAATGAAAATATTTTAGGTTTAGACCAATAAAAATATAGGGGAGGGTTTCTGAGAAAACCAGTAGTTATGTGAAAACCAAAGAAAACCACGGAAACCAATAATATAATTCATAATTTTTTTTTGTTATTTTAATTGTTAAAATGTTATTTAAGTATTTGGTACATATATGTTGAGCATACATACGAGAATGAAGAGTCTTACGTATACGTAACACTATGTCAAATGAAAAATGGTTACGTATACGTAACCTATGTGTGACGTATATGTAAAACCATGTTACAGTTTTCATTTGATCCATACCCTTATTTATATATACTCACACACACACACACACACATATATATATAGGATAATGATAAAAAAAATTTATAAATTATGTGACCAGTTTTATTAGTTTTCTTTAGCTTTCTCATAACATTGTGGTTTTCTTAGGACCCCCCTCCTCTAAAAATATATATACGATCAAAGATTCACGTATTTAATGACTACATGCGTGAAAGTGTTTTGATATGGCTATAGAGTTACAACACACGTAGAAATAACTACTTTTGCGAATTTCCCTCAAATGTTTATATCTAAAAATAATAAACAAATTAATTTGTTTTATATTCGTTAATCCGGTGTCAACTTTTACTACGTATCCCCGTTTTAGTTGGTTAATTAATTTTAGAAAGGGAAAACTTCACAAAATAATAAGCAAGTTTTAGTAGTATTTCAATTAGGTCACTTATATTTTTATTTGTTGGAAATCAGGTCACTAAAGTTTTAAGAGTGTTCCAATTAGGTTATCAATGTTTTTATTTGTTTTAATCAGGTCACTAAAGTTTTAGAAGTGTTCCAATTATGCCACTCATATTTTTTTAAAATTTCTTTGAATAATTCACAATTTTTTAAAGTAATTTAGTTTTTTATAAATATTGTTAGTTTTTTAAATATTTTAATTTTTTCTAAAACTTTTTGTAATTTATAAATGACCTAATTAGAACAATCCTGAAACTTTAATGATAGATTGGAACAAAAGAATCTACAAGTGACCTGATTAAAACAAACAAATTTATGAGTGATCTAATTAGAACAGTCCTGAAACTTGATTACTTTTTTTTTGAACGGCCAACGAATAATTTTTAAGCCCGGTCACTCGGGTAAACACATTGGCAAAAGGCCACCCACGCCCGCTAACACAAACAGCGCTGGTGACCCGGCTCGCCCACCATTCCAAGGGAAACCCACCACCAAAGGCCCACTGTGGTAAAACTCTTGGCCCACTTGAAGCATATTGCACCTAGTGAGACTCCAACCCATGACCTCCACTTTAGAAAGTCATAGCGTGCTTCCTCCTAAACCAATTGATCTAGAAACTGTACCATTAATTATCCATTTTAGAAACTGTACCATTAATTTTCATAAGGATTTAATTCTTTTAGATAGTCATTTAGTTTTATTTTTTATTTTTATAGTCATTCATTTTAAATGATCCAATATCTTTTAATCTAAATACAAATATTAAATATTTAAATAGTGAAGAGTTAACCGTCATATCAGACTCTTCTTGTCCAATATTTGAAATTAAGTTTTAACCGATTGCCTCTAGGTTACTACGACATAGATGTAGTACAATTTTCATACCATATGCATCTAATAACTAGTTAAATTTGATGTCACTAAATAAACTTACAAAATTACTTAATATGATGCGATTGTATTAATAATTTTATAATATAGAACACCGTATAGACAAAGGAGCCATTTTGCATAGGACATAACACCCAATATGATGTTCCGCTTGTCACCCACTGACGACCCAACATAAAACCTCCAACCTTCATAGGAAACATGTATGCCTTACTTTATTACGACACATTTACTTATTCTAACACAATACTTGGATCACAAAAGAAAACCCTTTCTCCCTATACGAAGACTGACGACTATTTCGTTATACAACCCAGATCAAATAACCAGTCATGCATGATGTACAAATAATGTATCATATTACGAAATTCTATGATTACAGGATATAAAAACTAAAAAGCGAAATCCATAATTACAAGGAGTGAAGTTAGTGTTTACTCGTTTAAGTATTTAGCTTAGCTTTATGCGATTATGCATAGTTACGTATTTGTTACGGAGGCAAAAGATGAATACCCTTTAGGGAAACAATGTAACAACATTAACGTTGATGGCTTGATCTACGAGATGCTGTGGACTTATGGTATCAAAAGTTCAATAAAGTGTTAACTTCTGAGTTTCTTAAAGATGCACTTTTAGCAAATAAAATAATATATTTATATATGTCTACATAAATCGATGAAAATAATCATTCCTTTTGGTGTCATACACATATACTCATATTAGAAACAAATAACTTATTTAGTTGTGAGAGTCATGTAACTACTTCCAATTGCATAGTAGACTTTCCCCCGATCAATGATGACTTAAACTAGTACGCTACACAAAATCATATCGCGTACAAATGCACGTAAATATTGTTACTCGAGTATAGATTCGTGTATTTATTATTGGTTGTGTATAAATAAAAATATTTTAGGTTTAGACATGTAAAAAAGATATACTATCAAAGATTCACGTATCTAATGACTACATACGTGAAAGTGTTTTGATATGGCTATATGGTTACAATATACTTAGAAATATCTACTTTCATGATTTTTCTCAAATGTTTACATCTAAAAATAATAAACAAATTAAATTGTTTTACATTCGTTAATTTGGTGTTAGCTTTTACCACATATCCCTGTTTTAGTTGGTTAATCAACTTTCGAAAACGAACCATTGATTTTCATTATGATTCAATTATTATAGGTAGATATTTAGTTTTATTTTTGATTTTCATAGTCATCCATTTTAAATGATCCAACAATCTAAATAAAAAATATTACATATTTAAATTGTCAAGAGTTAATCGTCATATCAGACTTTTATTGTCCAACCTCTGGAACATAAGTTCTAGACCATTGCAGCAAGTTTATGATTGCACCTATGACATATATATAAATTTCATATCGTATGTATCTAATAACTAGTTAAAACGATAACACCAATATTTTAGCTATAACATACAAAACTCTATAGGCAAAGGAGCCATTAGCATAGGATATGACACCTAGACTTTCGTAGGAAGCATATATGCTTTAATTAGGTTAGTATCCCGTGTATTACACGGGTTCAATATATAAATTATTAAATAATTAGTAAAAAAAATTATGAATTATAAAACTATGTTTAAAGATAAAATATGATTATAATTACTTATAAATAGTTACTTTAAGTAAATAAACAATAATAAATCTTTCTTAAACTTTTGTTTTATAAAAAAATATGGTTTGTAAATATTTTGTTTTAAGTAAAATAATTTTTTTTAAAAAGTTTGTTGCTTTTTTGTGTTTTAAAAAGTATGTTTTTAATTTAAAATAAATAGATTTTTAATTTATTAAATTATACATTTTTTAATTTAAAAATGATATGAGTAATATTATTAGTATTCAATATTAGTTTTAATAATATAGAGAAATGAGAAAGTTAGTATGATTAGACTTACTATTGAATATAGAGAAATGAGAAAGTTAGTATGATTAGACTTACTATTGCGTTACGTATTATCTTATTTTTTTCTTATTATAGATAGATTGATAGACAAACAGACAGATAGATATATAGATAGATAGGCTAGAAACTCATTTATTAAACGGATTATAGTTAGTAATAAACACAAAGATTTACGGTACGATATTTTAATATGAGATATGAATTTTATATACGTAAGAGTTCAAGAAAATAAAACAATTATATTATTTTTTTAACTCTCTTATCTAAATAGTTTTATTTTTAAATATTCGTATTAAGATTCTTATATAATAGAATTTATTTTTATAAAAATCTTGTTTATTAAAAACTCTCGTTTGTAATTATTCTGGTTGTTTTAATAAAATTGTTTTTAGAAAAGTTCACATTTTTTATATTTTTTTAAAAAAGGACGGATTTAAAATATTTTGTTTCAAAAATGTTTATTGTTTTTGAAAATTTCATATTACATAAATTTTTTTTATTAGTTCTATTTTAATTAAAAAAATCTGATTTTTTATTTTCTTAATAAAATCTAACTTTAAAAAGATACATTGATTTTAAAAAATTTCAATGAGAGAGAGAAACATTACAATTAATAAAATTGATATTTAATAAGAAAGATAAATTAGTTTTAATGTTTAAAATATTTAAATTACTATTATACATTTTTGGAGGGAAAAATGAGATGATAATATCTAGAAGAATG
Source organism: Flaveria robusta (assembly GCA_025506415.1). Lineage (NCBI taxonomy): Eukaryota > Viridiplantae > Streptophyta > Magnoliopsida > Asterales > Asteraceae > Flaveria > Flaveria robusta. Next base: position 24,089,424 of record CM046472.1, read on the forward strand.
ACAAGTGGTAAAAAAGTAGGTCAAGAGAATGACATGTGGCTTTTGAAAGCTTGCTTTATTAGAATATATAGATTTATTACGACACATTTACTACAAACATTCAATACAATTTTTCTTTTTCTCTCAAACTATAACTTTACTTACACAATGCAACACAGATCAAGAAAATCACTCGTCGTTAACCAACAAATCGTCTTTGGACCCGATAGGAGATCATTTATAGCAACAAAATGTCAAAATGTATTATTTTGAATTGTTGTTCAATCCTTTCGACCGTTTACTTTACCACAAATACAAATATCGATGAAGATACATGTTTAAACAAACTATACTTGTGAATTTGTGCCCTAAAATAATAATCTACATGATCAATTGCTCTGTGGAACCCATTTCTCCACTAGTCTTTTATCTTTTCACTTGCCTTGTAAGCGAACACTACCCACACTTCACCCTGTTCGATACTCCCATTTATATTCAGCACGCACTCCCACAATCACTCCACACATAATCAAGAATCTTTCACCTGTTTCAATTCTTGAAATCCCCAAATTACTTGTTCATAAACATGAACAAGATAATTCTTTCAATTTGTATATCATTTTTCACCGTTTTCTTGGCACAATCCGCCCCTGAAAATGCTGCAATTTCTCAAATTCCTGGGTTTGATGGGACTCTACCTTCCAAACACTATGCTGGGTACTCTTAATCTTCACTTTCTTGACTTAATTGGTGATAATTTCATGAAAAAAATTGATTTTTATTGATGGGTTTCACTGTTTGTTGTTGTTTTGTATGATCTTCAATGGGTTTGCAGGTATGTGACCATAGATGAAACCCATGGCAAGAAGTTGTATTATTATTATGTGTTGTCGGAGAGAAACCCTTCTGAAGATCCGGTGGTTCTTTGGCTCAATGGTGGCCCTGGTTGCTCTAGTTTTGATGGATTTGTTTATGAACATGGTATACCTACTAATCTTTTGTCTTTTTTATATGAATTCTCTTAATTTTGTTAGTTGGTACCAAATAACAAAGGGTAATTGCTTGTAATCTTGAATTGTGAAGGATTTTGCAGCAAATTGATGTTTGAAAAGTTGACTATGGTCAACTTGGTTTCAGTGAAAACAACTTCTTGAATTGAGGGGAATTTGGATGTGTGTTTGAAAAGTGATTATTTTGATTTCAAGAATCAGAATAAGATGATAAGATGATCACTTGAGTAAATGGATTAGGCAGAAAATTTTTCAGTCTCTCAATAATCAGGTTTAATTGACTGAATGATTAGCCTGTTATCCAAATCTGATAATTTGACCCTAAACAATCGTAGACTCAATATAAATAAGAAATGATCAACAAATCAACAGTTAGTGGTTTATATATATCGGGTATTTGCACATGAGTGGTTCTTGGATTATTTAGTTGGTCTAAGAATAAATCAATGTTGTTTTGCAGGTCCATTTAATTTTGAGAAAACTGGAGGCTTGCCCAAGCTTCATATCAATCCATATGCATGGTCCAAGGTTTATATTTGCTCATGTTTTTGAGTTGTTAAAACCAGTATGATATGTTACTATTTACATAATATTGATAGATAGCAAGAATTATAATCTTGGTTGCCATTTTATTCGAATTTGTTTAGGTTTCGAATGTGATATATTTGGACTCTCCAGCTGGAGTTGGAATGTCTTATTCAAGGAATAAAACCGACTATATCACCAATGATACGAAAACAGCTTTGGACTCGCACAAATTTCTCCTTGAGGTATTCTTGAAAAATAGGAACAAAATAAAGAAAACTCATTAAAGGCATAATGTATGGTTCTTCTATAATCTTTTTGACTGGAGTTGTGGATTTGTGTTTTGAATCTGACTATCTGATAATATTTTTGTTTGGGTAAACACAATCTTCTTCTCCTTATCTTATAATTTAGTTAGTCAGTTTAGAATGATCACAATTGCAACAAAACTGACTGTGGGGTGAAGCAAAATTACTTGCTTACCCTGTTTTGAATCTAATTCGACTATTCGAGGAAGCTTGTTTTCATTGTACAAACCATCTTTACCTGTTGTTTTCCTCCAAAAGTCATTATTGTCATTTCATTTAATAATTTTTATAGTAATAGAACTTCTTTCAAAAGTTCTAACATCTGATTGAATAACTTAAACAACGTAACCGTATTGAAATGCTATATTTTACTGCCCTTTTTGTCAATATGGATTATCTGAACTTAATTGTTTGATATCACATAACCACTTGCAAAACACACATCCAAACACCCCTTAAATTAGCTAAATGCAAATTAACAAAAGCTACTTTAAGGAGATAACAATTTCAACTTAAGTTTAACACAGGTGGTTTGAATGCTAAATCTTAATTGTTCACATGCTTCTACAAAACACTCAAAAACCAGTTTTTTTGTTCTTCATAAAAATTAGATATACATAATCTAGTTATTTAAAACCTTTAAATCATTAAGGATATTTACATTTTGGTTTTTGTGATTTAGTGGTTTAAGATATATCCCGAATACCTTTCAAATCCATTTTTCATTGCTGGTGAATCATATGCTGGAGTTTACGTTCCTACATTGTCTTATGAGGTGGTGAAAGGTAAATCATCTCATACTAAACCTGAAGTAACAGAAGTTTGAGAAAATTACTTTAATACCCTTCTTGATATTTTCAGGACTTGATGCTGGTGTTAAACCCACTCTCAACTTTAAGGTACATCCTCATTAAAAGAACTTCAAGAATGAATGATTATCTTATTATAACTTCAAACCATAGAAGGACATCCAGACACTAGTGTCTACAACCTGCTCTATTGCAACTGATTATCTGATTATTCAAGACCACATAATCACTTTTAACACACGCATTTAAGCACCGCCGATATACAAAACTATTTGCCTCAGTTTTATTTATAAAAATGCAGGGTTACATGGTAGGAAATGGAGTTGCAGATGAGGTATTTGATGGCAATGCTCTTGTTCCATTTGCACATGGGATGGGCCTCATTTCGGATGAACTCTACAGGGTATACTTTTTCGTTTGAGGTCAAATTTGTTACTTTCCAAGTCCAACATATCATATCAGAACCGTTACCAAAATTGCCATCAATTCATTCCTTTTGTAGCAAATGGTTTAGAGATCAACAATAAATATAGTTTCATTAAAATTCATATTGTTTTCGTATCAGATCTCATGTCAAGAACCGCTCTATATGATTTAAAAGGTCTAACAGCATAAACTTCTCGTCTGTTGAATCTTTAACTATAATAATCAAATCTTTTATTTTCAAGATCCTAATTTATAGGTGAATTCTGACAAGTTGTAAGTTGTAATACCCACAATAATCTTTGTAGTAAAATGTTATAACTTTTAAAGCTTGACATGGTTAGAAAATTGTTATATATTAGACCTTTGACTTTAGAGGCCAAATATTTTGTCTTCAAGTTTCTAATTTCAAAAGGATTTTCTTATAAATTTCAAACCCACAATGATCTTCTTAACTTCATGTCATAAAGTTTAAAGTGGTACAAAAGTTTTAATTTTTTTTTAAATTTTGACTTGAAAAGTCAACCTGTATCTTTATGAACAGTGCTTGACCATAAACACATGCAGGACGTCGTCACTGTGTGTCAAGGGAACTATTACAATCCTGCAAATGACGATTGTGAAAGCAAGCTCGAAAAAGTTGAAGAAGTAATCTTTTTTACCTAGCGTTCATTATTCTCTTAAAACTCACTTATATCACATAATATTCTTGCTTATCTTGCATTTGAACTTGGAAATTCAGGATCTTGACGGTAATAACATATATGACATTCTGGAACCATGCTATCATGGTGATAGTTCAAGTAAAATTAGACTTGGAAACTCAAACTTGCCAGCTAGCTTCAGGAAACTGGGTCAGACCGAAAGGCCCCTTCCGGTTCGAACCAGAATGTTTGGGCGGGCTTGGCCTTTTAGAGCCCCAGTTAAGCCTGGTTATGTGCCTTCTTGGCCCGAGCTTCTCAACAGCGCTGAAAGTGTCCCATGCACCGTAAGTCATTTATGTAAATCTATGTAAATCTATGTCAATCTGGATTCTGTTTAATCAATAACGGGTTAAATGGGTAAAACTAAAAAAAAAAAACCAAGGTACAAAACAAACGGGGCTGAGAGTGTGACGGTCATTGAGACTAAACTCGAGCATTAGTAATTACAACATCCTAGATTGCTTTATTTAAAAAGTCACATCATTATTGTCTTCACATCAATTAGATTATGTATTGTTCAGAGTTGAGCCACGGGGTTTTCCCAACAATAAGTTTCCTCCTGAGGGGTTTGGGGTGCGGTCCAGCTGGGACAGGGGTTTGGGGTGCGGTCCAGCTGGGACACGGATAGGTGGGCCCGATTAAGATAACACCTATCCTCCGAAGCAGGGTCGCACATTTTCCGTTGAAAAAAAAAATACAAATATAAAAGAGTGTTGACGGGTGAACACAACCGACAAAAATATTTATTCATTTTCCCTGTAATACTCCGTTGTTGTTTAAACAATGCAGCATTTTCTATTGCAAGATGTCTAAGTATTGTGACAATATCTTCTTTATCCATTAGGAATCATTACTAGATAGAATCTTTTTGGGTTACAACTTACAATTATTCTCATTTTTGTCTATTTAATGGGATCATTAGGTTTTAGACATATAGTTACATAATATTATTTCTGTACATATATTTTTGTAGGATGATGAAGTAGCAACCATATGGCTAAATGATGAAGCAGTCCGGAAGGCGATTAATGCTGACCCGGTAAGATATTATATGTTTCTATTTTGGTAAAATTGTACCAACTGAACTTTCTGGCAAAATTTAAATTAAAATGATACTTCAGATTAGTGTGGTGGGCAACTGGGAGCTATGTACCAGCAAGATAAGATATTATAGTGATGCTGGAAGCATGATCCCTTACCATAAAAACCTCACTACTCGTGGTTATCGTGCTCTTATTTTCAGGTATTTCCCATCTCTTACGTAATCATAAATGCTCGTGTCTATGCAGATTTTGTTCGTCACGGGTCACATGAATGTTAATAATTGTATAGTTGTAGTAGTGTTGGCAATTCGACCCATTTATTTATAAATGGGCTAATTGGGGTAATAATATTTGTACGGGTCAAATGGGTAAAGAAAAAATTAGTTAAAAAGGAAACGGGTCAAACTGAGGTCAAAAGACGCCGGATTTGTTATCTGTGCATACGAACATTTAACTATTATTGCAATGATATTTGTTGTAATAAAATTTAACAGAAAAAGATAGACGAAAAGTGTTTCAGATCAACTTAATGTTGTTTCAACTCATTAAATTGCACGTTTTAGCCCATTATCCAAGCCACCTGATCCGTTCATTTCGCTACCTCTAACTAGAACGAATTGAATAAATATAAAAAATGAACATTGTGGTTCAGTAATTTTCTACATCCTCAAGTATTCTATTATTTTTCATGAATTTATAAGAAAAACATACAACAAATTAAAGGATAAAATAAGGAAAAATGTCTTTTTTCCCCAACAATATAAATAAGACCCATAAAATAAGAAAAAAGAGACTATAACTGTTGTATGCTCGTGCAGCGGGGATCATGATATGTGTGTTCCCTTCACCGGAACTGAGGCTTGGACACGATCATTAGGCTACAAAGTTATCGATGAGTGGAGGAAATGGCATGTTGATGATCAAGTCTCGGGGTATGTTTTTATCACAAAAAGATTTAAAAACGTTTCTTTTATTATGATATCTATATTTATGCAGAAATGTTTCTTGTGTTTGCAGATACATACAAGGATATGACAACCACCTCACGTTTCTCACCGTTAAGGTTTGTCATACATATATCGGATTGGTTCTTTACGACATGTGTGCTTTAAGATATTAGTTTCGAAAAGAATTTCCAAGAATGTGGGAACCATTTAAAATTGCATGCTATAATGGTTCATATAGAATCATTTTTGAGAACCGCATAAACACATGTACGTATTGCTTTAATTGTCATACATGTGTACAAGTGTTTATGTGATTCTTGCGGCACTTAAAATTGGGTCTATATTGGATGCACCATTATTTATACTTGCCCCTATGGATTAGGTTATGATTCTGTTTAAGCCATCTTTTCGTGCATTTATTTGATTTTGTTTTTATGTTGATGTTGATGTAGGGATCGGGCCATACGGTACCGGAGTACAAACCTAAGGAAGCGTTGGCGTTTTACAGTCGATGGTTGGAGGGAAATAAGATATAAGAAAAGCTTCTAATTGCGTTAACACGTTATACTGTATTTCATACTTGTTAATTTAAGAATAATTTGGTATTAGGGAAAATAAGAAAACAGTCATGGATGATGAAAACTGCAATAGGAATATGTTATGACATTTACATTGGTGCTGTTTGGTTTCATTTTACAGTCATAAGTAGAAGTTCATCTATCTTAAATATGTTATATCCTACCTTTGAATCAAATGAGTAAAATTAAAAAAATATATATAAGGAATGAGTAAAATCTAAAATTTAATTAAAAATATAACTTGAGAATTTGAACTGCTAGTGAGTGTTTGGGATTGCTTATTTTTCTCTTATTTTTGATTTATTAACTTTTCAAAAAAAGTGTTTGGTAAACTCAAAAAAACTTTTCAAACTGATTTTTCATATAAGGTAAAAATAGGTTTTGAAAAATAAAAAAAAAGTTCTTCATATACTTTCTTTATATGGAATATAAATACACCAAATTGACAACAATAATAACCAAGCAAACACCACATGATGACAATATACGAAATAAGAGGTTGTCCACAAATAGTCCCTCATATATTTTCTCCTAATTTTTCTCTCAACCACAAACCCCTTCAATTAGTCCACTTCCTCCTCAATAAACCCTCAATTCTACCTTTGTTACTATTTTTACACATTTCCTTCTTATTTTCGTTATGTCTTCATTCTTGATTTCGTAACTATGTTCTTTGTAAATCCGACTCGTGTTTATTAATCATTTCCATGTTCTTTCTATCAACCTAGAAGACGTTAACATTTGATTCCGTTAGATTAATATATGTGTTATTTTCTTACGATATGGATCCAGCAGAGCTACGTCGTGTTTTTCAGATGTTTGATCGTAATGGTGATGGCAAAATCACAAAGCAAGAGCTTGCAAAGTCTTTGGAGAACCTTGGAATATACATACCGGATGATGATCTTGCCCAAATGATTGAGAAAATAGATGTCAATAAAGATGGGTTTGTTGACATGGAGGAGTTTGGCGAACTTTATCAAACAATATTGGGTGAGAGGGACGAGGAAGAGGATATGAGAGAGGCGTTCAATGTGTTTGACCAAAATAGAGACGGATTCATCACAGTCGAAGAGTTGAGGTCTGTATTGGGTTCGCTTGGGTTAAGGCAGGGTCGATCCGTTGAGGAGTGTAGGCTCATGATCAAAAAGGTGGATGAAGACGGTGATGGAATGGTCAATTACAAAGAATTCAAGCAAATGATGAAAGCCGGTGGTTTTGCTGGCCTGGAAACTTGATTTTCATCAAATTAAATTAGTTTTATAATCTAATTTAATTATCTTTCTATTTGAACATTGTATAGATATTCAACCTCTGTCTTAACAATTATTCATCAATGTATTCTTATTGTTACTGATTCACAAAGTAGATATATGGGTTACCAAAGTTTTTGTACCACTTATGATGTAGATTACAACAAATGCATCCAATCATACAAGTTTTGCATCCAATTGATTAAGATATAATAATTCTTTAAAAGGATATATCTTGTACACAAACAAACTTCTATTTTGCTATCCAATTATACAAGACTATTATATCTTCTTTAAACTTCTTGGGTGTTTACCATACACATTTGCAATGCCACATGAATACGTAAGGATTATATCAAAAAAATAAACGCGAAAACATTTGAAAATAGTTATAATAGTAAGCTAAAAATAGATTATACGACCATCATAAGACTACGATGGTAGCACCATAAGGCTATTGTGACTCTAAACTGCAATTTCGATTGACAGATTTACATTCATGAATAGATGATCTCATTTCATTCTTGTATCCATTAACTACAACATATGGCGCTACAAACTTTAACTTCAAATCAAATTCAACAAGTGCAATGCTAACCGAGGGTTGATCAAAATGTAGTAGATGAGAAATGAATATGTGTACACATAGCGAAGTAAGAACACAAGAGGTATGAAAGCCAAGATGACACCGCCAATCAGAAATAAACCACGGAAATTATGAAGGGTTAGAATTGTTGGGTTCGCTACTTGAGAATCTTCAGGCAAAATAGATGATTCTTTCTTGAACCATTTCTTTTCCAACTTCAATAGCTCCCCATCCTCTCTTAGTTTTAAAATCTCCCTTGATATATCAGACACCAATGGCGATCCTTTTGGAAATACCTGAATTAAACGATATATTATTAGTTGTTTGAGTGTGACAAATTCGTAATATATAAGAAATTAGTACTGATAACCATAAGAACCATTCTTGTGAAAAAAAAAAAGAGACTTCTTGTGAAAAAGAAGTATCGCAAGTTATGTTAAAAAAAAGTAGAAACCAATTACCATATTTTGTGTTTAATATCATTTTCAAAATGTGAACCTAAAAAAACCTCTTATAAGTATGTATCATCAATATGTTAAGGAAGAAATGGACTTACAAAGCCAAACCCATTAGTAGTGGGTTCATAAGAGACCAAACGGTAGGCACGACCATACTTTGCAAGTAATAGCTTGATATATGGGATCTCATCCATAATAGCAACAACACCACCTTTCTTACTTCCTCCTGCTAACGCGTTTGCGTATTCAGCTAATGTGTTGTAGGGTTGAAGAGATGGGTCCTTAAAATTTGAGTTGTTAACGATAACTCCCTCGATAAAAGAACCAGCATGGTATCCTATGTCAATCCCTCTTTGCGTTAACTGAATTTGCTGAATCGTTAACATGGAACTTAAAGCAGCATTATAGCATGTCACCATTATAAGGACTATGAATAACCACACAATAACCAAAAGCCTTGACAAATTACTCAACAGTTTGGTTCCTGAAAATCAGATAATCAATGTTAATTAAAGGGCACCCTGATGCATCAAGGTTACTTGATCAGTCTCTGCTTCAGGGTTATTGCTTTCTTGAAAATTTTAAAATATAAGAATTCAATTGTTATTCATCTATCCTAATATTTAATAACTTATTTTTAACAAATTTCATTTATGTACAGAAGGCATTTGTAAGTCATTTGCCGGTTATATTATGTACACATATCTTGTACATGCGTAGGTAAGTGGTTAAAAACTAAATAAGCATGTCAACAAATTTGATTGATGGTTTTTTATGTATACAATATATATATATATATATTTGTATGCTGGAAGCAGAAATATAAAACATGTGAACCATTAATCAAAATTAGATGATTTAGGTTTGTTCTTTTTTTTCTTGAAATACTATAAAGTTCTGTACTAAGCCTCCCCCTAATTTATGTACGTTATATGTATATGTGTGTGTATATATATATAGTGTGTATATATATATAGTGTGTATATATATAGATAGAGAGAGAGGAGATTACTATGACTAAAGGTGAGTGTAGAGAAAGAGAACCAAAGGGCTCGTCCAAACACTTCTTGCCATGGACCTTGGAACGTTTTGTTCATAGGATATTCAATAAGCCATATTGTTGCTCCAATTATGAAAAAAGAGCAAGTTGTTGCAACCCACATACGTGTATCAAGGGGCTCCAAAAACCACCATAATTCTCTCCGACTGTGACCATCTCTTGTAACCGTCCCAACGCCTATATCGGTGTAAGGAATTGTGAAGTCAACATATAAGGACCTATTAGCAGTAATCGTGGTATCCCCAACAACCGCATCATAATTCTGGATCACACAAACATGTTATTCCTTTTATAATAATATGCTTGTAACATTATATAATTGAGTGTTTGTATATGCTTATTGAACGTGATTATGCAATATTTGCTATGCAAACTTGGACAATCAACTCTTACAATAAAGATAACTGTAGATGAAGTTTCAATGTCATTATGATGTCTAAATTCATACGAATCACATAAGCGTATCTGATAAATCAAGAATTCAAAGAGTTATTATATAAACTGGCCAAAACATCAACTTGCAAAAAAGAAGAGATGATTCGCAAGATGAGAGTGAAAAACTCTCACTGAAAATGAATTATAGGTTTTTTCATTTTAACTTTTCATAGTCAGTTATGCTGCAAATCATATAAAACTAATACTTTAGAACTTATAATTCGACCTGTATGTCATATGTAAATGAGAAACTAATTAAGTACTAGATTTGTGTACCAAAACAAATTAAAATCTGATTATTGCATCCTCATATCACAATGTATAGAATTATAGATAAATCATTTCCAAAACACATATCCAAACATATCCATAAATGACCAAATGAATCATACCTGAAGATAGACCTGGTATATAAGTTGATTGTAAGTTGCCGAATTTGGTTTTTTGTTTGTGAGAGAAAACGGAACAAATACGTATGGTACTTCGTATGGCAATGCTTCAATTGCAGCATTGAACACGTCTATGCAGAACCCTTTGGCAATAGTTACATTGGTTTGGGGATTGTGTTCTACAGCTAAGAATTCTTCAAATCCAACCAGCATAGGAATACCAATTCGTAGCTTTTTAGTACTTTGCAATATCAAACGTCTTGGAGGGAACATAGATTGTCCAGGCCATATTATGCCTTCAAGACCATTTGAGAAATATTTATGTCGATGACTTGGATTAGACTTTGGATACATCGTGATGCCATCGTGTTCTGTCCAAAATCCAACTCTTCTCTCTCCTTTTCCGATCACATTCACTATTTCCAATGGCGCAGCAACGGGTTTACTGTTTACAAAATGAAAATCACCACTCAACCCCTTGAATCTGACATTTAGCAACTCTTTCAAAAATAGCATTCCACTTTCCGATACTTGGATATTTGTGAAATCCATTGCCATCATTACAGTATCAATCTTCTTTACTTCTTTAGGTCTAATTTCTGTCCTTTCAATAGCAGTTGCTACTGCAAAAATTGCATCATATGCTAATATGTTAAAGATATTTGGGTGGCTAAAGGGAGTTTCTTTTCTCCATCTTCTGGAAAAGTTACGAAGTTCATTTGATGATGGGATAAAGTATCTCAACCCTAAAACTCCTTGAAATGATTCAATAACTTCTTCATCTAACTCTGTAGGATCAAAGAAGTTCATAGTCTTAGCTGTTACTATCCAAGCATATCCTTGGGTCATCAATCCCATTCTTTTTGCATATAACAAAAGACGAAATGCTAAAGAATGAGAGACATGAATTATAAATATCGTATCTTGCAAATCTGAAAGCTTGCGAAGCTCGTCAACTATTTGATCATCTGTTGCTAATGAAGAAATCACACTCTTATAAGATATTTGAACTTTTTTCTCTTGAAAAGAATCAATCATGTAGGGTACACTTTCTCTCGCAAATTCACTGTCCTCATGAACAAGGATGACATCCTTCCACTTAAATGATTCAACAATGGCTGCTAGACCCTTCCACTGAATGGTCTCATCTTGCGTCATTTGAAGTAAGTATTGATGTGCACCAGAGTTGAAAGACGCGCTTGCAGTTAATGAAAGAACAGGAATTTTTGTTTTCTCTCCTAAAATGCTAAAGATTTTTTCTTCTAGCAGTGTTTCTGGTCCAATGATTGCTTGCACTTTAAGATTTTCTAGAAGATCAAAAGCTGTAATGTGCAAATGAGCATGCTCAGATACAATAACACATCTATAATCAAGGTGCTGTTACGGTGTGTGCTTTTAAAATGGATGTCATATTCAAATAGTAATGAAAAGTTGTCATAAAAGCTACCAGAATATATTATTAATTATTAATTAATATGTTTTATATATAGTTTTTCAATCTGTATAACACAAGGGTGGTTAGGCTAGTTAAAGTATATCTTAAAAATGATGGAGGATTTTAGAACTATTTTCAAAAACAAATGTGCACTTTTTGTTTAAGTTTTATCTTAGGAAAAATAACCTATAGAATCATCCAAATGATTAAAAACAGTTTAGTCTCTAGCAATTCTACAAGTGAGAAGATGGTAGAATAATTATGTGGGGTTGGAAGCAAGCTAGACTTCGGTTAGAAGTCCATTCAATCCAGTTAAGTTTTACATTCCTACTTCTAATGGAAAGCCCTGAAAGGAAAGAAGCTGGACATCATCTCTTAGGGAGTCACTTATCAACAATTGATCTTTTAGTTCAACTGAATCCAACCTCATTTGCATCAAAAATAATTTTTATGACCAGGTCAAACAGTTGTGGCAATGAAATAATCTATGAATAATTGATAACTTCACAATGAAATGAAATGAAATGAAATGAGAGTAAGAGAACTGACCAACTGACATAGCGCGTAAAGGGTCTCCTTCCGAATCCCTTGTGTGCAGAACTAATCTTGTTTTATACTCATCATTTGAAGAGTAAAAATCTGAAATTGCCATGCAAATGCTGCTATGAACCATCTGCCCAAACAGCGATCTCATATTAAGAATGACCCCTACAGGTATCTCATGCTTACTGCTAGAACTTATATTAACTACAGGTGACAGATTTGGCCACCCATATAGTTGATAAGGTATGTTCATTAGCAGAATAAATGAAAGAATGATATGTTTTCTGTAACTCATGAGCTCCATCATATGAAAATGTGTTCTCCATCATATGAAAATGTGTTGTTTGATCTGTATCTTACATACCTCCAATTTGTTAAAGTCAAAACATTAAAAAGTCAACTAGTCATGTTAATTAGTATTGTAGGAAAGTAGTTTACATGCAAGGCACAATAAACTTCCCAGCAATATAGTATCAACTAGTATATTTAAATTAGCAACTTGATTCAAGAATTTCTTTTGAAAGTCTTCGTATATAGAATCTTGTTTAAGAAAATGAATCAGAATCTCAGTGACGCAATAAACAATAACTGTTCATCAATCAAAAGGAAAATTAATAAAAAAAAATATCTTAAACTAGCTAAGAGACTTAAAATTTTGTATTCTGTCGCATGACTAATGCCATGATCGTTGATCAAGATTATATAATGTTCTTCTTCATTGTTGCATAACTAATCCCATATTAGCCATTGAAGATTTTACTATTGTGATTCAGTTGTTAATAATGAAACTTGAAGATTTTAAGTGCTGAAGATTTTACCATTGCTGATGATCCCAGAAGCCAACCCCCATCAGTCGAAAAAACCAGTAAAATCAAACCGATCAATACTAGTAAACCCGTTTGCGATCATCGATTATATCCATTTACTTTCTCCTAATCATACTTCAGCTAAAGGATCATTTGAGTCAAGTCTCACACCAATGCATTAACAACAAAACAATTTCCTATTAGGGTTAGGTCAATGTATCATACCTGAATCTTTGGGGGTTAAAATTGACCTGAAACTTTGTCTCTCTCGTACTCTGTTATCCCTCTCTGTCTCGTTTCTTCTCGATTCTCCGACGTCATAAATCTATCGATTGTTGATCGGAAACCTTGCCACCACCTACGACCATCGAGTGCCATCACTGCGAATGTCGCGAAGAAAGTAAGGTTCGATTATTGTTGTTTTCGGTTTCAAATACGTTATAGAATTTATGTCGTCGGAATGAACTTCCGGTGATCGGAATTTGAATTTGGGGAAGAAAGGATAGATTTCAATGAGTTGTTTTGGGCCTGTTTGGATTACTTGTTTTTGTTGGAAAATAAAAATTGACAAAAAAATTTAGACAAAATTACAGAAAACGTCTTTTAAGTTTATACAAAATTGCATGTATCGTCTTTTATCTTCAAAAAGTACTCTAATCATCCTTTATGTATGCTTTTTATAACAGATTTCGTCCTTTAGACTAACTGCTGTTAAGTTACTCTGTTAAGTCAAGGGTAATTTGGTCTTTATACCTCTAAAGTACTATTTATGTAATTAAACATAAAGGACGTTTTCTGCAACTATTTTATCTTTTAATTAATTTATGCATTTTTGCAGTTATACATATACATATGATTTTTATATATAACATAACATATATTATTTAATTATTTTCATCAACATTTTAAATATATATATAAATTATGTGAACAGTATTATTATTTTTTATACTTATGCCCTTAGCCCTATTTACTTTACCTTTAATATTTTTTACAAGATACTTTTATATAATTATAGATAACTACCTTAAACTTGTTTTTTTTTAATATAAGATATAATAATGATTAACAGGGAGGGTCACATATGATTAGTTTTTTTAATTAAGTTTTAACTAAATTTCATGAACTGTTCCTCCTGTGTTTTTTTAACTAAAAATATAATCTAGTTTTTAGTAAAAACGAAAAAATAAAATCAAACGGAAAATAGATGTAAAAACATTGAACTACGCACGTAAAACGTAAAACATTAAAAACAATAACTAAGTCGATCTAGGACTTGCGTTTTTTGACGTGGCTGATAAACTGAAAAAATAGGCATAAAAATGTGGAATCACACACACATGTTGCGGTTTGTTAACTCTGAAGTGTAAAACGAAAAGTTCATAAAAAAGTATAAGCGGCCTAAGTTGAAAGTGAAAAATTATAAGGGTACAATTAAAAATGATGTAAAAGTATTAGGGTTAAACGTAAAAAAAAATTATAGATAAAAAAACAAAAATGGATATAACCACTAAAGTTAAGGTACAAATCATGATGCACAATGTATTTGATAATTAGTAATATATATAATGTTTTTTAAATTAATAAAAAGCTGAATAGTGTCTAAATTTTATATTTAACATGATAATATTAATACAAATTTAATAATATAAATTCAAATTAGTTAATAAATAATTATTAACTAATTATAATTTATATTATTAAAAGTTATGATAAAATTTGTTAATTTGTATAATATATGTTACTTGTATATCTTTATTAAAATAAAATAATTTAAAAAATTATATGTATAACAAATCTTGAAATAAAAGCTAATTACAAAAAAGGTCCTTTAAATTAGGTTTAAAGTTTCAAAAATAATCCTTTAAAGGGTAGAAAGACTAAAATACCCTTGACTTAACGGAGAAAATTAACGCCAGTTAGTCTAAAGGACGTAATCTGTTATGAAAAGGATACATAAAGGATGATTAGAGTACTTTTTAAAGATAAAGGATGATACCTGCAATTTTATATAAACCTAAATGACGTTTTTTGTAATTTTGTCAAAAATTTATTAACATATGATTTTTTAAAAATAGCTTTTAAAAAAATGTTTGGATTAACTTATAAATTAAAATATCGTAAAATAATCTAAAAAGACATACTTTTAAAACGAGGAGAGTTAATATGAGGTAGTAGAAGGGTATAATAGGAAATTAGATTAAAAATAGTTTTCTAAAGTTAATAGGGTAAATATCATAAAAAACCAACATACTTTCAGTTTTTTCTCACGAAAGTCCTTGTACAATTTTTTGCACGTAAAAGGCCAATATATTTTCTGTTTTGTATCATAAAAAGTCCCTGAACACTTTTTGCACATAAAAAACCAACATACTTTATGTTTTTCACATAAACCCTTTAATAATTATTTACACATTTAAATCATTTCACTTTTCAAATTCGATCAAATTCTAAAAAGAAACTAACACAACTTTTGCACCGATTGTTTTATTTGCGTGTATTTTCCGCCCCTACATGGCTCGTTTAAGTTATAGAATCCTGAGTTCGGATTGTTTATTAAAATCTTCTTTCATAACAGGATCAATAACTAAATGCAGGTTTTGAAGGAACCATGGTTTGCCATATACAACTGATATTACTTCTTTGCGGTGTAAGGATGTCTAGCTCATGGTTTATTTTAATTAGAAGTTACAATAAACCAAAACTAAGAGCTAGCTAATCAAAATAGAAATTGCGTCAAATGTTAACACATATTAATCGATCTCCAATGTATTTGATAATGTATGACGGAGAGATGACACAAGTATATGATGCATAGAAGCATATATCTTGAAAGGAACCTATCAAATAATCTACTCAAATTGCAAAAATATATATACTTCGATAGAATTCTAAGAGGATCAAATACATATTTAAACAAATAACAAGCTGATTAGTGAGTTAAGACTCAACCAGTTTGTTTTATCCTAATTAATGGCATTTCCATACAAGAGATGCCTTAAATTAGCCATCAAATTTCGGTGGAGGATGAATGAAATGATGCTATGGACCTCCAATTTTGCACGTAGAAATAAACTTACAGATATCATAAGGGCTAAAGTTGAAGAGATCCCACTAATAAGAAACAAACCACGAAACCTACTAAAATTTAAAGTTTTCGGCTTTGATGTTGAATCTTGAGATGATGATGACTGTTTTTCAAACCACTTCTTTTCTAGATTTCTTAGAGTTCCATTTTCTCTTATCGAAGCAATTTGTGTTGACATGTCCGTTACCATAGTCGATCCCTTTTGAAAGATCTAAATAAAAATGTATTCATTTATTGTTCAATACATTAACTCGAATTATCAAAAAGGGAAAAGAAAAGGATACTTACAAAACCAAAACCAGAAGTAGTAGGTTCAGATGCAATCATAGCATAATTGCCAGAGTACATGCTAAGAAACATCTTGATGTAGGGGATTTCATCAACAATAGCATCAGCGCCGTCATGCTTTCTATCTTTTGACAATGCTTCCGCATAATCTTCATATGAATAGTATGGTCTATGCCCAGAATCCTCAAAATGCAAGTTGCTAACAGTGCTTCTTGCTACAAAAGAGCCACCATGAAACCCCACAGTTCCCCCCTTTGATGCTAACTGAAACTGTTCAACAGTTAGTAGTGAAGTCAATATTGCAGTGTAACTTGAGATCAGAATGAGTACTACAAGTAACCAAACAAACACCACGAACTTTGATAGACTACTTGACAGCTTCTCTCCTACATCATAAAGTTTCAGTAAATTAGTATAAGCCATTGCGACCCTATTTTACTTTACAAGAGAGAAACAGAAAGAACCTTGAACAAAAAATATCGTCATTAGGATGAACCAAATTGTTCTTCCAACTTGTTGAGCGAGTGTTTTTTGGGATCCTTGATCCATACACTCAATTGCCAAAACGACAAAGCCAGTGAGGATAGCGAATGCAACAGTGATTAGCCATAGATCCACATCAAGTGGCTTCAAGAAAATCCACATGTCATTATGGTTGATTCTTGCAAGTGTTCCTATGCCCATGTCAGTGTAAGTGACTGTAAAGTCAACCAATTTAGATCTGTTGGCAAGAATTGTTGAATCACCTAGGATAGCATCGATCTCCTGAAATATAACAAATACATGAATTTTTGTTCATGAATGCAATGGGTTTTGTTATGCAGAGAACTTACATACATGTGCATAAACTATCTTTATAAGATCATCATAAGTTTTATTGGCAAATGGAATCAACTCATACTGTACTTCATATGGTAATGCACTAATGCAAGCATCAAACACATCCACAGAGAAACCTGTAGCAATTGTTACATTTTTTTGAATGTCATGATATGCATCTATGAAATACGTAAAATTTCTTCGTATTAGAACGCCAACTTTCAGCTTTCTAACACCACTGGTTTGTAGCATCTGACGTTTTGGAGTAATTGTAGGAACTCTTTTCTCTCCATTGCCTATCACATTTACAATCTTGAATCCATTGGAGACTAACTTTCCATCATTAATTTGAAACTCACCACTCACACCCTTAAATCTTATTTTCGAAAGCTCATATTGAAGCATTAAATCCATTTGAGTGATAACAAATGAAAACTGAACCCCAAGCCTTTGAATTGACTCTGCTAGTGCCCAAATGGTGTCATATGCCCATACGGCAAGCACACTTACTTCTCTTGGAGCGGAAGTGGGGTGCTTAATATAGCATTCATTGTACCATCTTGTGGTTAGATTAAGCAGCTTACGAGATGCTGGAATATAAGACCTTAAACCAATCACTCCTTGACATGACTCGATAACTTCATTCTCCCCTGGTTGCAGGATATCAATGGTTTTGTGAGTCACAATCCAAGCATATTCTTCACTCACCATTCCCAACCTTTTTGCAATTAACATAACTCTAGATGCTAATGATGATGACATATGCACAACAATTACCGTTGTGTGACTAATCTTGATCTTTTTCAAGTCGTGAATGATTTGATCATCGGTGGACAACATAGGAATGGCACTTCCATGACTTACTCTAATACTTTTGTCTTGAAAAGATTCAAGAAAATATGAGAATATTTCTCGCCCACAATCAATGTCCTCATATAAAAATATAACCTCCCTCCAACCAAAAGAATCCACCAGGGCAGTAATGGTTTTCGAAACAACTGATTCGTCTTCCTTGATTTGAAACAAGAATGGATATTCCATCGAAGGGGAACCCGCAAAGGAAAACATAGGGACTTTAGCTTTATCAGCAATTGGGGCCAATAACTTGGTTTCAAGATATGTTTCTGGGCCTATGATTGCTTGCACCTTAATGTTATCCAGAAGATCATGCACTGCCCAGGAAAAGCTATAAGAAACCAATTTCATACTCTCAAGAAAAATCAATAAAGCAAAGATGAGCATAATTAAAACTATAGATGACTTGTACTAGTTCAGTAGCAAACAAACCATTGCTCTTGGTAAGAACATATTAGGATGTATTAACATGTCAGGTTCAACATGTTAAAATAAGTACAAATGAAATCAAGTACAATTCCTTTTTCATAAATAACTAGCATGACCATAAGTTATATTTAAACTTATGTATAAAAAAAGTAACACTCAATTCACAGTACCATCTGACAATAAAAATGAAAACATACCAGCATAAAGAGCTTGTAAAGGATCACCTTTGGAGTCCTTTGTGTGGAGAACAATCCGCGTTCTATAATTATAATTACACGCATAAAAATCAGAGATTGCGAAAGTCATGAAGCTGAGAATTGACTTCCCAATCCATGATTCCATGTCAAGAACAATTCCAACTCGTATAACAACTTCTTCATGCAAAAAGATGCTACTGTTTTCTGGTAAAAGTGTGTGTGTGCATAATCCATTTTTAAAAAAGCCCAAGAAAATCAGAACCAAACAGATTATTTTGCTAACTTTCTGAAGCTTCATCCTTGGAAGAACTAACAAAACAGGTTCGAATGCTCAAATAAACTCTTCTATAACAAAAGAAGAACTGCAACACTTGTTTCTATGTGAAGCAAGTCAACCATCTATGTTTTGACTGAGGATTTGCTAAGATTCTAGGTAAATTGACAATTTGATGGGGGAACTTCTTTGACTAACTTTAAAAAATCTTCTTTGAGAAAATGAATTGTAATCTAATGACTTGGAACAGTTTAATACTTTTATGATACCTTGTTCACTTGGGTAATAGAAAAATTACAATGGTAGTGAGTGTGTATATTACATGATTGAGTGAGTATAACTTGGTAATAATAAACCCAAACTAGCTAGTATCATGACTTGGTCATATCAAGAAAACAAATCCTTTCAAGAAATATCCCAAACTAGTATGACTTGGTCATGAGTACAAACTAAGATAGACTTGTGAACTTACATTCACCTGTATTCTTGATCAGAGTCATGGATGTAAATATATTTTAAAAATTCTTTGAATTTATCACAAATTTCCACTACATAGAAGTACGGGTGTTCATCGAATGGAATAATGGATTACTCGGGTTATTCGGATTCCAAAATTTCATGGCCTTATCTGAAATTCGATCCGATCTGAATAAATGATATCTCTATCCGATTTGAATCTATCAAAATTTAATTTGGATTGGATTTGGATCAGTCCGAATAATCTTAACTAATTCAAGTAATCTTAATAAACCAAATAACAATTTTTCTTATATTTTTGTTTCTATTTTTTGTCTAATTTTTTATTATTAATATTTTACTAGTTTTAAATAACAAAAAACATATAGAAGCAAAAAATATATATTTGTCTTAAACACAAATATAAAATTTTAAACATAATGGGTAATTGTATTGGACCGAAAAATTAGAATTCTAATTTACAACAATCGTTTATTGTGTGGTTGTTTAGGATAAGAGTATTGGAAGGGGTCAAAACTCTTAAGTATTAGACCGAAAACACAATAGATAACTGGGTAATGAACATTGTGCTAGAAACATAGCGAGATTCTTATTCTTTTAATCGGATATCCAAATATAAAAATTATGATATTAGAAATCCGATCTGAATAAGGATTCAGATCGGTTTTTTCAGTTTCGATACGGATCAGATTACGGTTTTTTTTGGATTTCGACTTTTTTAACAGCCCTGCCTAGAACTATCTCTATCTAACCTCGCAAACAAACAAACAAATGTATCCAATAAAATCTAATTTGTAGTAGAGATATTGATAGGGTCTGAAGAAAATAACGAGACAAGACAAACCTATCCTCTAACCCAAAATAGAGAAACCGCTCGTAGTGAGAACGGCCCTAGCTTTCTTTATTGCAATTCAATATAATTTCAGAATAAGAGGGTAATGTTTGGATGTTGATTAATTCTCTTAACGTACTATAGATTATGCGATTAATTCACAAGTCAACCAGCCGCTACTACTGACCATCCATATAGTTGAAAGAAGCCTCCAAAACTTTGTGTTTGAATTAATAAATATACCGACAAAATTAGAGAGACCCTACAATTTGAAAGGCTCAAAATTTTTGGGTTGAGAGTCTATTTAAAGATATTTTTTGGTATCATTTTGTTCATTATTAACAGTTATGGAGTTTGAACTTTCCTATAAGAGGGGCGGAGACGAAATTAAATTTTTTTAGGGAGGGCGCGTTTGATATATATAAAAAAATTTACAATACCGGGCAAAAAATTTACATTGTCGGGCCGAAAATTAACACCACTAAAGAAAAAAAGAAAGGATGCCCATTTATTATCAATATGATAGGATGAGGCTTTAATGGGAAGTATCTATAAACACTAGTTAAGGCGATAGGGCCCGTGAGTTCATGTAACGTGTTCTCATGATCAACAAAAAAAATGTGGCATGGACGGCATGTTTATATAAGCATTTGTTTTTGGGAAAACTTCATAAAATAGTAAGCAAGTTTTAATAGTGTTCTAATTAGGTCACTTATATTTTTATTTGTTTCAATCAGGTCATGAAAGTTTTAAAAATATTTCAATTAGGTCACTAATACTTTTATTTGTTCCAATCAGGTCACTACAGTTTTAGAAGTGTTCCAATTAAGTCACTCATATTTTTTCAATTTATTAAAATAATTCACAAATTTTTAGGATAATTTCAATTTTTTTATAAATATTGTTAACATTTTAAACATTTTAAAATTTTTAAAACTTTTTGCAACTCATGAATTACCTAATTCGAATAATTTTGAAACTTTAGTGATCATACAATTTACGAGTGACCTGATTGAGACAAAAAACTTTATGAGTGATTTAATTAAAACAATCCTGAAACTTGATTATTATTTTACAAAGTTATCCATTTGTTTTTGTATCACTTTCTTTAGCAACTAATATGAGAAGGCAAGGTTTTTTTTTTTTTTTTTTTTTTTTTTTTTTTTTTTTTTTGTTGTGAAATGATGGCTATTTATAGATTTATGGAAAATTTTATTGTTATTCTAAAATTAACTTTTACGAAATACTCTGAATTTAAAGCTTAGGATAGTACGTTAAAGCCCTAAAATAAATGTTTGCAAAGTGATTGAAAGGCGAGTAATGGAGGGTTCATAAAAAAACACATAGTTATGTGAAAATTAGAGAAAACCAATAAAACAGGTCGCATAATTTACAGATTTTTTTTTCATTAGACATAGTATTATGTATACGTATCACTCTTCATTCTCATATTTATGTTCAACGTATATGTAATATATATTTAAATATCCTTTTAACATTTCAAAAATAAAAAAGTTATGAATTATGTTAGTGGTTACTATGATTTTTTTATTTTCGCTTAGCTATCGGTTTTCTTAGGAATCTTCACCAAGACGAGTATTCAGTTACTTCGTTATAAAATCCTTATATGATTATGTTACTTCGTTATAAAATCCTTATATGATTATCTTTGCAACTTATAATATAACTAGTATTAAGCCCTCCGCGCTACAACGGTGGGTGTAAATCCATACCAAGTAACACCAATATCACACCACCGGCAACGACCATCAATATCAAAAGAATAAATATAAAATTAAACGCAAAATAGACGTATAAACATTGAACCACGCACGTGAAACCTAAAACATTAAAAAAATAACTAAGTCAATCTAGGACTCGCACGTTACAACGCGGATGTTAAATGGGGAAAAAATAAGCGTAACAACGTTGAAGCACACGTGTATGTTACGTCGTGTTAACTCTCAAAGTTTAGACCGTAAATCAAAAAGTTTGTAAAAAATAAAAAGTATTACGAATTAAAGTTGAAAGTTAAAAAAAATTTATAGGTGATAAATTGAAATATGTAAAAGAATTAAGCTTAAAACAAAAAACTAAAAGAAAAAGAATATGTAACAGCCTTTTATGCACGTGATACATGAATTAATGAATCACAATTTGATAATTAGTAATATTTAAATAAATTTAATCTTTTTCATACCGCATATAAAGTCAATTACCATATAAAGCAACTATTATCTAATTTTATAAATTGCCAAAAAATGAAAAGAAATCAAAATAAGATAGAGGGTTACTTTTCCTTATCATATTCATATTTCATTATTGATGGATACCGTTAATTATTTTAAGGCTGGTTCTGTTATACAAAAATACAAGCCCTTGCTTAGGACCTTTAAATTTTGTACTATTGAACTTAAATAATCTTAACTTTCATGTATTGGACGGAATTAATTTATACTCAGAAAATATTTACAAACACTTCTAATTTTAAGCTTATTTTCTTCCAACGATACTTTATTAACTGAGAGTTAACCCCCGTTAGTTTTTTTATGAAATGAGACTAACTTTAAGCCAATTTCCAACTTTGTTGCCACCCAGCCTCCATCAGGTCTGTTTTTCAATGTCTAGCCTCCATCGTCACCCGAAATCTACCTCCAACAAATCAAGTGATTCAGATCAAAAGATGGAGATTGACGGGTTTCAGGGTGCATAAGTTTTAGATTGATAGACCTGATGTTAATTTCAACTTTCTACTTAGTGTTTTAACCATATAAGTAGTCCACGTCATCAAAAACCTAACGGTGTTAACTATCAGTTAGTAGTAAATGATCGTTGTAGAAAAATAAACTCAAAGTTGGGAGTGTTTTAATATATATTCTAAGTTGAGATTAATCTCGTCCAATAAATTAAAAGTTTGAATTATTAAAATTCAATAACTCTTAAATTTTTAAGACCCCAAATAAAAAAAGATGGATATAATACGTACGGATCTATTATTATTTAATGTAGTTCAATAGACATATATTGATATGGTTCAATAACAAGCGTTTCACATTTTTTGGAGTTTTTTTTACCAAGCTTAAAATGAGAATTTCATTTACCAAAAATAAAAATGATGTAGTCCGAAAAAATAATTACCAAAATAGTGATTCTTAAATTTATTGTTTCTCACCCTTGTAAAATTTTACAATCATCCCGCATCTTCCCTTAATTTCTAAATATTAATTTTAAGTTTTAAACCTAATAATAAACATATACCCAATTAAGAGGTTATTTGTTTTTTCAGAAAAACTCTTCTTAACCTCTGTTGTCTGCGCTGCACAGACCACGCGCAAACGTTGAGGTTTGTAGAGTGTTTGTTTTTTTGGAAAACTTTTCATTAAAAAAAGTCTGCACGAGGTCTGCATGGTGCAGACTTGGCACAACCATTTCTATAGTCTTCTAAAATCTGTAGAGGATTAAACACCGTCACCAACCACCACCCATGTCCACCACCACCGTCCGCCAACACCACCGTCCGCCTCCACCCACCGTCCGCCACCACCACCACCCACCGTCCACCATCACCACCACCGTCCAGCACTGCCGTATGCCACCACCAGTTGATTTTAGCAGTCTGCAGACGTTAAAAATAGACACTCTTCTTGTTGAGGACTGCAAAAGTTTGGTCCACCTCTTCTCCTACATATGTCTGCAGATGTGGTCCGCAGACTGCAGACATTTTGTTGCAAAAAAACAAACAACACCTAAAGATAGTGAAACCCAATTCTTCTGTTCCTAAGTGTATGATTGTGATTTTCCAAACCCACTAACAATATGAAATGATTGAGCAAATACATTATCTCAAGGAAAAAGATTCAATCAAAGACTAAAAAAAAGGAAGCCTTGTGACTCCGCAGATCAAGATAAAGATGAAGGATAGTGAAACAAGACAATATATGACCAGAAGCCACGTGCGATTTCCTTTGACGATGAATACAAAGATAAAACCCAATATTTTCTTATGAAAGCTACTAGAATTGAGTTAGCATCTAGGTATAATTTTAATATAAACGTATTTCATATGCTTTCCATAGTTGACTATAATTATATAACCTTGCAGTCTATTAGTCATATTTAAGTTGCATGACATTTAAAATCGATTATATGATAAAAACTTATCAAACATTTAAACGAGGGTTAGTTCTTTTAATTTAGAATTTATGTTGATTATTTTGATTATTTAATATTGAAATTCATATTTGTTCCTTTTAATTTATGGCGTTCTTGTATTAACATACATATATTAGAGCATTCACAACCATTCTTTAAATTATGTGAGTGAGAGTTGTTATATTATATAAAATGATTTTGAGTGTTGTGAGTGGATGAGAGAGAAAATGTTACTGTTCATCGGTAAATTTAAGGATTCACTGTTTAACCTTTATAAATTTTTAATATTTTTTAAAGTGGTTGTGAGTAAAAGAGAAAGAAAATATGATGAAAAGGGTATAAAAATATATTATTTAATTGAAAGAAAAAAGAAAAAATAAAGATTTTTAATGTAATTATAAAGATGAAAACAAGGAATGTGATGTCAATGCTCTTACATTTGGTTTATTGGTTCATAATGTAAATAGTCGATTTTTACATATCTAAGATATCAATTTGACGTATATGTAAAAGGGAGCAACTAAAAAAAATGTATTTTATTAATCGGTCTTTACCTTTTGATTATGTTGTTTATTACTTAGTTTTATTTTTGTAGTAATGACGTCTTTTGCTATTTTCGTCTTAGAATTATAATCGAGATGAGATGTTCATTTTGCTTTGCAATTTTTATGAAAATCAAAAGAAAATAAAGAGTCGATTGCAAATATATTATTGTTTGTTGAATATTTACACATATGTAAAATATACTATTTATTGTAAGAATTAATAGTTTGAAAATTTACATATATGTAAATAGTATCTTTATCTTTACTATAAATATTTTATAACGGAAAACAAAAGGATAATTTAGTAATTTAACATGAAAATTAAGACGCCATATGAAGAGTCTCTGGTTAAAATCTATGCTCACATAAACTTTCTTCCAGATCTATCCCTGATCCTCCCATCAACGGTTGAATCAGAAGTAAATTGAATCGTCGCTCACTTCAATCCCCACCATCGCTGCCTTCCATCTTCCCCTTCTTTAATCCTCACTTAAATTCACAGGTTGTTTGAGATTCTTCAATCTTCACAAACCTTCTACCATGAAGAGATCGATCGATCACTACCACCACCAAGATGGTCGAACGCCACCGCACAGTTAATCGTTTCCGCCGCTCAACAACAAAAGCTACGTAATTAGGGTTTGTGGGATTTCTAACTATATTGCTTCTTGAATGGTAAGCGTTTAGATTTTGGGTAGTTTTTGTTCATCTTCGTTGCTTCTTGATTTCGCATGGTGAGTCAATTCCAGGTTATTTTTTGTATTGTGGGTCTATTGAAAATTTGAATTTTGTTTTCTAATACTCTTTCCAAAATCAATTTGCAGCTTCTTTTTGAATTAGAATTTGACTTTAATCGGGTGTTTTGAGGTAAATATTTTACTGATGTTACAAAAATAGCATACAAGGCTGTGATTTATACTTATGTTTAATCATATTTGAATTTCTTATCTAACGATTGGATCCAGGCCACCATCAACAATTAGTTGGTTGTGATTTTCCCTTTATTTTTTTGGTTAGATCTGGATGTGGGTCAATATGGTTCAATTTTGAGCTTGAATCTATTTCTTGGTTCATAGTTTAAGCTTAGAGCTATAAAATCTTGGTGGCGTTAATGTCAAATTTAAATTTTAGATGCAAAGACTGATGTTTTAGCTCTAGACGCGAAACTTTCATTGTTTTTTATAAAGCTAATCAACTCTATCATCATCATCATCTCTCACTTTTAAATAACTATAAGTTTTGTTGTGTAGCATAATATGCTTGAATGATTTAACTATTATGATTTTTATGTTTAATGCTTACGTGTTTCAATTTTACAGTTATATTTAGTTTTGAAATTGATCCTTACATGTTTTATCTTTATATCTATTGCTTACGTTTTTGAAATTCTCAAATTCTTACCATCTAGAACAACCCTACATGAGTTATGAACCTATTTAATAAACTGCTAACCTGATAAGCTGCTCAAATCATAATGATTTTATAATAGGGTTTGCCGATCACTGAATTCAGTTTACCAAAAAGCTAATGGACCTGAATCAATGGATTATGGATTAAGACAGACAATCAGTTTGAATGATAAAATAATTGTTGTGAATGCCAGATTTGCATTAGAATACGATGGTTTAGAAAAAGATGAAGCTAAATAGAAATTGATTCTACCAATAAGAATCATGATTTCGATTCACTCACTTATAAGATCGATGAAAACCATATTTGGTAAATTTTTTTGCCGATTATTGTTTTGTTTGTACAATTGGCTTTTTAATTGCTATAATACACACATATTTTATCGTTCTTTACAACTTCACCATTCTAATTGTTAGGGTTCTTCTTCATTTTGCAAATTAAACTTTGTTAGCTGTGTGTGTAGGATTTTAAGCAATTTGGATGTCTTTCTAGTGATGATGATACAGAATTTGTTCTCATCTATATGCCATTTGATTATAATGGAATTATTAATCATCATATTTTTGTGAGGTGCAGGTTTGTTAGTAATTTGCAAGATTAGCCAGAAAATTGGTATATTGAAAAGGGTATATTGAAAAGAAAGGAAAGTGTTCTTGAAGAGTTTCGTACACTTCAATAAATGAAAGCCAGGAGGTAGCAGTATTACGTTAATACTTAATAGTATTCATCTTCGAGGATCATCATTATCAGTAGGTAAGAGAATTTGTAATACAAGTTTCATGAGTTTAAAAGTAAGTAGAATTTTTGTCGTGATGTATTAATATAATTAAGCAAACATTAGAAAGTTCGGTGCAAGGTGTGAAGCATAACTCGAAGGATTACAGCTTTAATCTTTGGTTTCCACAAGATTGGTAAGTAATACAGTTTAGTAAATTAAAGATTTACTTATGTTCTAAGGAATTTTAACAAAGCGGTTACAATGGATTTTTAGGATAATAAATGTTAATCAAGTTCACCGCAACTTCTTGTTGTTCGAGTCAATGTGCTATTTTACATTTATCTCTTTGGGTATGTTTGGTATGAGATAATGAAATGGACGAAAGAATGGAATGAATGAAGGAATGGAATAGATGATGGAATGAAATGAATCATTACATTCCATTGTTCTGTTTGGTTACCCTAATAAATGAATCATTATTTTGTATTGTTTGTTAGGTATGAAAAAAACGAAAGAATGAAATATAAAAGTAGTTATGGTGGTGATGGCGGGTGGTGGTGGCGGCCGGCGGTGGTTTTTGGCAGCGGTGGTGGCCGGCGATGGTTTCCGGCGGTGGTGGCCGGCGATGGTGATGGCAGGTGGTGGTTTCTGGCGGCGGCGGTGGTGGTTTGCGATGATGGTGGTGGCCGATGGTGGTTTCAGGCGGCGGTGGTGGCCGGTGATGGTGGTGGCCGGTGATGGTGGTGGCCAGTGGAGGTTTCTGGCGGTGGCGGTGGCCGACGGTGGTTTCCGGGGGCGGTGGTGGCCGGTGGAGGTTTCTGGCGGTGGCGGTGGCCGACGGTGGTTTCCGGGGGCGGTGGTGGCCGGTGGTGGTTTCCGGTGATGGTAGTGATCGATGGTGGTTTAAGGCGGCGGCGGTGGCCGGTGATGGTGATGGCTGGTGGTGGTTTCCGGCGGTGGCCGGCCGATGGCGGTGGTTTCCTACGACGGTGTTGGGTGGTAGTGGTTTCCGGTGATGGTGGTGGCTGGTGGTGGTTTCCGGCGGTGGCGGTGGCCGGCCGATGGCGGTGGTTTCCTAAGACGGTGTTGGGTGGTAGTGGTTTCCGGCGGCGGTGGTGGAGGGCGGTTGTGGGGGGCGATGGTGGTGGCCAGCGGCGGTTAGTGCGGTGGTGGCTGGTGGTTGGCGTTGGCGGCAATGGTGGTCGATGGCGGTGGGTGAGTGGGTGGCGTGGTGACTAATGATGAAAGAAGAGATGGAATGAAAAAAAAGAAGGGGGATGGATGGAATGAATTTGAGGGAATGGAATCAACTACGTAATGGTTCATTTCATTATCTTCACCAACCAAACATGTCTTTATTCATTCACCCTTAATGGTTCATTCCATTCCGTCTCTCATTCCTGCGTACCAAACGCTACCTTTGGGTTAAGTTTTTGTAATAACATGTTAGATTGGATAATACGAGAGACCTAATTTAAAAGGAAAGAAGCTAAATGGATTGAAGATTTATTTCATTACTGATTCAATATTCCTCACTGCGTGCTATTTGTTTATTATTTGTAACTTCACTGGTCACTATGACGATGTTTATGGGATCAAGAGAATTAATAAACTAATGTTAAATTATCTAGTATCATCAGACAGTATGTAAGTTCTTCAAGCGCCTCTTGTCAGATTTTGGATTATCTTTGTATTATTATATTCAGACGAGGTCAAATAAATGGTAATACACAACAATCAATTGAATAGTACAAAAGTAAATGACGAAATATGTAGTTAAATATCTTATTTGGGGACTCTGATTCAAATTGAATTTTTTTTAGTACTTATTGTTTTGTATTTAAGAATGATATAAGTTCTCAAATACTTAATTTTAAACTTTAGCTTTCTAAACATGTGAATTTTGAAATTAGCGTAGAACGTTCAACGCATAACATTGAGGTTATATGACAAGTCCTTACGCATAAATACATGAGTTTTAGGGCTAAGTGAGTTTTTGAGTTATGCTTATTGTTCCACTTTATGTAGTATTATAGATGTTTCTTTTCCAACTGTGCACGTGCTAATAGTTTAAGAAAAAATGTAGTTTTTTTTCCTCATAAACTTGTGCTGCTTTACAAAGTTTAAAAAGTTCACACTGTTATAAGTTACAATTGACTTGGGAAAAGTTAAATTTAGAAAGCTAAAGTTTAAAATTACGTATTTGAGAACTTAAATCGTTCTTAAATACGGAACAATAAGCATGAAAACATTAATTGTTTTTGCTTGATTAATGTTTCCTTTATTTAACAGTTTTGATACTTCATGTTATCAAAGAGTCCTCGTTGCAATGGTAAGAAGATCGCGGCAACGCATGGGTTTCAACACTAGTATGTTTATATATACATAAAAATAAATCAATATATGTAAAAAGAATATAATTAATGAATTTGAATATTAATCAGTTTTGAAAAATAGATGATAAAGTTTAATATTAATTGACATTTATTATACATGTAAAATTGTTAATTTGAAGAGATGAGAGAGAATCATGAAACAAAAATAAGTAGTTAATTTATTAATTAGAAAGAAAAAATTTATTTATTACAATCATACATTTTTCAATTAAATGTAAAATTTTAAGATTAAAAAATAATAAATGGTCTAGATTATTTATTTAAGTTCTTATTAGTTATTAGGTTGGTGGCAGTTGGATTAGCAGGAAACTCCCCTTTACTGTTAAACACTAACGAAAGAAAAAAAAGGGTCACAACCACTATCACACCCAACGGTATTGATCCCGATATTACAATTATAATTACATAATAATAAGTTTATATTAACTATTGACCAATAGTAACATCCATACATACTTTGATTGAATTCTAAATGGATCAACCAGTTTGTTATATCCTAAGGGCATTTCTGTACAAGAGATGCCTCAAATTAGTCACCAAATTTTGCTGCAGAATGAAGAAAATGATGCTATGGATCTCCAGTCTTGCACGAAGTAAAAAAACCAAAGATATCATGAGGGCTAAAGCCGAAGAGATCCCACTAATAAGAAACAAACCTCGAAACCTACTAAAATTTAAGGTTTTCGGCTTTGGTGGAGAATCTTGAGACGATGATGATTCTTTCTCAAACCACTTCTTTTCTAGAAGTCTCAGAGTTCCATTTTCTCTTATGGAAGCAATTTGCATTGACATATCCTTTACTAAAGGCGAACCCTTTTTAAAAATCTAAATCAAATAAATTCATTGTTTGTTCAATACATTCATTCAAATACTTTAAAAGGTAAATAAGGATACTTACGAAGGCAAAACCAGAAGTTGTAGGTTCAGATGCAATCATTGCATAATCAGCCGAGTACATGCTAAGAAACATCTTGATGTAGGGGATTTCATCAATAATAGCATCAGCACCACCACGCTTTCCACCTTTTGATAATGCTTGTGCATAATCATGATATGAATAGTATGGTCTATGTCTAGAATCCTCAAAATGCAAGTTGTTAACGGTTCTTCCTGCCACGAAAGAGCCACCATGAAAACCCACGGTTTTGCCCTTTGATGCCAACTCAAATTGTTCTACAGTTAGTAGTGAAGTCAATATTGCAGTGTAACTTGAAATCAGAATGAGTACGACAAGGAGCCAAATAAACACCACGAATTTTGACAAATTACTTGATAGTTTCTCTCCTACATCACAAGTTTTCAGTAAATTAGTACAAACAATTCGAGCCCCTTTTACTTTATTAGGCATGTGTGTGTGTGCGTGTGTGTGTGTGCGCGCGTGTGTGTGTGTGTGTATATAGGGGAGAGATCAAATGAAAACTATTTTTATAATTAAAAACCATGAAAACCACCACTACCCAATTACATAATTCATAATTGATTTTATTTTTAAATTGTTTAAAGTATATTTGAGTAAACTTCAACCTTATATTTTAAGGTCATTATATGTTTTTTATTATAAACTCCAATGAAAGTCGATAATGACGAAATACTTACATATACGTAACTTGTAGGAGCTATATGTACGTAATTCTTAATTGTACACTTGTTAACACTTATTTACATATACATAAACTATACATATATGTAACTCTTATTTTTACACTTTGCAACACGTACTTACATATATGTAACCCTTGGTTTTTAATTATATATATATATATATATAGAGAGAGAGAGAGAGAGAGAGAGAGAGAGGAGATACTTTGAGCAAAAAATAGCGTCATTAGGATGAACCAAAAGGTTGCTCCGATTTGTTGAGTAGACGTTTTTTGGGACCCTTGATCCATGGACTCGATTGCCCAAATAATGAATGAAGTGAGGATAGCAAAAGCAGCAGTGGTTAGCCATAGATCCACATCAAGTGGCTTCAAGAAGATCCACATGTCATTACGACTGATTCTTGCTAGTGTTCCTATGCCCATGTCAGTGTAAGTTGCCGTAAAGTCAACAAACTGAGATCTATTAGCAAGAATTGTTGAATCACCCATTATAGCATCTATCTCCTGAAATACAACAAATTACATGAAATTTTACTCATCAATGCAAATAGCTTTTTTATTTAGAGAAGTTACATACATTAGCACAAACGTTCTTAATAAGGTCATCATAAGTTTTATTGGTAAATGGAATCAACTCATATTGTACTTTATATGGTAATGCACTAATGCAAGCATCAAACACATCCACAGAGAAACCCGTAGCAGTTGTTACATTTTTCTGAACGTCATGATACGCATCTATAAAGTACGTAAAATTTCTTCGTATAAGAACACCAACTTTCAGCTTTATAACACTAGTGGTTTGCAACATACGACGATTCGAAGTAATTGTAGGCACTCTTTTCTCTCCATTGCCTATCACATTTACAATCTTAAATCCATTGGAGACTAGTTTTCCATCATTAAGTTGAAACTCTCCACTTACACCCTTAAATCTTGTTTTCGAAAGCTCATATTGAAGCATTAAATCCATTTGCATGACAACAAATGAAAATTGAACCCCAAGCCTTTGAACTGACTCTGCTAGTGCCCAAATGGTGTCGTATGCCCATACGGCAAGCACACTTACTTCTCTTCGAGCTGAAGTGGGGTGCTTCATATTGCATTCATTGTACCATCTTGTGGTTAGATTAAGCAGCTTACGAGATGCTGGAATATAAGACCTTAAACCAATCACTCCTTGACATGACTCGATAACTTCATTCTCCCCTGGTTGCAGGATATCAATGGTTTTGTAAGTCACAATCCAAGCATATTCTTCACTCACCATTCCCAACCTTTTTGCAATTAAGATAACTCTAGATGCTAATGATGATGACATACGCACAACAATTACCGTTGTGCGACTAATCTTGATCTTCTTCAACTCGTGAATGATTTGATCATCGGTGGACAACACAGGAATGGCACTTCCATGACTTACTCTAATACTTTTATCTTGAAAAGATTCAAGAAAATATGAGAATATTTCTCGCCCACAATCAATGTCCTCATATAAAAATATAACTTCCCTCCAACCGAAAGAATCAACCAGGGCCGTAATGCTTTTTGACATAACTGATTCGTCTTCCTTGATTTGAAACAAGAATGGATATTCCATCGAAGGGGAACCCGCAAAGGAAAACATAGGGACTTTAGCTTTATCAGCAATTGGGGCCAATAACTTAGCTTCAAGATATGTTTCTGGGCCTATGATTGCTTGCACCTTAATGTTATCCAGAAGATCATGCACTGCATAGGTAAAGCTATAAGAAACCAATTTTACCAATTCAAGAAAAATCAATAAA
This sequence comes from Flaveria robusta, assembly GCA_025506415.1. Taxonomy (NCBI): domain Eukaryota; kingdom Viridiplantae; phylum Streptophyta; class Magnoliopsida; order Asterales; family Asteraceae; genus Flaveria; species Flaveria robusta. The sequence continues at coordinate 24,122,583 of CM046472.1, forward strand.
TCAAAGACGCCGAGAAAATAAGAAAAAGAACACTACACTATGTCGGTTCAAACCCCTGAAAGACACACACTGCACACACGCTTTAGACGTTTTCTGTGTTTTTATTTCATCACCAAAAACTGAATATGATTACAAAAGAACTCCCTTTTTAACTCTAAAATTACATCTAAAAATAATCCCATATAGGCCTAAAAACAAGTAAACACAACCCCTGTTGTTCTATCCCACTTCTTAATTCTACTAAACATTAAATAAACATGTCTATTTAAATTAAACTAACTTCTGACCCGTTTGACCCATATGACAGGTGACCCTTTACCCGTGACCAGTGAACAAACCCGATTAACATATTAAAAGAACCAATTAGCATGACCATAAGTAACAGTGAAGCTGATTTTAGTTAATATATCTTTTCTTTTTTTTCTACAAAACTAAAATAAGTAACTGTCAATTCTCACAGTACCAGCTGACAAAATGATAAGGAAACACCAGATGACAATAAAAAAGAGATCATACCGGCTAACAGAGCTTGTAAAGGATCACCTTTGGAGTCCCTTGTGTGGAGAACGATCCTCGTTCTGTAGTTATTGTTACGCTCGTAAAAATCAGAGATTGCAAAAGTCATGAAGCTGTGAATTGACTTCCCAATCCATGATTCCATGTCAAGAACGATTCCAACTCGTATTATAACTTCATCATGCAAAATGATGCTACTGTTTTCAGGTGAAAACGAGTGTGTACATAATCCATTGTTTAAAAAACCCAAGAATATAAGAAGCAGATGGATTATTTTGCTAAGATTGTGAAGTTTCATCTTTGGAAACTGCAACACTTAGTAGAAATATGTAATTTAAATGTTCAGATTTTATACAAAATAAGCACAAGAAACTTCTTCGAAATCTGTTAACTATAGCATAGTTGAATTGACAGTTTTGTTCAGAAACTTCTTTGACTATCTACTAAAAGTCTTCTTTGAGAAAATGAATTGTAATATAATACTTCTATGATTAGTTCACTTGAGTAATGATGTGAGGTAATTTATTAATTAATGGTAGCATACTGCAATGACTATAACTTGGTAATAAGAAATCCCAAGTTGGTATTACTTGGACATAATAATAAAACTAATCATTTGAAGAAATATCATAAACTAGTATGACTTGGTCATGAGTGCAAATTGGAACAACTTGAAAACTTGAATTCACAATGATGTTCTTGATCAAAGTCATGGATGTATCACTGAGCTCAAGTTAAGATTAAAAAAATTACATGATTGAAGGAAACTATTTGAAAATCTTTATGAGGGAATTTAGATCTGAAGGTCCCATGGCGACCCTCAAGACTATCATCATCGGATCAAACTGTATTTGTAGCAGTGGAAACCAAACACGGGCCGTAGCAGAAGCATTTGTAGCAGTGGAAACCAAACACGGGCCGTAGCAGAAGCCCAGCGTGCTACGGTAGGAAACCAAGAACAAACAAATCCATTGAAAATAAAATGACGATATATGTTACATGAATATCTATATTATCTATATCGTCAAAGGTGTCCATCAAATGATCCACACAATTAACATGCATATTCTGGTAGAGTTCTAAAAGGTGAAATAAATAATTGATCAATAAGTTCATTGTCCAAATAGGTCGCTATATGATCGCAATGCCATTTCGATGTAAGAAATACATCAAAGTAGCCACTAAATTTTTTGGCGTGACTAAAGCAATGATCTGTTCGACCTCTGGTCTTGCACCAATCCGGGCCATCAAAAGAGCGAAAACTGAAAAGCTTCCACTTATAATAAACAAACCCTTAAACCTACCGAAACTCAAGGTTTTTGGCTTTCTTGGATGATTTTGAGACGATAAAGATTGTTTCTCAAACCACTTCTGTTCCAGACTTCTCAAAGTTCCATCTTCCCTCATTTTCGCGATTTGTCTTGACATATCTTTTACCAAAGGCGATCCTTTTTGGAATATCTGCATGAGATAGACATATCAAAACAGAAGACATATAGTAGTTATAAACTTGCAACCATTGTAAAAGAAAAGAGTACTTACGAAAACAATATTTTGAAACACTATTCACATGAATTGATCAATTTATCGTAAAAGAAAAGAGTACTTACGAAAGCAAAACCAGAAGTAGAAGGTTCAGATGAAATCATTGCGTAATCAGTAGAGTACTTAGCAAGAAACATCTTGATATAAGGGATTTCATCAATGATAGCATCAGCACCTCCACGCTTTCCACCTTTTGATAACGCTTCAGCATAATCTTCATACGAATAGAATGGCCTGCGCGTATAATCCTCAAAGTGCAAGTTGCTAACAGTCACTCCTGCCAAACCAGCTTCAAAAGATCCTCCATGAAACCCTAATGTTCCACCCTTTGATGCTAACTCAAATTGTTCAACTGTTAAAAGTGAACTCAATGTTGCAGTGTAACTTGAGATCAATATCAGTACCACAAGTAACCAAACAAACAACACAAGTTTTGACAGATAACTTGACAATGCATCTCCTGCAACACAAAACACAAACTTTTAATAAACAATATAGAATGCAAATAAAAATAGTTGTGAAGTTATGACGCTGAAATACTAGCCCAACGGACAGATATAAAACTAGTTAATATATAATTGTCTATTTAGAGAGAGAGAGAAAGAGAGAGAACTTTGGGCAAAAAAAGGGGTCATTAGAATGACCCATAAGGTTGCTCCAATTTGTTGAGCAGCATCTTGATTCTTAGACTCGATAGCCCAAATGATGAGGCCAGTGAGCATAGCAAAACCGACGATGCTAATCCAAAGCTTCACATCAAGTGGCTTCAAGAAGATCCACATATTATTATTGTTCTGTTTTGCAAGTGTTCCTATGCCCAAGTCAGTATAAGTCGATGTAAAATCCACATATTCGGATCTGTTAGCAAGAATCGTTGAGTCACCCATGATAGCATCAATCTCCTGATATACCATAAATTACATAATGAAATATTAGAAACTCATTCATGAATACAAGTATGTCATGCCAATATTTAAACATTTAGCATACCTTAGCATGCACCTTCTTTATAAGATCATCATAACTTCCGTTGTTGAATGGTATTAACTCGTATGGCACTTCATATGGTAATGCATTGATACAAGTCCGGAACACATCTACAGAGAATCCGGTGGCGTTTGTAACATTTTTCTGGCTGTCATGATCTGCATCTACGAAGTACTTAAAACTTTTGCTTGTTAGAATGCCAATCTTCAGTGTGTTACACCATACCTCTAGGCATAAAAGGCTTAATAACAAAAGCAAAAGGGCAATCTTGTTATTCTTATGGGTCATCATGATCCTGTGACAAACTACCTTTAACTAATGCCATGAAGCATGCAACATTTTTATGCAATGTTTCCAAATCATATGACCTTTTATTTATACATCATCATTGCTACAAATAATTGATCAATCATAAGTTACTTCCATTTTTGTGGATATATCTTATGAGCTGGCACTTTTAGGGTGTTTGACTTTATTTTAAAATGTACAAGTAAAACACAAAGAATCTTATTATTGAGATAAAAAGTACAAATTGGTATAATTAAACAAGTTTTAGCCAGGTATGATTAGCCTTACCATTGAAAAAATACATTTTTGATAATCCATAAGTTTTTCTGTACCATGCAGATCAATATCAACTTTATACCCAATTCACTTCCTAAAAGCATTCAAATCTGGTTCTCTAAAACATGGGCGGCCCTAAGGGGGGCGGGGTGGGTGTCTGGGTGACCGCCCAGGGCCCAATCTTCTTGGGGCCCGAAATTTTTAATATTTTTATATTATTTATGTATGTATGTGTGTGTGTGTATATATATATATATATATATATATATATATAAACTCATTATCAAAACCTATAGCAATTTGATTATTTTGATCTATTTAAACTTATGGTCTATTAACATTTTAATTAGTTTTTCTACTACCATTTATCCAATCTAAACCTATTTCAAAAATCCTAGAAGAGTATCACAATTGACTTAATTAAATAAATAAGATTATTTTGCTAAAATATTTTTGTTTATTTGTATAACAATTATTATCGTATTATACACTTTTTACATACGTGCTATTGATTTTATATCATAGGGGCTTATTTTTTTTACTCGCCCAAGGACAAAAATTTTTTTAGAATTTTCAGGGCCGGAGTGTTGTGAGTCAAATTCTTATATTATATGAAATGGTTGTGAGTGGTTGTGAGTGGAGGAGAGAGAAATTATTATTATTTAATTGTTATATTTGATGAAACACTTTTCAATCCTTATAAATTTTTTAATATTTTTAAAAGAGATTATGATCAGAGTAGAGAGAAAATATAATGATAAATATACAAAAAAATATTACTTAATTAAAAAGAAGAGAGAAAAAATAATGATTTTTAGTGTATTTATAATTGGGATGATAAGAAATGAGATGTGAATGCTCTAAGATCATCTTAACAATATTCCTGATCAAAGCAAATGAATTGTGTTTTTATAAATGACTCAGGACCTTAGTATGAAAGTTAATTTAATATCTTATTAGCAATATCCGTTGGTATTGAGGAGATCAAACATGCTATTTACACACACGGAGAGATTATAGAGTTTTCTGAGAGAAAGATAGAGAGAAATTAACTTGCATATAACACATATGCTTGCTAATCTAAAAATGCTAATCTTAACTAACATGCTACCCATCATTTTGATTTATCTTTCTCATACTAAAGTGTGATCTTCATCGTAAACAAGGTGGGATTCTAGCTCACTATAGTATGCTGCTGATGTCTTCACTAGTGGCGGAGCTTGAGTCAAATCTTAAGGAGGCGGGGGCGTAAGTAAACTATTTCAGGGGGGCGGACTCTATACTTTTTTTAAAAATTTCACTACCGGACCGAAAATTTACACTACCGAGCCGAAAATTAACACTACTGACGAAAAAAAGAGAGGTAGCATGATTTGTTCCACATTAGAAAACAAAAGAGAGAAGTCAAATAATTATATATGTTATTAAAGTAATAACTCAGAATTTAACAACACACACGACCAATTGTTTAACAAAGCTTTGACTTCTATAACGTGAACCCCATGATAATTATAGGAAAGTAGCTAGATTACATATAATTAATCAAGCTCAAGAAACTTCCTAGAAATCTAGTATTAATCATTACGATTGAATTTGCAACTTGATTCAAGAATTTCTTCAATAGTCTTGTTGAATAGTTGGTCCTTATTCCTTCAATATACCCTATTAAAATAACAACTTGGATTTTTATAACCAACTTTAACTTGTTGACTTAGTAATACATATAAATTAATATTTGAAGAAATATATTACAGATCGAACATAATCAAGTACAAACAAACCAAGGGGCTTGAAGATAATCAACTCAGCCTGAAAATTTATACGTATTGAGTCGCCCTCCTGATTTGGGTCACAAGACTTTTCCCCCTCCCCCTCTTATAATTTTTCAAACTCCCCCATTTATGGTATATAAATTTTAATTAATTAAGAATTGTGTATAATTAGTAATGCTAATAGAATGATCTGTTGAAGATGAAGATTCACCAAAAGAATTTAGAAACAAATTTTGAGCTCTTTTGAAGGAGTTTGGTACTTTGGTTGTACTCATTGTTTGATTATTACGTGCATGTTCACGCAGCTGGGGTTTTACATTCAAACGATTGGGCCTCTTGGCCATGCAATGTCTCGTGGGCTTCTTCCTCATGGTGGGCTTGGATTCTTTCACTGGACCAAAAAGTTTGGTTGGGATTCACTTTAATATTATTGGACTTGGTTAATGATTGGTTAAAGTTCTAATTAAGTACTTACATTGGGCCTGATTTGCTTTGATGGAGCCTATTAACGCGAATAGGCTCAACTGCTCAAGTATGATATTGAGCCCTACTACTCGGTTACAAATGATTTCATCTTGGGCTTAAGGTTTATGCCCTTGGGCTACATGCATGGGTTTGAATGGACTGCTGATTACTTTGGACTATAAGGTCGATGGTAATTTCTAATCTGATCAAAAGTTACGAAGTTCGGGGACTTAAGTTGACAAGTTGTTAAAGTTGTTTTAACATTTAAATTTAGTTTATTCTATCTATTTAATTAGATAAATATGATTTATTATTTTAAATAAAGTTCAAATCATATTAAGAGTAATAGATAGATAAGTATAAAATAGATTATATAAACTCATGTTGGGGTAAGTTATAACTAATTTTTTGAGTTATAATTTTCTTGGTTATAATAAAGTGTTTAAGAGTTATTCAAATAACGTGTTCATATATTACCGATCCGGTACTTGATATAATGCGTTATCATATTGGGTTTGGAAACTGATTACAATCTCATATGAATAGACTAGAGTGTATTAATTTGAATGCCTTATCTTTGTATGGGCCGCGTACCCAGAGATGCACAAACTAGGTTCAATTTTAAAAACGGGTTGGGTTGTGGTCAAAGAAATCCAACCCGGGTTTGACCGGATTCCAGGTCAGGTTCAACCTGGTTTCAAGAGGATAAAATGGTTAAAAAACCGGTTTCAACAGGGTCGGGTTGGGGAGACCCCATGGCGAAAACGGGTTGGCAACCAGAAGGGGGGGGGGGGGGGGATCTGGTTTGAAACCAACGGGGTAGAATAGGGTTGGAACCGGGTTGAGCCCGGGTTCGATGTACATCTCTTTGTGTGCCTATTATGTTTCCTTTGTTTTGTGGTCCCCATCCATGGTAAAACGCTTGGGAGGGGGATGCAGGCGTTTGTAATTTTTTTTATTAACTTTTGCCAATGGCACACCCTTTTCCCAAATAAAAATAAAAACTAAAAAAAACTCGCGATTTGCTCAGTAATTGAAAATAATTAATGATTTTTTAAAAAAAAAAGTTTGAGATTTCTTGCTGGTTTTACATACTTTGTCCACACTACCACCGATCTGCCCGTTAATTGAGTTGTGTGTTCCTCAAATAAGACTTTTTACAGAGAGTCAAAGAAGTTGTTAATTAACAGATTTCTGGGAAGTTTCTTGTGCTTAATTATTTGTACGATATCATAGCATCTACTATTATAATTTTATCATGGATTAACATTTTAAAAGCCATACTGTCCCTAATCTTCTTGGTCAAAACAAGAATGGTTGACCTTTTCCAAGTTGACTTGCTTCCCATATGCATTGCAGCCTTCAAGGTCAATGGAAGTGTTAGTTGCATAAGAGTTTATTTGTGAGTCGAGTATTAGCAACTGTTTTATTAGTTCTTGCATAGATGAAGCTTCATATTCTTAGCATAATAATCCATTTGGTTCTAATACTCTTGAGTTTTCTAAAACATGGATCATGTGCACACTCGTTTTTACCCGAAAACAGTAGCATCTTTTCACATGACGAAGTCATAATACGAGTTGGCGTCGTTCTTGACATGGAGTCATGGCTTGGGAGGTCAATCAACAGCTTCATGACTTACGCGATCTCTGATTTTTATGCACGTAACAATAACTATAGAACACGGATCGTTCTCCATACAAGGGACTCTAAAGGTGACCCTTTACAAGCTCTGTCAGCTGGTATGTTCTCTTTTGTTATTGTTCTCTTATCATTTTGTCAGCTTGTATACAATGAGACTGATTGTGTTACTACTTTAGTTTTATCTATATTACTATATAATAAATTTTAGAAGGACAAGATAGTAATTTTACTCAAATTGTAAGACACCTATACAATATTTTAAGCATAGACTACAAGTGTCCTATGCAATAGTTCCATTTTTACCCATATTTAATAAAAGCTTTTAATTAATACACTATTTAATACATATTATTAATATATTATTTAATAATATGATATTATTTAATTCAATACATTAAATATTATATTATTTGTAATACTTGAAAATGACATTTAAATTTATTAATTACTATTTAAATAATTAAGTATACAACTAATATTTATAATAACTAATAGTTATATTTTCTAGGGGTATTTTGGGTAGTCGATAACTTTATTATATATGACTAAATTTATTAATAAATGACATATTATTTAATATGTCTGAAAAAATATAATAAAAAAATATAATAATATTAATAGTAATGATTATTTTTATTATAAGGTTAACAACAGCAACAACAACAATATTATGTTAAAATTTAATATTGTTTTTATGTTATTGTATCTGTAACAATTTAATAATAACATATTATTAATCATGATACAATGTTCTATATTTTATGAAAGTTTTTATTCAAATTCTTTTAACGTATTTGGTTTACTTGATATCCACGACTTATTAAACATCATATGTTTAATAATAGTAGAGTTAAATTCATTTTTCCTCCCTAAGGTTTAATAAAAATAACTATTTTTTTTCAAAATATTAAAAATATCAATTTACCTCCAAATGTTTCATAATTTGTTTTAATTTTAGTCCAAAAGTTTCATCATTGTTTCAACTTGAATCTAGAATAATAAAACTTTTGGATTAAAATGAAATAACTTATGAATATTTTGGAGGTAAATTGATATTTTTAATCTTTTGGATGAAAACGGTTATTTTTGTCAAACCTTAGGGAGTAAAATTGAAATTAACTTATAATCGTATCATGACGATATAATAACGAATCACTAAAGCATGTGAGATATTCACGAGAATCTGAGTGCTTATGTCATGAACTCACTAAAATCATGATAATCTCAAAAACTATCATTGCGACTTTCACATATACATTTAAAATCAAACCATGGTGAATCGCGAGTGTCCAGTATACTACTATATAAAGCAAAGACTTAGGATATAAATGTAATTTTATAAAAAAAATTAAGACACCTAATACAACTTTTTAAGCATTAGGTACAAGTGTTCAATACAATAATTCTTATTTTACCCCTTATTAATAAACTTTTTGTAATTAATACATTGATTAATACATTATTTAATATTGTAAGATTATTTAATTCACTACATTAATATTATATATTTTTAATAATTTAAATTAACATATAAATTTATAAATAAGTATTACCTTATTTGAATACTGAACTAAATACTTTTATAATAATAATAATAAATAATAATAATAATAATAAAATTTATAAACAAGTATTATTCTATTTGAATACTTAACTATATAACTACTAAATAGTTTTATAATAATGATGATAATAATAATCTATATCTATATCATCTATTATATATATATAAAACATCTCTTTAAGATAAGATTGTAATTTTGCAATAATTTTAAGATAACATATAAAGGATTGTAAAGATTTAATGTAATTTTATAATAATTTTAAGATAACATATAAAGGATTGCAAAGATTTAATCTTTAATATTATAAGAAATTTTCCTATTATACTCTCATTATGTTTTAAAGAAATTTACTACTTGGTTTTATATTAATGTATCTATATTTAATATCTAATGTCATAACAAATCTTTTCGTTGTTGTATCAAAGCAATTCAATATATACTATATCGAATGTAAATTTTTTTGAAAATATTATTTAAATTTTTATCATGCTCAACACTTATTTTTACTTAAAAGTTGAGTCAGTCAACTATTCTTATTAATACTAATTAGTTTTGTAACAATATATTAGCTCTAATATATGATAATAATCATAAGTCGTATAAAAAATTTAAACCATAAAAAAAACAATTGATAAATTAAGTGAAATATAACAAATATAGATTTGTAAATTGTTCACTCGGCCGCAACGCGCGGGTTACCCACTAGTACAAATATAAAATAGTAAACAGTAAAACTAAAATCAAGTTAACTATTACTTTACTTAATGGTCATGCTAATTATTTATAAAAGAACTTTTTTACTCGTTTTAACTTTTTTAGACATGAGAGCCAGTCTTGCCAACCGGTAACACCTTGATGTCATTGGTTTAAGCCGTAGGAAACAGACTTATGCACAAAGTATAGGATAAGGCTACAGTTCTACACAAAACTAATAATTTAATTAAAGCTCAACTAACATTCAGAATTAAATCGAGCCCGCACTCTTCCAACACCTAACTCCTTTGATTTCTAATGTTATTTTCTCGATTAACAAGTTAATCAAATATATTAAAGTATATGTTGATAACACTAATATTACCAACATGTTGTTTGAGTTACATATTCCAAACATATTTCTCAATGCAATGGAAGTCGAAATCATTACTTGCAACTATAAGAATTTCATCAAATCCAACTAAAATGAATAGTTTCAAAGAAAAATCGCATAAAACTATGCCTAAGCCTTCCTCATCTTTAGGTGTTCCGATGCCATCTAACTCGCCTTCCGTTAACCATTGCTACGAGAAAGGTCGAGTACGCCTGAAATACATTCTAGAATGGGTTGGATTACGCTAGTAACTTCTGATATTAAGATGAATAACCCAATATTATTTATTTCATATAATTAACATAAAAACAATGATTATTGCATTCATGAAATGTGCTTCTTATAGCTTTTTCTGTGCAGTGCATGATCTTCTGAATAACATTAAAGTGCAAGCAATCATAGGCCCAGAAACATGTCTTCAAGCCAAGTTATTAGCCCCAATTGCAAATAAAGCTAAAGTCCCTATATTTTCCTTCGCGGGTTCCCCTTCGATGGAATATCCATTCTTATTTCAAATCAAGGAAGATGAATCAGTTATGTCAAAAAGCCTTACTGTCTTAGTGGATTCTTTTAGTTGGAAGGTGGTTACCTTTTTATATGAGGACGTTGATTGTGGGCAAGAAATCTTATCATATTTACTTGAATCTTTTCAAGACAAAAGCATCAAAATAAGTCATGGAAGTGTCGTTCATTCATTGTCCACGGATGATCAAATTGCACACAAGTTGCAAAAGATCAAGATTAGTCACACAATAGTAATTGTTGTGCATATGTCATCTTCATTAGCATCTAGAGTTATCTTAATTGCAAAAAGTTTAGGAATGGTGACTGAAAATTATACTTGGATTGTGACTTACAAAACTATTGACATCCTACAACCAGCAGATAATGAAGTTATCTACGAAGGAGTGATAGGTTTAAGGTCTTATATTCCAGCATCAGGCAAGTTGCTTAACTTAACCACGAGATGGTACAATAAATGCTATTTTAAGTACCCTAGTTTAGCTTCAACAGAGGTAAGTGTGCTTGCCATATGGGCATATGATACAATTTGGGCACTAGCGGAGTCAGTTCAAAGGCTTAGAGTTCAGTTATCAAGTGTTGTCCCTAATTTGAATTTGATGCTTCAATATGAGCTTTCGAAAACAAGATTTAATGGTGTAAGTGGCGAATTTCAACTTAATGATGGAAAGCTAGTCTCGAATGGATTCAAGGTTGTAAATCTAATAGGCAATGGAGATAGAAAAGGGTCTGCATTTACTTCTAAACGTCGAATGCTACAAACCATTGGAGGTAAAACGTTGAAAGTTGGTGTTCTAACACGAAGAAAGTTTAGGTATTTCATAGATGCATATCATGACATTCAGAAAAATGTAACAATTGCCACTGGTTTCTCTGTGGATGTGTTTAATGCTTGCATTAGTGCATTGCCATATGAAGTACCATATGAGTTAGTTCCATTTCCCAATGGAACTTATGATGATCTTATAAAGAAGGTTTATGTTCAGGTATGCAACTTTTATGAATAAAACATCCATCACATTCATATAAAGAAAATCATGCTATTATTTGTACTTCAGGAGATTGATGCTATATTGGGCGACTCAACGATTCTTGCCAACAGATCTCAGTTTGTTGACTTTACAGCAACTTACACTGACATGGGCATAGGGACACTAGTAAGAATCAACCATAATGACATGTGGATCTTCTTGAAGCCACTCGATGTGGATCTATGGTTGATCATTGCTGTTTTTGCAATCCTCACCACCTTCGTCGTTTGGGCAATCGAGTCCATGGATCAAGGGTCCCAAATAACGCCTTCTCGGAGAATTGGAGCAACCTTTTGGTTCATCTTAATGACCCTATTCTTTGCTCAAAGTTTGCTCTATCTTCCTTTTTTTTTTTTTTAACATTGAACTCACACACCTACTAAACCTAATAAAAAATCAACATCATTTCACACACTCTCTATCTAGTAAAGTAAAAAGGACTAAGTTTTGATATACTAATTTACTTAAAACTTGTTATGTAGGAGAGAAGCTGACAAGTAATCTGTCGAAATTCGTGGTGTTTGTTTGGCTACTGTTGATACTTATTCTTATCTCAAGTTACACTGCAACACTAAGCTCGCTCTTAACGGTTGAACAATTTGAGTTAGCATCAAAGGGTGGAACCGTGGGGTTTCATGGCGGCTCTTTTGAGGCTGGTGTGTCAGGAGTGACGGTTAGCAACATACATTTTGAGGATTATAGTCACAGACCATACTACTCGTATGAAGATTATGCGGAAGCGTTATCAAAAGATGGAAAGCATGGTGGTGCTGATGCTATTATTGATGAAATCCCCTACATCAAGATGTTTCTTGGCAGGTACTCCGATGATTATGTGATGATATCATCTGAACCTACTACTTCTGGTTTTGCTTTTGTAAGTATCATTTTCTTTTCCCTTTTTGATATATAATTCAAGTAAATGTATTGAGAGAACATTAAAAATTTTCATTTAAATTAACTTTGTAACAAAAACTTTTAACTTCATCAGGCATTAATTTGCATTTTCTTTTGACCCTATTGTTTATCATTCAGAAAAGACAAAAATACTTGAGGATGACAAATATTCTTTAGAATTTCTCTTATATTCAACCCCATTGCTGATATACATAATCAACAAATTTTTTTACACTCCACTTTGAAAAAATCAAACTAGTCATATATGTTAGTCTTTTAGTGTTAAAACGGTGAAGTATTACTAATGTGATAAGTTGAAAGGGTTCATTTAGTAACTTACTCATTTCTTATACTTTATTTTTTTTTTCCCGCGTTTATGTTTTTCTTTTCATTTAGATCTTTCATAAAGGATCGCCTTTGGTTACCGAGATGTCAAGACAAATTGCTAGAATACGAGAAGATGGGACTCTAAGAGTGTTAGAAAAGAAGTGGTTTGAGAAACAATCATCATTAGCCCAAGATTCGTCATCAAAACCGAAAACCTTAAACTTTAGTAGGTTTCGAGGTTTGTTTCTTATAAGTGGGATCTCTTCAGCTTTAGCCCTCATGATATCTGTTATTTTCTTGCTTCGTGCAAAGCTAGAGGTCCAAAGCATCATTTCCTTCATCCTGCAGCAAAATTTGGTTGCTAATTTAAGGCATCTCTTGCAAAGAAATGCTATTAGGATATAAATAACTAGTAGTGTAGAAACTCAATGATGTAAAATAACGATTAAGTGTATATATATGAAAACACAAATCCTAGTCTAGTACTTATTGCTTCAAGTAATATGATCTCTATTCTTAAAGCTATTTCATCCTACTACTTAATTTAGCATTGTATATAATGTTTCATGGCAAATACTATCAATTAATACTAAATATATCTAGTATGTGTGTGTGGAAAAAATATGTTAAACTTTATGGCACACAACTACAGAAGCACTATGTTACTTGAATGACAGAATGAGTTGTGCTTCAAATGAATAAATCATGAAAAATGAAATAGAAGGATAAGTAAACCTAGTTATGGCCATTAAAAACATAAATTCAGATGTAGTAAATGATATTGTTTTTGGATTGCAAGTTTTATATTGCTTCAAATAATATTATCAAGTAGGATTTTATCATGCATGATGTATAGGTTTCAATAAAATAACATACGTGGGATTTTTATCATACAAGAGTTATAGGTCTCAGAATTCATAAAGGGCTTGGATATTTCAATAATTAATCCGGCCTTGATGATTATGGAATGTAAGACCATGTTCTTGATGTCATGATCTTACTAGTTTTGATTACCAATCAGTTTTGTTGTGAACTATGAATTATTGACTAATATTAATTTCAACTAACAATTTGATAAGTGACAATCTAAATTTTTATTTTTATTATAAAAAATAATCTCAGTCTAACATATCGTGAACTCCTTATATTTTAGTGACGTGTCACGGAAACGAACAATATTCCTTAAACAAAAAATCATATGAAAAGTATGTTGCTCGAACCGGAAAAAAACAGAAATAGATATAGATTAGATTAGAACAAGTGATAGGAACAAACAAAATTGATTGAAAACTTATCTTTTAGAAATCGATAGAATTTGGAAGAGACGAAATTGACTGGAAAGACGCAATCGGTTGAATACATTGGAGCGAAATTCATGTCACATGGTTGAATGTCTTCAAAAAGTTGATTTTTTTTTAGTAAAACTAAAATGAAAAAGTCTAAGCCATTGCCATGTAATTGGCACAACCCATGCCACATTATCAAGAAATAAACGAAGTTAACGATTTGTTATACCGTCAGTCATTGGTGAAAAAAATAAAAAGTTAGGATTTTTACTGATTAAATTGTTAGTTAAGATTTATATTGGCTAATAGTTAATATACTTCCCATTGGTGGTTATCTTTTTATTTTATTTCTCCATTCGTCGCATGATTTGTCAACTATAGAACTACATACAGATTTCATTTGACGTTGATATGTCGATGTTACTCTGTTTTCTAGTAGTTAAATTAATAGATAAATTACGTTTCATCTATATTATATAATAAATGAATATTTAGAGATGACACGTGACGATTTTGATGAAATCTAAACTTCTTTTTCTCACTTCTTTTTCATGGTAGATGATAGGGGTTTTATGTAAATAAATTAAACAATTAAATATATAAAATATAAATTTTTTTGTTCTAATAATTTATTAAGATTTGCGAAATTATATGATTTTAATAATATCATATCTAAAAATATAATTTTGTAATTTTTAATCTTTATTATTTGTCATTTATAATTTGTTAAATAAATAAATAAAAATTATTATTTCTTATTTTATCAGTAGTTGATAACATCTAAGATACAAAAGTTTCATAAAAACTAATGAGTTTAACAAGTTGCATTTATTTCACCCATGTAATACATGGGTTCTAACCTAGTATTTAATATATAGATCAATTTTTGAAAAGTATATTATTTTAGTGATGATATATATAAAGTATCTAAATTTTTTTAAGGATCATCGGTATTGTTTTAAAGTTTGTCCAAGTATGTATCAGATTTTCGTTAATTAATCCGGTAACTAACAAGTGATATAATTGAAAAAAAATCCCTAGTTTTTTCCTTAAATTATTTTCATTTTGATATATAGATAAAATGATACTTATATCTTTCTAACATTTTTATTTGTCATTTTTGTCGCTAGATATGCTTTTAGAGGAGTTAGGTATGATAAATCGAGTATAATTTTATATATGCCATAAAGAGTTTTAATATATATATATCCGATCTAACTGTAAAACAAACAGGTATTATTAAATAGTTTTGGATTGTTGCACCAAAAAAATTAGAAAAACGTAAACATAAAAAAATATAAATATGTAACTATGCATCATAAATAATAAAATTTACGTTTTGAACATGCTAATAAATACAAAAATAAATGATAATATTGTACAACAAACTAGGTATAAATTTACATGTTTTCCCACTCCTCACACGCTCGTCTTCTATTAATGGTAAACATCATACATATAAACACTAGTACAAAACTGATTTGTTGAGGCGGTGTAAAAGAAGGTTTGGGGCGGTTTTGCAGCCGCCTCAAAAAACATCGCTTCAAAAAATCAGGGGTTTTTGGAAGCGGTTTTGAAACCGCCTTAAAAAAAACAATAGAACCGCCTCATAAAATATTATCTGCTCACAACAAATTTTATTTAAAAAAGAATTGTTGTCATGTTCTCTGGGTTTAATTAGCTTCAATTCCAAAGCACAAAAGAGAGAAACACGTTCTTGTTGATTTTTAAGTGGATTAATACTCAGAGTTAAAGGCTTCAATCCATAGCCACCTACGTATCCCACATCTTTTACTGTTGGAAATAAGAAATCATGAGGAAATTTGATTGAAGCATTTAATCAAGCAGCTGGTGTGCATCTTCAAATCCTTTTAGTCTTAAACATCACAAGTGAAATACATTATCCCTGAATCATAAACGAGATGAAAACACTAATCGTTGTTTTCAGTAACAGCTTCTGTGCACCTGCAAACCCTTTTAGTTTTAAACATTACAGTGAAATACATTAGCCCTGAATCATAAACTAGATGAAAATACTAATCAGTTGTATTCAATATAAGAAGAATTATAAATCTAAATAAAAATATTGAGATAGAATAAGTTACCTTCAAAGACAAAATAATCTCTTATAGGAAGGAACAATGCTTGAGGCTATGAAGATCAAATAAGTTACTTGCAAGATATCCACCAAAGATATATATAACAGTAAAAAATGTTAAACAAAAAACTTATGCGCTTCTATAAAATAAATAAACTCATTGAAGAACAAGAATATGTACCTTACAAAGATTTATGAGTTTAACACTCTATAAGGATCTAAAAATATCATTCTTTAATGGAAGAGAGACTACTGAGAAAGAGGGTTTATAAATGTTCTTTCATTGCAACACTCTATAAGGATCTATGAAGATCTATAAGGACGCAGGGATGCAAATTGATTTTGGAGAGGGAACCGTTTTAGAGCTATGAGTGATGAATGAGCGAAGTTAGAGATTATAAGAATGTGAGGTTTAATTTTAGGTGAAAATTTTGGGGGGAAACTAATTTGGGGACATGGAGGGAAAATGGAAACCGCCTCAATAAATAAAAGTCACAATATATTTTTTAAAGTTATTCCTCTAAATCGCTTCAAAATATTTTTAAAGGGCGGTTTCTATTTTTCAGTGCGATATTTATTTTCAAATCGGCTTTTTGAGGCGGTTATTTTTAAAGTCGCTCTAAAAAAAGATTTTCAACCGCTCTAAAAGAGAGCTTTTGTAGTAGTGAAAGTTTTTCGTTTTGTTAGTATTGAAATACATTATGATCTTTAAAATAGTTTTAATAAATTATTACACAACAATATTCATGATAATCGGATTTTTTACACATTTCTTGTTCAGGCTAGAGTCACGATGAATCCTCCATCTAGCCATCGTTGCAACTTCTTGTTCTTTATCATTTGCGTTCTTGTTATGACCGTTCATATCAACAATGTTTCCGGTTCGGGTATTAAATCTATGCACCTACACTGACTTTTATGATAGGGTTACTTTGGTCAACATAACTGACAAATCCAACTCACATTTTTTTTTTTTTTAAACACATATTTTAGTGAAAAAATCGACAAAATCTGGTGACTTGAGGGTTGATAAGGTTTTGAGTCATATAAGAGACTTTATCATTATGTGCATTTCTCGTAGTGTTTTGATGTTATATACATCTAGAATTCATTGTTTTAATATGTTTTTTTCGTAATTTTATCTAGCCTTGGCACCGAGTCCTGATGCTGTGTCTCTCAACCAGTTTGGTGACGTGCCTCCAAAAATCGACTGCACAAATCGGTGTATTGGGTGCACACCTTGCACCCCTATTCTCATGCCTGTCTATTACGCCGTTGCTACTTGGTACTGTGAATGTAACGGGAAAATATACATGCCACCCTATGTCTAGAGAATTATTCTTAATACAGGAGTGCGATATTAAGATGCATCTCATGTTTCAAAATGATATGTATAAAAAGAAAATGATATGTCCTAACATAAACTGTTGGCTTCTTTTTGTTATTTGGATGTTTGTTTCACCTAAAAGCAACGAAAAATCCTAAAACCTAGGACCTTATACAAGAACCTAAAATATTTGGTATTAGATAATAGAGTGGCCACCCATTACCAAGTTATATAATGATATGATGTTTGTCTTTCATAAAGATGGTATGCATTAAAATTCTTACAGATACAAGATATTACAAGATGTGTATTATTTAGGTGTTAAAAATGTCGTGGTTCAAAAAAAATAGGACTATGCCCTATTGTGAAACTTGGAGTAACGGTAAGGTTGTTTTTATAAGATCCAGAGGGCATGGTTTCGAACTTCGAGTTGTGGAAACAACCTCTTGCACAACTGCAAGGTAAGAGCTCGTAAATCACACCCAAAGTAACCCAACACCTCTTGGACTACACAAATCGTTGTAAGGGTTTTACCTAATACGTGAAACTAAGAAGCTTGGGTGAACTTTGATTTGTAAGATATGAAGGGTCGTTGCAAATTGTGGCAATTTTTTTGTGCTCCTTCTCCAAATTCAACTTTGAGAAAACACATTGAGAAATTTTGTTTATAGAACCGGTTCAAACCAGTTTCTAGACCCACCCGATCTAGTTCTGACCCACCCAACTAGTTCCAACCCGGTTCTTTTACCCAAACCGGATTGACTTTTTTTACCCGAAAAAATGGTTTCAACCCAAATCGGTTCCTAAAAGATTGATTTTGTGAGCCTCTACCCCAAACGATTGGTAATCAAAAACATTAAGAGCTAAAAATAGAAAAGAAGAAGAAATTACAAAAGAGATTAACTCTCAAATCATTAGCTACCCATTATATTCAACGACCTTGAGTATATGTGCAATTGATCTATTCACTACAACCCTCTCACTTTGTTATTATTACAACTAACCCCCTCTACTATTTGATACCTACAAGACCCCAGGAGTGTGAACACTTTGTGCACAGGTTTTGGCCTTTTTTATAAAGATGTGCCCTAAAACATAATGTCTAAATGATTTAAACATAGCGTTAGATAAGACCATGTATTGCACACAATCTTAGCACGTAAACAAGCCCACCTACTCATGAGCTACTTAAATATTGATTTACTAAAAGTCTGATCGAGCTGAGCTTGGCAGATAAATAGACCTACGCTCAAAGCTTTTTTGAAGCCCATCTATACTAATAATCCTTTACATGTGGTGCCACATGTCATTTTCACAAGCCCTCTCATTTTAGTTTTCTCTCCCAAACTATTTATTACATTTTAAAAAAACAAATAACTAATTCTCTATTTTTTCTCTCTCTCTCTCTAATTATAAATTCATATCCTTTTTTAATTTTTTAGCTTCTTAAAAAACATTTTTTCATTAAATAAAAACTAAGTATTTTGATTAAAAATATACTTTTTTTAAAATCAAAATGGTGTAAAACTATGCTTTTTTTATAAAACAACGAAACTTTTTTAAATTATAAAATATTTTAAAATCAATCTTTTTAAGAAATAAAAGTTTTACATCAAAATATTTTTTACAAAACATGCCCATAGTTTTTAAAGAGTGAGATGTTGATAAACAAAACGAAATTTTTTCAAAGCAATAACCTTTTAAAACGAAAGTTTTATAAATATTAAAAATGTTTTATCAGCTAATCAAAGTACCTTTATACTTGAAGTTTTACATTTTCTAACTCTTCGTTAATAAATATTTAGTATTTTTTTTTATTTAGCCCGTGTAATACACGGGGTTATAATCTAGTTTAATATATGTGTTCAAGTCTTTATAGTTTTATATACGGAGATCAACTAGCTAAGCTTATGATGAACATAAGCAAATCAATTATTCATATAAATATAATATTTTAAATTAATATAATAAATATACAATTGTATAATATATGTTATTTCATAACAATTATCCCTATCTGTGTTATTATGATAACATTAACAAAATAATATAAATTATGTTATTATATGTTTATAAATAAAATAATTAATAAATAATAAAGGAGTCAAAACGAAGCCGAACTAAACTTGAAAATTCACGCATAAACCAAGCTCAAGCTTTAGAGATACAAATTAAAACGAGTCAAGCTCAAACTCTCGTGAATTAAATGATCCTGATATCCTTGTATACGAGGCTACACAAGTCCTAACCTAAGCCCATATGATTCACAAAACATAATATTAAAGGACAAAACGAAGTCTACAATAACTAAGCTAACAACATCGATAATACTTGTATTAAAAAATTACAGCAACAACTTGTATAGTTATACAGACAAATTACAAAATCAACAAGGCTAACATAGTGTTTCCTTTTTTTCGATTTTCAACGGGTTTTTTTTTTTTTTTTTCCAAATTGAGATCATCATACGAATAGCTCAAAAGGGTTAAAGACCTAGAAGTTAAAAGATCATGATCAAAGTTCTTATCACGACTCGAACCTTAGTGAAGATAGGGAGCTTGGTACTGAAACCCATTCCCAAAGAAAGGCCCATGGTTAGGAGCCATGTTGTAAGTAGTAGGTCCTATAAAGTGAGCATGGTTCTTGGGTGGTCCAGGGTAATACACGTACTGAGTTGGTGGTGCGTACCTAGCGGCATAGAAGCTTTTGTCAGCAGTGGTGGTGGTGGTGGTTGTGCTGCGTGGCCCATATCCTGCTACTACACCATTGGCTCGGGGTCTCTTGGATTGAGGTTTGACAACTTCAGTTGCTTGTTTTTTGTCTGCCTTGGCTTTCTCCAGCTCGAGGATCCGTTTTTGAAGCGGGTCTAACGGGTACTCATTTCCAAGCTTGTGTTCTTCGATGCATTTGGTGGCGGCTTTAAGGGCCGATAGTTCTTTTTCGCTGACATCAGTCTGGAATTTGAAAGCCAAAAGGGAGTAAATAGAAAGAATATGCTTTGCACTTTGCTCGAAATGTATATTTTTTTTAGGATTATAGAAACACAAAGGTTGAACATATGCATATAGAATGAACAAAGAAACAGGATTGAATAGGTGTCAAAATGAAAATGTTTGGGTAATAGACTAATGAACCCAAATGGCTAACTTTTACTATGTGTCAAACGGGTCGGACCAAACCCAAGTCCAAACACACCATAGATTTTATACCGTAGAGAACAGGAGTAACCTGAGCAGTCGGTGAAGAGTTTCCTCCTTTGACAGTTGGAGGAACTTTAACCGCCTCTGCCAAGTAAGATTTCAGTAAAGTGACAGGAGAAAACTGCTCGGTGAGTTCAAATGCAAATGCTAGGTTAACAGCATCAATATGCCTTCCATTGTTTACCAACACATCAATTACGCCTGAAAAAACCAAGAGTTAAAAATTGCCACAACCCAAACTACCTGATCATAAGTGAACGGGTCGAAATTGCCACGTCAGATATAAAGATTCAAAAGGCAAGAAAAAATAGCAACCTGGAATCTTGTCAGACAACCCAAGGAAGCGGCAAAGGTCGGCTGCTTGGTGACGCCTAGAGACCATTGGTATCAACTTGGACAAATCTTCATGAACAAAATCAGAATCGATACCAAAAGTAGCAATAAGTTGTAAGAAAGCATGCGCCTCCAATGAGTTCCCATTGCTAGCATCCATATCAAGATCATCTAATTTAGGTTTCCATTCTTGCGCCATAACCTTTGCTCTATCCTTCACATCTTCAGTGATCACCTTAGATATGGTACTCACATCTAGATTTGCAAGCGTAACACTAAGACATTCCATTAACATTATACACGTACGCCTCAAACCTAAAAGATTTGAATCTTTTTTCACATCCAAATTTGACTCTTCCGGGATATAGAAACCGTTAAGTGCGTCTAAAACCAGACCACCAGGGTCGCGCGCAATCTTCAACGCAATTGGTATTTCCTCTTTTATAGAAGCAAGATTCTTGCGGTTATCTGATATGAATTTGTGGAGTCCTCTTGCATCCATCTCCTCACATAATTTGGCAAGCTGTGGATTCGATAGCAGTTTCACATAATCGTTTTCAAATAACGTCTTCATACCATTAACTTCACATTCAGAAGCCGTTGCATCAAGCGGTTTCTCACCCACACTAGGACTCTCACTATTAACAGCTACAGATTCAGATTCAGATTGAGCTTCCACATGTGCATTTTTGTTTTTCTTAAGGACTTTCGAGATTGCAATAACTGCAACATCTCTTTTCTCTTGAATTTTCACCAATGAAGCTTCTTCCTTAGCCATAACAGCAGCACGTCGTTTCTCCAGCACTCTTTGGGCTTGAAAAGTTTTCATTTCAAACTCTTTTTCTTGCTCTTCCAGCTCCGTAAAACGCCTCTTCAAGGATTTCTCAAGCCCGTGAAAATGCTCCTCGATTTGTTTCCATTTCAGGTTTAGCGTTACGGCACGCTGACTTTCGAGCTCAGCAAATGCTTTCTGAAGTTGTTGAATCTTGGAGGTTGTAGACTCCAAGAGTGTAGCAACTGAACCCGTATCTTCCATTGCATGTATAAACCTTCAAATTTAGCCAAAAACATGATTGATATTTGAAACTCATTGAAGCATATCAAGCTAATATTAAACCCACCGATGAAATTAGGGTTAAAAACATAATATACATTGAAACTAAACCATTTCATAGCAATCAACCTCTAGCCTAACTAGAAACGGTCGAATTACATGTTACGAACTGAAATCATTGCAAGACATGGGATATCAGTTGTATGGTCAACAAATGTGAAGTATATAGACCAAATGGTTTTCTTCACCCATCAGACTAGTGTTTTGGGTTGAGTTCTCCTGTTTGGTCGTCTGGAGGGAACCAGCCGTAACCAAAGAGGATGTTAGCCTTTACAAGGAGGGTTTACAGACTGAAACCATTGCAAGGTATGGGATTTGTCCCAAACAAATGCATGGGCAACAAACAAGGGGTTTATAGATTAAATGAGCTCTCTCACCTATCAGACTAGTATTTTGAGTTGAGTTCTTCTGTTTGGTTTGCTCGGAGCCCGAAGCAAACCAACTGTACCCAACGTCGCCATGACCAACGTTGACATTGGCCTTTAGTTGACATTGGCCTTTAGGGGGTTTACGAACTGAAATCATCGCAAGGTATGGGGTTTGCCCCAATTAATTGTGTTGGCAACAAATACAAGGTTTATATACCAAACATTTTGGGTAATGTTTATCATTACAAAACATACTCAAACTCATCATCCACCACACTGAACTGTCATAAACACTAAATTCATGTTCAATTATGGAACAATAATAGCAAAATCAAGATCAATTATCAGAACAATGACTTCATCTACAACACCAAGACAAAATACATTACAAACAAAACCAAAACTATGGCGGAAATAAAAGCAATATGAAGTACGATTGGTGGAACAGAGGTGATCGGAGATAGAACTTACGACGGCGGAGAGGGTGGTCGACGGCGGCGAATTGTGGAGTCCGATCAAGCCATTTGGAAGATAAAAGGAGGAAAGAGGAAAGTGAGAGGGCTCTGACACAAATTTTGCTTTGTGTTTGTGTTTTTGCTGTTCGAGTTAATGCACGCGCTTTCGTTAGATGGGTGGTTAGATTATTATTATTATTATTTTGTACTTAAAAAATAAAAATTAACTTTATAAAATAATAATCAACTTTTAGAATCAGGGCGGAGCATATTTGGGACCGAGGGGGGCCGCCGCCCCTCTTTTTTGTTCGTCGGTAGTGTTAAACTTTAGTCCGGTAGTGTAATTTTTTGGCCCGCTAGTGTGAATTTTTATATAAAACTCGAGTTCGCACCCCCTAAAAAGAAACAATTTCGCCCCCCCCCCCCCCCCCCCCCCTACGGGAGTGTTCAAGCTCCGCCACTGTTTAGAATTGTTTTGATTAAATTATGCATAAATTTTTTTTATCCTAATCAGATCACTCGTAAATTATTTTATCTCAATCAGATCATTAAAGTTTCAGAATTGTTCTAATTAGGTTTTTTATAAATTGTAAAATGTTTTAAAAATTTGAAATATTTAAAAACTAAAAATATTTATAAAAAACTAAATTACTTTAAAAAAATTTTGAATTATTCAAAGAGGTTTTAAAAAATATGAGCGACGTAATTGGAATACTTTTAAAATTTTAGTGACCTGATTGAAATAAATAAAAATATTAGAGCATTCACAGTGGATTCTTCATCTTTATCCATATAATTACATTAAAAATTATTATTTTCTCTCTCTTCTTTTTAATTAAATAATACTTTTTATACTATTATCATTAACTTTTTTTCTCTTCTCCACTTACAACCACTTTCAAATATATTAAAAAATTTATTGGAATTGAACAATGATTCTTCAAATATACCAATCAACAATAATATTTTTTCTCTTCTTCACTTACAAACACTCAAAACCATTTCATATAATATACCAAACACACTCACATATTTTTAAGGATTCCACTGTAAATGCTCTTAGTTAACTAATTGGAACACTCTTAAGACTTTAGTGACGTGATTGAAACAAATAAATATACAAGTGACCTAATAGAAACAGTGCTAAAAGTTGATTACTATTTTGTGAAGTTTTTCAAAAAATAAATGTAACAAATAAATCACCAATTAACCGAACGATTAAGATGGCATATCATGATATGTAAATAGCCGAATATGAAGAGTTTATGAGTTTAAGTTTCATTTTGAGTAAAAATACTTAGAGTTGAGTCAGGAGATTTTTTCAACAATGAGTTTTCTTTTGAAGGGGTTGAAGGTGCGGTTACGGCTGGAAAATGGATTATATCCTTTAAAGCAGTGTCGTATATTTGTCGTTCAAAAAATAAAATGTAAGAAAAATCATTTGACTAGAAGACAACGACTAGGGTCATATGTTTATCTAAACGGGTTTGTTACAGATTGTAATGAAGTGTGTAAAGTTGTAAATGTGTGTGGCTTGCGGTTTTGTAAACAAATAGTATTAAAGTTATGAATGAGTTTAGAAGTGTTTAAACTTAGAGCTAGTGTTTATCATCACATTATGAGATGAAATTATAATATTTCAGATGTATAGGATCAATACTTGCACATATAGGATCTCAGGTCTCCATTAGTTACTAAGCCTGTTCAATGTATAGTGGCTCACCAAAGTGAAGTAAGTACATGATTTTATTGTTACAAAAGCAACAGTGTGATAAAAAAATAAGATAATTAATTGTAATAAAACAGGCTGCAGGAGATGTTGGTTTTTAATAATTTTGTGCTTTGAAGTTTAAATAATTCATCTACCATTTGCTTAAGTCTTGCTTTAGGTCTCTACCTCTCTAATCAAGAAGCCTCATATCGGTGTTGATTTCATAATCAATAGTTCTTTCAACCATTAATTAACTTTCTTGATTTTTTATAGAGGATGATCATGATTAATAGGTTTAGGCTTGTAGCAGGGTCACACAATGAAACAAATGTGTTCTAATCAATGTGATGAAGTTACAAGAGTAAGTTTGAATTCCCAATATCATAATACGAATCTTTTTTTATCTGAATGAGTTTCAAATGTTGATATAATTTGTTGCCTAAAATGTCAAAGCTTGAACTGTTAAATTCAAATTTTGTTGATGGTTTAAAAGTTTACGAAAGACTCTGACAGTTTAATGCCAAAATCTTTTGATAAAGAAGCAACAAAATTGACATATATCTGAACACAATGTATATGTTGGCATCGGTGACTGGGCCAAACATTGCTACAAAAGGGTTCATCTTCTTTTTAAGAATATATAGAGGTAACAATGGTTAAAAAATATTTAGTGTCTTTTCACTTAATCTATCCTGATAGCAAGTCTTATTTTTGCCTTTGGAGAAAACAGAGGCAAAAATAACATCATGGAAGAAGAATGTAAGAGGGCCAACCACCAAGGTATTATATCTTTTAATAATACATTAGCCTTTACTATGCATTAATCATTAATTTTAATAGTTAATATAACATGATATATGTTTCTTTCATTCTTGCCATGAGAAGCAAACTTAAATTAATGAAGTTTAGCCATTTAAGTTGAGCAATCTTTCATCGCTCATCTCCTTCTATTAAGTCCTATACTACCACCTGGTTTATTGGTTCTCATTAAACATTTGTTAAGGTTATCAAGCAACCATGTTACTCATTTGTTAAAAGTCAAATCCAGTACTTGATAAGAATTCACGAAAAATCTAACGCAAACACCAAAACTAACAATATATTTTTTTCAAGGTTATTGAATAGTGATTACAGAGATACAAATTGTTTGTTGACTGATTATGTAGAAAAAGGTAGACTAGCCAAAATATATGGGTCTCCTTTTTGAATACACAAAAATCATTGGGGCATGAGTACAGTGTACCGAATCCATATTACCAGGGGGTTTGATGTGTATTCTTTTATTTTACTTTGAAACACTTACTACTTAATTGCTAGCTGTTAATATATCCTTAATAGTGTAAGGTAAAGTAACACCAAGAATGAGAAAGTTTGAAATATAGTATATATTTTGTTTATTATCCTCTAATTGTTTTATGATGTGGAAGAAAGCCTAGCTGCTAATATATCATCAACATCTGATTGTTTTTATTTCAACTTCGTATGTTAGTCCTAAGTTGTATTTGCTACCAAATGTTTAGGTTTGTCTTCTTTCATCACTAGAAATTTTGAAGTTGATGAAATGGATAGATTTGTTCACATAACATTACTTTTGTGTCTTTGCAGTGGTCCATTGAGCTATATATTCAACAGTTTTGTTGACACACGATCATTCAGTGAAGTGGTGATGGAAGCAAAAGCAACGGGTTACGTTGAACCGGACCCTAGGGTTGATCTTGCTAAAGTAGATGTATCCAGAAAAGTATTCCAAATGGAAATATAACATATGTAGCCAGACATGTATTTAATTATATTATGGGTCATCTCACTCATGTTCAGGTTTAGTTTTTTTGTGTTTTCAATATCCTTTCTTTATGTAAATTTTTTCAGTGTATGTTTGAACTAAGCTGAACAATGGAGGAGGAAGTTGTTGATGGAATTATATTAATCATTATTTTGTCGTTATTTTAATGAATTTGGGTAAAAAAATTTGCTCGAAATTTAAAGGAATTATGCTTTGATCTTAAACAAATATAGTTCGGATATAAGCCTGCCTTATCCAGTTGGTTGTTTTCTTCTTATGAGTGATATTGATGCTTATTGTCCCCCCTTATAGTGCTTGTGTTTTGTAGATAAAAAGGCTTGATTTCCCTATAAATTGTTCTATTTATCTAGATTATAGTTGTTTGTGAATTTCTACTTTTTCTAGATTTACATGTTCAAAAATGCATTGTAAGCAATAATCATCAAGCTATATGCCTCTTTTTAATTGGAGAAAATATTGTGTACTTACTATGTGGCCACCCCACATATTAACATAATAAGTTATCTACAATTTTCTTGATGTTTTGCATAACAAAACAAACAAATAAAACAAGACTTGCCAGAATATTATATGGGTAGTTACATACACTTCCCGATCGAGAAATATCCCTCGATTACGGTATCAAAATCGTCTTGTCGAAGCATCTTTTGATTTGAGAAAGAGACTGCCGTTGATTACGTGCGTGTTTAATCATAAGCCCGCTGCTTTAAGTCTTTATGAGTGGTGGTAAGAAATCATTAAAAAATCGCTAATATTATTTTATGTAACAATAAAAAAAAGAATCTCATCAAAGGATCTCACTACAAGAAAACGGGGCTATGGCGACGACATTTGTCGTCGCGATAGGGTGCAGTTGTCGTCGCCATAGGCTATGGCGACTACATGTCGTCGCGACAGCCCATGTCGCCGCAGCGTTGTCGCTATAGCCCATTTTATTGTCATCACCAAAACTATTGTCGCCACAAAGGTTTATCTCGACGACATGTCCTCGCCACAGAGTTATCGGCAAATAATTTTCAATATTATATTTTAATTAAAAATAAAAAAAATTTTGAGCTATGACGACGACATGTTGTCACCATATGTCCTTCATATTTATAATTATTTTAATAAAAAAAATTAAAATAAAATAAATTAGGACAACCTATGGCGACGACATGTCATCGCCATAGACCAACTTATTTTATTTTTAATATTTAATATTTTTTTTATATTTTCCAAAATTTTCATATTATTATTGGTTTTAAAAACAAGTTTATATACTAAAATGAGAGCTAATATTATAAATACCTAAAAAAAAACTGATACGATTCAAGTTATATACAAACAAAACTACTAATGTAAACATTATCTAAGTTTTTACAAATCATACAGATTAACTATTTAATTATTTGTCATCTTGATCATCTTCATTGTTATCCGGATTTGATTTTCTTCTTTCAAATTCATTCATCCATTCATTGAGTTCACGCACTTGTTGCTTTAGTGCATCAATTTCCTCATCTCGATGTGATGACGACTCGGTTGATGTTCCTTCTACAATATCTTGCTCAGTGAATCAGAATATCTCTGGTGATCTTATTGTTTTTAACGTTATAACTCACAAACATACCTTATCATTGTGCCTTTGGCTTGACTTAGCCAATAATTTAAAAGGTTTTTCATACTTATTTGAAGTCAAGTATATTCCACTAAAAAATTTAACTAGTGTATTATCCAAATCATACCCAACATATATTTCTTAATATTTTATGATTTCTATAAAATAGTTGGATATCTTTAAAAATTTCAGGCTTGAGTTCAATATTAGATTCGACACGAAAAGAACAACATGGGCAATAAGTTATGTATTTGTGGTCCAAATGGTTGCATGGTTATGCGATATGTTTTCGTGAATTTAATAAAAAAATAATTCTTGGCCCGTAAGGATGTATTGGGTATTTGCCAATTGCCATAACAACATAATTTATACAAAGATTTAATCTCTACTTAATGGTTAATAACATGTTTTATTCTCTATTTCTATGCATTTTTATGTTGTTGGTTTAAATTTATGTGTTTATTATTTTTTTTAAATTCATACTAATAATTATATGAATAAGATATTTGGATGTGTAGTTTTTCGTCTATCTTTTGAAAGTCAGAATAACACGCTTTGAAATTTCAGTCATTCAATAGTTATTGATTTTCATTGTATTGTGGTTTGTTTAATGTAGTCGGTTGTCTTTATACTAATAAGTTACATTAATTTCAACAAATGGTGTTTTGGTTTAGAATAAAAAAAGTGACAGTTATGATATTACGACATGAAACTACCCGATCACCAGACGGGTATAAAACTAGTTAGTATGTTTGTTGTTATTGAGAAAATAAATAAACAAAACATGAACCTCAAGAAAAATCATAAATCTTGAAGCTCGATCGCTACCTTTGAGATATGATCACTCCAAATCAAAGTGCTTAAAATTTTTATATTCTTCCTTTCTATCGCATTATATTATCAAATATTATTGGTTATTCGTCCACCCTCTTTCTTCATTGATTTTTTTGTGTGGCAATTGTTTTATTTTTTTTCCTTGTGTCTGGTCTTGTGGAAGTGTCATATAAATATACTAAATATGTGTTTATTTATTATTTTCTTACCAATTGGGCATCAACCTGTAATTTGAAAACCAGAACTACTCAAACCAAACACCAACCATGAATCTTATACCACCACAATATCAAATCAAGCATTGATCTTGGTTTTGAAAACCAAAAGTAAAGTTATAGCAACTCAAGCATTGATTGTGGTTTTAAAAACCAAAAGACTTGATATCAAAAGTGAAAGATGGAAATAAAAAATTTTATTTTATTTCTTATTTTTCGTGATTTGTTTATAGTTAGACATTAAATCAGAACCGACGTCTAATTATGGGGGCATAGCGATATATTGTTAGCTATAATTATATAATTACTATTTTTTAACAGCAAGAAAAATTCATTAAACTAGGAGCTAACAAAGCACTAAAAACCCCCAAAACAGATAACACCGACATCCAAATAAAATCAACAAAGCAACGTAACTAAAACCTTCATAATGATCTGAACAAGCATGAAATTAATCCTCCAATAAATTGCAACAAGCCACACAACTTGAAGACTTCTTTCTTATCATTGCCTTCACCTATAAAAAAACTAAGAGCTTTTATATTTTCCATAACTATAAGAGTTGTGATCGCTTTTTGGTTGAAGATAGTATCATTCTTTGTTTTTCAAATATACCAATAAGAGATAGAAATTTATTGCATGAATCATCTTCTGTTTATTGCCATCATTAATAATTGAGATGTAAAATTCCATCAAATCTCTAAAAGAAAATGCATAAATGGAAGGATTTGTTACATAGATAAAAAATTATTATAATTATCTTTATTATAATTAGATTAGATTTCATTTGTATCTATCTTTATCGTATATTTTTATATAGTTGATCAATGATGTATAATAATTTATAGAATTTTTATTTTTTATAACCATGAACATGCTTATTTGTTTATTTATATTTGTAAATATTTATTTATATTCGTTTATCATATTAGTGAACAAACATAATCGGAAAAAAACAAATTCATATTATCAAGGCACAAACATGAAAGAAAAGGTATATGCTCGCTTAATGTTTATATTTGTTCTTTATTCAAATAAAGTTAAACAAATAAATTTATATTCTATTAAACAGCAACTTTCTCGTGTGAGAGAAGTTACTGTATCTATCATTACAACTCCTTAAGCCTGTGGTACATCATCCTTATGCGCATCCTTTTCGTTGTTGGGGACTGGAGGTGGTGATGCGGTGGCCGCCGCCCTTCCGATTCCAACCAGATCAAGGTCGATTCTGATTCCGACGAAGATCTACCTGACTCCTCACCGGTACCGTTGGCCTTTGTTTTGCCATGGGATGTTGCCAATTACCGACTTTGTTCAGCTTTCATGACCCGACAGTGAACATCTGCTTTAATGAACCGCCTGTGGATGTCGCCAGTGGCCGTATGTGTCCACCTTGGCGATGTTTGTCTTGGTGCGCCAACCGTTAACCAGACTGATTTGAACTCCTTTATGTCGATTGTTTCATCTGTTACGAATTCTCTCTCCTTTGGGTCGACGATGTTGAACCTAGGTTCATCTGAAACCACTGTGATGTCGGAGCTTCTAGGTCGATGATGATGCATGTAGTTCATCTGAGACAACTTTTCATCAAACAATTGAAATTTATGCTAATAGTTAGGGTTTGATATGCCTATTTTCTCATTATGCTGGTTGGTATAATCATTTATTGTTCGTTTATGCTGCAACTTCTAATGCATGTTGAAGGTCCCAGCAATGGATGTTGGTTGGTATAATTCATTTGTTGTTCATTTATTCTGCAACTTCTAATGCATATTGAAGGCCCAATATATAACTCCTATTGATATATGCTTCTTTTTCACTGCAGGTTTAATTGTAACTGAATGAGGGACTAAAAAGACGTTTTCTTCTACTCGATTATTTGATCACATACTTTGGATGCCAGTTGAAACCCTCAGTTTTGTATTCTTTTTTTCTGCAGAATCCTGCAAGTCCTACTTGATAATTTGATAACATGCTGTTTTCTTCTACTCAATTTCAAAATACAATTACAATATGAAAACTTTATCACTCTCAAGATTGTCTATCGTGTCTTAGAAGATTGTTTTATACATGTGAAGCTATCTTTCTTTAGACTTTACATTTGAGTTGTCATGTTGTATGATAATATTGTAATGTATTTTGATAATCTTTTATATGAACATTTATTTCTCTATGATGTTGTATATAAACTGAATTGAAGGAGAGGGATCCAAATTGGATGTCTATAGTTAGCCTAATGCCTTGGTTATTTTGTGTTATTAGTTATTAAAAAGGTTTTCTTATTTGGTGATTTTTTTTAATCAGGTGATGTACAAGATAAATTCATATAACATGTTGGATTTCATTGGTTCAAGAACAAAGAATTTGGCTTCTCTTTGCTAACAGAATTTATATGTATGGGAGGTTAATATTACAATAGAAATTAGAGATGTACGGGAGGTTAATATTACAATAGAAATTAGAGAAGTAGGGAACATGGCTTTTTTGTGCAGCAAACTAATTATGTTTATTACAGATAATCAAAAGAATTTGAAACAAATTAATATGATTTTCATCCGGCCTGTCTAACGAGAACCTATTTTAACTACCCAGCTCACATATAGTGTCGTCATTGTACTCGGTTTCCTTCATAAAGAAAAGTCCTACATACACATATAATTATGGATTTTGGTGTATTATAATGGTAATCATTGGTGATACTAATTCATCGATGGATTAGTCCTTAGGTTTGGATTTTGACTATGCATTCAAGTTGTTGATTTTATTTTTAAGAGGCGTGCCGTTGAAGATCATCCTCCTACAATATGTAAGTCGTTTTGTTTCTTCAATTACATTTTGATATTGAACCATTTGTCAGTCGGATGAAGTTGGGTGTCTTGAGGTTATTCATATTCGCACCAGGGACATGAAACCTTACGATGGTGTACCCGTGTAAGATTTTTTTTCTTTGAGGTGTCTTTATACTTTAAGAAAGTTCTTAAAATAGTAGCAAGAAAACCCAAAATAAGGTAATATGAACTTAAATTTGCAATGATAATGTGGTAGCTAATGCATGTTAATTGAGTGTGTAATCTTTGGAACTGATAATAAACATAAATATGTGTTTTTCTCAACATTCTCTTATATTAACTGAGAATGGAAAACAAACATTAACATTATTATGGTGTGTAACATGTTATCAATTCGTCAGGTCTTTACGTGGTGTCCATGCTTCAAATTGAAGCTTATCAAAGACTTGGATTTGGGGTATACAAAGCACGAGATCTCTTTCTAGGTGCCGACTTCATTGAGATGATTATCATTTTCCTAATTTTCTTTCCATTGTTAAACGAATCATGTAACCATGTCAATGCTAATTTGTTCTATTAGTTTTGGTTTATTTTATCACTACAATGTACAAATAATCAGATAATGTGTAACTATTTTGTATTGGTGCTTTGTTTACTGATGCAAGAGCATCTACAAATTTATATTTAGATATTTATTCAAATTAATTATCTTTTTAGTTTATTTAGTTATCTTTTCTATATTTATCATTATCTTTAGTTTGTTATTATTTAGTATAAATAAAGGGTTAGGTTAACATTTGTTATTAGTTTTTGATTAAGTTTTGAATATAAGAACATTGTTCTTGGAACCTTTTGGTTCGTTTATCATCTTTGATTAACTATTTGTTCTTGAGCCATTTGATCGCTTCCGTAACTGCATCATTTGGTATCAGAGCTTTGGTTTGTCAAATGGCTCTACGTGAAGGCGAGTGTTTTCTTGTTCGAAGAGTCGCCGACCGAGGCATCGAAAAGAACATTGGTGGTTCACGTGCTCGTGGAGATGGAGTCAACCGTGATCGTAGATTCGCCGGACGAGGCAATGAGATCGGTAACCGTGACCCACGGGATTTTGAGATCAAACGACTCAAGCGACGAGTCCGAGATCTCGAGTTGCAACAAGAGATTAAATGGCTCCGACAAAGGGTCCAGTTGCAACAGGATAGGATCCAGACGGAAACCGAGTCGAGCACCATCGTTGGGGACGAAGGTGGCGACGGAGAGCAGCATCCGTTTAGTCGTCATCCACCCCAGTTCTACGAACCAATCTGTCCAGAATTTTTATCAAAAGACATACCGAGATTTGATGAAGATGAAATTAAGATAGATGAAGAAGAATATTTGTTGGTTGCTCTTAGTGGGTCTTATAATCAAGATCACCGACATGAAAGACGTGAAGAACATGAGTCTTCTATAATTTCTTCAGGTTTGTTTGATTCGTTATATAAAAATAATCATGAGACCGAATATACGAAAACCACTACTACTATTTCTAGTGATTCTTTTAAGATGAGTACGATGGTTGATGGTTGTTTCGCAACAATTGAGGGTTTGCCAAAGGTTGGAGCGACTGTATATGAGAAACATGGTTCTGTCTTGGAAACTCAAACAACCATTCCTAATTTTGAGAATGATTTTCATAAAGGAATGGAAACTTCGGGTGTTTCAATGTCATTTAAAATTCGAAATGAGGTTGTTATTGATGTAGATTTGCATGCTCAAAATATGAATATTTATGTGGATAAGCACACAAATAATTATTCAACCGGCGGGATTAATATGAGTGTTCCATATATGCAAGAGAATATTCATCAAATAAATACGAATAAGGTTCAACTACAAAGCAAGTTTTTAGGCTCTTCAAATACAACAGGGTATGGTATTTGTGTAGTAAGCAAAGTGGATCATTACTTGAACAGCCAATGACATTATTGAACAAGAGAGGTCGAGACGTTCCATTCGACCCCGGTGGCTTTGGTCCGAAGACAAAACTCGAGGACGAGTTTTTCTTAAAGACGGGGAGTATGATGCAAGAGCATCTACAAATTTATATTTAGATATTTATTCAAATTAATTATCTTTTTACTTTATTTAGTTATCTTTTCTATATTTATCATTATCTTTAGTTTGTTATTATTTAGTATAAATAAAGAGTTAGGTTAACATTTGTTATTAGTTTTTGATTAAGTTTTGAATATAAGAACATTGTTCTTGGAACCTTTCGGTTCGTTTATCATCTTTGATTAACTATTTGTTCTTGAGTCATTTGATCGCTTCCGTAACTGCATCATTTACATAAACTTTTTATAAGCCTCTGATGCCTCTGGATGCATCTTTGAAAACGCAAACCCGCCGCATCACGCGGGCATGATTACTGTACGAATAAAACATCATGAATTCGTATACAAAATATCTTATCTTATTCCCATATGAGCATATACGGTAAGTAGCCTTTTTCATGACCCGTGTGAACATCTACAACCTTTCATAATTACGAACCTCAATTTTCATGTGATTGTCAATAAATTATTTAATATGCTATTAATAGTTATAACCTTACAATTTAATTTGACATGAAAAATAGCAATATTGTTATCAAATTTAATTAGTATGAAGTAGAAGTCATAAAAACAAAACTAAATTATTAGATTGGCAATTACCATCTCGTTATATAAAAACAAGTTAAATCAATCTAGAATTTAATTAGAATATCATGTTAAACGAGTAAAATATATTTGAAAACAACTAAAAGGGAAAAAATGATGAAATACGTTGATTATCAATACTTTTGTTTATATTATAATAAATATTTTAGTTTTGTAATGATATAGTATTATACATCAATTACTTTTGTAAAAAGTTTAACAAATTAAAACAAATCAATCCGACTCAAATAATTAAACAAAATATAATATAACAGAAATTACTATAACCAGTTCTAACGTTTACAACAACTCATTTGACCATGTCAATGGGTCGGTTACAACTGTAGGTAAAGCATAGTCTAATATCAACTTCATATCGTTGGGTACTAGTTACTTAATAATATTATTAGTTTCACGATTATAAACTTTTATTGTCTTATATGATTAAAGGATATTCTTTCAAATGCATACTAATTAGCATCCAGTTATAAACCACAGGCTAAGAGGGTAGCATAAAGTCGCCCACACCGAATTAATAGTTTTATTGTTTAGTATATACATGCTCTAGTCTGATCGACTCCTCAAAAAATTTTAACACCGACCGCAAGAAAGATTTGACATCTACCTCAAAAATTTTAAAACTGACCACCAAGAAAAATCGATTTATGAATTTTATGATTATAAACTAATTAATATATATCCCACAAAAAACCTTTAAACCCAACAATTACTTAAACAATTAAGTCCATTACTCTATTAGCCGATCATTAAACATTAATCTAATAATTAATAGACAATTAAATTACAAATTTCATATCAACGACATTGAAGGGTCGATTAGTTTGATCACCGACCTATCTATGATTACATGAACCCTGTCTCAAATTCAATTCAAAACAACTTTAAATCTTCAATTTAGATATCTTTTTTTTTTTAATTTGTTCCTTGAGTTTTACTTTATTATTTGATTAGCTGCGAATGTTAGCTTCAAACTTCTTGTTTAATTTTTTTTTAAATAGCTTGATTATTTAATATTTTGGCATACTTTAAAATTTATCTATAGTTGACGTAATCAGAGATCGGTGATGAAATTTTGAGTGATAATATTTTTGTTGTATTGGAAAGTAGTTGATGATGAATGTCTATATAGATAATGTAATGCTGCTTTTCAAAAAATGAAAAACTCGTGGAGAACAAATATACATATGTTTTTTGTTTGTATTATGATGAAGATTAACGTGCTGTTATTATGTAATTTAATTTAATTTAATTTTACATTCTTATTACGTGGACCTTCCCAACCAGACATGGTTAGAAAATTTTTAATATTTTATAACATAACAACAACTCTCAAAACTTGTCGTCCCCTATGAAAAAAATTATTGTGTCCATCATTGTCACAAATTCATCTTAAAAAATTACACTTCTAATAATTCTACAAGTTTAATAATTTTTAATTTTTAACTTTACTATTACTATACTATTAATTATATCTCTTAAAATCATATACTAAATCATTATATGACACTTACCATCAAATATCATATACTATATCAAATATCATTACATCATTAATTATTCTATTATAAGTTTAAGCTTTTCTATCATACGCCTTTCACATTATAACTTCTTAATTCACACTTAACTAGATGTAAAAATGCTCAAATCTTTAAAAGATAATCAAGATTCAAAATGCAATCCAACGTCACTCAAGAAATTTCCCATTTATAGGTCCAAATTATGGAATTACTTTCACTTCCCCTAAAGTCATCACTTCACACGCCTTTCACTTTCCTGACGAAATAGTAACAAACAACTGCAAGTCAAGCATACCCATTCATTATTAGTCGTCGCTTAAATCTTCATTCCAACATGATCTTTCCTTCTTTGACCCGATTTGCAACCATTTTCTATTCCACCAGATAAAATCACTCCTCCATTCTCATCCATACATGTTGAAGATCTTCAATTGATCAGTGTAAGCTTTCTTTTTCCTCATTTGGGTTCGTTTTAGCTGCAGTTTGTCTTCAATTCGTGTGAATTTGATGTGGGTTTTATGGAATTGATTTGGGTTTTTGGTTGTTTGAGTTGGTGATGATGTTTTGCTTTCTGGGTGTGTGCTAATTTTGCAGGGGTTTGGTGATTGTATGATATGGTGGTGATTTGAGTGGTGTTTGATTAGGGTTTTTGGTATCTAGTTGGGTGATTATCAAATGGTTACTGTAAAGTGATGAGAAAGGTCTACTTTTATGCTGTGAATTTTAGGTTTTGATGCTGATGATGATGATTGGGAAATTTTGTAATTTGGTTGTAGATTAGGTCTTTAATCTCTTGGGATTTTCTTGATATTTGTTGTTTATGAGTGATTGACTTTTTGAATTACAGTAATTGACTTTTTTTTGCTAATAATCCACCTTTTAACCATCTCTTTACAAGAGGGATATACTCATACAAAAGTGCTGAATGATAGCTTCTTGCAAAATTTCATGTTGTTTGTGAGAGTGAGGGTACTATAACACCATTAAAAGTCATTATTATAACTTCAAACGCGTACAAATATCATCGTGTGCAGCTCGTTTATTATGGTGGATTGCTTGATTCGAGTTATTTGATATCTTTCAGGTTTCTTTCTTGAAACCCAAGGTTTCATATACATAAAGCTGCAATCTTTTTGCACAATGGCTGGTATGCAAATGATAAAACTCAGTACCCGAATGTTAGTTTCTATGTGTGTTTGGATATTTTTGTCTAGTAGCTACAGCAATGCGGTTCAAAGTGATATTGACTGCCTGAAATCCATTAAAGCTTCACTTCAAGATCCAGAAAATCTGCTTTCTTCATGGGATTTCAATAACAATACTGAAGGGTTCATATGTAGATTTTCGGGTATTGAATGTTGGCATCCGGATGAAAGTAAAGTTTTAAACATCCACCTTTCTGACATGAGGTTAAAGGGTCGGTTTCCTGTAGGTTTAAAAAACTGTACTTCATTAACGGGTTTGGATCTTTCAAGTAACAATCTTGACGGGCCTCTCCCGAACAACATGACAGAATATGTTCAGTTTGTAACAACTCTTGATCTCTCATCAAACAACTTATCTGGAGAGATCCCGGGCAGTATTGCAAACTGTTCGTTTCTTAATATTATTAGGCTCAGTAACAACCAGTTTAGGGGTCAGATTCCTTCAGAATTGAGCCGTCTTGATCGGCTTAAAGAGTTTAATGTTGCTAATAACCGTTTGACTGGTCAAGTTCCGACGTTCAGAGGTTCTGCTGCTTTTGCTGTTTCTGCTGATAGCTATGCGGGGAATCTTGATCTATGTGGGGGACCTTTGACTGCTTGTGAAGGAAGTACCAAGAAAACACACGTGGGTGTGATTATTGGGGCAG
Organism: Flaveria robusta; assembly: GCA_025506415.1. Classification (NCBI taxonomy): domain Eukaryota; kingdom Viridiplantae; phylum Streptophyta; class Magnoliopsida; order Asterales; family Asteraceae; genus Flaveria; species Flaveria robusta. The sequence goes on from CM046472.1 coordinate 24,160,710, forward strand.
CAGTTGGTGGTGTTACTATCGCAGCGCTAGTTGTAGGTGGCGGGATGATGTTCTTTATGCGAAGAGTTGTTAGGAGAAAGAAAGAAGAAGATCCTGATGAAAATAAATGGGCGCGGAGTATCAAAGGAACTAAAAAGATCAAGGTAAGATGATTGAATCCACAAATTAAAGGTGGATAACATGTCAATGCAGATAACTAAATAAGATGTATTGTTTCAAGTATGATTACAAGAATTACATTCTTTCAATAATAACATATATTTCTGAAACAAAATTTTGCACTGAAAATACACTTTTGGCAACTTTTGAACCTTCTTGACCCGTTTGACAGACAATGTTTTGTTTGTTGTATTATTGGCAAAATGAGTGGGTCGGGCCGGTGCAACATGTAAAAACATGTCTTTTGGGTCAGATTGGGTTGCCCCAAAACTCTTAAGGGCCAAAAAGTTTTATATTTTATAGATATTTAGTGTTTCAAATATGATTACAAACACAGAAAAAATTTAAAGTAGTCTTGTTATTTGAACAAAATGATTTATGACCCATTTCTTTAAACATAATCCAAATCGACCCATTCATGAGTAAAATGTTTGAAATTGCCACCTCTACCCGTATTTGTCGATTCACACTGCTCATTTTCTGTTTCTGTTGCTCCGAGTTTACTAATTATTATTGGAATTACAGCTCTCGATGTTTGATAACCCGGTTTCAAAGATGAGTTTAAGTGATCTAATGAAAGCAACCAACAGTTTTAGCAAAGAAAACATCATCGGATCAGGAAGAACAGGTTCCTTATACAAGGCAACACTTGAAGACGGAGCCTCACTCATGATAAAAAGATTACACGACACGCAACACTCTGAAAAAGAATTTGCATCAGAAATGGCAACGCTTGGGAAAGTGAAACACCGTAACCTCGTACCACTTTTAGGATTTTGTGTCGCAAAACAAGAACGGTTGTTGGTTTACAAGTACATGTCAAACGGTACTCTACATGATAACTTACATCCTGTTGGCGATAATGCCCCACATATGGAATGGTGGGTCCGGTTAAAAGTTGCTCTTGGTGCCGCCAAAGGGTTCGCGTGGCTCCACCATAACTGCAACCCGCGAATCCTTCATAGAAACATAAGCTCAAAGTGCATCTTATTGGATCAAGACTTCGAGCCCAAAATATCTGATTTTGGGCTCGCTAGGCTTATGAACCCGGTGGACACACATTTAAGCACTTTCGTAAACGGTGAGTTTGGTGATATCGGTTATGTGGCACCTGAATACACACGAACATTAGTAGCCACCCCAAAAGGTGATGTTTATAGCTTTGGGGTGGTGCTTCTAGAGCTAGTAACAGGTGAAAAACCAATCTATGCGACCAAAGCTCCTGAAACCTTCAAGGGTAATTTAGTCGAATGGATATCTGATTTATCATCACAGTCAAAACTTGAAGATGCAATCGACGAGTCACTTGTCGGAAAAGGTGTTGATAGTGAAGTTTTTCAGGTTCTTAAGATCGCGTGCAGCTGTGTGTTGCCAGCTCATAAAGAACGACCCACGATGTTTGAAGTGTACCAGTTTCTACGCGCTATTGGTGAAAAATACAATTTCACCACTGATGACGAGATCATGATGCCGACTGATGATGGTGATGGTGACATAGAACTCATCGTGGCTCGGGAGACAATAGTGAATAAATGATTGAGAAGGTAAAGCGTAAGCGATTTTATGTAAGGTGTATGTATTATATGATGTTTATGTCTGAATAAATGCTATAGCAGATATATATATTTTGGTTCTAAGTACCATAGTCTATAGGTTTTTTTATTTTGTTGTATGAAACTGAATTTTCTAGAGGAATATGAATGTGTATTTGAAGTAAGGTTAAAGAGGACAGTATTTCACTGGTCTTTAAAACCTCTGTTTGCAGCTAGAGTTTGTTAAATGAAAATTGATAGGTTTGATGGGTTGGAGTAGAAAACCGATCAAAACCCGGTTTGATGTGAGTGATCAAACCGGGTTCAAGGAGGGGACTATTAATATATACGAGAAAGCGAAAACCCTAAAGAAATTTTAGTCGAGGCAGCGGGCTAAAGACAAATAAACACTTAAAAATACTATTTCTAACACCGCTCCTCAAGTTGAAGCTAGATGTTATCTTGTCTAGCTTGTTACAAATAAAATTTAGACACATGAACAAGGAGCAGAGAAACCAACATAGGAAATCTGGAACCGGCTTGAAGGAACAAGAATATAGGACCGGAATAGGTTTCTGAAAGAACAAGAACGAGGATTGAACAAGTTTCTGGACATAAGTGGAACGAAGACTAGAATTGGTTCTTGAAAATCAACCCGGAGACCGAACCAAATAAGTAATATTTAATCGATTTTCAAGTTTCGGGTTTATTCAGGTTAAGTTAATCTGTTTTCGGGTTTAGACTAAACCATTAAGCTTTTAATTATTTGTTATCTCAAATGTTTATTTAATCAATACATATGTGATCAAAATGCATGTATGAGATGTAGCATGTGTTATCAATATACAATTATGTTTATTATTTTGATCCGAAAGTTTTTGCGTATTTACGTTCACTTTATTATGCATATTCAGATATTAAAGGACATTATATTTTGAATTTTGATTATCGTTCACATAATAAATTTAAATCACAACAATGAAATATAAAGTTTAGAAAATCATGTTTTCAAATCTAGTAAATGGTAGCATAATACACACATATAAATATACATATACATATATATTAATCTTGAAAATTTTTAAAACTAATATTCGGATTAATCGGGTTGACCCGAATATCACAAAATCAACCCAAATACCGAACGAATTTAAAAAAATCGGGTTCGGTTTTGATGGTTGGGTTGCTCGGGTTAGTCCTTAATCGGGTTCGGGTTGACTTTGTTCGGGTTTAATATTCCGGTTCGGGTAAAAAACACATCCCTATGTCATGGTGACTATTTAACTGATTCAACTCAATATATACATGAAAGAAACCAAAAACCCTAGAGAAACCAACTCGAGTACTTGAGCTAAATACAAAAGAACCCTAAAATACAATGTTATAACTATATTAGTATAGATCGGATTGAATTTAAGTTAACATTTCAACCACGTTTCCAGGACAAATGATACCTCTCCATATAGGGTTGGATTGAATTGAAAATTGTTAGGCTAATTTTTAGAAGTTTAATGTTGTAATAATCATTTGATTAAATTACTAGGACCGTCTTATGGCAAGTCAAAATTGTATTGTTGATTTAACTTCTTAGGAATTACCTATTTGGTCCTCGTTTTTTGTTCACATGTCACCCTTTTGGTCCTTTGAGTTAATGGACGTTACGAACTCATGTTAGATTTGTGTAATGAGATGTACGCCGGCCTTAGTATTTGATCTTGTGATGGTACCCAACCCTTAGGGGACGTTTGGTTCACAGAATTTTCAGGAATTGAAATTGAAATTGAAAAATTTTCCATCCAAAATAATGTTTGATTGGTCAACGGATGGAATTGGAATTGAAAAATTTTCCCTCATTCATTGGAATTCACATTCCTTCTACTTACCTATAGAATGTTTAACAATCCAATGGAATGTTCAAAATTAAAATTTCAATTTCACTCAAAATTGACCACCAAACACGTTATCAACTTCAACAACATTCAAATTCCATTTCTAATTCCATTTTCAATTTTAATTTCTTTGCAAAACATTCTGCGAACCAAACGACCCCTTAGTATTTGGTAGTGATACTCGACTTTAGTATTCAGTAGTATAAGATACTCAACCCCGTAATAGTATTTGGCTGATCAAAGTTCTTGTCTTGGTGAGAGTACTCGGTATGTCATAGTATTCGACATTGCGTAATTCTTGACTTTCAAAGGCCATTCAAATTTATCAAGTTTTTTGGTACGATCATATTATGTAGTATTGTATTAAGGCTCTCGGCATGTTGACCAGATGGTTGACCTTTACCTAGGGATTAACTCTGTCTATGAAATGATTTTCCTACATGTTTTTATAATATAATAGTTATATTTGATGCACGTGTAACATAAGATATGAAAAACATAATGAAATGGGTGAAAACTGACGGATCATCGTTATTTTGACTCATAAGTTTCCGATGCTGGTTAACTGGTATCAAATATCTAAAATATTCGAAAATTTTTAAAATTAATATCCAAATTCAAACTTGCAAATGCCCAAATTCTTAGATAATTCAGATTCAGAAGTGTAGCGATTATTGATTCAAAAAAATTTTCTCACACCACTAATTATTTTGATATTATTTTTGAGAGTTGTATAATGAGTGACTGAGATTACAATTGGCCCACCGGCAAAAGCCATATCCTCCAAAACGAAGATGCTAGTAATAGGACCATCAAAACGAACGTGATCATACATTCATCCTTGAAGAACTCTTGTAATTTACGTCCAAATGGCTTTGGAGTTTTGCAGAGCCATTATCACACCATATCACCCACAATTCTTCACCAATTAACTCCCAATTCTCGATCAAATTTCCCACAAAAAATCCCATCAAATTCCACACAAATCAACCATCTTTTCCCCCAATTTCACCCCCAAATCCAAAACCCACCTGCAACAAGATGGAATTCAACACAATCACCATCAAATCAACCTTCACTTCACCATTCGAGAGCTCTCCAACGGCAGATGATGATGATCATAACACATCGTCAAGAAAACCCCTTAGTTTATGGCCAGGTATGTACCATTCGCCTGTAACAGCAGCTCTGTGGGAAACAAGATCGAAAATCTTTGAAACATTACTTGATCCACCGAAAGATGCACCCCCACAAAGCGAATTGCTCACGAGAACACCGTCGCAAAGCAGGACGACGATTCTTTATAACTTTTCGAGTGATTATATACTGAGGGAACAGTATAGGGATCCTTGGAATGAAGTTCGAATTGGGAAGTTGCTTGAGGATCTTGATGCTCTTGCTGGTACTATTTCGGTTAAGGTAGGAGTTTTGATGCTTTGTTCATGATTGTTGTTTGTTTGTTTTGTTGTTTTTGCAGTTTAAAGAGTTGGATGATGACTGTTTAGCAATGTAGGTAGATAATAAGAGTACGTTTGGTTCGCGGAATTTGATGGAATTGATTCCAGACGGGTGTGGTGGTAGAATTTCATGGAACTGGAATCTGAATGCCAAGGATAGGATAGTGAAGATGTTAAGTTTATAGAGGATTTAGAGTTTTTGTGATGGTTTCTAGTTTGATAATGGTTTCATAGTGGTATGGAGAGTGTGGTATCTCAACAAGCAAGCTCTAGTTTTTTTTAAAATGACTCTGCTTGAGTGACTAACGGACTCTAGACGTGACATGCTTCCTGGGTCATCACGCTGCAACAAGTACAGTAAAAAAGTCACAGTTTTCATAAACCACTACGAAATCATTTTCAAACTAGAATTCACCACACAAACTCTAAATCCTCCATATATTTTAAGAAATTCATAGGATAATATGTTTGGTTGATAAATGAATGTCTTTGAAATGAATTTACTCAAATTCTAATTTCAAATTTCTTTAAAATTATGAAGGAATTCAACTAAACTGAAATCTTTGAGTTCCTCATTGTCGTTGCCTCCACCTCACCAGTTGCGACTCGCCATTGCCTGTAGATGGAGGTAGTGGTGGTGGTAGTGGTGATAGATTCTAATTCCTTCATGATTGTTTTGTCACTTAAATACGATCACAAATTCCAATTACTTTGATTAATTCCAATTCTTTCATATTTCAATTAGTTAGCCGGATTTCACTTGTCTTTCAAATTTCAAATACTTGCAAATTCTGTTACTTAAAAAAGAAAAATCCACGAACCAAAGGCACCCTATTGACAAACATGTCTACATACTAGTTTTTAAGCTTCATATATGATTTTCTTGTTGTCTGGATATCAGTAACTCATATGGTTGTTTGTGAATCTAGCATTGCTCTGATGATGATAGTATGACAAGGCCCCTATTGTTGGTTACTGCATCTGTTGACAAAATGGTACTCAAGAAAACAATTAGTGTTGATTGTGACCTGAAAATGGTTGGTGCGGTCATATGGGTCGGACGGTCCTCCATTGAGGTTCAACTTGAAGTCACTCAATTGTTAAGTGGTACGTGTATTTCGATAATCAAAGTGCTTACAGTTAAGGATTCTTAGGTTACGTAAGGTTAGAAATTTTGACCCGTTTTGTGTTCTGTTTTATCTCTAACGGATCAAATAGCATAACATGAAACCAGTCAAACAACAAAAATTGCATTAGTTTGAAATAACTTAAATTTTGCAATCACGTGTGACACACGAATTATTTCTAAAACGTTAAAGACTTTAAATAAAACTGTTTTGGTTCAACTCAACCCGACCTGTTTTGAGCATACTGAAAATCAACAGGAGTTGACATGGCAATCTTGATTTTGCAGATAGCACTGACATTAGAGAAACAATAGCTCTAACTGCTAACTTCATATTTGTGGCGCGTGATTCCAAAACTGGAAAAGCAGCTCCTGTGAATCGACTCTCACCAGAAACGGAGACAGAAAAACTATTTTACCAAGAAGCGGAAGCAAGAAACAAGATAAGAAAATTAAAGAAAGTAGAAAGAAAAGGTATTGACGAACAAGGACAAAAAGCCCGACTTGATTCATTATTAGCTGAAGGACGTATTTTTTGTGACATGCCTGCATTAGCAAATAGAGATAGCATTCTTCTTAGAGATACCCGTCTTGAAAACTCGTTGATTTGTCAGCCCCAACAACGGAATATTCATGGGCGTATCTTTGGAGGGTTTCTGATGCATCGGGCCTTCGAGTTAGCTTTTTCAACGGCTTATACTTTTGCTGGATTGATGCCGTATTTTCTTGAAGTTGACCATGTTGACTTTCTAAGACCTGTGAGTACCATTTTGCTAACCTTACTTCTGCAAGCCAATTCTTAATGTATTCAAGTTGTTTTAGGATGACCTAACAAAAGGTATAGAGGTGGCAAGTTGGATCCATTTACTTATGAATGGGTTGTTTCACGTTATGTTTTTATGTTTTATCTGCGACAGACAAAACGCGTAAACCAATGTTAAATTAGCTAAAAAGGAATCAGGTCAGGTGGATTGAAAATCGTGTAACATGAATCCTTAATGTATAAACCTCTTAAATCATTCTCATAAAAAGGTTCTATGTGTTGAATATACTTTGTATGTCTTTCATCCCATTTGACTTGTTTCCTTTTTAGTTATGTTCTTTACCTTAACCATTTGACCCTTTAGACATAAAACATTACCCAAATTGACCCATTTTAGGTAAATGGGTTGAAATTTTGCCACATCATTCTCTATCTTAATCTGTTAGCTATTTGATTAACTGATTATTCAAGTTGCCCTAATTAGCTACAAAATGCACATTTAAACACCGCTAAGAGCAAGTTTTCCTCTATGCGCGACTAAAATGCACAAAGATATAACAAGAATTCTGCCAACAACCCTTAATAAACGCGTTTGATTATCAGTCCTCTTTCAATTTAAATACTTTTAACCACAAGAATAATCTCAAATGAGTTCACAACTGTTTTCTTTTTGTTACTAAACATTTATTGTTTAGTTTCTCACAATCCTCACCTTATGCTTTTGTGTCTACTGCCATTTTAACATTTGTTTTCTCAGGTGGACGTTGGCAATTTCTTACGTTTCAAATCATGCGTCCTGTACACAGAATTTGAACATGCAGAACAACCTTTGATTAATTTTGAAGTTGTTGCACACGTCACAAGGCCCGAACTGAGGTCTAGTGAGGTCTCTTCTATTCTCAAACTTTTAAATTTATTATGAATTATTTTACTTGTTTTTTTCATTGCAAACTAGTAATCTTGACAAGGCACGTCCCATTTACTCTTACTTATAAGTGGGTCGATTCAGGCTAGCTAGCTTATATCTCTAACGGGTCAAATGGGTAACTTTTAAAAGATTCAGCTTAAAAGAAAACGGGTTGAAAATTGCTCAAGATGTGTTGTTAATGCACGCATCCTCGTATCGTTTTTGAAATACATAATTATAATTATACTGAAATAATTTATTTGCGTAATACTTTTAAATCTAAAACATGTGGCACGAAATTGTTGCCGTTAGCAAGAATAAGTGATTATGGACAAACTGTGGAAGTAAATGCAAAATTTGAACTGCATATGCAGGTGTCCAAATTTGCTTATTCTTGCAAACCAGTGTTTTGTTTGCTTGAAGGGTGTAATAGTCATTTCATAAGGAATCGAATGTAAATAAACCGAAATTGATACTTCAATGTCATGTTTATAACCTTTACCAATGGCCTATACATACAATATCTCAGTTATCGTTTGACAAAAAGTGTTCTTGGTCAACCCAATCCACCCGAGGCAACTTTTTTACCCATTGGACTTATTACGCTGCAGGTTTCAAACACGTTCTACTTCACGTTTACTGTCCGTCCCGAGGCAAAAGCCAATAATAACGGGCTTAAAATCCGTAAGGTGGTTCCCGCCACAGAAGAGGAAGCGTGCACAATCCTAGAACGAATGGATGCTGACTCTTTGCTGTCATAGGAAGCTTTCGAACTATCAAATAATCATAACTATAACCATAATCATTATTAAAAGGAAATGATCTTAATTTCAAACCGACAGATGAACCCCGTGTCTGATGTTTGCTGGTTCTGTCCTAAGAGAACTGTAGTAGGGAATAATGTGCCAGCTAGCTACCAGATTATGACATTCTTGAAGTCTTATGATATCGTGTGTTATTGGTTTAATTCACTCTAAATTAAGTTAATCACTGATTTGTCTCATTTATCATTAGAATATTCCGATTTATAGTGGTTAAAATATGAATTTGGGCTGATTCAGTTTAATGTAATTAATTGTATATAATGAAAACTATCATTAGTAACTCGTGTATTACACGGATTGAATAAATAAAATATTAATATAATAAAATTTTATTGATTTTAAAACGATATTCTAAAATAAGATATAATTGGAATTATGTACGAGTAAAGATATAAGTAATAAAACAATGATATTAACTTTTTAAATTTTTTTGTTTAAAAAAAACTAAATATTTTGTTTCAAAACAAATTGTTTAAAAAATTTTCATTATTATAACTCTCAATTTTAATTATTTTTTATTTATAAAAATTATACTTTTAAAAAACATTAATTTTAAAATATTTTGTATTTTTAAAAAACTCCAATGTTTAAAAAACTTCTTATTTTATATAAATTTGTTTCTTTATAAATAAGATTAATAAAAAGATTTTTTTAATTTATTAAAAAGTATTTTTAGTATAAAGAAATTAAATACTATTATTTGTAATTATAGTAACTATTAAATATGAGAAGAGAAGCGGGAAAAAAATGATAAAAAGAAATGTGATATTGTCACGTGTTCTTCTCTATTACTTTTTTATTAGAGTAAAAAAATAAAGTTAAAGCAGACATACTAACAACCAGTTTCTAAAGATCATGAGGACTTAAAAGCTCAAAATTGGGTTAATGGCGATTACTTAAAAGCTCGAAATTAGGTTAATGGCAGCTGAGTGTTGGTGAGAAGAAGCAGAACCAAATGTTTTTCTTTCTGTGTGTTCGTGTGGGCCCAAGTTGTGGTTCGTGTGGGCCAAGAAAAGGCAGGCCTGCTGCTACTGTTTGTTGGCCCAGTTTCAGCTGGGCCACTAAGCAGAGGAATGTCAAAGGACAACCGTGAACTCGTGAAGGCGTGAACGTTCACAAGGCGTAGGTCAGAGTGTAGAGATGGGTTGAAAGTGGTAGAAGTTTTTAATCATCACTTGGGTAGTTGGGTTGGTAGCTTAGTTAAAGCTATTTTGAGAATATTAAGGTTCATATTCTCGCACGAGTTAGATTAGGATTTTGTGTAGTTTAGGAGTAGAAATAGATAAGTGAGTAACACAAAGCCTTCTGTCCTAATGGTAACCTCATGATTTCCCAAATGGGAGGTCGTGGGTTTGAGTCTTACAAATAAAAAGTGCATCTAAAACTCTACAAACATTTCTACATTCTTACTCTAAATTTAATATTTTTACTACAAGATGAATAGTGATAGAAAATTATACATTACACCTGACTATTCGGATCAGAGCCGGCTTAACATATTTGGAGGCCTAAAGCGAAACAAAAGTTTGGGGCCCTCCTTTACGTATTATTCTCAAAGACCTTTACCTCGAACGAACAACATAAACAAAATTGTTTATAGTTTGGAAGAAAACAACTTAATAAACTGAATAAAATCAACTACAAAAGAGCATATTAAATGATAAAAAAAAAATAAAATAGATTTTAGTAAATAGAAAAATCACTTTCAAATGTAAATTAAAATCAAAACAGTTAACAATAGATTAAATCGGCAAAACTACAATAGTATATTAAAACAATTAAGCATAAATCAAGAATAGACAATAATAGTTACTCGATTAGGTGATAACTGACAAAAAAAAAAAAAATAAATAGAATTGATGAACTTAAAATAACCATCAATAAAGATCTGCTTACTAATTATATAATTATTAAATTCTAAATCGGAAAGAAAAGGAGTTAATAAAATAATTATTAGATTTTATAAATGTCGATTAAATTTGATGAACCAAGTTTCATAAGGGGATCTTTATGAACCAAGCTTTGTAAGTCGATCTCGATGAACCAAGTTTTATAAGTTGACCTCAATAAACCTTTAATCATTTGTTATCATTCTCATTAATATCTAATTCTTTAAAAACATAAATATTGATTGAATTATCACATATATGTTTAACTTAGAATATAGATAAATATAGGTTTTTTTTTTAAATTTTGGGGGCTCTTAAAATTTGGAGGCCTAAAGCAGTTGCTTTAGTTGTTTGTACTGTAAAGACGCATCCAAATTTCGGATTATCTATTTTCCATCTATAGTAGCTTCCAAATTTTTACTACAAGATGGAAAGTTATATTATGTTTTATATATATGGTTTATCTTATTAAAAAATAAATAAATGATTGAGAGTTCTTAAAAGAAATAGCGTCACTACTCACTCATAAGGGAACTTAAGGGCAGTTGATAAACATGATGTGATAATATAGGATTGGTGGAATTTTGAGTGTACTTGAGGACACTTTACGAGTGTCACTCCCACCCTTAAGCTATATTGACGTAGTCGCCACGTAAGCAATGAGTGTGGTCATACTCACACTTAAGAAATATATGTAATGAGTTAGTAAGTGTGAAAATAAAATTTTGAAGATAAAATGTATGCATTAAGTAATCTAATTGGGCTGAAATTGACATTCAATGCAAGCAACGGCCCAACGATCATGACAAGAATCACAACCCTTCTCTCGCGGCTGGTTTAACGCCCCATGAGAGTGGTGTGTAACTGTGTGGTGATCATGACAACAGAGGTGGCATAGCTACACCCCTCCTTAATGAGGTATTACACATTCCCTTATGGTTTGTTTATCTTTTAGCATCCCCTTACATATTACATTAGTTTAGACAAATTTGCTTTTAAAAACACATCAAGATGCTAAATTTGATAGTCAAAAGATTAAGAAACCTAATTATATACTCTTACAATTGCCATCAACGTCCACAATGAGGTACAAGTGCTTAAGCATGTTGTACACCTTCTTAATGCATAACGTCTCCTGCTCTTGTCACGTCTCATTCCCTATCATGAAAACACAACCTACCACGGTGTCTTTCACTCTTGTATCTTGTGCCTCAGCTTCCAACTTTGACCCTCTGCTACCGCCTTCAAGTTTATTATATTTAGCAAAAGTCGTTGCATTTCAAATAGATAACCAAGATGCTAAAAAAATAAATACATATTTTGGCAATGAGGGTAAAGTAGCTAAATAAATATAAAATTAAAATCTCTATATATAGGGAATGATTTATAATTTTTACCCGCACATTGCAGTGAGATGGTGCAACTAAAAGAAACGTATTAAGTTACGAAGAATCCTTACCCTCTTGTTGAAGCGTGAAGACATGATTAAAAGAGATGTATGAAGTTGCAACAGATCATTTATGGAGATTGACATAATATATTATTATACAGTTGTGCCAAATATATTGTGCTAGCATTTCCTGTTAGAGTTTTAATATCGACATAATTCTTAAGGGCGAAGGATAAAAGGGGGCGGGGGCGCAGGGCGCAGGGGGCGGGGGCGCAGGGGGGTCCGCTCCCCTCTTTTTTTGTGAGTGGTGTTAATTTTTGGTCCGGTGGTATAAATTTTTGATCCGGTATTGTAAATTTTTTTATATATATCAAGTTCCCCCCTAATTTTTTATATATTTCGCCCCCGGCCCCCTTGTAAGAGTGTTTAAGCCCCGTCACTGATTCTTCATTAAACAAATAACATAGACATAGATAAATATATTCAATAAAACATTATAATATATTTATTTTAAGACCCAAAAGAAAATTATTAAATAAAAAGAATAAATAAACTAGTCAACTATGAAATATTGTAAAAAGAGTCATAATTAGAAAATGATGAATCATGAGGCACATGCATTGAGGGAAAAATGTCCCCCCATCTATGATTTTCAATCTTTTTGGTCGAAGCATCATTCGGTCGTTTTCACCCTTGTTTTTATACTATAATCCCTCACATGTGCTTATGTTCTAGAACACAATACTTGATTTTATAAAACATCTAACATTGTCCGGATCTCTACACTTGCAAGTTTGAACCTATATTTTAACCAAACTTTAGAATCATTAGTTGTAACTAGTTGGGTATGTCCAGACGAATGATGTTCAGGATCGGATATACGAAAGAGACCTGACTAGTCATAACTGGTTACTTAAAAGCTTTGTCACAAATTATAATACAGGTTCAAACCTATAGTGGACGATTCCAAAACAAGACGTGAAAACATCATGTTTTCAATGGACATGTCTTATTCATTTAACTACTAGGGCGTATTTTAGCTCGCTTGTCAAATTGGTTTAAAAAATGGATCATGTTTGGGGTTTAATGAAATTAAACAACTCAACCAGTTTAAAATTAGGATTAAGACATATATTATCTAAGTTTAACCGAAATACGACTTGCTTAACTCATTTACAACTTGATTACAATCAATTCACAAGTCACGATGTCTACCACCCATATGATCCATTTAAGTAAATGTTTACCCTTAAGGCATTTTTAAATTAGGGGTAACTTTATAAAATAGTAACCAACTTTTAAAATTGCTTCAATTAGGTAACTCAAGTTTTAAAAGTATTCTAAGTTAGTCACTCAGTTTTTATATTTTATATAAATTAAAAGTCTTAACATGTTTTTTAGCATGCTATACTTTTTGTTTAAATTAGAAAATATTTTTTTCTATCTTTTGATGCTAATATGGAACGTTGACGTAAATTTTAGGTGTTTTTTTTTATTTTTTTTTCATAATTAACTTTTTTTTATTTTTTTAATATAATTTTATATATTGAAAATTCTGACCCCCACGTCTTCTCCATCGTTACTTTCTTGACATAAGAAAATTTAATGATAACTCGATTTGATCGTTTAGTGGTCCAATTTGAGAAAAATATGCATGAGTAACTAAATCAGAATACTTTTAAAACTTGTTTACTATTCTGTGATATTTTCCCTTTAAATTATATCTAACAGTGTTTGAATTAAGGTTAATGTATTTGATACGAGTAAATTACAAACACCGTTTGGGTTTAACGGCTTTTACCTATTAACCGGTTAACCTGGCCTAATCGTGAGCGAAGTAGATATTATCTCATTGTATCTTTTGTTAAACATGTCATATGATTTCTCAACCCACGTAGTTTCAAATCAATTCATGGTCGGAGCTATAGAATCATAAGTTGCTCCGACTAATAAGATCATGATCACTTCTAGTATATTCTGATGCATGAACTACTCACACCAAAACTGACATAACTTGGTAAACAAGATGGGAAGATAACGTTATACAAAGATTCCATTTGGTAACATGCCATCATAGGATCCCATTTTAAAATATTTTTAAACCATCTAACGGTACTCTCTCTACACATATTTGAAAAAATTATGATCTACTTGAATGAGTTAGCTTTCATATAAAAGAACACCATCCATTAAGTTTACTTTTGAAAAAACATATATATGCATCTTCTTGTTATAACCCAACCATAATCCTTTACAAAAACAAATGCATAATCACCACATTTTACTAGTAATCTCATAATCAGACTGATCGTTAGACTAATTAGACCAAAAACCATCTACACAACTGGTTCGAGAAAATACTTTTGAACTCCCTTTATTTGACCGGCTGTTTGAACTTGTAAGTTGTCTTCATTTGATCAGCCGGTTAAACCACTGAGCTAAATTGATGATTGAAACGGATTTTCAGTAATTTTTTTTTTCTTTCCGCAATCTTTTTTTCGACTTAATTACTATTTCAGTCTTTATATTTTGTTAACGCTATTAATTTCTGTTCAAAAGCATATTCAAATATCAAAACATTAAATTTCGCAAGAACTAACAAGTAAAAATAAAAATTAAAAAAAAAACTAATGATTGAAATTCAGAAATCATACATTTTACAGAGGAATGAGGTACAGAGAATCCAATTCCATAGAACAAATTTTAGCATAAATGAAGCTTGTTTTTTTACAGAGATATATGCTTATTATTCTTCCAAAATCTTCTCTGTATATCATATAAACTTATATATATATATATATATATATCTATAGCCAAAATTAACGTTCAAAACCTTCTAAATTTATGATACAAATACAACACCAACAACAACCATGAAACCCCATACCTACGACAGTCTAAATGAAGAATCACTTTCATCATCCGACGAACTAAACTGTCGCGTAAACACTGGTGGAAGCGTCGGGTTTACTGGCACTGGAAACTTATGAGCCGAGCTTACGACAATACGATCATTTACCGACACGACCTCTTTGCAGACGCGATCTAGAACCGTCAAGAAATCTCTAACAACCATGAATATTCTGAAAGGGTGAGCCTCTTCTTTAGCAGAATTCCCATGAAAGTATTCTGTTATTTCTTTTACTAACGAAAACGCGACGCTTTCTTGAGCTTGAATCTTGATGATCTCTTCCTCTGCGGTTTTCAAAAACGCGTTCATTGATTCTGTGAATCTTTCTCGGTTAACACCTTCAGAAAGCGTTTCGTTTAACCTGACGACCTGTGAGATGTCGGCAATGCCTTTTGATAGCTTCGTGACGTCGCTGTTGAGGACGTCAGAGTCCATAGCAGCGGCTTTCTTGACATTTGAGAGTTCTGAACTGATCCCAGCGACGACTTGAAGACCAAGTTTGCGAGTGTTTGAGTCGTTAGCGACAGTGGGGCTTAGGGTGTCGGGATTGGAAAGGCGCGCGCCTTCACTTTTGATGATCTCTTGGACGACGAAATGTAAAAGAGTTGTTTTTCCATCGGTGCCTTTGACGTCGATAAGTTTGAGAAGCGTGTCGAGTTTGAAAGCGTGGGCGTCCCCGCGGTTCGTTCCTACGTTCATTCGGTTCCCGGTTTTGAGAACGGCTTCTAGGAGTTTTAAAAACATTCGGCTGTTTCTAAGCTCTTCACATGCGATCTGTAAAACGTTTTATTTAAAGATTTAGATTATTATTGTAGTAACAGCAATATACTAGAACAAAACACGCTTAATACCCAACCCGAGCCGGCCTCATGCCAACACATATACTGGAAAAAACATTTTCAACCTGACTTGTTTTGACCCGTCATACAATCTTTCCGACGCGCCCATCTTGGCACCTATAACTATCCTAGAAAACTCTATTTCTATACAATTTTCTTCGTATCAATGTGTTTCAAACCTCACCCGAGGTGGGTCATGTCAACACGTACTAAAAAAACATTTTCAACCCAATATGTTTTGACCTGTCACATAACCCTCCCAGCCCGCCCATCGAGCCACCTATAACTATCCTAAAAAACTAGAATTCTATACAATTTCTTCATTCCAATGTGTTTAAAACATTATATACTAGACTACAATGTGTTTTAAACCTAATTCAAGTCGGGTCATGTCAACGCGTGCTAAGAAAACTTTTCAGGCCAATTTGTTTTGACCCGTCACGTAACCTTCAAGCCTGTCCATTTTGCCACCTATAACTATCCTAGAAACCTCACATTCTATACAGTTTTCTTTCAAGTGTCCAACACACAACCGATCGAAACAAAGCTATAGCAAGAAACATACCTCAAGAGTTTGAAACGAGCGTTTAAGGTACTCGACCTCGGACTCAAAGTTAGATATGTAAAGCATCGCCTCGACTCTCTTAAACGCAAAAGGTACATCAAGAACCGCCTTCAGAAACTTCTCAGCTGGGCCGAGCTTAACAGGCGTATCATCCTTGTACTCTTTTAGCTTCCTTTCTTCTTCTTTAGTCGGAGCCATTTTCAACAAACTCTCAAGAAGCTCGGTCCCAAGCATATCAGCGTTGCCTATACGATTACACGATTACAAAAAAGGTTACATAACCAAATATATAACGAAAAAGCGCGTAAAAATGTAAACTTTAGTCGAATTGAGGCAAATGTACCCTCTAAAAGTGCATCACAAACTTCCTCAATTGTCACATTAAGTGCCCTAAGTAAAATGGCAATGTTCTGAGACTTCTTTGGATCAAGAACTCGATTCTCATGGCTGATTGGGGACGGTAGAATTGGGCGTTTTGTGGCCGATGATTCGTTTGAATTACTCGAATTTGGTGTCTTTACTATGAACAACGTCTCGATCATCTCCTCATTCAACCTGTGATCAAGATCCCCAAATCGTAAATCGAAGAAATATCAAATGAAGATGATTAAATTGAAAGAATTTGCAGGTTTCTTACTTGAAGGAGCTGGATTTGAGTTGATCCCACACCATTTCACGATCGGAACTTGCTCGTACTTTATCCCAGTGAAGTGGTTTCAGCTTCGGTTTTGGGGTTTCAAGATTTTCTTGATTTTCCGGCAAGGGTTCCATCGGAGAAACCAGTGGTTGATCGGTTATTACAGGCATGGGTCTCGCCGGAGTGACTAAAACCGGTGGTCGGACCGGTGGTGTGGGTGTTTTCGGACTTTGAGTCTCCCAGTGCCGCGGTGGCGGTGGTGGCGGCGGTGGAGGAATTCTCGCCGGCGGAGGAGGAGGTGTGGATTCATCACTTGAAGAATCCGATGATCTTGGTGAACTTCCGATCTCCAGCAATGGGATGACCAGAGGCTGAACCGGCGGCGCTGGCGGTGATGGTGGTGGTGGTGGTGGCGGTGGAGGAGCGGAGCGAGACGGCGGAAGAGGTGGTTGAACCGCCACAAGCTCCGGCGACTTCGGCCGTGATCTGATCGGACTCAAGCTCACCGGCGGCGAGATACTCAACGACACCGACCTCGCCGGAGAACCCGAACTCGACGACGAACACGACGACGAACCCGACCCGATTATCCTACCAGATTCGTAATTCTCTACCGGAGCTCCGGCGAATGCACGTCTGGAGCCAGATCCGGTGCCGATTGATCCTCTAGGAGAATAAAACTCTTCAAACTCTTCATCTTTAGAAGATTCAACCTCACCATTCTCAATATTATTATTCCCCATATTACTATGGATCCGCCCACCGCCCCCACCGACACTAGCCAGTGGCGGGAGGGGACGGAGCTCCGGCGAATCCAGCTTTCGTAAGTTCGAATCGTCGTGAAGACGATTCTCACGAGCAATCGCATTTGTAGCGTTAGCAATTGTACCAAGATATAGAAATTCAGCACTACTTTGCGAAGGCCTATTCAACTTCGGGATCGGATTACTATTAATATTATTATTACTATTACTGTTACTATTACGTCCAGCAGTGGCTCTGGCAGCAGCACCAGCGCCACTGTTATTAAAAGTAATACTAGCTAACCTACTACTACCATCGGATCTTTGAGTTTTCTCGTCGCTAATCGAAGTAGAATCATAACCACGTCTTCTCTGTTTCTGAATCCTTAGATAAACAACGATCGATACAACAATGGCGGCAGCAACCACCAGCGTCACGGCGGTCGCAATCAGCTTCGACGAAACCGATTTCGATTTCGACGAATTGGGAAGATTCAGAGACGAAATATTCGCGGGAAAAGAAGCAGGAGTCGTCGTCGGCGGCGGCGGAGAGGGAAAATCCGGGAAGAAGGGCCGATCATCCGGCGGAGATGCGGAGGTTGTGGGGTCAGGGGTAAAGGGTACTCCATCAGGCGGCGACGATGACGGAGGTGCAGTTGGTGAATCTAACGGAAAAAACGGTTGGTGCAGCGTACGGCGGTTGTGAACACCGGCGGTGGTGGTGGCGGCGGCGCCGGAGTTTGTGAAAAAGAATGTTAAGATGAAGAAATGATAGAAGAAGAGGAAGAAGAAGAAGGGGGTATCCATGGGTGGGGTTGAGGGAGTAAATGCAGGTGTGGTTATGGTGAAGGGTGGAGGATTGATTGGAGAAAGTGAGAGAGAATCTCCATGAATGTGTGTGTTAAGCAGCGGTGTGTGAGAGTGTGTGTGTGTGTGTGTGTGTGTGAATGATTTTGCAGTAATTTGATGTGGTTGAAAGTTGCAGGTGGCAGGTGGTGTGTTTACAGCTAAGATTTGGGTAATTGCAGAGAAGGATGGTATGGTATGGTGCCAAGCTTTGGATTTAAATGACTTTTTGAGCCTATATAAACTAATAAATGAACATTGCTATAAAAATGTACAACATTCAATGCATATAGTACTTTTTCATTAATTATTATAATACATGAAAACTCAACTTTTTTTTTTTTTTTTTTTTTTAATTTCTCATTTTTTCTAAGTTACAACCAAACTAAATTTTACTATGCTTAAATTTTAGATTGGTATATTATCTTATTCATAGAATTTACACATTTAACCTGTAGTATAAGAGTAAGACATCTTTTCAATCTAATTTTTTATTTTGGACGCTAGTGATAGTAAAAATGTGTGTAGTTGCGTTATAATGATCACTTATGTTAATATTATTTTTTTTCAAGATATTATATAATGATTAAAGTACAATGTAAGAAAAAACTGAATGATACATGTCGTACTTAATAGTTTCTTCACAAATGTTTGATAAATCGGCTTTAAGGTTATTGTGCATTTCTCAATTGTGTATCTTTATATAATTTGTTTGTCTTGGTTCTTTGTTGAGCTGTACAAAAGTGACGTTATCTTCTATATAGTTTTGGCAAATCACACAACATTTATTCTCACAAATCATATTATGTAGAATTTTTAACAGCTTATGGTTTAGATTATTAAAGTTTGAGTTATAAAATAAAGAAAATAAAATAGCCATAATATAACTATATTATATTAAATTATGTAAATAAAATGGTTTTTGTGTGTATTTGACATTACAATTCTTTTTGTTAGTTAAATATGATATTTATGCATGCTTTTAAGAAAAAAATAAAAGTGTTCCTTAATTTCTAAACTAACATTTGAAAAAGTTTATAACTTTTGAGACAAATTTACTCTAACTTTCCTAATAAATAATTTCCTTTTCAGGAAACTATAGAAATTATGGAATTCTACCGAATATATTGTGGGTATTCTTTTGTATCATTTACATTTTTAGTTACAGTTAGTTTTATCAAGCGCTTTTATACACCTAATAATTCACATTGAAACTATGGTTCATACACTTCGGCATTAGTCAATGTTACAAAAAAAGCAAAACAATAAAAATAGATACTTTTGTATTGGGAAATTGAGAGTTTTCTTTATGAAAAATAAATATTAAACAATAACAGCAACTAGACTCACATTTTCGGTAGGAAATAATTGAGTACAATACTGTATACAAAACGAAATTAAGTGATATAATTAATCTCTACGTAGACGTAAATAGACTCAAACCAAAGTCTTTTACAGTCATTCAAAATGTCTTTTTGTAACAATGAACAAATTAAATTGTGTTTGAATGAGAATTTGTGTTCAACACGAATCATTTAAATTTTTTTTTAAAGTCTTCTTTAAGAAAACCTGTTTGTCTGTCACGAATAATTATGTTTTAACATTTGTGGGAAAAAGATAAAGAAGCAAACTTTTGGTAGAGTGGTTTAGATGTGCTTCTCTTCAATTTAAAAAAAGTTTCGATTGTAGCATTTTTTTATACCTAAAATGAACCTAAGAGACCAATTTATCACAAGATAAATGTGCAAGTCGGTTTAAATGACAATTTTTTGTGACATCTTGTGATAAATATCATTAAATTGCATTGTAATGGATAAAATTATCAACCAAAACTGTCATTTAAACTCATGACACCTATTTAAACTACGAAACTAAATGACATTAGGAACTATGATCAAGTTGCTGCAACCACGCACTAGTAGTAGCAATTGAGTTGCTGCTCCCATAAGTGGGAACAAACAGAAGTAACAAACAACCCACGACAACAACAAACTAATTTAGAAATACTAAGGCAGCTCGCCTTAATGCTATTATGGGAAATCCAAAGTGAGACATCAAAATGTCATATTGTGACCATCTCATACGCCACACGTGTTTGCCTGCAAGTGTGAGTTAGGGTGCTTCGCACCCTTAAAGGTCCCCACTTGTGAATGACTTGAAGGAAAGAGTATCTTTAGAGGGCTTCCACGTATATACCACTTCTTATTTTCTTTCACCTCCTTGTGAGATAAATTATATTGATCTTCTAGCTAATGTTCACACCTTTGGCATTTCCAATCACCATATGTTGAACATCAATATCTTATTTATCTTAACTTTGTATTCAATACAATTTTATTCGTCTTGAAGCATTCACTTAGTATAAGATAATAATTGTAAATAATAATTAAATAATCATGATTACATATAATGATTTTTGTCCAAATTAGTGAAAACCCATTATTTCACTAAGTTTTCCAGCAATATTAAAATAAAAAGGACGTATCCAATTTTTGACTTAGCTCCCATTTTACGCAGGGTCCGAGATGCCTACATCGCTTCACGATATTATGTACGCAGTCCTACCCAATACTTTGTGGAGATGGTTGTTTCTAACGGTTTGAACTCATAATCTTAAGGTCAAAACGCAACAATCTTATCAATTACCCCAAGCCCACCCTCTCTAACAATATAAAAATAATGATATTAAAATGAAATAACAATGAAACCGAATTTTTCGTACAAAATACTTTTATACAATACTATATGCAAAATGAATTACAAACAACAAATTTAATCGTTACATAAACGTAAATAGATTCAATTCAAAGTCTTGAATGAGTTCTTCAACAACGCCTTCTTGTAGGCAATTTTAGTTCCAATACCCATCACTGATGTCCTATGATCACAGCTTCAAAATATATGGACAAAATATATTGTCGGTTGTCATTCCGTTTAGAAAATAATCACTCGGGTCGGAGGTAGTTCTAAACGTCGTTGGAAAAACAAATAAAAGTTGTGTGTTTAATATGCATAAGTATTAGACTATATTATTATTAGGGTTTAGTATTGATTATTATTAGGGTTGAGCCCACGGGCTCGGTTTAAGTTTTTAGGGTTTCTTATAAACTCTATATAATGTAACCATAACCTATCAATAATATTCAATCAGTTTTTTACCATCTTACAGGATATCGGAGCATTAGGGTTTTGAGTACCTTATTCTCCGCTTCACCACCACAAAAATATACAAACCCTAGCCGCCGCCACCGAGTTCAAACCCTAGACAGGGCGGTGTGCCACCATCGCCGCCGCTCTGTCCAACCTTTTTTTGTTTTGTTTCTTCTCTATTTTCAAGTTTCAGTTGAATAAAACTTCGTTATCGGTTGAATATTTAAACCTATCACCTATCTCCATTCTCTTGGTTTGTTCACATCCATTCTCTTGGTTTGTTTTTGGATTATGGCTTTTAACGTGCAGCAGTCACTATATTTCGTCTTTTTTTTTTCTTTCTATTTATCAGTGTTTTAGTCATGCTAAGGACCACGATCCACACATACCGATCTCAAGCTACGGTTTGATTTGATTTTTTTTCTTTTTTTAGATCTACGGATCTTATCTCCTGATCTACGGATCCAAGAGACTGGCATTTGACCACGGTCACCGGATTTGTTTTATTTTTCTTTTTTTATATCTACATATGTCATCTCTTGATCTACGGATCCAAGAGACTGTCGCTTGCTAGCCTCGAGACAACGCCAACGACTACGGTCATCACTTATCAGTTATCACCCCGGAAATCAAGAACCAAGGAACTATCAAGCGCACTATGGATAGCACAATCAACTAAAATTTGGATGACAATATCAAGCACAATATTAATTGTTGGCTAAAGTTTGGAAATTCAAGTTGATCGAAGCATGTTTATCTTATTACTTTTAGTTTTATGTTATTTTATATTTTCCAGTCATAGAGTACGGTTACTTCCGTTACGACTGCGGGGGAGTATTAGAC
This sequence comes from Flaveria robusta, assembly GCA_025506415.1. Taxonomy (NCBI): domain Eukaryota; kingdom Viridiplantae; phylum Streptophyta; class Magnoliopsida; order Asterales; family Asteraceae; genus Flaveria; species Flaveria robusta. Next base: position 24,183,180 of record CM046472.1, read on the forward strand.
TATATTATTATTAGGGTTTAGTATTGATTATTATTAGGGTTGAGCCCACGGGCCCGGTTTAGATTTCTAGGGTTTCTTATAAACTTTATATAATGTAACCATAACCTATCAATAATATTCAAATAAGTTCATAAAAATTTATTATTACTTCAAAACATGTAAACGTGAAAAAAATATATATATATTTACATATAAATATCGAAAAATTCCGAATAAATAATTTAAATAAAAAATGTACGGAAACGTAATAATTCAAAGGTGGGAGTCGACTGTGAGAATAAGAAAATACGAATTCCTAGAAATTCAGTGTGAGAAGCACCGACACATGAGAAAAAGGAATATATCGAGAGAACGAAGCATAGAACAAGTAAATGAAACAAAATTAATATTAAATTTAATTTTAAAAAAGTAATTAAATATTTAAATATATATTATATTGGATTAAAATAAAAAGCAGCACTACTCACGACCGCATTATTACATGATTAGAAGTCCATAATTATATTCAAACAAATAGACAACATCCACCATTAATTTTTTATGATCTTATTACTTAAATAATTGAACGTTGGTAATTATATTAATTGAATGTTTTTTTAACGGCAACAGGCTATCATTTGGCATGTCATCGAATAGTTTAAATAGTCAGGATCAAACTCATGACATTGGCTCCAAGCTCTATTCATGATCATTTATGTCATCGAACCAAATGACATATAGCTTAATTGAATACGTAGATAATTTTATATAATATTACATAAAACATAAAGAGGTGGGATGATGGGAGTGGTGAAACTCCCTTTGAGATTAATAGTTTTAGTCTCAGCTTATGATTGATTAATGTAAAATTCTTTAAGTTGGAGAATTAGAAGTATTTTGCACAGATAATTACCATTTGTTTGCACTTCATTTAATGAAGAAAGATTAAATGTGTTATCAATTATATCTATTGGAGAAAAATTAATTACCATAGGTTTTATTAAAGAATTCATATAAAAAAACAAATAAATTTATGTCAAATAGTATTATTTTTGTGATTTGATAAGTGTTTAAGACCCTTACTAGAACACTCAATTTGAGATAATTACTAAAATTTTGACTTTGAAATATTGGTTTCTATGTATAAATTACTAACAAAATACTAGTTATATAAAAACTTTATTTTTAGTTACCCTGGTTTTAGGGAAATTTGAAAAGAAAAAGAAAATACAGGACGCCCCAAACTTATGTGACCTTTATTCTAGATTTGTATCTTTGTAGGTGGAGACCACCACTACCAAAAGCTACTATAGTATCCCCTTATTTATTATTTATTATATGAGAGACACTTTTAGGATGGTAGATTCATGGTTCCATAACTTATGGTAAAATGATAAGATAGAAACATTATTTTGTTGTTGTATAATTTTTAATTTTTAGTGAGACTAATAATAAGAAAAAGTGTCGATTATAGATTAATTCATAATTGAAATGATTATAACTATATATTTGAAACTTTATAGACTAAATCATCTATTCTATCTAGTTTTCCGTAGCAAATAACAAATTATTTTTTGACAGTATGTTTATTGTTAAAATAATCTTTTAGATACTTAAGAGGAATTGCGCATGTGAACGTCTTATAGCCCGGATCATATAACTTATACATAACAAATTAAAGATAATTAGTTATAACAAGAAAGAGATAAACAATGGTAAAAAGAACTTTTGTATCACAAAGGACACCTGAAACATAAATGTACAAATTTCTACATTGTTTTCACATTAATATTAAGTTTCATACTATTAGAATTATCCCTTCACAAAATTTAGACTATTATATTCAGTTACTAGCTATAGTAAACCCGTGTATCACACTGGTTGAATAAATAAAATATTAAAATAATTAAAATTTATTAATTAAAAATAATATTTTAAGATAATATATGATTAAAATTATGTATGGGTAAGAATTATAAGCAATAAAACAATAATATCAATTTTTAATATTTTTTTTGTATTTTTTTAAAAATAAATTAAACATTTTGTTTCAAAACAAACCATTTAAAAAAACATATCATTTTTAAAAATTTTCTTACTATAACTCCTAATTTTAATTATTTTTGTTTATAAAATTTTACTTTTTTAAAAACTAATTTTAAAGTATTTCGTATTTTTATTATTATTATGACAAGATAGTTGTCAAAAGGCATATGCTGCCTATAAGGTTTACACCACTTAATTAATGATATCGTAATTATAAATTTGAATATTTTTAAGTGGTGTATTTTAATATATATGAATATAAGTTTGAATATAATTAAAATAACATGCTATATGTTATAGTATATGTATAGCATCAGGTTAGATTCTCGTAGTACTAGCAAACCTAATTACATAAAAGTTATGCAATTTACAGATATAAAACAATAGTGAGTTACAAAATTATATTGTTGCTAATATGACATGAGTCACAAAATTATAATTGTTGTTAATATGACGTTTAAAAGCAAGTAGCAGAAGATTTATTTTCTTCTTTGTGAGATCTTCATGGTACTTGGATGAACCGATGAACATATGTGTTGACTTGTTGGTAAAAGTTTTACGTAATTTTCAAAAAGTGTTTTAGACTAGTATTCTAGACGTAACTTGTGAACCTGGTAAGCATTATCATGGTTCAATTTTAAATAAAAATCACATCGAGACATAGATCACAACAATATATTCAAAATTTTATAAAATACAATATATCAAAAGCTATTAAAAACCAAATTGTACTTAAAGCTAAGATATATTATATTTAGCTCAGCTCGGGTTGGAGAAAACCTGTGAAGCAGTCACAACATCGCTTTCAGGTTTAGTTATGTAATTTTTTTTTCAGAAAGCAAACCAAGCAAGCAAATCTATTCTACGATTGGGATTGTGCTTATTATGATTAGTTGCTATAGCATACTTGGCTACTTATCAGGTGGCAATACAATAAAAGAGAAAGTTTATGCATGGGCTCATTATCTGATGTAGAACCAATGCGAGAGGGGGAATCAATATGGGAGAAGAGGGGATAGAGAGCTTTTAAGAACCAGTGGAAAGGAAAGAGTTATTTCTTTCATTCCTTTCTTTCCAAAGAGAGTCATTAGTTTGAGAGAATCGGGTCTTCAATTAGGGCTAATCTCGACAATGCATCCGCTATTCAATCATCTGTTGTTGATGATCTTGTTGTCGTGGACTTTTGTTGGCAATTGAATCAACTCTTACCACTCGTATTATAGTTAGGACATGTATTCAAATTCTAGGTGAAGCCTAGATGTACATCCTACAAAAATAGCATACATCTTCTAGAGATTTTTTTTATTAGTATAGATTCTTCTTTTTGTCTCTCCTATGTAGTGTAATACGCGAGCTTGCGGAGTAGTCTTCATTGCTTACTAACAAATAACAAAAAGTTTTGCTAGGGTTATCAGCAATTTTGCTTAAAAACCTTATTCCAGTAAAATTTATATCGAAACATAAGTTAAATTAAACACGTCACATAGGTATACACATCTCTATAGTAATAAATAAAAATAAATCCGGACACTTGTCATTATTTTAGACCATCTAATAATTGGTTTTTCCAATTCTCTCTCCTCTTAATTATGAATGCTATAATAGCTATTCATTAATTAATAACTATCCATAATTAAAATTTCAAATATGTTAATTTTAAATTTTCAAATGCGTAATACATGGGTTTATTTAATCCGTATAATACACAATATTTAAGACATATTTTTTTATATTATTAATCATATAACAGTAAATTTATTTAACCCGGGTATTATACGGGATTGTAAACCTATTAACTTAATAGATAATTATATTTTGAAAGTTACAAAAGAAAACAAAATATGTTTTAAACTAATTATAATTATTATACGGTCAACCTAAGACTATCTACATGCTATATATTCATTTCTAATATATAAATACAAGGTGAAATTTATTTCAGAACACTAAATTACTATGAGAACTATATATGAGAACATAACTATTTCATTTAATCTTTATTTGTTGATGGTTTATATATATATATATATATATATATATATATATATATATATATATATATATATATATATATATATAACTTTTAGTTTCTACATACAAGTGTGTATGATATGTGTAGGTAATATAACCTACACATGACTTTTACATGTTTATGTAACATATATAAATAAAATAATTTGTTCATAACTTTTGTTGAATTAAAAGATAGATGAATAAATATTGCATATCAATTATTTTTTTATAAACTTTATAGAGTTTTAAATTAAATAAAAAGTGTTATTGGATTTTAATAATCCCAACTTTTATTTATTGTTCGGGATTAATTCCAACTCAGGAAACGTTTACAGACACACCCAACTTTGAGCTTATTTTCCTCCAACGATCCATTTACTAACTGATAGTTAACACCGTTAGGTTTTTGATAACGTCAATTGTTTATATGGCTAAAATACTAAGCAGAAAGTTAAAGTCAACTATTTGGTCATCAATCTTAAACTTCTGCACCCTAAAACCCGTCATCCTTCACCTCCTGATATGAACCACTTGACACGTTGGAGGTAGATTTCAAATGATGATGGAAGCTAGACACTAAAAAACATACTTGATGGAGGTTAGGCGAATGCGGAGCTGTAAACTAGCTCAAAGTTGGCCCCATTTCATCATAAAAACTAACGGGGGTTAGCTCTTAGTTAGTAAGGGATCGTTGAATGAAAATAACCTTAAAGTTGTTAGTGTCTGTAAATTTTTTTTGAGTTGATATTAATCTCGGCCAATAAATGAAACTTAGGATTATTAAAATCCAATAACTCAAATAAAAATGAAAGATTTATTTTGATCATGTTGTTTTGCACAAAAATGTGTTTTGCATAGTACTCTTCCCTGATTCCAAAATTCCAAAAATCCCTTGATTTGGGAGGTTGGTTTTCTCATTTTCCCCGAATCCAACTCTTCGTTTGCTCCTCTCGATTTCCACAATTTCTTGCATGTCTTTATAATTTTTAGAGTAAATTATTATTTTGGCTCCTAGGGTTAGGGCCATTTAACCCTATCAGCTTAAAAAGAAATCTTTTGACATATCAACCCTTGAGTTTGTTATCTGTAACCATTTAGGCCTCTTATACTGATGCCGTCCAACTAAATCTGTTATCATCCATCACGTGCCCCTCACATGAAGGGCATTTCAGTCATTTTATTAGTTCTTCTAGAAAAAAAAAAGAGAAAGAACTAGAGATCCCCCAATTCACCAAAACCTTGTTATCTGCTATCGATTTCATCAAATTTCCCTCCCAAATTTCTCGTCTTTTGTTGGGCAAATCGTTTAACTGATTGATTATTCCAACACCCATTTCGATTTAAAACTATTTGTCGCCTCCAATTGCCGAGTAGGTTTTGCGAATTGAGGTTAGTGTTTCGAAATAGTAATCAAGCGGAAGTTGAAATCAGCAATGCCGAGTTTGAAGCAGTGTCGAGTTACTGATTCGGGTGGTGGAGATGACGACGAGTTGTCGAGGAAATCGAGAAAGAAGCGGCGGAGTAACGACGGCAGCCGTGGGCGCTACCCTCTACATCTACTCGGAGAAGTCGCCGCCTGGATCATCACCTTGAGTAAATTGGGGTTCCACTTCGCCGCCGGTGTAATCCCCAGCTTCTGCAGCGATTCCGGTACGGTGGTGATCGTTGACTAGAAGCCGAATGTGTCAACACTGGAGGTTGAAGATAACTGTAATGCGATTGGTGGTGTTTCAGTCCGACCACCTCCGCGGCCACCGGTGGTGAGGACTTCAAAAGGACATGTGCAGGTACTCCCTTCTCGGTTCAATGATTCGGTTCTTGATAATTGGAAGAAGGAAAAAAGTAGAATCGAAATCGATCAAGATGCACACTTTGACCCTGAGTTTGCCGGGATAAAATGACTGAAATGCCCCTCATGTGAGGGGCACGTGATGGGTGATAACGGATTTAGTTGGATGGCGTTAGTATTAGGGGCCTAAATGGTTACAGATAACAAAATTAGGGGTTGATATGTTAAAATATTCTTTTTTGGGCTCATAGGGTTAAATGACCCTAACCCCAGGGGCCAAAATAATAATTTACGTTAATTTTTATTTGATAAAAATGTAATAATTGGTAAGTAACTAAAGGGTGAAAGCTATAGCCCTTTTCAAAGTGGTCATGGGTTTCAACTGTTAGAAACCAAAAGCCGATTTATTAATATTAGTGTCCCTTAAATCCTTTGGGAATAAGTATTCCTTGAGGTCAGATTTCTGTATGAGAACAAGTATCTAATTGAATTGAGGTTTAAAGTAAATAGAGTTTAGGTAAGATAGCATGACGGGGTTCTACAAGAAAGATGAGTATCTATATTTATCCTTAATTTTGACTGTTGCATCATGTTACACATCAGACGGTATCTACAAGGCAGATTGTGTGTCAAAGAATGTAATTGGCTTATAGTCTTTGGTTTAGATCATGTGGGGTGAACCATAAAGTGTTAGTTGTAGGAGAATATTGATGCCGGCATTTGTGTATTTACTTTTATTTTCACATTGTCGTGCACTCTAAAGCCAATGCTTCGAAAAAGAGTGTGGCATGAGGATAAGTGTTTAAATTTACCTACACTTACCTGTATATGTAAAGTTTATTTAAAACTTAATTGGTATCTAAAATAAAAATATATTTCATTGGTGATATATAAGAATATACGTTATATTCATTATTACCTTTTTAAAGACACATTTTATTTACTTTAAGGAACCAGAAATCGACCCTTTTCATTAGGATATGAATAAAAAACGATTTTCATGTAGAAGAATGTACTAAACTTTAATTGAGTAGCCAGCCACATACCCAATATGTGTTTAGTTTATATTTTTATGTTTCTTAGAACTACAATTCAAAATATTATGAATTATAAAATGAAACTTGTTTCAAATATATAACTTCAATATGCAATTTTTCTATTTTGATAATACATGATTTACTCATAAAATTCAAAGTTAAAAGTATTAGGTCGATGTTAAAAATTGTCCTTTGTGACCAAAAAAACCCGGACCATAAAGGTACGTTTTTTTAGCCTTAAATACATTATCATGTTTATTTTGATTTTCGAAAAGCAAGCAATCATAATAATTTTTAATAACGTTGTAAAAGTAATGCATGATTCATTTAGATGCTAGCTCTCCTTTTAGCTTTATTTTGTCTCCTTTACAAAAATCATAAATTCTTTTACATACTTTAATGTCAAAGTTATATGATGGTGGACAGCATAAAAAATACATCTTGATATGAGACAAATTGGTTTTTGGTGTTCGTAATTTGTTATTCACTTTTAGTGTATTACTCTTTCGTTAAAATGACATGTCATCATTTGACATCAGAGTTTACAACATACATGACCAGTTATATTTCTTGTAGACATAAAAGATCTCTAATCATGTCACTCATAGAGTCACTAATTGATGAAAGAGTAGTCATTGTGACCTACATGCTATGGAGATTAAACTCGTGTTATAACGGGTATGAGAGCTCAAGTGCCAAGAGGAAACATTGATGGGAGGGATAAAACCTAAACCTATCATATAGGACGGCCATAGAAGTCGATTATTTTCGTTGAGATTATCAAGATTTTCATGATGACTATCTTGATGTTTGTTTACGGGCAAAGGAATTGGAATTTGTACCCAATGTTTGGGGCGTGTGTTGGGAAAAAGGGTATTGTTTTTGTTGACTATCATCAAGGTTTACACAATGACCACTTTAATTACCTTTTTTAGGTATGGGGACAAAAGAAGAAATTCTCAAGTTTTTGGAAGAAGAAACCGATCTAGGGATGGTCATCGATTGGATTTGGTCATCGATTGGATTTGGGACAAATTTGGTTATTCACGGGTTTGAACCTATTTATAAATTTGTTTTCTAAACTAGGACCCACTCTTATCTCGTCTTGATTACTCAATAATTCTGGGTTTGTGGAAATTACCATTTACTTTAGATGACTACATTGTACAGTAAGTTTTTGTTACGTGAAATCGCACCCAAAGCTGACTTCAAATCGACTTGAAGTATCTAAAAGAAGAGGAAATGAGTATACCTATTCTAGATTTTTAACGATTTCATAGGTACAACAATCCCATTTCTCAAAATATTACATCATTTTAAATATCATATACATTTTTATGCTCCACCATAAAAAAATCAAAAGTTGACCATTAAGTGAAACATAACTTACACAATATAAATAAATCATCATTCATTTCAATATTTTATTGATCTTTCATCATCACCAATTCATCATTCCTGAAGTTGAATAAATTTCCAAGCCACTTCCTATAATAATTATCAAAAAAAAAATAATAATAAAATAAAATAAAATAAAAGAATCTCAAATTATGATAAATTTATAGGTTTTAATTTGTAGTATATATATTTATTTACCTGATCAATGTAATAAAAATGTCATACATACATGGTTGATTTATGTTACAAAATATTTTAGAGTACGAAGAATTCAAAAGGAACCGTATGCGACACATGTACATTGAATGAGTATAAAAGCGGGAGTAGTACCCAAAGTACAAATAATTTTTCGACATATTATAATAATATAATAGGTTAAACTCATGATTGTAATTCACAATTCATTTATACATCAGGTCATAGAAACTAGACATCAACAATATAATACTTTATTGTAATTAACATTGCATCAATATATAAAAAGATGCCACCTTTAAAACATGCACACACATCAATATCATCCTCAAATTTCTAATAACAAAATACACAATTTTATTATAGTATATATTTAAATAATGATTTATATAAATTTATCTGAAATTTAAAAGAATTGATTGAAATGGATTCAAATGAAAAGATCAACATTATGAACAAGGTTTCTTTCTTTTCCTTCCTTGGTCATATTTATCTTATTAATTAATTACAACCTCAATTTTGATCATTAAATTAATGTTATCAATGCTCCATCATGTGTCACATACTAGAAACTCTTTCTATTTGATTTCTCTCATACACATATCTTAAATTTTGATAATTGAATTCAAGGTTCGTTTGGAAGTTAACAAAAACCTTTAAACAAAGTCGAACCGAGAAGGAAAGAACCTAAGTAAAACTATAGAAAAATTTTTACACCTCAATGAGTGTAAAAACATGTGAGAATAAATCAAATAAAATGAACAAAGGTTTTGCTTGTTAAAACCGCTAACATAAAATCAATGCAATGTTTTTATCTTGAATTGCACCCGTGGTCGGTCGAACTAGATATTAAATAATCATAACTAATTAATAAATCTTATTCATATTGATCGTACATAATTACACTTAACCTCGTATACAAGATCTACTTTAAAAGAATGCATAAATAAATGCTTATATTTTACACTCTTATAATTAGTAATATTGTATGAAATTCATTATATATAAACCAATAAACTAGTGGGTAACCCGCGCGTTGCGACGAAATGAACAATTTACAATTCTATACTTGTTATATTTCACTTAATTTATCAATTGTTTTGTTTTATGGTTTAAATCTCTTATATGGGTTATGATTATTATCATATGTTAGAGCTAATACATTGTTACAAAACTAATTAGCATTAACAAGAATAGTTGAATGACTCAACTTTTAAGTAAACATAAGTGTTAAACATGATTAAAGTTTAACGAATATTTTCAAGAAAATTCACATTCGACATTGTATAGGTTGAATTGCTTTGATACAAAAATAAAAAGATAGTTTATGACATTAGATATTAAATATAGATATGTGGTATATTTTTTTGAAGCAAAATGAGAGTATAATAGGAAGATATCTTGTAATATTAAATATTAAAGCTTGCAAATCTTTATATGTTATCTTAAAATTATTAAAAAATTATGATATTATCTTAACTAGATTATTATTATCATCATTATTATTATAGAAGTATTTAGTAATTATATAGTTAAGTATTCAAATAGAATAATACTTATTTAATAATAATAATAATAATAATAAATAATAATAATAATAATAATAATAATAATAATAATAATAATAATAATATTTTTATTATTATTATTATTATTATTATTATTATTATTATTATTATTATTATTATTATTATTATTATTATTATTATTATTATAAAAGTATTTAGTTAAGTATGCAAATAAGTTAATACTTGTTTATAAATTTATATGTTAATTTAAAATATTAAAAATTATATAAACTTTAATGTAGTGAATTAAATAATTTTACAATATTAAATAATATTAATTACAAGAAGTTTATTAATAAGGGGTAAAATAATAATGATTGCATTGAACACTTGTAACTAATGCTTAAAAAGTTGTATTAGTTGTATTAATTTTTTTGTAAAATTGCACTTGTATTCTAAGGTTTTGCTTTATATAGTAGTATATTGGACACCCGCGATTCGCCGCGGTTTGATTTTAAATGTATATGTGAACGTCATAATGATAGTTTTTAGGATTATCATGATTTTAGTGAGTTCAATGATATAAGTGCTCGGGTTCTCATGGATATCTACACATGCTTTAGTGATTCGCTATTATATCGTCATGATACTATTGTTGAGCATATGATATTTAATAAGTCGTGGAAATCAAGTAACAAACACGTTAAAAGTATTTGAATAAAAACTATCATAACATGTAAAACATTGTATGATGATTAATGATATGTTATTATTAGATTGTTACAAATACAATAACATGATAAAAACACAACTCTAATATTTAACACAATATTATTGTTGTTGTTGTTAACTGCAGGACCGTTTGAAGTTGTTCAATGCAAATCAGTTTCACAAAGAGATACTTAGAACACTTAACAGATCAAATAAGAAACTGAAACCTTTAAGATGATACTAAGATAAACACAAGTAAGCAAGGGGCAGAAACTTAAGAACAACAAGATTGGTTTTCAAGGATAATATATATTGCTCTCAAGTTCTATTACAAGTGTTACAAAGCATACATCTAAAATACAAGAACATGAGATACTTTATATTACATTCTACAGCCGGCCATATTTTGAAGGCCAGCTGGAAACACTAATCTAGACAACAAGATCAATGTAAAGTCAAAAGGCAGATTGCCTTTTGACATGTGACAATGACATGCCATAGCTCACATCCTATTGTAATACAAAAAGAATAAAAGTACATAAAGTAGAAAGTTACAGACTCAAGATCTTTATCTACAGCTTCCTAAAGTATGGACCTTTTCACCAACTTGTATAAGTTGGTGGGTCTGCAGAGTGGCAGCGGAAAATTAGCCAGCTTTTCTGAAAAGTTGTTGATCACAAAGAGCATGTCTTCTCTGTCTTCGGAAGAAATCAGTCTTCTATCTTGAGGCTTCGGAAGACTTTGTCTTCTAAGCTTCGGAAGACTTCATCTTTGGCTTCGGAAGAATTGGTCTTTGGCTTCGGAAGATTTTACACTTGTGTAATTTCTTTGCAGTGTGTAAAACTTCCGAAGTAACTTCTACCATGCACAAAGTGCATGCATGCAGAAGACTTCTTGACTGTTTTGTGTGCATCAGCCTCTTTGAAATACTTTATATTAACCTTTTAATAAAAATATTCATTATTTTTAACATTATTATATTTTTTAGAAATATTAAATAATATGTCATTTACTAACAAATTTAGTTATAAATACTAAAGTTATCGACTACCCAAAATACCCTTAGAAAATATAACTATTAGTTATTATAAATATTAGTTGTATACTTAATTATTTAAACAGTATTTAATAAATTTAAATGTCATTTTCAAGTATTACAAATGATATAATATTTAATATATTGAATTAAATAATATCATATTATTAAATAATGTATTAATAATGTGTATTAAATAGTATATTTTAATTAAAAGAGTTTATTAAATAGGGGTAAAAATAAAACTATTACATAGGACACTTGTACAGTTGTACTCTATGTTTAGAGTATTGTATTAAGCGTCTTACAATTTGAGTAAAATTACTATCTTGTCCTTCTAAAATGTATTATATAGTGTATAGATAGATATAAATAAATATTGATATAACATAATTTATTCAATAGACTGGACATGTGAAGTTGTAAACAAGCATAACAAGGTCTTTGCAGCTTGAGATTGACACTTTGAAAACTCAAACCTATGCCAACTTAAACGAGCTCAGTTCTAAATTTAGCATATTCGTCGAGCCCTAGCTTCATATACCGAGCTTGCCTAGGCTCACAAGTCTAAAAAAGTCTGTTGTTTATATATATACTAGTTTAGTACCTCGTGTATTACACGGGTTGGATATATAAATTATTAAATAATTAGTAATAAAAATTTATGAATTATAAAACTATACTTAAAGATAAAATATGATTATAATTACTTATAAATAGCTACTTTAACTAAATAAACAATAATATATTTATCTTAAACTTTTGTTTTATAAAAAGTTTGTAAATATTTGTTTTAAGTAAAATGATTTTTTAAAAAGTTCATTGCTTTTTTGTTTTTAAAAAGTGTGTTTTTAATTTAAAATAAATAGATTTTTAATTTATTAAATTATACATTTTTTAATTTGAAAATGGTATTAGTAATATTATTAGTATTCAATATTAGTTTTAATAATAGAGAGAAATGAGAAAGTTAGTATGATTAGGCTTACGATTGCGTCACGTATTATCTTATTTTTTCTTTATTATAGATAGATTGATAGACAAACAGACAAATAGATATATAAATAGATAGGCTAGAAACCCATTTATTAAACAGATTATAGTTAGTAATAAACACAAAGATTTACAGTACGATATTTTAATATAAGATATGAATTTTATATACGTAATACTTCAAAAAAATAAAACAATTATATTATTTTTTAACTCTCTTACCTAAATAGTTTTATTTTTAAACATTCAAACTAAGATTCTTTTATAAAATAATTTATTTTTATATTCTAGTTGTTTTAATAAGATTGTTATTTTTTTTATTTTTCTTAAAAAATGACGGATTTAAAATATTTTGTTTCAAAAACGTTTAGTGTTTTTGAAAATTTCATATTATATAAAAATTTTTATTATTAGTTCTATTTTAATTAAAAATTGTGATTTTTTATTTTCTTAATAAAATTTTAACTTTAAAAAGATACATTGATTTTAAAAAATTTAAATGAGAGAGAGAAATATTACAATTAATAAAATTGATCTTTAATAAGAAAGAAAAATTAGTTTTAATGTTTAAATTACTATAATACCCTTTTGGAGGGAAAAATGTGATGATAATGTCTAGAATAATAACAAGTGGCAAAAAGATAGGTTAAAAAAATGACACGTGACTTTAAAAAACTTGCTTTATAAGAATTTATAAATATAAATTTTTTTATTTTAATATAATAAAAATATCATTACTTAATACTATTATTATCATATATATATATATATATATAAATATATTATATAACTATATAATATTTATTATGTTGCTTATATAACAATAACTAATCAATAATAGTAAACGAGGCGAAACCAACTTTGAAAAATTACACACCAACCATTCTCGAGCTCTAGAAATAAAAACCTAAACAAACTAGGCTCAAACTTAGACGAACTCGGGCTTAGCCCAGCCATTTAAACCCCTAAATAAAACTGAAAAAACTTCCAAAAACACACTGGGAACTATAATAAATGTTGATGTCGACAGACAAAAATCTAGAAGTAGCAGACGATTTTATACAACTATGGTAGATAGAAAAACAAAACACATGTATCATCCTAATGAAACATAAATATCAAACATTCCACACAAACAAACAAAAAACAGAAGGAAATGCAAATATACATAATCCTTTCTTTATTTTTCTTAAATATTAAAGATTAAAGATTGATTGAGACCTAACCAACTCCCTTTATTTCTTTTATTTAAAGTTGTCTTTTTTTGTTAGATTGGATTTTTTTATATAGGAATGAATAGCGTTTGCTCAAATGCATATGCAGAGCTAATCAGTCGATTCGAATTATGCTTTATTGTCAAACGGGTAAAGTAAAAAATAGTCAACTAACCCGAAAATAAAGCAAAATTATTCGACTAAACAAACAGGTAAACAAAAAAAGTCAAGTAACGGGAAAATGGATTGAGCAGGTAAAGTAAAAACAATACAACTAAACAAGAAATGGGTCAGACGGGCGAAGTAAATATAGTCTAACTAAACAGGAAATGGTTCAAAAGGGTAAAGCTGTAGAAAATGTAATTTATAGGGTAAAACTTCTGAACTAGTGTAATCATTTAATCCAATATTATCAGAACATGGTTGTAAAGAAAAGAAATGTTATATAGTTAAAAGAGTGCATCTCTAGATTAAAGAGAGCATAACAATGACATCTATCACATTTACTGATGACCAAATCATTCGAAAGCACACTACTAGGTGTTTAAGCGAGGCGACCAGACCTTGTTACCCTGTTACTCGTATCAGGCAAAGCAAAACTCTTTTTACAAATTTTTTAAAAAATAAATCATTTGTTATATTTATTATTTTTCCTATTACTAGATTTGCTTTTTTTTTTCGCCTTGTTGCGCACCCTTGTGCAGACTTGGTATATGAATCTAACCTCTGTCACGCATTTCTTGTAAAAAAATTATCTTACATTTTGTTATTGTGCAGTTTCTTTTCTAATTGCCCCTATGTGGCTCAGATTTGCTAACGTTGTGTGGCACCTTTTCAATCTCCCCTACGAGAACTCAATTCTGCTATGGTTGATTAGGCCCGAGGACTCGATTTCATATACTTTTTAGTAATTTTCCACCGGCTCACTAGTCATCATGCATGTCTTATCAACCATTACCTGGGCATGTTTCTCATATTTATCCAAGTCAATCTTTCTCTTACATGTTTTCTTAGTTTGTAAATCCGGACTTGGATGCAAGATCCGATTTGTTTCAACCATAGAGTGGGTGTTGTTAACTTTTCGACCTCGTGTCTTTTGACATATTTCCTCTTACCTGTTGAGCAACCATGTCAATTGGGGTTATATTTTTCTAAGGGTCAAACATCTAAAATAAAAAATAGCTAAAAAAAATGTCAAACACGTTAAAAATCAACCTAAAACCATTTTCAATGCACAAAACCATTAATTATTTATTTAAAAGAAGTTTCAGGCAAAAAACTTTCAGGTCAGCCCGACCCATTACAGCCCATACCAAAATTATCCCCTTTGATCCAAACCTATTGTCACCTCTAGCATAATTAAATAATGGTTTTTTGACATATATTTAGGCACTAAGCGTGTAAAGTTACTAAGGGACTGTTTGATATGAGCTGACCCGGTTCAGTCAGATCTGACTGCTGACTGGGTAAGTGGTCAGGCTGTTTGATTTTCCTTACTCACCTTCTGACCGAGTCTTTTGCTTCTGACCCAGTCAGGATTTTTGATACTTCTGACCCGGTCCGGTCCATACAAAACATTCAAACAGCCCTAAGGCATTCTAAGTGTTAGGCAAAATGTATGTACAAAGAATTATGAAATGAAATCGGATGATAAAAGTTAGAAGTTTAGTACCTCAATTAACTTGACTACAGCATGTAAGGACCTCGTTTTACAATATGATGATAAATAATAATACATATCACATGTCGGTTTCTCAGTTATGCTTCTCAGAATGTCAAAAGCAACTAACCTTGTCACGAGGACTACTTTTATCTTTCTTTTTTCCTTTGTCCTTGACGTTACTTCGATCTTTATGTCGATGTTCGTGTTTTTTGTATTCTTTATCTTTGTCCTGATGTTTTTTTTCCTTGTCCTTCTATTTAGTTCTTGATTTTCCAGCTATGGCAGGCAGCCCCTTTTCGGACTATAAATCAAGACAATTCGTATAAGATCAAAGCATCACAAAATGGTAGAAAGTAGAAGTGGAGATTTTGACCTGTTTACTTAAGAATGAGTTAATTTGGGTCATGTATCCTCTATAACAGGTCAAATGAGTCAAATCAAAAACATTAGTTAGGAAAGGAATTTGTTTTGCATATAACACCCATTTTGTTATGGTAGTGCTGGTAACAACCAAGAAACAAGGTTCATTTTGACAATTTGACCCACACTAATAATATTGTTATTATAAAGCCATAATAAACACAATAACTATTAATCAAAAATGTAAAGCATAGGCAAACAAAAAAGAATGTGTGCATTTGTATCTATCGATAAGGTTTTGTTTACTCTCTAAAGGGTCAAACACGTAAAAAAAATAAAAAACTTAAAAGAAGATGGGCGAAATGAGTTGAAAGTTAGGTGTATATTTAACACACGAAACCTCCTAAATCATCTTACACAAAATATCCAATTTTCACAATCATATTTGGCATCATCTATTGAAAAGTAACAAATTAAACAAAATATGGTTCAGGTCTACCCAACCACTTCTGAGTTTTGACCCATGCAAGATTACATTATCCATTAATCAACCCGCCTATTTGGCCACCTCTGACGTAAACTAAATAAAAAAATAGCAGATATGTTATATCAAAGCACTAAGATTTATCTTAAACATTGACATGCCATACTTTTATGCCACAACTTAGATGCATTAATAAGAATTACAAGTACATTCCCACTACCAAAGGGCGTGCCCCGACGCGTATAAAGGTGTGTAAAATGGCGCCCCTCCCCATGAGGTCGAGGATTCGACCCCCGCAATGGACAACCGCGTAGCAACTAAAATAATAAAAAGTACATTCCCACTACTTCAAAACTAAAAGTCAAGATCATATTCTTTTGATCCATCAAGTTCCAAATAAGGAAAAAGATAAACACCACAAACGACCAATTTTGCGAATCTTATGATCCATCAACATAAAGTCAAAAAATCATATTCCTTTAGCTGCTAAAATCAAAACCATCGTTAAATTACATTAAATAACACTTAGTTAACTAACATTTAATTGCCGTCCATAATCTAACCCCCGACGAACCACTTCTTGCAATAATCCACTCATTTCAACACTAAATTCTACTAAAATGTCTGCTTTCTTTACTTAAATTAGCATTATCATGAAGTTGATGTTATAGTAGATCGAAGCAATGAGGTTCAGCAATGGTTAACTGTAATTGTAGAATCTGATAATTTGCGATAGAATTACCTGATTTGGATGTTGTAGAGCACAAAATTTGATAAATTTGAGTCTAAATTTTATAAAAGCGACGGGGGTTTTGGGCGTTTGTCGTCGTTTTCCCCTTGCAACCAAATAAACCCTAATATGTTTCAAGAGACTTGTATAATGTGACCTAAGGTAGAGTTTGGTATGCATGAATGAGGGAAGAAATGGAATGAACTATTAAGGGTGAATGAATAAAGACATGTTTGGTTGGTAAAGGTAATGAAATGAACCATTACATAGTTGATTCCATTCACTCAAATTCATTCCATCCATCCCCCCTTCTTTTTTTTTTTCATTTCATCCATTCTTTTATCATTAGTCACCAATGCCACCCACTCACCCACCGCCATCGACCACCACCGCCACCAACGTCAGCCACCGGCCACCACCGCCACAAACCGCCGCCGGCCACAACCACCGCCCGCCACCACCGCCGCCAGAAACCACCACCGGCCACCACCATCGCCAGCCAACACCGTCGTCGGAAACCACCATCATCGGCCGGCCACCGCCACCGCCGGAAACCACCACCGGCCACCACCGCCGCCGGAAATCACCACCGCCGGCGGCCACCACCATCGCCAGCCACCACCGCCGCTGGAAACCACCACCGGCCACCACTATCGCCGGCCACCACCGCCGCCGGAAACCACCACCACCGCCGAAAGCCACCACCGGCCACCACCATCGCCGGCCAACACCGTCGTCGGAAACCACCACCATCGGCCGGCCACCGCCACCGTCGGAAACCATCGCCGGAAACCACCACCGCCGCCTGAAACCACCATCGGCCACTACCATCGCCGGGCACCACCGCTGCCGGAAACCACCACCACCGCCGGCCACCACCATTTCCTGCCACCATCGCCGGAAACCACCACCTGCCACCACCGCCGGAAACCACCACCGCCGAAAACCACCACCGGCCACCACCGACACTAGAAACCACAGCAGGCCGCCACCACCGCCCGTCATCACCACCATAACTACTTTTATATTTCATTGCTTCGTTTTTTCATACCTGACAAACAACACAAAGTAATTATTCATTCATTAGAGTAACCAAACAGGATAATAAAATGTAATGCTTCATTTCATTCTCTCATCCATTCCATTATCTCATTTATTGCATTTATTCGTCCATTCCATTACCTCATACCAAACAGACCATAATTCTCTTGGGGGTTAAAGATAACATCTTTACAAAATTACTATTTTACTTTTATTTTCGCTAAAGCTATAATATTTCTTAATTATTTTTTCTTTTCCTTCTTACTAAGCGTTATCTTCATCTTTTCTTCGTTTTCTTTTACCTTGTTTACGTTTACGTTTCAATATTAACAATATTCGGTTCGTGTATAAAACACTTTCAATCCTGTCATGCAAAACGATCATAACACAATGTTTTACTCGTGTTTGGGTCGCGAGTAATTCACTAGTCTCAAATCAAGATTTTGCAATAGTTTAGTTTAAAAACTGTCAAAACCAAACCTTCTCGTGAATCTATTCAAGTAAACAAATACAAACTAGAAATTAACTTAGAGCGAACTCAAACCAATTGCAACTCAAATTAATTGCATTGGAAACTTTTTTATCATCGTCCACCACCCCCATGTTTCGTGCTTGGTTCGTTTACAAATTGAACTAAGACGATTGACTCATTTACAACCGTGCCGAAAATTATACAAGTATTTTCCGAGGATTACTTTTTCAAGCGAGCATCAAACAATATTCACAACCCTACTGTCACGTGTGCAATTCGGTTTGAGTTTGTTGAGAGAGACAATGCCAATTTTAAGTCTCATGTTTTTATAAATTAAAAAGTAACCACATTTCATTGCATAATAATTTCATGACTGACAATGTTGTGGTCATTGATGAGGTTGAGGTTGTGGCTAATAAGACGATGAGCAAATTGTAGAGAACCATGACGAAGAGCATGGGAGACGATCGACTTAGGGTGAGAGCAAGAGATGATGACGCAATGAGCACATTGCAGCTCAAGGTTTTAGTTTTAAAATAGCGTTAAATTTTTTTATTGGATTGATTGGTCTCGTATATATATAAAATTGAATATTTTTATATAGTGAACTTGATCTAATATAGTGAGTAAAATCTAATATTGCGGTATAAATATAATTATGTGTGTGTAGTTAAAAGTAAATCGAGATGAACCGACCCAAGCCAAGCCGAGCGGACCTTTGCTCTTGTTTGGCTTCTTTACAAACCGAACCAATCCGATCGACTCATTTACATCCTAGCCAAAAATCAAACGAGCACTTTTTCATCTATTATGTTCGAACGTCGAGCGAGCGACAAGCGACCAGTGATTTGGACAGGCCTATCCTAGCCTCACCTCTATATGCAAATGGGCCGGCGTTTGAGGGTGCAATATCCAAAAATCACAACAAAGTAAGTACAACAAAGTCGCATTAAGTAACCAGACTTTAGTAAAAAAACTTCTAACGCGCATAAAATGCATAAAGTAGATAAATTTAATTTGATACTATAAGTGAAAAATCAGAAGTCAAGAATGCAAATGTAAAACCCAAATATTTAAAAGTTAATTGATGTAAATAGACGAGCAAGAAAATCATCATTCATAAATGAGAAATATAGGTCCCAATTGTTTACAAAGGTCTTTAAAAGAGATAATGAACATTTCTAAAGACAATTACAAGGGTGTACAAGACCAACATTAGAACATAATTCAATCTACAAATACAACATCACACGAATGTAACACTTGTAAAGGACCATCCAAATACGCAAAGTGGGATATGAATATTGCTTGTCCACAAGAGACAATCCTTCACCTAAATGTGTGAAAAAAAAAAAAAAAATAAAAAAAAAAATTTGTTAATGTTAAGTAAGAGCACAACCATATAGTAGTTACCACACCCGAAAAACACTTTTACCATAAATCAGTTAGAAATCAAATATTAGGTCCATCATAAGTATTGTAGCCTGACAAGTATTCAGTCGTGACCTTTCATGCTAGCACTATGCGACTAGTGTAAGGAAGGCGTAGAACATTTAAAAACTTAGGTTCTCTATATCTTCAATTGTATGCTTACGGTCAATCAGTGTAAGCTTATAGTGACTCTATAGATTCACATCTCCTTTATTTGCACCAAAAATCCACAATCATCACCTAATATCAATTTTTGTCACGATAAAATATACTAGATTATATGAATGTAGATAGTATATTCAAACTCAACATAAGACATTATACAATAAGTAGTTTACACAAGTAATTTCTACTTCTAAGAACTTTTTAAAAGATACTAAGTGTAACTGTTAAGTGTATCTAGTCTAAACAAAAACAAGTAAAGAAAGAAGATAATACTTACGGTATAGATTTACTTGTTGCTTCCAACAGGCTTAATAGTGAAGAAGGTCTGAACCACCGTTAGAGCAAATAGGATGATTCCAGCAACTAGAGCGATGATATTCCATGGACTATTAAAGTAAGTACGCCTCAACCAGGCTATATTTTTCGGCCAATAGCCGTTGCAATACTTATTCAGTGCTTTCCACTCTTCGTCGTAAAAGAAATTCACTCGTGCAACTTCTTTACAAATGTTGTTGATCATATTAGCAGCTTCCTCATTTGAACCCATGTTGTTGACAAGGACTCTCGAGTCTACCAACTTGGCAACATCTTCATGAGTATTCACTAGCATATCCATGGCAAAAGCATATGATGTAATATAATGACGAAAATGACACGACTGCTCGTATGCAATGAGGTTCCTTAAAACCAACTCAGTGAAATCATGAATGTGCAATATTGGCATTCTAAGAGTCGGCTTACGACAACACCATGATAAACATGGGAACCAATATAACTTCACATCCATCTCTAGCAACCAATTTGGACTTCGGTTAGGTTTGAAGTTGACCCCTGCTCTGTCTAGATCCACAACCGTATAGATCGTTGAGGTTAACAAATCTGCCGAAATATAATGTGGAGGTTTGTAGCATTGATGAAGAAGACTAAGAATATGATCAGTGGCATCAATGGAAATATTGTGGGTTTTTATATCTGCTTCAAAGATGTTAAGAAGATTTAGAAGTGGATGCATAAATTCAACAAGGGAGGCGTCGGGCTTTAATTTCGACATAGTACACTGATATATTTCATCAAGAAAAAAGAAAGGGATCTGGTTTTCTAACAACACCAAGTCGTAAATTATAGCTTGGTATGGCAGCATGTTTCCTCGATATGATTTATCATAACTCGAAATCATGTTAACGAATTGAAGTATGAAACAAGCATCCATAACCATCATTTCTGCAAATTCTGCATCACCATATGTTCTTATTCTAACATAACATTCCCTAATTTGCTGCATTGAAGCATACACTTTGTGCACACATGATTTCAATGTTTCCTCTTCTGGAGATCGGACACGACTCATTAGATCACTCACATAATTTGCTTTTTGCCCTTCGAATGCTTGTACGTTCTTATCATTTCTGTGTTGAGGTCCGATAGAGACCACCCGAGGGTTGAAAGAACTTGGGCTAAGATCTCGTAGTGTATCAGGCGCCATGTGAACCGATCGTGGATATTGGTACGCATGTTTGCCTTCATTTCTTACACGAGAAAGAAGACTTTCGAGTGTGTCTTGAATTGTGTCTACATCTTGAAGTTCCAAATCCATAGTGAATGCTCTTTCCTACACAATTATAATGATATACAACACAGCGAAAAGCATACAATCGAACAATCAGTTTAACAATTTATACAAGAACACCACAGTAGCAATTATCTTATTCAGAAACATGAAATAGCACATCTAATATCACAATGTAACAAACCAAATATCAGAAATAGGCTGCCGTTGACTTTTTTGTCAACAAAAAGACTCAAAATCACAAATGCATGGAGATAGAACTAGCAACTATATGACTTCAAAAGTAAACCTTTAAGTTAAGTTTAACACTTACAAGAGCTTAATTGAGGAGTGAATGGAATAAGGTGGTGGTGTAGATCTGATCAGCTGAGTCTTCCTTGGAGATACTATTATAAGTCAACGGCTATTTAGCCTATATTTTATACGGTATTGAGAGGCAATTGAAGATGCAAAAGTCAATGGCTGTTTAGCCTATTTATGGAAACTCATTTTGATTAAAAACTTGGAAGTGTTAAATATGTTTCAACGAGTATTAAGCCCAGCCGGTTACGAATATGACTAATGAATTGGGTTTTGATAATAACTTCAGATAAAAAATAAAACCTTGAATGTAAATCCATGCCTTGTGGATAACAAAAAAACACATTTCGAAATGTCGATAAAAATAAAAATATCACGTAGGAAAATTTGTTAGACAAACTCAAAGAATAGATTAAAATAAAAGAAACCAAAAAGAATTAACATTCAATAAAAAATTAAGGGAGAATTAAAAAAACATTAAAATGCAAAGCATAAAAAAAGAAAGAAAATTCGGGGCTGTTTGGTTAGGTCTGACTGACCCCAGTCAGACGTGGAACGTTTGGTTGGTTACCTCTTATCGGAGAAGAGGTCTGACTGAACCACTTCTTCGGTCAGACCTAAACCAAGATCTGACCCGAGTCAGACGTGGAGGCGAATCCGGTGAAGCGGCGAGGGTTTGGTCTGCAACGGCGAGGCCGGCGACGAGGGGTCTGGTTGGCGGTGCTGCCGGCGGTGAAGCCGGAGAGGAAGGGGAGACCGAAGAGGGCGATCGGAATTTTGGTTCACAGATATCCAACCAAACAGACTTAACTGGTTTAACACTTATTAGTTCAGACCTCTTACTGGTTCAGACATTTTATTAGTTCAGCACTTATCCATTCAGAAGTTGCTAAACAGCCCCGAAGTAAATAAAGCAGCATGGAGGGGGAAGAGGTAGGTGATGATTGAACGATGAACCTTTCATCCATTGTTTTTTTTTTTTTTTTTAAACTTTTATTTAAACAGTAAATATACGATCTTATTTTATGAGGATAGATTTTATATTAATCGGGTCAGGAGGAAACCCACAACTAGAAAACGTGCTGGTTCAACTTAGAACATTTTTGCTCCGAATGTACTTGAACCCAAGATCTTTTCATTTTTAATTTTCTTGAATACCTAATGTTATCATTATTATATATATTATAAAAAGTAACTAGAGAGCTACAGGAGATTTTATGATTTAAAAGACTAGACCACCAAACTTTTACTATTTACAAAAGAAACCTTGAAATAATAGTTCTTTAAAATATTGTTTGATGGTTTTTAAAATTTGGTTTCTTTTATTTTCTTTTGAATATTTTTAGTTATTTTTATTGTGATTTCTTATTTTTTTAATTAGGTTTTATTTTAGTTGACAAATGTTTCTTTGTCGTTACTGTTCAGGTACCGTGACGAAACAAAAGAAACAAACCCAACCGCTTATGAGCGAACATCACGTTACCTGTATTTTGGTATTATTGGAACTTTTATCAATGTTTGATTTTAAACATCATGTTGCTTATATTTTGGTATTATTGGAATTGTTATCAATGTTTGATTTTATGATTTTTGATGAGCCAAATTGATAACGGCCAATCTCCCACTTTGTTGAGTGAGATAAACCTGACCACAATGTACTCGCCGCGAAGCGCGAGAAGTAAACTAGTTGTGTTTATTTGTTAGTAAATTCTAAACAAATATATATTTAAAACTTTCAATTTTAAATGTTGAGCGGTGGTTGGTGGCATATGCCATGCACAATATTAATTAAGTTATATAGTAATTTTTAAAATTTGTATTCATCCTTTTTCTTGAATTATCATTTTCTAACTTAGTATCCTAATGTAGTAGTAGCATATTAAAAATTTTGTACAACACTACAAGAAAACTACACTATCACCGATGCAAATAAACGAAAAAAAAAAAGATTATACGGAAAACGGACGAAATGAGTTGAAAACCAGTTATAAATTTTACGCATGAAACTACCTAAATTATTTGTATGCAAAAGATATATTTAATTGAATTAACATAATATCCCATTTTACATCTTCATAAAAAAGACATTATTTCATTTTCTACTTGAGGAAACAACTAAGAAGTTGGAAATGGGGAGTCCATATTTTTCTGGCATGATTGTTGGGTGGGAATGAAAGCTTCAAGATATCAATTCCTTAGAATATATAATCTTGAGAAGAATAAACAATGTCTTTTGAAGGATAGAAGGCGTAATAATTTTTGGGTTTGGGAGTGGCGTCATGAAGTGAAGGGTGGGGATAGAACCGTTTGAATTTAACGAATTAGTGCAAACTTTTCACCGAATAAATCTTACTGAGGTGCCTGATAGATGGATTTAAGATTTGGATTTAGAAGTAGATTTTTCTGTCAAGACGGTTCAGAGACATTGCTTATCTTCTTTCCGAGGAATGCATGGCAGGTTTTATGGGATCAACTTCCAACCAGAACCAATTTTAGAGGGTTGGATGTTCTATCGATTTTATGCCCTTTTTGCTTGATTGTGGTTGAAACAAGGTCACATTTGTTTGGGGATCGCGAAGTCGTAAACTACACTTGGGATGTTGTTGGGAGATGGATTGATTGGACTCTTCCTTGCTAGCAATCCCCTAATGATTTAATTTTATGGGTTGAATTGACTAAACAAAGGAAGATTCTGGTTGAAGCTATCATTATGATCACTTTGTTGGTGGTATGGAGATTCAGGAATAATTTGGCTTTCGAGAAGTCTTAGAGAATACTATTTTTGAATTTATTGTTCATTATTCATTCTTGTGCTTCTCTAGTAGATATCATAAAATTAGATTTAAGTTCGTAGAGTGGCTAAAGAACCCGCTCATGATTTTTGTAATTTTCTTTGTTTTTCAGCTAGCTACTTGCTAGTCGATTTCTCATATATTAATATTAATCTGCTGTTAAGAAAAAACATAATATCCATAACATATTTTACACACTAATCATATATGAAAAAGTAATAAAATTGGACAAAAAGTGCGTTAGGTCTACTCAACCTGTTTTGTCCCATGAAAGATTAATGCGCTTTAATCCGCTAACTAACCCTCCTATCTCACCACCTCAACCGTAAACCAAATTAAAAAAACAGTCTAATTTGTTAAGTGAAAGCAAAGAGTTTTTATGAATCAATGTAAAAAAACCGAGCACAAATTATAAACATTTTAGTCCATAAAGAAAGTATTAAAGCTTTACAATCTACATCACAACAAAAGATCTACTCTCTATTTGATTTAACTTGCACTTTAAACTAGATACATGAAAGTATTAGATCGCTTATCCTACACTAAAGGTTTTTTCTCATTGCTTAAACTTACGAACTCAAGGACATAAAATTACAACATTACCATTTGCACAAAACATACGAACAAATCATATATCTCAAAATTTGGAAAACAGATGTCATAAGCAAATAAAAGATTATAATTTAAGTTGGAGATGAGGTCAAAAAGCAAAAAAGGGAAATCTTTTTTATATCTTTCTATGCATCTAAAATAGTAATTTTTTGTAAAACAATAAACACACACACCTATCTATTCCCACTTATTAATTTTCACACCATTTATCTATTATCCATTGTCAAACTCGAATCATCAACCTTATAGAGATGGACAATGCTATTTACACACAAGATACTAATAAATTATAAAAAAAAATATACTATTTAAATTAGAATTAGGTTATAAAACAAAAAAAAAAAAAATAGAAACTCTTATTTGGATCTTTCCATGTACCTAAAATAGAAACCTTTTTTAAAACGATAAACCCACAAATCTAATCTTATTCTTAAATCTACGTATTATTAAATCATTATTAACTACAGGACACTAAACTTAAACCTCATACAAAAAACAAACACTATGAAAACCCCACATACCATCATCCCGCAAACCTAATTAGTAATTAGCATAAAAAAAGTGGTTGAGGTTGTTGTGACCTCTCAAAGACATTTTACCAAACTGCCCCTCACCAACCCCACCAGCCTCTAGTCAAATTACAAAACTACCCTTCACCAACCGCTATCAATCTTAATATATAATTTCCACATATTCAATCACCCTCCATCTATCCCAACAACAATGACCCTCCTACTCATTCCCATTTTCATCACTTCAATCCTCATACTTTACACCTTCTACCACCACCTCCGGTTCAAGCTCCCGCCCGGCCCCCGCCCCCGGCCGATCGTCGGGAACCTCTACGACGTCAAGCCGGTGAGGTTCCGTTGTTACGCCGAGTGGGCGCAGCAATACGGGCCGATCATATCCGTGTGGTTTGGATCAATCCTGAACGTGGTGGTATCGAATAGCGAATTGGCGAAGGAGGTCCTGAAGGAGAAGGACCAGCATCTGGCGGATCGCCACCGGAGCAGATCGGCCGCCAAGTTTAGCCGAGATGGTCAGGATTTGATATGGGCGGACTATGGTCCGCACTATGTGAAGGTGCGGAAAGTGTGTACACTTGAGTTGTTTACGCCTAAGCGGCTTGAGGCTCTTAGGCCTATTAGAGAAGATGAAGTTACTGCTATGGTGGAATCCATTTTTAAGGACTGTACGCACCCTGGTGAGTTCCTTTATTGGAGATATTGAGTTGAGCATGACTGATTCTAGTGTGATCAACCATTGTGTTTTAACTCCTAACAGATAAAATTAGCAAGAGTTTGGTGATGAGAAGTTACCTGGGAGCTGTAGCATTTAACAACATCACAAGGCTTGCTTTTGGGAAGCGGTTCATGAACAACGACGGGGAGATAGACGATCAAGGAAAAGAGTTTAAGGCGATAGTCGCTAACGGGATGAAGTTAGGTGCATCTTTAGCCATGGCCGAGCACATTCCGTGGCTGCGTTGGTTCTTCCCGCTTGAAGAAGAGGCCTTTGCAAAGCATGGTGAACGACGTGATCGTCTCACAAGAGCCATTATGGAGGAGCACACCGCTGCTCGTTTGAAAACCGGTGGGACCAAACAACATTTTGTCGATGCGTTGCTCACCCTTCAAAAGCAGTATGACCTCAGTGACGACACTGTCATCGGCCTACTTTGGGTATTTATCATAACTCCTTCCTTTAAACTAATTAAGTTTGTGTGTGCATTCAAACTAATTATGCTTGATGCATCAACAGGATATGATCACAGCTGGAATGGATACAACCGCGATATCTGTTGAGTGGGCACTGGCAGAGCTTATAAAGAACCCGAGGGTGCAACAAAAAGCTCAAGAGGAGTTGGATAGAGTGATTGGATCTGAACGTGTGCTCACTGAGCCCGACTTCCCTAACCTCCCATACCTTCAATGTGTAGCAAAAGAGGCACTGCGGTTGC
Organism: Flaveria robusta; assembly: GCA_025506415.1. NCBI lineage: Eukaryota > Viridiplantae > Streptophyta > Magnoliopsida > Asterales > Asteraceae > Flaveria > Flaveria robusta. The sequence continues at coordinate 24,210,679 of CM046472.1, forward strand.
ACCCTCCAACCCCTCTCATGCTCCCTCACAAAGCCAACGCTAATGTGAAGGTTGGGGGATATGACATCCCTAAGGGCTCCAACGTGCATGTAAACGTTTGGGCCGTGGCTCGAGACCCTGCCACATGGAAAGATCCACTAGAGTTTCGCCCTGAGCGGTTCCTAGAAGAGGATGTGGACATGAAAGGACATGACTATCGACTATTGCCATTTGGTGCGGGAAGGAGAGTGTGCCCTGGCGCACAATTAGGTATCAATTTGGTGACTTCCATGTTGGGTCACCTTCTGCATCATTTCTCCTGGGCTCCGGCTAACGGCTTGAGCCCAGAAGAAATTGACATGTCAGAAAACCCCGGGTTGGTGACGTACATGAAGACTCCTGTTCAGGCCATCCCCACACCCAGGTTACCTTCTATGTTGTATAAACGAATGGCTGTGGATATGTAATCATTTTCTTTTAAACTTCTTCGAGATTCTGTTCAAGCTGGAGTTTGTGTTCCTTTCCGAAGATGAGAGTGGTGAAAACTTTAGGTTTTATAGATTTCTTGATGTTTTGCTAACAGCTTGCTTTGCTGATAAAAAAAGAACAAACCTGAAAATGATAGGGGTACACTAAGGCTTTTCTGTATTTCATTTTGTCCTTGAACACAAAGAGTTATGAAAGGCGTTTCTCGAACCTGAAACCAAGTGAAAATTGTTTAATGTAGCTAACTGTCAACCCAATAAACAAATGGTTGCAGCAACTGCTACAAGTTCGAAAGATAACAAGCAGCCGAGCTATCCAAAAATGCATCGAAGGGTTGCAGCAACTGCTACAAAACTCATATCAAGCGCACGAGCTGTAGCTACATAGCAATTACGCACAAAATTAAATTGAAAAAAGCTTGGGCTTCAAATGCATTAAACTTCAAACTCTGCTTTTAAATATGATTTCCTGAAAAGAAATACAATATTAAGATAGCAAAAAAATCAAGTGTACATGTAGGGTTAACAATGAAACGGTATATCCAAACACCCTTGATAAAATGTAACACGCCTATAAACACTTTCTAAAAGTTGTGCAATGTGAAGAAATCCAACGTTTTCGTGTATTATGTTAGTTTCGTTTTTGGTTAAATTGTAAAAGAAGAAAATAGTAAAGACATCTTATGCAACCCAGTTGTAGTACTGTTTTGTGCATCAAAATTCAACCTTCTTATTTTCTCACAGTGAATAACCACAATGGTTTATCTATATGTGATTTCATGGGAGTAAAACTGAGCTTCACAAGTAAGTACTAAATACTTGAATTCATCAATGAAATATTTATATAAGATGCTTCAACAAGTAAGGTTTCTGTAGTCATATGGTCCAACTTAAAATATACAACCTTCAAGAATCACCAAGCGAGAAACCAGGTGCACGCAGTATGTAGCCATAAACCAGAGGCAGTGAATTCAATCCATTTACTTAACCAACCCACCTATCTGGCCGCCTCTAACGTAAACGAAATAAAACAGTAGCAGATATGTTGCATCAAACAACACAGTTTTATAGCACAAAATAATAAACATTAAGTCCAGAAAAGAAAGTATCAAAACTTAACAATTTAGTGATTTACCTTTTTGAAAGTTCTTGCTTTCAGGATCCATCAATACCATTATCAACTGGGAATCGGAAGAACGATTTATAACCCATCTTCACTACGATATCCCATTCATTAACGCCACAACTAAGATTCAAATAAACACACACAATCAACATCATTCACTTAGCATGAAATGCCAACAACAGAACAGCTGTATTCTGAATTAACCATCAGTATCCGACCCATATATAAGTTTAACCTTCAAATATGCAATAATCATGGATTTAATGGCACATGTTTTGGAAATCATATATACAACAATTTTTATACTCTTATGATCGATCAATCTAACACCATAGAGTTAAGATCATATTCTTTTGACTGCTAAAATCAAACTACTAAACAACACACAGTGAACTAACACTTAAATGGAATGCACAACCACAATCCCCCAACGAACCACTTCTTACAATAATCTACTCATTTTAACAGATCAATCCTATTTCACAAAGTAACTTCTCAAAGGTTGAAGGCCTAGTATCGATTACTTGTGCTGGACGACCCACTAAATTGTAGTAAAAATTTATGCTTTCTTTACTTAAATTAGCTCGATGATGAAGTTGATCTTATAGAGTAGATCGAAGCAATGAGGTTCAGTAACGGTTAACTGTAATTGTAGAATCTGATAATTTGCGATAGAATTACCTGATTTGGAAGACGTAGAGCACAAAATTGGATAAATTTGAGTGTAGATTCAGTTGAATTGCGAAATCGATGGGGGTTTATTGGGTGTTCGTCTTCGTTTTCCAATTGAACCGAAATAAACCCTAAATAGATTTCGAGAGGGTTGGAACATATAACAAAACAGTTTTTATCCTGTTTAACAGGTTGAATATAACGCGCGTAATACATGTATCAAATATAAAAATGATTTTTTAACTGTCTATATATTATGTCTGTAATTTTTCTAAATGTTTTTGTAAACCAAAAATGAAAAATAATAGAATCTAACCTTCTAATTTTAATTAATTTCAAAAACTTAGAAAAATAAATATAATATTTTTTATTAAACAGTTTTAATCGTGTCATAAACACATCAGAAATTGCCAGCTCTAATATCAGTTTATTTATCTAGAATGAATTATCGTTTTACTTTTGTGATTTAATTATATTTGTTATTTTCATTGCATCTAGCTCCCGAAGATTCTAAAAATTGACATTTTTATTCAAAAAAGTTTAACTCCATTAATTTAAATTGTTAAACATATACATTGACAAAATTACCCTTTAAACTACAAAACCAAATGCCTCTCCCCAACCTATTAATTGAGCCGATAATCTCGTGATTCAATCATGATGAAAGGTCTGAAGATGAAAAGATAAAATGTCCGATCTAGGTTTCGTGAATGAAACAATAACAAATGCATGGAATTTTAACAACAATGCGTTAACATAAATTAGGATTTTATCTTTAGTTGCAAAATTTATAATCACTCCTTTTAATAATAGACGGTTTAACATTTTAAATCAAAAGCGTTAATTTTTTTGGATGAAAATTATAATTTTTTAAAACCTTGGAGAGCCAGATGCAAAAAATAAATAAATAAATAAATTCATTTTTAGATAAAAATAACAAATGTTACCAAACCATAAGAAGAAAAACGATAATTCACTCATTTATTTGTTATGTTCAATTTTTATTTTGTATTACGAAAGTTAGTTCAGCACTCGTAGAGAAACCAGTGTGTTGTAATAGAGGAGATAAAATTTCTACAACTAGATTTTGATGACTTGTTTTGTAATATTCACATAGCGAAAAAATCACGTGATACATTGATAAAAAAATATCAAGTTGCAATGGAGGATTTGGGATTTAATAAGACATATTTTATAGGCTATAAGAGGGGGAAAACTTAAAGTAGGTTTGACGATTTGTATGTTTTATGTTTGTTAACTTGTATATTATAAAGCACGGTTCATTGTAAATGCAACCTATAGCTAAACCTAGATAAAAATAAGAATGAAACAACATTTTATTAGAATTTTTCTTGAAACATAAAATATGAAAGTTATAAAAGAAAGACATATTATATTTTAATAATCCAAATTATTGATCGTTGAGCGATAATAATTTATATTAATAATTTGGTTAGCAACACTTCTTACTTTTACATTTATTACCAACAACAATCCAAGTAACATAATTATCAAATATTTACGTTTGCTTTGCACACGATTTCATTTACAATAATGATTAAGAACGATATGAAGGAACATACAAGTTAAATAAGTCTGCAATAAATACAAATCGAACGTAACTATTTGATAATTTCGTTTAAAGATAGGTCATGAGTTTCAACCAACGGTTCCTAGATCTTCTAAGTTGATTCAAGAATGCTCTCGTGGTTTTATCGCCTGAGACATGCAGACGTCTAATAGAACCACACACAACGTAGATGGAGTATTAGAGATGTGTATATGCATGTGTATGTTGTACGATAATATTTACCAAGACTAATCCAATTACAATCGATTAATCCATCTTTTTCTATATGTATATCTATACTACTATATAATACATATTAGATGGATATGATGGTAATTTTATTCAAAGTGTAAGACACCTGTACAGTATTTTAAGCATAGAGTACAAGTGCTTTATGCAAGAGTTTCATTTTTGCCCTTATTTAATTAACTTCTTCTAATTATTGTATTATTTAATACACATTATTAATACATTATTTAATAATGTGATATTATTTAAATCACTTCATTACATTTTATTTTATTTATAATAATATAAATTGACATTTAAATTTATAGTTACTAATCATATTTTTATAACTAAATACCATTTAAATTAAGTATTATTTTATTTAAATACTTATATCTATATTATTATATAATACATCTCTTTGGATAGAGATGTAATTTTGTCAAACATACAAGTTTTGAAGCAATATGTACAAAGAAGTGCAAGACATTTAAAAGTGATAGAATAAGAAATTGATTAAAATTTTAAGACACTTTAGGGGTAATATGATAAATTTATCCATTAAAATTTATATACCTTGATATTTTTGTCCTTGTCTCTTTCATGTATTTAATAAACATATTAATACATTATTAATAATATGATATTATTTAATTCACTTTATTAAATTTTATTTTATTTATGATACTATAAATAGACATTTAAATTTATATTTACTAATTATATTTTTATAACTAAATACTGTTTAAATTAAAAATTATTTTATTTAAATATTTAAGTATATGACTTATATATATCTTCATATTTATAATAACTATAAACTAATATTTTTCTAGATCCACATTGTAAGTTTAATAATTTTAATATTTATCTATATTTTTTATAATAAAAGTGAAAGAAGGATAGAATGATAATTTTACATATGAATTAAGACACTCATATGAAAAGTCATACTTAAATTTAAAAACTTAACTATTTTATTTCATTTATGACCTTACAATGAAGTATAACATATGATGTTTATAATACAAATGCTAAAGCATATACATATCGTCAAACAAAACCACCATTTACTTTAAATACAGTTCATTCATTGCGATTGAGTACTAATCCCTCTTTACCTTTCCCTTGTAGTTGTTAACAACTCAATAACAATCAACATGGTAATTTGTGGTGACAATTTCTCCATTAACTTACTCTGGTTTATGCAAATCACCACCGAAAGTTGCATCCGATGATCATAAAACTCTAATCTACATTTATAAAACGAAATCCCCCTAAAATCTAGGTAATAAGTGATTTACGACCACAAATACCACTAATACTTTCACTAATCTTGTTAGGATAATATAGTTGTCTTAAAGACTTTTGTAATATACGTAATTGTTTTCTTTCATTTAATTTTTTCAATAATTATATTTTGATTTTTTAATTTACGTCATACCGCACCGAGCCGATATTCACTAAAATCGAATTCTCAAAAAATCGTGCAACAGTCGTACCGCTGCAACGCGCGGGCATTTCCACTAGTTTCCCCATATGCATTATAACAATTTATAAATCAAAGATAGCTAGCATAGTAAATACAATTTTGTTGTGGGACTAAAACACTCATATCAAAGTTATAACGTTAAGTAACCCAACACAGATTAAAATCAAACAGCTTTGGGCTTCCAACACATCAAACTTTAAACACCTGCTTTGAAACATCATTTCCTGAAAAGAAAAATATCAATTATTAGCAAAAAGACTTTTGAATACATAGGCTTAACAACGAAACTACGTATTAAAAAATATCCTTGATGGCGTTTAGAAATAGGAAACATCTATAAACATCTTCTAAAAGTTGGGTAAAACATGGCTATGTAAACATTTTCTAAGTGTAGATAATCAGTCTTTTACGTGTATTGTGCGTTTTTTGTACAAAAATAATAGGTTTAGTTTACATTGTTTCAAAAGATAACTGCTTGTATATATGCCTATTGGCTTAATTACAGGATGAAACATGAATTTGCCTATTGGCCCTGAGTGAAAGTATGTTTAAAGAGGCATTCAAAGGGTGTGATCTGTTGGACAAGGGATGAGCTAGAGGGCATGCGATTGATTAGATCGATACATGAGATGTCAAACACATACCGCTAGTTAAGGAACATTAGCTTGAGCAAGACGAGTGTAGTTGGAATAATGTGTCAATTCAACATACAACATAGTCGGTTAATGGTTATCATTAGTTTGGTTATCGGTTTGTTCAACACTTATTCAGTTTTGAATTTTTTAGGCATAATTGCAAAAACCGGTTTAAATGTTGTCAAGTTTAGATTACTTGTATTAGAGCCACTCTCTATGGAAATTTCCTAAAAAATACATATCAAATTATAATTAAACTCTTGAATTGTGAAGAATCATTTTTTTAGAAACATAACCACCCGACTTTGACTCTTTAAGAAATAAGATTTAACACTAAGTTTTGATAATTTCATGAGGCTAACACATAAAGTTTAGTTATTAAGCTCAAATAATAGGGCTTGGGTAGTTGGGTTAAATTTAAGATTACAAAGAATATATAAATGTAACATATTAAATCCGGTAAAATCGTTAAACGAACAAACGGAATTCAAAAATTATGTATAACCGAAAACCGAATTCACAATTCGATTTTAGTTAGGAACCGCAAACCAAAAATGGAATTAATAATTTGGTATTTTTTCAGGTTACGAATGCGAATTGGTTTTTGGTTTTCTTCACACCTTGTAGTCTGTTTGCTCACTTTTCTTAAGACATGAACGTTGGTGAAATAGTAAGGAGCGATGAGAAGAATTGAGTTAAATTACTGAATTTACCACCCGAATCACTTTAAACATTTTTTAGTTTGTTGTTAAATTATGGATATGAAAAAAATGTTAAATGTCTCAATGTCTCATACACATCAATATTTTTTGCAACCATGAAGATCCACGTATACCAAGAGTTGTGACCAACACATAACATGAAATAACAATAACCTATAATAAGGGTGCAAGGTCGATCGATACGTCACTATAAATTATTCAAACACAATATCTTTTCAAATGTTAAATTAGGTAATAACAGCTTGGAATATTTTCTCAACTGACATGAAACACGTAAAGAAGAATATTACACAAATAGACAACACAACATATTAGCACCCATCTAAATAAGCATACAAGATGAACATTTCTTCACCACATGACATGACGATCATCCACCTATACATTTCCAACAACAACTCGTTAGTGTAACGCTAAGTAAGTACACAAACGAATAATAATTATTAATTTATCAAGCTCAAAAATCAAAATGTATTTAATGAAGAAAAATAAGAATTATATTAAAAATATATCTGTTTGTAATTTATCACTATCAGTCAATGAAGAAAAAGTTTGTTACCGAATCACTTTGTTATCATGAATTACAAATAATAATAATGGTTAAGTATATATATCCTCATAGTGAAGAACATATATAAAACTTACGAGTGTTGCTTCCGGCAGACTTAATGGCAAAGATGGTCTGGATCACAGTTAGAACAAATAAGATGATTCCAGCAAGTAAAGCAATCATGCTCCATGGACTAGTAAAATAAGTACGCCTCAATCTGGATATATTTTTTGGCCAGTAACTATTGCAATGGTCATTCAAAATTTTGCACTCCTCTTCATAGTAGAAATATGTGGGTACTATAAGTTTGCATATGTTGTTGATTATATGTGTGGTTTCTTCATTCGAACCCATGTTGTTGACAAGGACTCCTGAAGCTATCAACTTGGCAACATCTTCATGAGTATTCACTAGAAAATCCATGAAAATGGCATACGAGGTAACATAGGTTATAGTTTGAAATGACTGCTCATATGCAATGAGATTCCTTAAAATCAACTCAGATGCATCATGAACGTACAACACTGGCATTTTAAGACTAGACTTTCTCCAAGACCCAAAAAAACATGGGAACCTACATGTTTCCACTTCCATTTGCATCGACCATTTCAGATTTGGGTTAGGCTTGAAGCTAACCCCTGCCCTGTCTAGACCTACAGCTGAATGGACTAATGATTGGCTTAAAAGAACTGATTTAACATCATCAGGAGGCATGTAAAATGTATGTAAAAGGCTAAGAATATGATGAGGGGTACGAATGGAATTATTGTCAGTTTTTACATCTGTATGTGTCTTAAAGAGGAGGTCATCAGATAAAATTGGACGAAAAAGTTCAGTAAGGGATACAATGTTTGGCTTAAATTTCAGTATAGTGCACTGAAATATTTTATCAAGAACAAAAAAAGGGATTTGATTTTCTAGCAACAACAAGTCAAAAAACACACAAGTGTCTAGCAACTTGTTTCCCGGGAATGTTGCCTCGGATTCTGAAATCCGATAAATGTATTCAAGTATGAAACAAGCATCCATAACCATCATTTTGGCAACTTCAGCATCACAATAGGTCTTAGTCCAATCATAGCATACCTTGATTTGTTCCATTGAAGAGTACACCTTCTGCATGCATGATTCCAATGTTTCCTTTGGTGGCGAATGGACACGACCCAAGAAATTAATCAGATAAGATGCTTTATGCTTTTCAAAGGCTTGGACATTCTTATCTTCTCTGTGTAGAGGTCCAATAGAGACCACCCGAGGGTTGAAAGAGCTTGGGCTCACATCTCGTAGTACACTAGGTGCCATGTAAATCGATGGCGGGAAATGGTTTGTATGGTTCTCTTTGTTTTCTACAACACCAAGTAGACTTTCGACGACGTCTTGAATCACGTCAACGTCTCCAATCTCCAAATCATGTCTTTCCATAGCGTGTTATTTCCTTTGCAATTATGAGTTAGACCAAGACTAGAGGATAAGAGAATATGTATGTTTGCTTGTACGAATTACGTCGACAGACTATAAGTAATATTATATTACTTCAGAATTGAGTTATTCTTCAATAAAGCCAATATCATATTATTCCTTTCTGAAAAAAGAACTATTATATATTCACGTTCCCATCTTGTAGTTCAATATGGCGATATAAAATGGGTTGTATACGTGATAATTTTACTAAAACTAAACGGGTTGATCCGATTATTTAAAATATTCAATTGAATAAGACTCCATTATGAATCCACATCGAATTGCTTGAGGAGATTTTTTTGATAATTTGTCATCATTTAGTATATTACAAAATAGTTATTTGCAACTTTTGTTTGAACTTTGAACCTTGGATATATAAGATTTGGTTGATCTATTATTTGGAAATGTACAAAAAGGATTTGGTGTTAAATATGTTGATGTATTATTCACTTTTTATTGAACATTATTTTATTATGAAATATGCTTTTCAATATTTTAATCTATTATAGTATACAGAAATTTAGTATGTAAAATTTCGTATTTTTTGTATATAGAAATTTAGTTTACTTAGTTTATTTTTATTACTCTCTATATTAAATTACAATGAAAATGAAGAGTAGACATTTATCAATTTTACAATTAACCACAAAAGTTCCTATTTTGTTGCTTTTGTTTATATAATGGAACAAATGTATATTTTATGATGAAACGAAATTTTACGATAATAATAATTGTTTATTAAATTATATAGGAATAATAATATTTATATATTGAATTCAAATCTGACTAGTTAATTTTGACACGTCACATTGATCCCTTAAATTTGAAAGTTTCGGGTTTATCTCAGTATAACTTTTACATAAAAAACTAATGTCTTACTTTTGTATTTTTAGGTATTAGTTGGGTCATATATAAAATGTATTCATGCATACTTTTTAAATTAAGTTTTGTTAAGAAATATAATTGTTTTTATTCGACCTTATAAATTCAAGTTACTCTACGTTTAAACGTAAGTTTAGTTCGTAAACAAGTGGGGACAATTGTAATCTATGTACTTTTTTTTATGTACGTTTGACTTGATATGTTTTGACATAATTTTGTTTGGAAAAAAGCTGGTTTAAGTATAATATGTTTTCGTTCAACGGTTCAAGTCGAGTTAGTTTATAATTTGACGTAAATTTAACCCAAAGACAAATCTATTGGTAGTCTATGCTTCATCGTGCCACGTATGATCCTCCGCAATGCGCGGTGGTAAAACACTAGTTATTTAATTATTTAGTATTACGTCTTAATTTGAAAGCTTAGTATATATGATCGTGTGGGCTAGTGTTATGCGACAAGTAACCCAACATGTAAAATTTTTTTGAATTAAAAACTGTAGCAATATAATAATACAATATTTTTTTATGGTTTAATTTATTTAAAAATATATATTATTATGAAAGAGTTATAATCATTTAAAAATCATAGGAAAATTTTGTTTAAAAAGAAAACAATTGTAATCACATTAATTAACATGTATGTAAAAGATAATTGACATAGTAAAGTTCATAGAATACAATTTTAGCCTCTTAAACTTTTAAAAATTAATGTAAAATAAATCTTATTTTTTTCAAATCTTCTTACTTTAATAAAATAGTAATTATGGTAGATACATGACGTCACTACATTTCACGTTACCAAAAGTTTTCCGCTTCTCTCTTATATTAATATCACATTAATTACTAATAATAAATTAAGAAATGAATGTTTTTATTAATATTGTCTCTAAAGAAATAAATATTTATAAAATGAGAAATTTTTCTAAAACAAAAAAATTTTTTAAAAATATTAAATATTCTAAAATTGATGTTTTTACGTAAAATTTTTATAAACAAAAATTAATTAAAATTAAGAGTTATAATAAAAATGGTTTAAAAAATTATTTTTTTTAAAATGTTTGTTTTGAAACAAAATTTTTAAATTTTTTTTATGAAAAAAAATAAAAAAAGTTTAGAAACAAAAGATTAAAAAGTTGATATCATTATTTCATTATTTATGCTCCTTACTTATCATATTTTATCTTAAAATATTATTTTATAATTATTATTTTTTATTATATTTATTATTTTATTTATTCAACCCTTGTATATTACACGGGTTTATTAAAATTAGTATATTATAATATAATATAGATACCTAAATTTTAAAGGACCTTTTATTTATTGATCATGAAAACACATAAAAGATTCTTTAGTCATGCTAAACGCAATGAAAATTAATTTCGTATATCTATTAAAAATATAGTCATGGCTTTGTTGCTTAATGATATTAGTGAATGTTTTCAGTGAGTTCAAATCTCTACAAGTGCTAGATGATTAAGTGATATTTAAGAGTAAAAAAATATTTTAAAAAAACCAATCTATTAAAATTATAATTTAAATCCAAAGATTGTTTTTACCAAAACAAACTCATGTTACATTTGAAACCAAACTACAGTTCGCACTCGATGAAAACCAAAAAATAAATAAGAAATTGTTATAATTGAAACCAAACTACAGTTGGGGCTCGTTGAAAACTGAAATATGAATTAGCTTATAACATTCAGTATCGCAAACACTACTAAAATAAGAAATATTTCGAGAAAAAAAAAAAAGAAAACGAACTACGCAAACTTGCAACTTATGATTATGAAAATATAAATGCCATACTTTTTGTACCTCAAAGACATACTTTACTACTTAAAAATTGTTTTAAATAAATCCTAATATTTTTGTAAGAAATTTGGCAACCTCATAAAGATATAAAAAAAATTCGACAACATCAAAAGATTATTTTATAAATGTTATCGGTCTAAACCAGTATTTAACACTTCTTTTTTGTCTATAACATAAACCAAACCGAACGCTTCGGTTTGAATAATTTAATGTGGTTGATTGAAAGATTTTAAAAAGCTTACTGACTGTAAAATCAAGCCTGCTTATTAATTTAAACCCAGATGGTGTCTACTATATGTGCTACAAGAAAACTTACATATGACGACGATGGGATTTGTCGCTATAGACCATCTGTCGCGTTGACGACAATATATAAGTAATTTTATATTACTTAAGAAATGAGTTATTCTACAATAAAGCCAATATCCTATTATTCCTTTCTAAAAAAAATGAATTATTCACGTTTCCATCTTGTAGTTCAATAGGGCTATGTAAAACTCGTGTTAACTTTACTAAAACTAAACGGGTAATAGGTCCACTTAATTTTAGAGTTCTTTAAAATATCAAAATTGAGTAAAACTCTATTATATCCACTTCGAGTTGCTTGAGGAGATTATTTTGATAATTTGTCATCATTTAGTATATTACAATATAGTTATAGTATTTACATCTTTTGTTTGAACCTTGCATGTGGAAGATTTGGTTGATTTTTTATTTGGAATTTTACAAAAAAATTTGGTGCCAATATGCATGCATCAATATTACTCTATAATTAAAATGGATGGTAAATGAATAGTTAACTTTAAGATATTTTACAGTTGCCACAAAAGTTATCAAAGATTGAAATTAGCCATCCTATCTTTTTTCATGCCATTCCTTTTGATGTTTTTCTCTCAATACAAAATAATGAGTCGTTTAAATCAATTAACATTTGTATGCAAAAAGCTAAGTGATCCAACAAAAGATGGGAAATGATTAGATAAACTTTAGGATATTCTATTCATCTCAGTATAAATTCGAGTCTGTCTACGTTTTAACGTAAATTTTATTAAAAAACGAGTAGAGTCAAATATAAAACGTTTAAGTGCTTATTTTTATATATTATTTGAGATTGTCTATGTTTCGACATTCGTCCATGTTTTGATTTAATTGTTTAGAAATGAGTCGGTTATATATTAAACATTTTTCGGACTTATTTTTATGTAAGCTTTGAGTTGGTCTACGCTACGCGCAAGATTTGGTTGGAAACACATCGTGTCAAGTATAATAAGTTTTCATTCGACGGTATAAATTCGAGTTACTCTATGTTTCGACATAAATTTAGTTCAAAAACGAGTCGTGCGATTATAATCTATACTTTATCGTGCCACATATGTCGCCACTGCATGTGTTTAATGTACGTTTGAAGTTTATCTACGTTTCGATATAAAAAAAATATTTGGAAACGAGTCACGTAAAATATTATACGTTTTAATTCAACTGTATAAATTCAAGTTACTCCACATTTCAACGTAAATTTAGTTCGGTAACGAGTCGGCTCGATTGTAATCTATACTTTATCACGTCACGTACGATACCACCGCAACGCGCGGAGAATAAAAACACTAGTTTTATTTATTAATTGTTTTATTATGAAATATACTTTTCAATACCTTTAAGTATCTATACTATATAGAAATTTAGTATATAAAAATTTGGGAAATGTTTAAATAAAAAGGTTCTAAAACTAAAAGGTATAATAAGTAATCTCAACCATCCATCTTTTTAATCAATTGTTGGAAGCAATTTATAGAAAAAAATTTGTTAGAGTGGTATTTTAGAAATAACCACTTTTGTTAATTTTTTTTTCAAATTCTCTCATTTTTTAAACGTTCGTAACTTTTATGTACGACATTATTTTTTTATAAAAATTACACCATAAAAACGAATATTTTTTATATGTAAAACAAATACAATTTTGTTATATAAAGTTTTAATAAATTTATTTATGTATTTAAACTTATATCTCGTCATTGTGTATTTTAATGCAATTTATTGTGTCTTTTTGTTAGCTGTTATGTTTTTCTAAAAGTTATTGTGTTTTTTTAAATGATAAATTTTTTAATAGTGTATTGATATAATAACATTGTTGTATATCTCTAATATGTAAAACATAATAATAAATTAACAACCAATCTCCCTTCTCCCTACTATAATAAAAAGGTATTTAGGAGAAACAAATGTCAACACCATATTTCTCCTCAAAATTTTTTTTCCGCTTCTCTCTATTATTTAATAATCACATTAATTACTAATAATATTATTTATTTTTTTAGATTAAAATAGTTTTTAATAAATTAAGTAAAAGATATTTTAACTAATGTTATTTCTAAGAAAATAATTATTTAAATTAGAAAACTTTTAGAACATCAAACTTTTTAAAAAATACAAAATATTTTATATTTCGTGTTTTAAAAAGTAAATTTTTTATAAACAAAAAATAATTATTGAGAGTTATAAGAAAAAAAGTTTTAGGTATAAATTTTTTTAAAACGTTTGTTTTGAAATAAAATTTTATTTTATTTATTATAAGAAACATTTCAATCATATATTATTTTAGAGTATCGATTTATAATTAATAAATTTTTTATTTTATTTAATATTTTTTTTATTCAACCCGTGTAATACACGGGTTTACTAAATCTAGTTAATCTAATACATTAAAACAAGAGAAAATTGCATAAATAGTCCTTGTGGTTTAACCAAATTACGTGTTTAGTCCTCAGACTTTAAAAATTATAAAGATAGTCTAAACTTTTGTATAATAATTGCATGTTTGGTCTCTGGCATTAAATTTATTTATTTTTTATGCATATTATAAAATTTGAATTAACTTTAAAATTTAATGTTAAGTACCAAAAGTGTAACGCCTACATAAAAGTTTGGACTAAATTTTCACTTTTGTAAAATTTGGGGATCAAATTTGTAATAACTACACAAAAGTTTGGACTAACTTTTGTGAAGTAAAATATATATAACAAATGATATAAAATATATGACACAATTAGCGTACATAACGTAATAAATTGATTTATTTGATACAATGATCAGAATGACATCCTATTAAGGAAAAGAAGGAAAATTGATTAAGTTTTCAAGCAGAAAGTGATCGGTAATGGCGACCAAAACGAACAATGATAGTTCAAAATTTGGGCAATTTGAGATAGAAGATTATGGATCGGTTCGAAGATCTTGCAAGTAAATACGTGTGGTGGTAAGGAGGAGACCGGTGATGCTTGTTCAAGACGGGCGACCACGGTGATAGTGAGTGTAGATTGAAGCAATCAAACTATTTCTAATGCTAATCATATTAAAGGTCATCCAATGTGAATGAATCTGATTATTGAGAAATGGATGTACAGAAAGTTCTTCTCCAATGGTGATCGTGGGTGTTGATTGAAGTTTTAGAGGATGGGATTGGATTGATTGATAATAATTAAGAAAAGAAGACGAATGTTGCATTTAGGAAGACAAGGAAAAACTATATAGAGAGAGAGAGTTGGGCGGTAGTGAGTCGGCGGTCAGAGGGAGCCGGAAATTAACAGGCGGAGATGGAGGATAGGGTGGGGATGGCTCGGTTAGGGGTGGACTATTCATTTATTAACATTTATATAATTAACTAGAAATTGATACCCGAACATTGCCGCGGGTCTTTTTTGGGTTTGATTTTTTTTATAAAATTGTGATTTGTGCGTTGCTACTGTAAAAAAGACCATGTTACATAACGAAAGAGTAGGGGTCCCAGACGAAATCCTTTAAATTGAACTGATTTTTTAGTATTATTAAGAAATTACGTTATATATTTTGAACTCTTGTATTTTTTAGAAAAATCGTCAAATATTTGTTGTTAGTTGATAATAGTACTAAAAGCATCCAAATTAATATAATGTATTATAATATTTCTATTCTTTTCACAGATAAGTAAGATTTGTAGTTTAAGTGTATATTTAATGCATTAGAGTGTAAGGTTATTTTTTTAATAACAAATTTTTAATATTTGAGCTAAAATAAAATGGAAATGTTAATTTATAACTGAGAACAAAAGTTCAATGCAAGTTGTAATAGCTAAGTGGTCAAAATATGAAATTTTAATTTTTTGATGTATATACCGACCACTTAGATTAATATATACTAAAAATTGATCCCGCGTGTTGTCGTATTGCTTTTTATTGGATGTTTAACGAACACAAATGTTAAGTAGTCTTACTTGATAAACTTCATACACTTTGTAAAAAATATAGATATACATAAGAATATGAGTGAAACCCGCATGTTGCTACATGTCATTTGATGAGAAAGAACATCAAAATTTTATAAAATAAACCAACAAAGAACAAAAGAAAGAAAAAAAAATAAAAATAAATTTTAAATCGATTATAGAATTTAAACGAAAGATCTTAGAGAGCCTAGTGTATAAAGGAACACATATAATACGATAACAATCTAAATCTTAAACCTTAAACGCAAACCATGTGTTGTGCACAACTTGTTGAACCGTGGAAAAGATAAACGTCTAAACGTCAATAAAAAATATGGAAATTTCGTAAAAGGATAAAAGAAAAAAACTAATCAATATATTTAGTAAACCTAATTAAAGTTGACTAAAATGGTAACTTGAAAAGTTTACGTTTTGGTTTGTACAGATTAAGATTGTTGAAGGGCCAGTTTTATACAAAAGAAAACGATATGGGCACTTTGCTGCAAAGTTTAAGAATTCATAGGGTGAACTTTAAGATGGGTAGCCATCACCTTCCTCATTTTCCAGAAACTCTCTGCTTTCAAAACCTAATCTTCTTCTCTAAAGCTTCATCAGCTTCATCTTCTTCATTCTAAGGTTTAGGTTAACGACACAAACTCACATTCTTCCTTCTCTCTCTCTCTCTCTCTCTCTCCACCTTCTTCCATTTCCGGTGGTTTATACTCACCACATGAAACCACCTTCGTTTATTTTATCATATTTTTTTGTGTAGATTTATAATCAGTTCTTCTTCTTTCTTCAGGAATTAGATGTGATAGGCCTCTTTGTTGATGCACCGCCTTCGTTCGTCCTTTTGCGTTCGTTTAGCGTCTTCAAACCCTAGATCTGGGATTCATATAGTGATGACGGTGATGGTGGCACGATGGTGACGGTGCAATAGCGGTGTCAGATGATGGTATTGATGGTAAACCCGCCTTTAAACCCTAGGTCTAGGATTCACATAGTGATGAAAGTGATCGTGGTGTGGTGATGCTGGTATTGTGGCGGTGGCCCACGGTGGTGTTGGTGGTAAACCCGCTCAAAGGGTTCTGTACGTAAACATAGGAGGCCGTTTAGTTTAGTAAACATTACAACTTTAGTGACAAATTTCTAAAACTTTAAAATTATACTCTAGCGACCGACATACTAAAATAATAGTATATATAACACAAGTACATATAATTAAATTTTAATTTTAAGTAAGGGCCACTTTGGTCATTTCACATACATTTAACACAAAAAGTTAACGGTCATCCATGACGCGACCCATTTGTGTTACGTTTTGTCAAACGTTTGGACCGATTTTGTAATTTTCCAAACCCGATGATCAAAAGTAAAATAGACCTAATCATAAGGGCATTTCATGTAATTAACTGTTACTTTAATAAAGATGGGAAGTACTCACTTGAGTTGAGAAAACCCTAAAAACCCACTCTTGTGGTCCACATTAGGCCATATCAAGCCAGTAACGGCAATGGTAGTCCATGTAGTCCGGTGGCGGGGTTTGTTATTTTTTCTCAAATAAGATAATGATTATTGCAGCCTACTCCAAAGAGTGGTATGGTTGGAAAACCAAAGAGTCGACATTGCATTAAAGCAACGCGTTAGCTAGGGTACGTGGTTGGTGATGTGTGCGTGATAGTTCAACATGAGGGTAACGAGTCACCAGGTTTATGCAAAGCTAAATGGTGGCTCTTTTGTTGGGAGAAGTGGCATGTGGTTGAATGATTCCACAGGAGATATTGTATCATGCGAAGATTCATCAATGGACATAGATGATCTTTTTTATTGTCATTGAAGAGAGGTCAAACTACGCCAACATAGAATAAACAAATAATATCAAAGTTAGATGAGTCATCCATGAAAAATAAGATGAAATAGATGGTGGTTGCTACCCACAGATCTTATATTCTTTTGGAAAATGTCAAATTCATTTAGTTGATGGAATTTAAATGAATTAATTCTCATTAAATAAACATGGTTATGTAATAAATTAATTCTGATCCAATTCTTGATGGTGTTTGCTAACCAGACTCTTAAAGTTCGAATAAATGTTAAGTATATCTCGTCTTAAAGTGAACAAGAAAAGAACATGAAACTTACATGATGATCTACTAGATGCTTTCAACAGGCTTAATGGTATAGATGGTTTGAACCATTGTCAAAGCAAACAGGTTGATTCCAACAACTATAGCAAATATATTCCATGGACTACTGAAGTAAGTCCTCCTCAACCAAGCTATCTTTTTCGGCCGGTAACTATTGCAGTATTCATACAATATCATCCACTGTTGAACATAAAAGAATCTAATCCATGGCAAAGGCCTATGAAGTAATATAATTACGATTACAAGTTTGACACGACTACTCATATGCAATGAGATTCCTAAAAACCAACTCGGTGCCATTATCAACATTCAAAACTGGCAAGCTCTTTCATATATAGTATAATTTTGCATATAAAATTTAAAATTTTAATTAGGCTTACCACTTATCAGACCCGGCCCATATTAAGTTGTAGAAAATAGAATCGAATAGGATGGTTGTATAGAATTGATCAGCTGAAAATTAAGAGTTAATTACACGATTGGTCTCTGTGGTTTGCCCATATTGCAATATTGGTCCCAACTTTTGAGAAATTACAGGTTTGGTCCCAACTGTTTACCAAACCGTAACACGATTGGTCCTGATGTGGATGGTCGTTAAGTTTTGGAGTTAAATTTTTTGAGATGACCATTATGCCCCTGTATTATTATTATTATTATTATTATTATTATTATTATTATTATTATTATTATTATTATTATTATTATTATTATTATTATTATTATTCTCTCACTCCTCCACCTCACCTCCACCTCCACCACCACCTCCACCACCATCACCATCACATAACCACCTCCACCGTCGTCACCATCACTTAACCACCACCACCGTCACCATCATTAAACCACCACCACCACCGCCACCATCAAATAACCACCACCATCACCATCATTTAACCACCACCACTAACACTGCAATTATGAGCAAAATCAAAAGTAAACCATGAAAAAAACGTGAAGAGGATAACGATTTTCAAACCCACTAAATCAATTGTTTTCAAAATCGACTAAAAATGTGAAAATCTACATGATTGGGGAGGGATCTGCAAGAAATTGGGTAAAGAAATGGGTTGGGTGCAAGCTTCGAAGGTGGTAGTGGTGGGTTGCGATTGTGGCGATTTAGATCTGCAGAGCCGTCGTCGTCGCTGGCGGAGGCGGCAGCCGGTGATTGTGGGAGGGACTAGAGGAGAGAGGAGGAGGGTTGCGGTGGCGGAGGGTTGCAGTGAAGGAGGCGGCAGAGGGTTGCGGTGGCCGAGGTTTGCGAACAGAGAAGAGAGGCGGTGGGGAAAAGGGTGGCTGAAGGTTGCTGGAAGGCGGCAGTGGGTGCTAGACGGTGAACGATGATGTTCTGGAGAAGATGGATATGGATGATGATGATGGTATTGATGAATGTTGATGATGATGTTATGTGTGTTAAGAAGAAAGTGGGTCCCACCCATAACATGTCTTTAGATTTTGTTTTTTAGTTTAGGGATGTTTTGGTCTTTTCACCTTAATTTAACTGGAAAACTTAACAGAAGTTAGCATCAGAGACCAATCGTTTTACGGTTTGGTAAACAGTTAGAACCAAACCTGTAATTTCTCAAAAGTTGGGACCAATATTGTAATATGGGCAAAGCACAGGGACCAATCATGTAATTAACTCGAAAATTAAATTAAAAAAGTCAATGGCTGTTTTAGCCTATTTAAGCAACTTATTTGATTTAAAAATAAAAGAAGTTTTTTCCTAATGAAAATAATATTTACAAAAATGGGTGATTTGAAAAATATTTACCAAAATAGGTGTTTTTATTAATTCTTTATTATTAACTTTTAAATAATCTATTACCTTTTTATAATTTTTATTTAATCAACCTACATCATCTTTTCTATATTTAATCAACTAATTATATCTTATTTTTTCTCATTTTTTATCTAATTTTTTTTCTCTTCTCATTATCATACTTATTTAATATTTTATGCTTTAACGTTTGAGTCTCATCTTCAAATTCATCTTATTCAGTCTCATTAAATTTATCACAAAGTCCATCTTCCAATATATCATTCACATCATCATTATTTACAATAGCATTTTGAGAGATTGTGTTAAAATCTTCTTTTTGAATCATTTATGATATTGCATTAATATGGTCCATTCTAAGAAGAAAAAAAACTTTAAAATCAATCCCATGATGAGAATTATAAACAAATTCGTAATATTCAAAATAAACAAACTTATATTATTTCATGGAAAAAATAACAAAAACTAATGAAGTAATAATATTCAAAGCTAAAAATGCTATCTTAATAAATAAACTGATAATTTTGAAACCTAATAAAGTAATATTTAAACACATTTGATAAAGGGTTATATTATAAAAAAAGAGATTTTTACATATTTTCCCTTATTAAGATCGTAAATTACATATTTCCTTAAAACATGAAATTAATTATATATTTTCCCTTTGTAATACATATATATATTATATATTTATCTATTTTATTACAATCAATCTATCAAATGACTACTTTATCTTGGTTTTACCAAGAAATTTTAACATATTGATGTTTTGTTATTATAATTATTTAAAACTTTGACAATTATGTTTTGTATTTGAATATATAACTTTGATTACCCTTGTTTCAAAAGAAGTTTCAAACTTCTGTATTTGGAGTTTTAATTTTATTATTTTTTATATATATAGAAGACTCGAACTTGAAGATATATATGATTTTTGTTTTTAAGAATGAAAATGAGTAAAGATAACTTAGTATAAATATGAATTCAATAATCATTCAATAACTAATTTTAATGAAATGGGTAAATTGTAATATGTATGTTTTACAAAGGGAAAATATATAATTAAGTTTTTAGCTTGGGTAAATATATAAATAATGAGTGTAGGAAGGGTCAATATGTAAATGCCGCATAAAAAAATGTCTAATAAAGGTATAATGTATGGTATAATGTATGTGATTGCAGAGGATGAAAATTTTGTCGGACCAACATGGAAGATGATGATAAACTTCCACCAAGGTTAAGGATCCTCGACTTAATTTCAACAATACCTATAAAGGTTCTGTTACATACGCAATATATAATACAGTTCATTACCGCTTTAAACTATCAGTTATTAATATTAAAATGATAATGAAAGATAATGTAAAGTCGTTGATAATATGAAATTGTAAGGAGCTTCGTTGGATGGAATCTTAAATTACTATGGTAGCTAGTTAGAGTTTCAAGAAATTCACATCTGACTTCAGTTTCATCTCTAATCAATTAAACATGTCTGTCTATGAATGAAAAGAATAATGACTTGATCCAATTCCTAACAAGACGTGTTAACCAAACTTCCTAGATAATATCTAAATTTAGGCGTATCTAGTCTAATAATGAACAACAAAACACGATAACATTTAGGTAAAAATTTACTTAGCTATTTCCATAGGCTTAATATTAAAGATGGTTTGAATTACGGTTAGAGCAAATAGGATGATTCCAGCAACTAAGGCAATCATATTCCATGGACTATTGAAGTATGTTCTTCGCATCCTCGCTATATGCTTTGGCCGGTAACCATCACAATACTTGTTCAAAGTATTCCATTGTTCATCGTAAAAGAACTCTGCGCAGGCAACTTCTTTGCTTATGTTGTTAATCATATTAGCAGCTTCCTCATTTGAGCTCATATAGTTGACAAGGACCTCTGATTCTATCAACATGGCAACATCTTCTTGAGTATTCACTAGCATATCCATGGCAATAATATATGATGTAATATACTTACTAATTCGACGAAACTGCTCGTATGCAATGAGATTCCTTAATACCAGCTCAGAGAAATGATGAACTTTTAATACTGGCATTTCAAGAGTGGTTTTACTCCAAAACCAGAAAATACATGGGTACCTATGTACTTTCACTTTCATCTCCATCAGCCATGTTGGGTTTTCGTTAGGTTTGAAGTGGACGCCGGCCCTATCTAGATCAACGGCAGAATGGATTGTTGAGCTTAAGGTGCGTGTTGGAATAGTATTATCTTGAGGCTTGTAACATTCATGTAGAAGGCTGAGAATATGAGGAGTGTTTGTAGTGGAAATGTTAAGGAAATTTATCTCTCCCGTAAAAAGTTTGAGGTGATCTAGAACTGGATGGAGAAATTTAATAAGGGAGACACGAGGTTTAAATTTTGATATAGTGCATTGAAATATCTCGTCAAGAAAAAAGAAAGGGATCTGATTTCCTAGCAACACCAAGTCGTAAATTACAGCTTGGGTTAACCAACTTTTTCCCTCGCGTGATCTCTCATTAGATTCACAAACCGAGAGAATGAATCCAAGTATAAAACAAGCATCCTTAACCATCATTTTGGCAATCTCATCGTCATCATAGGTCTTCGTCCAAACATAACATGCCTTGATTTGTTTCATTGTAGCGGAAGCCTTGTCCACGCATGATTTCAATATGTCCTCTTGTGGGGAATTAACACGACTCATTAGATTGATTACATAACTTATTTTCCGCTCTTCATATGCTTGCACATTCTCATCTTCTCTATGCAATGGTCCAATAGACACCACCCGCGGGTTAAAAGAACTTGGTCTCAGATCTCGTAGTGTGCTAGGTACCATGTAAATTGATGGTGAACTTCGGGTATTTCCTTCTTTGTTCATATACTCAAGAAGGCTTTTGACTATCACTTCAACATTGACATTTGAAGATATTATTGTATTGTATAGAATCCCCATTTCTCTGAGCGAATAATATAATGATTAGCTAACTCAAAAAAAAAAAAAAAAAAAAAAAAAATCAGCCTAAATAAATTTAGTGTTTACAATGAACACTAAAATAGCAATTATCATATTCAAAGTCATAAAATGCCACATTCAATATCACAAAATAACAAACTGAAAATCCAAAATGTTAAAAAGTAATTACCTTAATCCATATTTGTCTAAGTATAGTTATATTATCGGGTCGTGTATGTAATAAGTCGAAAGTCAAACAAACTTAGAGTCTAGTATGTAAAATTATGTATATATAAGGACTTAGTATGTCAAGAACTAAATTTGTAAGGTACCACATAGGGTATATATACATGTCAAAGTGTCTTTAAACGCCAATCATTCAATCTATAATCATACGTTTGATCAAGATTCTCCCAAGTTTCATACACAAATTCTTCATATCCAAGATCTATCAATCACGAGCCTAATCGATCCTAAAAGGGCCCACAATTAGTATCTGAGCCTAAGGCTCAATCTCATCGATGATTTGTTCTAGAAATTGCAATCAAAACCAAATCGATTCAGGGGAAAAAATCTATTCAGACAAATCATTTCAGAAGAAAGAAAACGATTCAGATATCATCAAATCGATCGGGTTAATCGATTCAGCGGTGTTGAATCGATTCAGCCAATTGCAGAATACAAGAACGAATCAAAGAAACAACACCATTTAGGTTAAATCAGTTTTCAGAAAGATATAAAGAGCAAATCGCAAATCTATTCAGCCAATTGCAGAATACAAGAACAAAATCAATTCAGACGTTCAAACCGATTCACATCAAAGAACACACCACTGGTTAGTGCAAGTAAGAATCAGCATTGTTTAAATCGATTCAGAATCAAGGAACAAGTCGATTCAGTCAAAAATCGATCGGAACCCAGAATAAGAATTGATTTCAGAATCAAATAGATTCAGTGTAAATAAGTATAAATCGGTTCAGTGCATCAAATCGATTCACTAACAGAACAAAAGAAAGGTTGAAGAGTTACCGATTATCAGAAAATTTCGTTGGATTTTCTTCCTCACTCTTGCAGAAGAAGTTAGTTAAACACCGAGAGAATCGAAGAACCTTAGTTACAATTCAACTATTGCAAGAAGTATCGCCGGTTGTCAAATGTCACCACCATCCACGTGAAGCAGAGAAAGCAATAGAAAGGCAGAAATCTTAGAGCCTGTGATTTGTTGTTCGTAAGTTTCAAAGAAAAAGGAATAATGGTTGATTGCCTTAATTCGCTAATTATTCTATACTTAAAAAAGTACTTACTCTGTACTTAAAATAGAAAAGGAATAAATAGTACATTTACTGGTCACGTATGTTGATTTTTTAATTCATGGTTGGAAGTGCATTTTGGTTACTTTGTGGCATCTTAGCATCAAGAGAGAGAGAGAGTGAGAAAGATATAAGAGTTGAAGTCCATAAAAAAACATTAGGTAGACGAGGGATGTGAGAGAGGGAGAGAGAGGCAAATCGAAGTAGCTAACGTATCTTGAAAGAACTCATTGATCTTCAAGGGGATTTTTCTCTGCTAAAGTTGTTTTCTCTTCACTATGGTAGTGGTGTTGCGGTGGTCGGCCGATTAGGGTTCCGGCGGTTCCGTTTTCTCCTCGGTGATGGCGGTGATGCGATGGTCAAGGGATGGCCTTTTCTAGGGTTTCGGTGCTGACTCATGACGAAAATTTTATCTCATGAGATTGATCGCCCCCAATCATTCATGGTGAAACCCTAGATTTCTCCCATTTTCGTCAACCATTCGTGGATATAACCCATTTTGAACGGGTATATTTTTTTTTATTTGCGGGTTTTCACTTATGGTGTGAACAAGATTTCAAAGTTTTTATTGCTTGGTTGGACATGAAGCAAGGCTACGACGTTGATATCGTTATCCACGAAAACGACGTAATCGTTTTGGCGACAGTCTCTACCCAGCATGGTTTCACGACCTCAACGAAGACAGCAAAGTATTTCTTGAAGGTGCATGTCCTATTCTCTCTAGGGTCTGATTTTAGGGTTTGATTTTATTGTTGGCTTTTACTTTTTCGTTTTCACGAATACCGTTGTTGCATGGCAGAAACCTTGATTGATCTTGAATAAAATCATAAGCAATATGGTTATTCAGCAACATAAGCTACGCAATGATCATGTTATGTGAATAGAGAAAAATCAAGGACAAAATCAATATGAATGGTGGAATGATTAATCACATTTAAAAGGAATATCAATGTTTCTTAAACCTTTTATTGTATATTTTTTTTTCTTATCATGCATTCATGTTGTAGGTTTGGGTTGAATGACAGTGATGTATCGAAGAATGCAGCATATGCAAGAGTTTACAGCATACATCATTAGTCAACGTTGTTGCTTGAAGTGGCTTCCCTGATGGCCTTTATTTGTTTACATTTTTTAGGAATTTGTTTAGGTCCTTGGATGATATTGAATTTATTTATGCAAACTGCCGTTGGGGTTTTATATATGCACTTTTATGTTGCCAACTACTTTGGTTCCTTGACTTAAGCATCCACTATGAGAATGAGAATGTATCATAAACATGTGTTGCGGGTTTGCTTTATTTGTTGTTTCCTTAATAAATTTGAATTCTCATGTGTAGTTTACTTCAAGAAGGTGCTGGAAAGGACCACACGATTACATATAAGGTATCTTCTTCAACTTCTATAACACAAATCAATGTTTAATGCATATTAACAGCTTTACTTTTAAATGATTGATTCTTGAGCATCATGATAATGGAAGTAAGGACTTAACAAACGAATAGCCTTTCACTTTGTAAGGAAGTATAAAGGATACAGTTTAGATTTGGTTTAGTTAAATAATATTTCATTTGCAAGATATATTTGTTGGATTTATCAAACAGATTAAAGGTTGCATGCTAAAGCACCATAAAACTTGGAAATATTGATCCATTTACTCAAACTGTTTGAATTCAGATTGTTAATATGTAGAAAAGAACTCAAGAAAGTAAACAAGTTAGTATACGAAAAGTGTACTTTAATTGGTTATACCTTAGAAATTGCTTCTTTCACAAACTAGATTGACCTTATAATTATATAGACATATCTAAAGGAAGTAAAATAGTTGAAAAAGCTGCCAAGAAAGACAACAGGACAATAGGTCGATTTTAAATATTTATCTTTGAAAAACGAAATTAGTTTTTTTTTATTATTTATTATTATTATTTTTTTTTTGTTTTTTGGGTCAATGATTAGGCTTAATTTTGTTGTAATCGTGTAGATCTACTGTAGCACTTTGTACAAACATTGAGGCATGTGGTACTACTCCGGTGTCTACTTTCCTTATTAACAAACTGCTTGATGTAGCAAATTACAAGTCTTTTTTTGGCTTGAGTAGAATAGCAAGTGGCTTACTCAATACCGCTCTCTGTCTTCTCCGGCCTCTACATGCCCTCATCGCGCCACCGCTGAACAGGATAGCAAGTGGCTTACTCAATGATTTCATTTATTAATATTTTAATATTTAGTTTTATAAAGTATAGATTTTAAACATAGATTCTTCCGGGCAATGTCAGTGTGTCTGTGCCTCATACAGTTCTCTTTAAATTGTAGAACTTTCTCATCACTATATTAGTACATATTATTGGGCTATTGGCCATAGGTACTTTTGAATTTAAACTATTTTAATAATTTAATTATATAAGAATTTATATATTCTACCAATATCGTTTGAGGTAACATCCTTTCACCAACAACAAACGATGCCAGATGAAAGAAACGTGTTTGAACGAAACTCGTATGCATTACAAGACGATCAAGGTTTAAATGAATTGGTAATCGTATTATACATATATATGTATACTAGGTTAGTATCCCGTGTATTATACGGGTTGAATATATAAATTATTAAATAATTAGTAAAAACAATTTATGAATTATAAAACTATGCTTAAAGATAAAATAAGATTATAATTACTTATAAATAGCTATTTTAAGTAAATAAACAATTATATATATTTTTTAAACTTTTGTTTTATAAAAAATTTATGGTTTGTAAATATTTTGTTTTAAGTAATATGATTTTTTTTAAAAGTTCGTTGCTTTTTTGTTTTTAAAAAGTGTGTTTTTAATTTAAAATAAATAGATTTTCAATTTACTAAATTATACATTTTTTAATTTGAAAATGGTGTGAGTAATATTATTCGTATTCAATATTAATTTTAATAATAGAGAGAAATAAGAAAGTTAGTATGATGAGTCTTACGATTGCGTCACATATTATGTTATTTTTTCCTTATTATAAATAGATTGATAGACAAATAGACAGATAGATATATAGATAGATAGGCTAAAAACTCATTTATTAGACAGATTATAGTTAGTAATAAACACAAAGATTTGTAGTACGATATTTTAATATAAGATATGAATTTTATATACGTAATAGTTTAAGAAAATAAAACAATTATATTATTTTTTAACTCTTTTATCTAAATAGTTTCATTTTTAGACATTTGTATTAAGATTCTTTTATAAAAGAATTTATTTTTATAAATATCTTGTTTATTAAAAACTCTGGTTTGTAATTAACTGGTTGTTTTAATAAGATTGTTTTTACAAAAAGTTCACAGTTTATA
Organism: Flaveria robusta; assembly: GCA_025506415.1. Classification (NCBI taxonomy): domain Eukaryota; kingdom Viridiplantae; phylum Streptophyta; class Magnoliopsida; order Asterales; family Asteraceae; genus Flaveria; species Flaveria robusta. The sequence goes on from CM046472.1 coordinate 24,238,051, forward strand.
TTTTTTTTTAAAAAAGGACGGATTTAAAATATTTTGTTTCAAAAAAGTTTAGTGTTTTTAAAAATTTCATATTATATAAATAAATTTATCATTAGTTCTAATTTAATTAAAAATGTGATTTTTTATTTTTTTAATAAAATCTAACTTTAAAAAGATACATTGATTTTAAAAAAAATTAGATGAGAGAGAAAAATATTGCAATTAATAAAATTAATCTTTAATAAGAAAGAGAAATTGATTTTAATGTTTAAATTACTATAATACAATTTTGAAGAAAAAAATAAGATGATAATGTCTAGAAGAACGACAAGTGGCAAAAAGATAGGTCAAGAGAATGACATGTGACTTTAGAAAATTTGCTTTATTAGAATTTATAGATATCTATATATATATATATATATATATATATATATATGTGTGTGTGTGTGTGTGTGTGTGTGTGTGTGTTTGTTCACTAATAGTATCCTTATTTGTTAATGTAGTTTGCTTGTAATCAGTTTTCTCATAGTGAAATTGAGCATGGTCCTTTGTATCAACACGCCAAGCATGTTAATGTTAATCAATCTCTTAACTCAGTTCATGCTTACAAACCTACTAGTAAACTTAATGTTAATCAATCTACCGAGCCTGTTCATAGTATTAAACCTACCGAGCATGTACCTCTTTGTCAACCTACCAAGCCTGTTGTTGCTTCTAAACCTTCAAAAGAAAAACAAAATTAGTAGAACTTCTAGAGAAGGCGAGGTCAAGACCTCAAAGCATATATAGATTAGCGTAAAAAGTGGCGCTTCAAACTGTAAAAGCCTACTCTATGATTTTTACTTCACCGACTGGGATGTATGAGGAATGTATTGAAGGGACTGTTGAATTTGAGGCGGTTATACAATTATGTGTCAATGGTTTGGCAGATGGCTACATTTTGCATCGGTTTACAATGTATGTTCAACTACTTCTCTGTTTAAATATTTCGTGTTGTTATTTTTTAAAATATAATTCAATGTTACTAACCTTATCACATTTCTTTTCTCCTATAATAGGTATGTATATACACTTAGGAGATAGTAGGGTTTAGATACTACTAGATAAATCTTGTTATATTGAAGGTAATCTTATCTCAAGTGATAATGAGTTTTGTGATCAACCATATGAGAAATATCATCTCTTTTCATAAAGACAAACAATGGTTTGTGGCACCTTATTTAGTCGGGCATTATATTTTATTCATACGTATAATACTTTATTTATTTTATTTTTTGGTGTTAAGTATGGTTAAATCGATTTCACTTCATCTAGAAAACATTGGATATTAATTTTACTTCAATATCATCCGATATATAAAACTTGGAAGGGTCACATATATGATTCACTTAAAGGTATATAGTACCCTTCAAACTTTGTGATAACAAAATCATTCAACGAAGCTATAGAACATAAAATTACTTGGGACATGGTTGATGTAAGTTCTCTTTCATTTGTTACATTCTTATTTTTAGATTTTAATTAACTAATTGTCAATTCAATTTATTTAGTGTCTTCAACCTAAAGATTGGAAGTGTGGTTATTTTGTTATGATGGCTATATATGATATTGTGATTAATAACAAAGAACACATTGTAAGTATTTTTATACACTCATATTTATATAAGTATAACTACAATGTATATTATATTGTAATCTAACTTTTATCTATCTTTTTATTTTAGCTGTTAAACAAACTCAACATGGTTCATCAACATCAAATTGACGATTTATAGAACGTACTTTAAAGGTGTTTATATCTTTCTTTAATAAGGACGAGGATGAGGAGGATGGATAAACGTAAGATTTTTTGATGTTATGTGGTTTATAATGTTTGTCATCCGTCTTGTTCTCATAATAAATATTAATATTAGTTATAGTAGATAGTCGGGACTCATTATGAATATGTTTATAAAGTGCCCATACCAACCCAAACTAGTGTGATCTTTTACTTGACGTGACCCAATTTGACCATATATATATGTGTGTGCGTATTTATTTTTTATTTGATTTATTAACCCTTTTAGGATGATAATATTCTACGGAAATTGAAGTTTTGAAGTTTACGTCTAAAGGAGGTCGAGAAGTTTGAAACTAGAAGGCTTTTTGTTTAGATGTTTTTGTTGCTTTGATTTTTTGGTTAAATGCTCTTTGATTAGATGGCTCGTGTTGCACTTGTTTTTTTGGTTAGATGGTCTTCGAAAGTGAAGCATATATGTCACTTCTGTTAGATGCTAGCAAATTATGTTCTGTTACAATGTATGTATTGATTGTTTTTTGAGTTTTTTTTAGAGAGAGATGTATATTTTAACCTTGTTATAGTTATGCTTTATATTGGTTTGACTTTGTGAATTATCACATGGCATGAAAGGTAATTGGTTTGTAAGTATGAATTGTATAGAGGATGCCACCTGATGTAAATTAAGTAATGAGGTTTTAAAAAATTTACTAATTGTATTTATCTACCGCTATAGTAGACTAACATGTAATTACACTAGTTATATATTGAAAACAAAAACAACTATTAAATATTAGATTTTGTGGATAAAAACAGCTATGAAATATTAGATTTTATTTATTTATTTTGTGTTTCAATATAACACCACCTTAAAAAGTTATAACCAAAACAACTCCAAGTTATAACCAAAAACAGCTATGTGATCACCTTAAAAAGTTAAAACCAAAAATAGGCATGAAATCGACCAAACACAACTGTGTAATCGTGGAGCAAAAACAACGATGACATTATATAATTTAATTTTGTTATTTTATTTTACACCAGTTATATACCAAAATCAGCTATGAAATATACATCGGTTTAGGGGCCGTCATATTTTCCTTCAAAACCGCCATATTTGTTAATTTCTTTTTACTATTGATTCTCATCATATGACCCCCAAGAGCGGAACAATTTTATGTTGGTCTTGGATCTTCGTCAAGCAAATTAATCGCTTCCTGTATCTCTTCTTTTCCTACATCCTCATACTTCACCGAATAGTAACCACTTGCGGTTACACATATCACGAGGAACCAATGATTTTTTATAACATTTTGATTATATGAAACTAATTTTAATAAACCCGTGTATCACACAAATTAAATAAAATATTAAATAAAATAAAATTTAATTAATTATAATATAACATTTTAATATAAGATATTGTTGAAATACGTATGAGTAAGGTTATAAGTAATAAAATAATGATATCAACTTTTTAAACTTTTATGTTTAATTTTTTCCTTTTTTCCAAAAAATAAATTAAACATTATTTTTTAAAAATTTACTTACAAATAACTCCTAATTTTAAGTATTTTTAGTTTATAAATATTTTATTTTTATAAAAACCAATTTTAAAATATTTTATATCTTTAGTAAAAGTTTAATGTTTTAAAAAAAATTTATATAAAATTTATTTCTTTAGAAATAACATTAATAAAACATCTATTTTTTAATTTATTAAAAATCTATTTTTAATCTAAAAAAGTTAAAATAATAATATTATTAATTAATATAATTATTTAATAGAAAAAATAAGTGGGGAAATTTTGATTAAAATAAATTTGATACTATCACGTGTCACTTTACTTACCTTTTTATTAGATTAGGAAAATTTAAAGCGCTCTAAATAAATCTCGATGCAAGAAATGTGACACCTTTTTTTCAAATGTAACTAGAAATTAAAAGTCGCAAATGTAACATATTAAAATTTAAAGATTTTTTTATTGAATAGTTGATTGATTTTGAACATACAATTAAGAAAATCGACCATGCATAATTACCGCAGAAAGGTAATTCAAAAAAAAAAAAATTTACAAACATTTCAAAGTATAAATCAAGTATAACATTACACAAATAGATTAACACACTTTAAAAACCAATCCAGATAAGCAAACCAAGATGATAATTTCCTGGCCTCACGAGATGGTTATTCACCTAAACATGTACAACAAATACAACTCGTTAGTGTAACAATATGTACATACAAGGCCACATAATATTTATCGTGTTTGAATTTTTAAAACAATATATACTAGAAAACAAATATTTGGTTAATATTGAAGCCTAGGTGCTTCACTTATGACCCTTTAACAAGAATGGTTGTCTTGTGGACAAACTTGTGGTAAATTGATGTACTTTCTCACTAGCTAGGGTACGCTGTTGGTGATGTGTGCGTGATATTTCAACATAAGGGTAACGGGTCACCAGGTTTATGCAAAGCTAAATGGTGGCTCTTTTGTTGGGAGAAGTGGCATGTGGTTGATATGATTCCACAAGAGATATTGTATCATGCTAAGATTCATCAATGAACATAGATGATCATTTTTATTGTCATTGAAGAGAGGTCAACCTACGTGAACATAGAATAAACAAAGAACATCGAAGCTAGATGAGTCATCCATGAAAAATAAGACGAAACAGATGGTGGTTGCTACCCACAGATCTTATATTCTTTTTGGAAAATGTCAAATTCATTTAGTTGATGGAATTTAAATGAATTAATTCTCATTAAATAAACATGGTTATGTAATAGATTAATTCTGATCCAATTCCTGATGATGTTTGCTAATCAAACTCCTGAAGTTCGAATAAATGTTAAGTATATCTCGTCTTAAAGTGAACAAGAAAAGAACATGAAACTTACATGATGATCTACTAGGTGCTTCCAACAGGCTCAATGGTATAGATGGTTTGAACCACTGTTAAAGCAAACAAGATGATTCCAGCAACTAGAGCAAACATATTCCATGGACTATTGAAGTAAGTCCTCCTCAACCAAGCTATCTTTCTTGGCCAGTAACTATTGCAGTAGTCGTATAATTTCATCCACTGTTGAACGTAAAAGAAATCTATCCAAACAACATTCTTGCATATGTTGTTGATCATATCAGCAGCCTCTTCATTTGAGCCCATATCATTGATAAGGACTCTCGACTCTACCAACTTAGCAACGTCTTCTTGCGTATTCACTAGAATATCCATGGCCAAGGCATATGAAGTAATATAATTACGATTACAAGTTTGACGCGACTGCTCATATGCAATGAGATTCCTAAAAACCAACTCGGTGTAATCATCAACGTTCAAAACTGGCATTCTTAGAGTAGGCTTACTCCAATACCCAAAAAAACATGGGAACTTATATGTTTCCACTTCCATTCCTAGCACCCATGTATCATCATTAGATTCGAAGTTCACACCTGCCCTTTCTAGATCTACAGCCGAATGGATTCTTAAGGGGGTGGAATCTATTGGAATAATATTATCTTGAGGCTTGTAACATTCATGTAGAATGTTGAGAATATGATGGGTAGTATTAATGTGAATATTATCGATTTCTAAATCTACATCAAAGGTATTGAGATCGTTTAGAAGTGGATAGATGAATTTAGTAAGGGAGACGTGAAAATCGTTCTTCAATATAGTACACTGGTATATTTCCTCAAGAAAAAAGAAAGGGATTTGGTTTTCTAGCAACACCAAGTCATACATCATACTCTCGGGTCGCAACAAGTTTCCCGCATATGTTTGATCATCCGGCTCTAAATACCAGTAAATGAATTCAAGTATGAAACAAGCATCCATAACCATCATTTGTGCAATTTCAACATCACTGTAGGTCTTCGTCCAAACATAACAAGCCTTGATTTTTTCCATTGAAGCATACACCTTTTGCATACATGATTTCAATATTTCCTCTTGTGGGGAATTGGTACGACTTATAAGACTAACTAGAAAAGTTGTCTTCAATTTTTCAAATGCCTGCACATTTTCATCTTCTCTGTGCAGAGGTCCAATAGACACCACTTGAGGATTGAAAGAACTTGGGCTCAAATCTCGTAGTGTCCTGGGTGTCATGTAGATTGATGGTGAGATTTGGTTAGTATGGTTGTGTCCCTTTTCTACAAAATTAATAAAATGTTGGACGCTCTCTTCAATCATATCTACGTTTCCAAGCTCCAAATCCCCATTTTCCATAACGTTATTTCCTACGGGATTATGAGTCATATCAAGACTAACAGAGCATCCATGGCAATAAAAAAAATCATATATATATATATATAGGGGAGAGATTCCTTGAAAACCAAGTTATAAATAAAAACCATAAAAACTATGGGTTACATATATGTATTTACGTATTACAAAGTGTACAACTAATAGTTACGTATATGTAGGGGTTTTGCATATGTAAGTATGTGTTACCAAGTGTACAACTACGAGTTGCGTACATGTAACTCATGCAAGGTACATATATGTAAGTCATTTCGTCATCATTGTCGTTCCTTGGAGTTTAAACTAAAAAATATATAATGACATCAAAAAATAAGATTGAAGTTTAATCAAATATACTTTAAACAATTAAAAGGTTAAATCAATTATCAATTATATGATTGGGTAATGGTGGTTTTCACGATTTTCAATTATAAGCATGGTTTTCATTTACTCCCTCCTATATATATATATATAGGGGAATGATCAAATGTAAACCATGCTTATAATTGAAAACCGTAAAAACCACCACTACCCAATCACATAATTGATAATTGATTTAACCTTTTAATTGTTTAAAGTATATTTGATTAAACTTTAATCTTATTTTTTGAAGTCATTATATATTTTTTAGTTTAAACTCCAAGGAACGACAATGATGACGAAACGCATTACGTATATGTAACTTGTATGAGTTACATATATGTACGTAATTAGTAGTTGTATACTTGTTAACACATACTTACATATACATAACCCCTACATATACGTACTTTTTAGTTGTATACTTTGTAATACGTATTTACATATATGTAACCCATAGTTTTCATGGTTTTTATTTATAACATTATTTTTAAGGGATCCCTCCCCTATATATATATATATATTTGAAAAGTTTTGTAAGAGTATATATGATATTTAGAAAGTTGTAGGGGTATGCATGATGTTTATAGTTTGATTTGGGCATATACGATATTCCGAAAGTTTTATCAGGTTATATATAATATTTTAAATTTTTTTTGGGTATATGTGATATTATAAAATTTTGGATGGGTATATATGATATTGGTTAGGCCAATATCAAATCAAATTATTCAAAAGTCAAAATATCAAAAATCATTAGTAGCAGGATATCAAATTATTCATTAGAACACCAAACCATTCTATTCATTTCATGTTTCAAGTTATGTTAGACAATGTTACTTGTATTCTAATAAGTGAGTAAATCCAATAAGTGAGGTCACATGGGTTTGGGGCATGTATACAACCCATTTAGAAAAACTAATAGTATGGGTTGTGTGTTAGTGTTACACACTAACATGATTTCAAGCTTTAATAGAGATAACGTAATATCTTGACATGAATATATAAATATTATCTAAATTTCACCAAATCTACATATATTAGCTAGCTTTAAATCACTAATTAGTGATGAGAAAATTAATAACTTTAGTTAGATTTCATAACTATATTGAAAATCAGTTAATGGTTTCCTGTATACAAATTAATTGAAAAAAAAATTACCATGGCAATTAGCATATACAGTATCGCAAAATATCAAATCGAAAAATCAGAAAATAGGCTAAATACACCTATCTTTTTTACAAAAAGAATTCATAGTAATAAAAAAAAAATACAATGAATTAATTATAAGTAATATCAACTAACAAACAGAACCACCTATGATAAACATGACATGAGAGGTTAGCCCTAGTGGTAAAAGCCAGGGTATCCTTTCGATTAAAAGTCAGAAAAAACATAATTTTTTATATTTTTTTAAAAAATTTAGAGATGAAGATGGTTACAAATAACCTATTGTGAATGCTTTAAAGTTCCATTCAAGACGATTTCTTCGTGATTTTGGGCCGAGAAAAGGGCCAGATTTTTTATTGTAAACAGGCTATTCAATCCATTCTAAATTCGATTGCATCAAACCGTATAAAACTAGGATCAACATACCATACCTTTAAATCGAGTGACAAAAGAGTGAATATGGTGGCCGAGTAGAGATGATCAACTGCTTGTAAGTGTTGATTGTTGATAGGCACTTGGAGTGATAAGGGTTCCAGCATATTATTTATCATTATTTATATAATATATAAGGCTGGACGACATTTCGTGTTTAATTTGTGGGGCCTATATTATATACCTTCTTAAAACACATATGACAAACTAGATGAATAGTGATATAAAATGGTACAATAGCTTGATTACAGGGTGGAGCATTTGGCCTACCAGTACACTCGACTAAATCAGTGGTTAATTGTGATATTTTTAAGGCCTGACTCCATATATCGGGGATAAGTAATTACTAATAACCATTTGAAAAATAAAGTATATACCCTAAATTAAATAATTAATTTGGATATTATATATATTATACTGCCCCTGTTTGTAATTAGATGTGCACATATGAATTGAACCAGGGGCGAGACCCAACCTGGTGATTTCAAACCGGTTTGGCATCTTCGTACCAGAACTTGGTTTCAACCTGGTTTTAAAAGTTGGAAAAAATTTGACCGTTGGGGGGTTGACGGTGTTTTCAATTTTTTTGAATCATTTTGCCCTCATATGATAGTATAAATAAATATTGCATATAATGTTGTGATCACAACATTCAAAACGCAAAAACACACTCAAAAACACAAAAACGCTGTCTACTCTCAACTCTATCATCTCAAGCAAAGCTTCCGCTACTAGGATTCTACAAATAACGAGAAAGAATGAGCTTTGTGCAATTTCAATTTATGTGAAATGTCAAATGGTTAAACCAAAGCTCGTTGCAAGGCTTGAAGTATGTTTTTCAAGTAGATTCGAACACGACTTTGAGAAATTATGTAATAAAATACTTCAAGTTGTTGAAAAGCAACTCGCTCAAGGCCAAATAATTAACTATCGGAAATGATGGTGGCATATGGAACTACAACATAACTATGGTTTGGGAAAGAATGACAAAGTTCGTAATCCAAAATGGCTTGCCGTTCGACCAGTTTGACAACCCTTGACAAGATTGATTCATGGAACTCTCCAACTGCACTAAACTCTTGTTAGTCGTACTACCCTTAGAATTGATTGTTTAAAAATTGGAAAAAAAAAGGAAAAAAAATGATTTAAAAATATTATTTGAAAATTTACAAACCATTGTGAACTTAACTACTAATGTTTGGTTGGATCTATACGGTTTACCAGGATTGTATCTTTATGTTACTGTCCATTGGCTAGATTCAAATACATGTTAAATGATGAAATGTACAATTACATTTGAATTATTTGGACATCCGCATATCGATGAAAACTTATTCCAAATTTTAGATTTTGGGTTTTGTAGAAATATAATGATCATGCGATCTAGGTGGAGGTAGGCCATGTGGGTGTTAAGAAGTGGGTTGTATTTTTGTAACACTACATGGGCGGTAGGTGTAAAAGAGGAGAAGCTGCGTTAAGAGTGCACACCTATCGTTTATAACGCTGCCCTCGACGTTTGAAATCCCGGTAAATAGTTTTCAGCGGTTTTTAGTCTTTTACGGCAAGTTATAAACGGAGATCTCCAGTTTTTGGATGGTATATTACATATCATGGAGTTTAAATTTATCATCGATTGGAGTTTGTTTTCATGAGACTTATGCATGGTTGTATATGTAAAACATATATATGTTTATGATCTAATATTAGCATCAGTCCATTATTGGTCTTGAATCGGCATGATGTGGTGTTTAATTATAATTATGGGTTAATGGATTTAAATACTTCAAACTATTGGGAATTGGCCGCTGCCACCCCCAAGTATCATTTTGGCGAATATAACTCTCAAGTAAATACTTTAGTGTCTGTATCACCCGCCGTTTGTCAAAACCCTAACGATGTTAACTTTCTGACGATGTGTCCTTAACCACGTCAGCTGCCACACAAGCGAAGCCTGTGCACGTATGTGTGCCACATCATCAAAAAGTTAACGTCGTTAGGGTTCTGACAGAGGCGGTTGATACAGACACCGAAGTGTAACTTGAGAGTTATATTTGTCAAAATGATACTTGGGGGTGGCAGCGGCCAATTCCCAATAGTTGGGAGTATTTAAATCCATTAACCCTATAATTATATGTTGATAGATGTGTTGATAGCATCTCGTCTAGGGCATTATTGGTATATGATCGTTAATTATCCCTTAATTATATTACTTAGTCTTGCAATTATCCATGATTTTATGTATTGAGTTAACCATGTCTATGAGGTTCTTGGAAAAGTGATAAGAGTTAGGTCATACATATTGCTTCCCCATTGCAACTCTTGACATGATCATTTTTACTTAATCGTATTTGTTAATCGTTTATATTGCGTAGTCTTTAATCAATCCAATTAAAAGAATCTTGTTATTATGTTTGCAATTATGGATCAACCTACTCTAAACATCATTCACATAGTCCTTGAGGATTCGACACTCTAATTACCCTACTAGTTTAAGGTAATCACGAAACACTTCTTTGTATCTTTGCTCGTTACTTCGACGCAATTAATAATGATTTGATTAGCTTTGTTGGGGGTTGTAGGAGAGAGATTTTGTGTAGTTAAAGGATGTTGTGTGTGCTTCCTGAATCAACCAAGATGCTGACACTGCGTATGCCCATGTAGTAAACCGGTGACATGGAGCGTAGGGGGTTGGACAACCCAAAGAAAGCCGTCATGGATAGTGCTAAGAATTTTGGTGGGTTTTGGACTATGGTATCCGGTGGTGGTGTGAGTGTGTCCGGTGGCGGATTTTCGATGGTCTCCAAATTATACATGATGATCAAAAGCTAGGGGGGGCTAGACTTAAGGGTAGTAGTTGGGGATTGATCAGTTTCCAATGATTCTGAACCCAAGTGATTAAGATTAGATAACCAAGGCAATAAAAAATGGGGAGTTCTTGTGTACAATTCTCACTTTGAGCAAAAAAATTTAGGGTTGAGTCAAAAAGTTTTTCTAGTTGTGGGTTTCTTCTTGCGAGTGTTGAGGGTGCGATACCAGTTGAAAAACGTTACATAAATAATCCTACAACTAGTATACACATACAATTTATATTTTATAACCCCAAATGGTGATGTTCACTCTCTGGATCCATATATTCAGTGAATTAAAATGAAACATAATCCTTTAGTTCTCAACCTCCGCACGTCACAAATTATGATTTATGATCAACTTCACAACCAATCCGACCCACAAGCTTCTGAGGGCCAGTATTTTAAATTGGCAATAAATTATTACCAACTTGGTGGAGCCTAGCTGTACTAATTTCAACTTTTTAAGCTGGTATCCACACTCGACATACATTTGCGAAGCATTATATAATATACTAGTTTTAATAAATTCGTGTATTACACGGGTTGAACAAATAAAATATTAAATATTATAAAAGTTTGTCAAGTATAAAACGATATTTTACGATAAAATATAATTGAAATTACGTATAATAAGAACAATATGTAATAAAACAATTATATCAACTTTTTAAACTTTTGGTTTAAATTTTTTTCCGAAAAAAATAATAAATATTTGTTTCAAAACAAACCGTATTAAAAATATCATTTTAAAAAAAAATTATTACAAATTTCAATTTTAATTATTCTAGTTATAAAAAAGTAACTTTTTAAAAAACATTAATTTTAAAAAAGTTTGATGTTTTGTAAAATTTCTTATTCTATAAAATTATTTTTAAGAATAACATTAATAAGAAGATCCCTTTTCTAAATTTATTAAAAAACTATTTTTATTCTAAAAAAGTTAAATAATTATTGATAATTAAGGTAATTATTTAATAGGAGAGAGAAGCGAGAAAATTTTGGTGAGAGTGAATGTGGTGCCGCCACGTGTCACCCCAAGATACCATTTTATTATAGTAGAAAGATAATGTAAATCAATGTGATCGGTAGTTACAGATCTCGTATGCTATTGGTTAGTTTTAGTTGTTATGTATTGTTTTTGCTAATTGGTGACATATTGACATATTTGTTGGATTGGTTAGTGGCTTAAGGGTTTAATTTGATTTCCGTGTTTTAGGGTTCGACCCTTGTACTCATTCATTTTTTTTTTTTTTTTTGCACGGCTCTTTTATAGATATAGTCGTACACGTAGCGGATGGTTGAACATCCGCGTGCCTCCAACTTCACATTCATATTCTCTATTTTCTTCAGCTGTAGATTTCTTCATGCAAAGCGACTTTCGTCTACTATTTTTGCAATCAGTCGTTGCCGGTTTTGTGCGAAGTTCAGGTGTCTTTGGTAGCTTTTAATAGTCGACGGGTGTCTTAGCCTGTTTGTGTTCGACAAAGTTAGATCTACTATTACTTTGAATTAAACATTTTACTGGTCTAAAAATAAATTGTCACAAATGTAGATTGCTTACTATTACTTTGAATTAAACATTTTACGGGTCTAAAAATAAATTGTTACAAATGTAGATTGCTTAGTAGTTACCTGATGTGAGCCACTACAAATAGGGTCTAAAATTTTGTGGAAGGTGGCTGATTTTGAATTGCTAATTAGGTTGTTTGATTTTATAATCAAATCATAACAGTATGACGCTTATTAATTCTTAGTGTGCCTTATATAACAATGTTGGATTAATTAATTTATAGTGGTCTCTTTAGTTGCTTATGATAAGAACTTTTGTGTTTTATTATTGTGTTTTACTTTTGATTCATTGAAACTGTTTTTGCTATTGCTGATGTTAGCAATTAATAAATAATGTTATTATATATAGGAGTAGTTTCAAGTTTCAACATATGAAAGAATTGACCTTTTCTAATCCAACGGGGAAAATAAGCTGAAACTATGTTAAGATATTATAAGAATATAAATTTAAATAACAATTATGGCTATCTTTCTTTCATGGTTTTCTTTGTTTATATAATCTATTAAATAAGCTTAAGATATTAAATTTTTAATAAATAAGTTACATAACATTTTTTTTAAAAAAAAAGTTATTTAAAATTAAATCTTTCAATTTTTTTTCCAGATATTGGAGATTAGTTCATAGTTAAACTAACCAACTAAATTAGAATATTATTTTTTAAACTTAAATTGTTTAGATGTATGGACTAGACAATATTAAAATACAAATTAAGACTATATAAAATTTATGAAATACATAATTTAATAAATCAATTTGATTTTATAACGCCTTAGATTTTTTGATAAGGAGCCATGTAGGGGCGAAAAATACACGCAAATAAAACAATCGGTGCAAAAATTGTTTTAGTTTATTTTTAGAATTTAATCGAATTTGAAAAGTGAAATGACTTAAATGTATAAATAACTAGTGAGGGGTTTTTATGTGAAAAACAAAAAGTATGTTGGTTTTTTATGTGCAAAAAATGTTGAGTGACTTTTATGATACAAAACAAAAAGTATGTTGTTCTTTTACGTGTAAAAAATGGTATAAGGATTTTCGTGAGAAAAAACTGAAAGTATGTTAGTTTTTTATAATATTTACCCTTTAAATAACTCGTAAACTTTTTAATTATGAATAAATATTTTTAAATTGTTTTAAATGGTTTAACAACAATGGACCCACAAAAACCTAAACGAACCCGTTCAAAATTTTGGGCACCTTTGTGTTATTTTACTAGTATATTTTATGTAATGTGGCTTATATTTTTCTTTCAAATTATACCAATTAATCGAGAAATTTATAAATAAAAAAATAAAATAATATAAAATTAGATAATTAATAATACTTAAGATAAGTTTGTAAAACAAAAGTGATAAAATAACAAGAAAGAAATCAGAATAAAGTAAATAAAAATAAAAAAATAAAAAAACAACAGACTAATGAAATTTGCACATCTAGTCCTTAAAATGATAAGGGCGAAATTATCATTTGTATAACAACTAACAAAAAAATTAACTTTTATTAGTGGATAAGATAAAAAGTATGACAAATTTTTAAATAAAAAAAACACTTAGGTTGCGTTTGGTGCGCAGGAATAAAGGTCGGAATGCAATGAACCATTAAGTGTGAATGAAAAAAAATATGTTTGGTTGGTGAATGTAATTCAATGAACCATTACATATTTAATTTCCTTCCCTCAAATCCATTCCATTCACCCCCCTTTTTTTTTTCATTCCTTTCCTACTTCCATCATTAGTCACCAACACCACCCACTCACTTACCACAAAACACCACCCACTCACTTACCACAACAACCATCACCGGCCACAATGATCGATCGTCACCCGCCACCCACCGGCCCTCGCCACCGCCGCCAACCACCGGCCACCGTCGGTGTCGCCCCTGCCAACCACTAGCAAGCATCGCCAACCACCGGCCACTCGCGTCGTCGCCAACCACCAGCCACTCGCGTCGCCGCCAACCACCAGCCACTCACGACACAGCGCGCCAACCACTAGCCACCGCGGCCAACCACCAACCAGCCGTGACGCCGCCAATCACCAGCCCCATTTTTTGAATTTGTTTGAATGAATTTGTTTGAATAAATATTATTATTTGACTTAGACGACTTTTTATTTTTGTGCGGGCCCCAATTTTTAATTTAGCGTTATTATAAATATTATTTTGTGTTTATTAAAATTGTATAGATAAACTCCATTAGATATATATTTGAATTATAGATTATCATGTTATCTTTAAGGTTGTTGTAGTTATGAAATTAGTATCTTTCCTACTCTTATAAATACAACCCTTTTATTTCATTATTAGATACACAATCAACAATATAAATCTCTCTCCCAAACATGTCGTACGCCCAAACACTTGATAGACTTTACCAACAATCCATAAAAGAGAAAGAAAGCGGCATAGAGACAAACTTCACATATAAAATTGAAAATATTGATATCTCTAATGGTTATAAAGACCCTAATGATACAACTCATATGGATGTTATTGATTTTCTTATTGATATGAATAACTCGAATATTGTTGGCTCCATTACTGATAAAAATCAATTGTATGCTTGCAATTTTCCTTGCATATGATGACAATTAGATTTTAAATTATGTTATTTCTTTGACTTTAGACATTTTGTTTGAAATTTTTTTCGAGACATTTTGTTTATGGTGAATTTTATTATTATTACTCATGGCATTTTTGAAGTTATTAGACATTTTAATTATGAGAATTTGTTTTGTTTTAAAGCATATGGAACGTTTAACTAAATTGTCAATTAATGATGAAGATAAAAGTCTAATAGATAGTGCCACTACACACACAATTCTCAAGAAAAGAGATTATTTCACTAATTTAATCATAAAAGAGACAAATATTAGTACTATATCTCGTATTATAAAATTAATTAAAGGGTTTGTAGAAGCGTATATAATGTTATTAGGTGGAACACAGTTTATATTTAATAATGCCTTATTTTCTCCATTGTCTCAATGAAATCTTAATAAGCTTTAAAGATATTCGTCAAAATGGATATCATGTTGAGATTACATGTCAAGGACATGATGAATTCCTTCAAATCACAAATGTGATTTCGGGTACAAGGCATGTATTAGAAATATTACCCGCACTTGCCTCCGGTTTGTATTGTATTAAAATTATTACAATCGAATCAAATTCAGTCATAGACAGGGAAAACTTAATTGTGTGGCATGACCGGTTAGGCCATCCCGAATCAACAATGATGCAAAAAATAATAAAAAATTCATGTGGGCATCATTTGAAGAACCAAAAGATTCTTCAGTGTAAGGAAATTACATGTGTTGCATGCTCATAGGAAAAGTGAATTACACGCCCATCACCAATTAAGATGGGGAATGAATCCCTTGGTTTTTTAAAATGAATACATGGGGATATTTGTGGGCCTATACACCCTGCTAGTAGACCAATTTAGATACTTTATGGTTCTAATTGATGCATCAACTCAATGGTCACATGTATGCCTTTTATCAAGTCATAATATGGCATTTGCACGACTTCTTGCTCAGTTGATAAGATTACGAACACATTTTCTAGATTACACCATCAAGAAAATTCTGTTGGACAATGCTGGTGAATTTAAATCACAAATATTCAATGCTGGTGAATTTAAATCACAAATATTCAATGACTATTGCATGTCTATTGGGATAAGTGTTGAACATCATGTACCTCATGCACATACACAAATGGGCTTGTTAAATCGTTTATCAAGTGACTTTAAATGGTTGCTAGATCAATTATTATGACACCAAAACTAGTTGTTTCTCCTTGGGGACATGCAATTTTACATGCAACAACCTTAATTTGCATCAGGCCAACTAGTTATCATACTTCCTCCTGATTAAAGTTGGTTTTTGGTTAGTAACCTGGTATCTCTCATTTAAGAATTTTTGGTTATGATGTATATGTTCCAATCGCTCCACCACAACATAGAAAGATAGGACCTCAAAGGAGGTTAGGAATATATGTTGGGTATGAATCACCATCTATCATTAATATATAAAGCCATCAACAGGGGATTTATTTACAGTTAGATTTGGTGATTGCCATTTTGATGAATCAACATTTCCAACATTAGAGGGAGATGAAAAGCAGCTAGAAAGTAATATAATTTAGAACAAATTATCATTATCTTATCTTGATACTCGAACTAAACAGTGTGAACTAGAAGTTCAAAGGATAATTCATTTACAATGATTAGCAAATCAATTACTTGACGTATTTACTGACCTAAAAAGAGTTACTAAGTCACATATACCAATTACTAATTCTCCAATAAAAATTAGTGTCTGAAAAGGACAACTACACATTGGTAATGAGTCTAATCCACGCCTAAAGCGTGGTAGACCAATTGATTCCAAGAATAAAAATCCTCAAAATAAAAAAGGAGCAAATAATGAAGATGGCCGGATCGAGGTAATAAAAATGCTAGAAAAAGTGTTTCAAGAATAAACACCAGACATGATGGTTCTAGACGAACCTCATGTACCTGAAAATGAGAATATTTCAATAAATTATATCATGTCTGAAAAAATATGAAACCGGAATAAAATCGACTTCAATGACAAATTTTCATACAATGTAGCGCTAGAAGTAGTGCAAAATAAGAAGGATCATGAACCAAAATCCATTAAAGAATGTAAACATAGAAATGATTGGACAAAATGGAAAGACGTAATTGAGGCAAAATTAAATTTTCTCAAGAAACGAGAAGTTTTGAACCTATGGTTTGTACTAGGGGTGAACATTGTCGGTTTGGTTCGGTTTTAGCCTAAAACCAAAACCAAAAACCGATATTTCAGTTTCTAGGTTTTTAAAACTGTTCGGTTTTGGTTTTTTCGGTTTTTGGTTTTCGGTTTCGGTTTTTTTTTTTGTTTTACCATTTGGACTTCAAGTTATTAAAGAAAAAAAATATTTTAAAAATTTTTTTTTTTTTGTTTTACCATTTGGACTTCAAGTTATTAAAGAAAAAAATATTTTAAAGTAATAAATTTAAGATAAAAACTTTTGCCTTACATCATTTTTTTGATCTTTAAATATAATCTATATATTCTTATAAATTAGTTGACATTAAAAATTAAATACAATCCATAAAATATAAGAACAAAAAATTCAATAAAACATTTTAATATGTTAATTCAAACAAAAGAAGTTTAAAGATTATCATTAAAACCTAAATACTCAATCTTTTGCGGATAAAATAAGTTAAACAGTTAACTAATAGACTAATTATGTTTATAAGTGTATGATTACACCTCTAAATTTACAAGTTTGGTTGTATGGTTTCGGTTTGGTTTTTTCGGTTTTTGTTACAAACAAAATCAAAACCGAACCGAAAAATTCAGTTTTTAAAGACTATCAAACCAAACCGTCGGTTTCTTAGTGGTTTCGGTTTTTTCGGTTCTTGTTGCATCGGTTATTTTGGTTACGGTCGGTTATTTCTATTTCTTGCACACCCCTAGTTTCGTACACGTGATGGTGTAAAGCCCTTCGGATATAAATGGGTCTTTGTGCGAAAAAGTAATGAGAAAAATGATATTGTACGATACAAGGCAAGATTAGTAGCACAAGGATTTTCGCAAAGACTCGAAATTGATTATGAGGAGACATATTCTCCGGTGATGGATGCAACGACTTTTCGTTATCTTATTAGTCTCGTAATACAAGAAGGAATTGATATGCGTCTAATGGATATTGTGACAGCCTACCTCTATGGCTCACTTGATACTGAAATTTACATAAAACTTCCTGAAGGATTTAAGCTATCAAAATCATGTATAACAAGTTCTCAAGACAATCATTCAATTAAATTGAACAAATCAATATACAGACTAAAACAATATGGGCGAATGTGGTACAATCGTCTTAGTGAGTATTTGTTGAAAGAATATTATAAAAATTATTCTGTTTGTCCATGCTTCATTATAAAAAGATAAGAATCTGAGTACGTTATCATTGCTATATATGTTGATGACTTGAATATAATTGGAACTCCTAGAAAGCTCATTGAATGCTTAAAAAATGAGTTTGAAATGAAAGACCATGCAAAGCCAAAGTTTTGTCTAGGATTACAAATTGAACACATCAAAAGATAGAATACTTGTGTATTAAGAAAGCTACATAAAAAAACTACTCAAAAGATTTTATATGAAGAAATCACATCCACTGAGTACTCCCATGGTTGTAAGGTCGCTTGATGTTGAAAATGACCCATTTCGACCTCCAATAAACGAAGAGAAAATTCTTGGTACAAAAGTGTCATATTTAAATGCAGTTGGTGCATTAATGTTTCTTGCTAGTCATACACGACCAAATATTTACTAGCAAGTTATAACTCATGCCCGACAAGAAGACACTAGAATGGAGTGAAACAAATATTCCGTTATCTTTAAGGTACAAAAGATATGGGTTTGTATTTTACTAAACACTTGAAATCAAGTTTGGTTGGTTTTGTAGATGCAGGGTATATGTCCGATCCTCACACTAGCCGATCTCAAACTGGATATATATTTACAAGTGGAGATATTTCAATTTCATGGCGTTCCATAAAGCAAACAATCGCAGCTACTTCATCTAGTCATGCAAAAATTTTGGCAATACATGAAACTAGTCGAGAATGTGTTTGGTTAAGGACTGTAATACAACATATTCGGGAATCTTGTGGTATTTCTTTAGAAAATGAGAAACCGATAATCTCACATAAAGATAACACCACATGCGTTGCTCACCTTAAGAAAGGATATATCAAAGGCGATAGAACTAAAAATATTTTGCCAAAGCTTTTCTTCACACATGATTTGCAGAAGAATGAAGATATTACTATCCAACAAATTCATTCTAGCCACAATTCGATAGACTTGTTTACCAAGTCACTTCCGATTTCAACATTTTAGAAACTGGTTCATAAGATCGGGATGCGTCGACTCAAGGAGCTTAACTAATATTCATTAGGGGGAGAAATTACGCGTTGCATTATTTTTTCTTTAGCTATGGTTTTGTCCTATTGGGTTTTCCTAATAAGGTTTTTAATGAGCGTGCATCTATAAGCGTATTAAATTGATAACTAAGCGTAGTGTTATAAATATTATTTTGTGGTTATATAAATTACATAGATAAACTCTATTATGATATATATTTGAATTATAGATTATCATGTAATCTTTAAGTTTGTTAGAGTTATGAAATTATTATCTTTACTACTCCTATAAATAAAATCTTTGTATCTCATTATTAGATACACAATCAATAATATAAATCTCTCTTTACACCTTTTCATGTTTTTTTTGCTATTAGGTTTATTTTACATCAAGCGTTAAATTTTAGCCATTTTTGTGGAGCCAAGTGCCAACATTTCAACTTCGAGTTAATATCAACAAGGAGTTGCAGAACATTTATTAATCAATTAATTTATTTATGCATTTATTTTCTTTGTGTGTAGAGTTTCAACCTTACAAAAATATCTTCGGAGCTTTTTAGATTGTTTGATTCTTCGATATAAGATTATTTTATCCAAAATATTTTTGGTGATTTGTGATCGTTTTGTATTTTACCAAAATATCTTCGGAACTTTTTAAATTGTTTGAATCTTCGATATAAGAATATTTGAAAAATATGTTTGGTGATTTGTGATCGTTTTGTATTTTACCAAAATATCTTCGAACCTTTTTTGATTGTTTGAATCTTCCATATAAAATTATTTTTGTCAAAACTATCTTTGGTGATTTGTGATCGTTTTGTATTTTAACAAAATATCTTCGGCCCTATAAGATTGTTTGAATCTTCGATATAAGATTATTTTGTCAAAAATATCTTCGGTGATTTGTGATCATTTTGTATTTTCGGACCTTTTTAGATTGTTTGAATCTTCGATATAAGATTATTTTGTCGATATATAAAATTTTAACGGCTTTGGTCCGACACCAGAGAAAACTGATACCAAACATGTTTGAATTAAAAGTATGTTACATAATTAATCCTACAACCTTTAAGTGGCAGATCCAAAAATTTATCTTTATGGAGTTATAGTTTTTAAAAACTCCAACTTTATAAAAGGGAACATAAAAAATTCCAGGCTTGGTTCGGTTGAGCGCATAATAAAAGTACGATACAAAACGTTGCAAAAAACACTTGTCGTTGTAACTGGTAGCGTTGGTGATAATTTTAGCAAACAATACACCAATAATTAATCAAAATATTTTTTTTTCCAACATTCTTTTTGATAAGATCACTTACTCCATTCATGTTAGAAGAAAAGATAAGTTTGAGAGTAACATACAGTTTTATATGCATTCATTAGACTATTGACTAAAGTATTATACAAATAAAAAAAACAAAAACTAAATTAATCTAGAGGAATACAAAATATGTTCTTATTTTTTTAAAATAACTCTTTGGCATTCATACTTTAATTTTTGTTAGTTTTGTAGTCATAATAAAAAAGAAAAGTTTTGATGAACATTTTTTATTTACTTTTCTTTTTTACTTTAGTTTAAGTTTGTCTTTTTCTTTGAAATCAAAACATATTGAGTCATCGTTCAAAAATCGTTATTGTCACTTGAAAAATTATACATACTTTTCTATTCACCAACAAAAATTCAGTGTATTCTTATGATTCTAATATCACCTACACAAGTACGTTCATGTGACTAGTATGTACTGTTTGTATTTTATAATCCCAAATGGTGATGTTAACTCTCTTGATCCTTGATCCTACACCTATATATTCAGTGAATTAAAATAAAACATAATTCTTCAATTCTCAACTTTGGCACATGACAGGTTATGAATTCTGATAAATGTCACAACCAATCCGTCCACAAACCACAGGCTCAGACGACCAATAGTACAAGATATTTACTTTTTGAAAGGCACGTTTTTTAAATCAATACTATATATATAATAAAATTTATACTAAATAATAAAAATATATTTGGAACGTAATGTATCATTTTTTTATATCTTCTCATATCATTTTTTCTTTAAATCAAGAATTTACATAAAACTAGTTTTATACCCTTCCGGTGGTCGGGTAGTTAATTTAATGCCACAATATCATAAATGTATTTATTTGCATTCTAAAAGAATTTAGTATCTGGTTAAAATAGCAATATAACAAATTTAATTTGTTATTATATAATTGATTAACTTACACTAAGAGCACAACACAAATGAAAACAATAACTGCTGAAATACTAAAAAGAATTACAAGTTTTTATTGACCTTTACCATTTGACTTAGCAACCCCAGTGACACTTTTCTTATAGAATGGTCATTGAACTAAGAACTTAATATATTATAATGTGAAGTTCAACAAAAAGTTGCACAAAAGTAGGTTGAAGGTGTTACATTATACACAACTAAAAACAACATACAAAAGCATGATGCATGAGCTTGATCCAGGATATGCAAAGGATGGTAATAGTAAGCCTGCATTTGCTTTGTTAGTTATTTTCTTGATAGTAGACAAAAAACTGTAACGTTGGACCCGAAGTCATTCCTTAATATTTATCATCTTCTGCCACATTTAGTATATCTGTAATAAAAAAGACCCATTTAGTTGTGAATTGATAAATTTGAGTTATTTTTAATATTAACAGGATCAAATAAAAATGTTAAGGAAAAAAAAAAAGAAACATATTATATAGGTTGAAGGTCCAATGAGATGTAATTATAATGCATGCATTTCTTAATTGCTTAATTCAAATATTTGATTATTAGTATTAATAAAATTGAACAACAAGGGTTTCAAGGTTGACCCCCGTCACCCGACGTGACCATCTTGCCACCCCTACCTTTGAAGGAGAGTGATTAGGAATTTCAAAGATCATAGTAAATGGAGTACCTAATTTTGATTTTTCTTCTTGTGTACATAAGCTCCAATGCATTTTAATCCGATGCATTGGATCTATGACTTCTTTAAATACCTAAACAAAAATACCCAAGAAGAAAATCATTTAAGATTTACAAATTCAATTGTTTGTAAGACCATGAATTACATGTATAATTTATATTTATAGCTTATTTTGATGGCATAATTACATAACTGTTTGAACAAAGCTTATGCGGTGATGAATCATTGGTGTTCTCTAGTTGTTTCACGGCCTGGGAAATTCAAGTGTAAAGTCAAATCAGAAAATTGCAATCACTTATCTAAGTAACGATTCATACCTATGCACATCTATTACATTTGAATTATATTGAGTTACTCTCAAGGTTTTGTGTCTAAAACAGAAACATCCATCTAATTTAAAGGCATTCTTTATGAAAGAGATGAAAAAGAGAATACAAAAAAAAAAAAAAAAAAAAAACCACCTAAAATTGGTGTCTCTTTAAAAGCAAGGAACTTCATAAACAGCTAAACCAATAATACATGCTCCTAAAAATGCCCTCATGATGTGCAACTTGCTCGGCTCATTTGTTACAGCATCAATGGCTGCCTCTAACTCAGAAATAATAGTTTGTTTAATAATTTTCATTACTCGATTGCTACAATTGGAATATAAGATCAAAGTTAGTCAAGGCTATTGTCTTGATCTTACCTGCAAATAATTTTATATGATAGTTTGACATGTACGTATTAAACCCTCCCTAAAACAATTTTGTGAAGGGAAACAGTTTGAACAAAACTTGTTGATAAGCATTTTACATTTATAGAGTAACTATCCTTGTAACCAATTAGACTAAATCAAGTCATTAAGTAGAAATTTCAAAAAGCTAGAATTCATAATGGAAAATTTAAAATTGTTTTCTAGAGTAAACGAATAGTAAGATGATATACCCGTTTTGTTCAGACACATAAATTAAAGGATTTAAAGCATCATGCACTAATAATTTCAAGACAATTACATGTTCTAGTGTCTTCAAGGCCATCTAATGTGAACCTCAACCATTGAAGTAGTATCCACATAGAAAAGTCCATTCCAAGATCGTGTGGTTGACCTTTGCTACCTTTTAAAAATACTGAAACAAAAAAAAAGCAGTTAAATCTCCAATACAGAAGAAGATATCATCGATTGTAGTAAAATTTTAAACAGCTCTATTAAACTAATAATTTGGTTAATTTTCTTATCAAACTCATGGAAAAATTATCTATCTTCAAAAGATAAGTATTGCATATAGATTGTGCAGATTCAGACAATATGGATTTTGCTACTTCTATCGAAAGTTGGAGGCACACGGATTTGATAAAATTGTAGTATGTAACAACGCCTAAATTGTAACTTTCATATCGAAAGACTGATCTGAGCATCAAATCCCAAAGCCCAGCAATCATGTAACTCTAATGCGGTTAACCCAACAAAAATAATGAAACAATTAATGTAAGCATAAAACAACCGTTCATACCTTCATCAATACTGATGCACCCTGAAACCCTATGATATAAACGAAATCAAGGATGGAAGATGGAAGAATAGAGAAAAGGGAGCGATGAAGGTGGCTAACCTAAAATCAAACACCAGAAGCTCATTTTTGATTGATTAAAACTGATCAGACTCTGATTAATCGCTCTCAACCTCACAAGGAGGTTGATTGAAATAGATAGGAAAGCGGTTGGGGTTCAAACGATGTTGATACGTCACAAATTTGGAGATACTGAAGTGTAGTTCGTACATGTGAGAGCAAAGCAAAGAGGCATGTTCTTCAATCAATCGTTTATCTTATTAGCAAGTGACGTACCTTTGAGAGATCCTTTTCGAGAGAATGATCTCTTTTATAGCGGAGGAGTGGGGTGGTTTTAGGCGACGTGGGAGGGGATATGAGAATTAATAGGTGAAGACGAACGTGGTTGATCCAAGTCATGAAAATCGAAACCGCGGGTAACCACAATGTAACTGCTTTTGGGATTTAATCTCAGCACGATCGAACGGCTGATATTTAACGGTTATACTATTAGCCGGCAATAAAAGATATAATTTAATAATTTTCTCTTTTTTAACAAAATCCAATATAAGTAATCTATAGACTCTAATGAAACAAGGTTTTTGAAGCCACATGGCATCTTTTTAAAGCACCAACTTGACACGTGACACACTCTTACACCATTTTAATTTTTAATTCCCTCTTAAAATTTTACCATATTGTAATTTATTTAAATTTTTAATATATTAAATACTTACCATACTAATAGACATTTTACTTAAATATATTACCATACTTACATACTTATTTAAATTACAATTTATAGATTTCATTTAACCTTTTATATTATATCTTAAAATTTTCATTTAACCATATATTAATTCTACTTCTACAGTATTGTTCTTCAAATTCTATTTAACCTTTTATATTATGTCTTAAAAATATATAAATTTTTCTTTGTTTTTATATTGCTTTCTAAAATGAACTCCTTTAATTTAGTGGATTTTTATTTTATGAAATTTTTTACTCACCAAAATCGGTTTTCAACTGTACAACTAATTGATCCAATTATAATATATTTATTAAATTATCAAAGTATCAAAGTATCAAATATTTAAGGACTATATAGTATGTAATATTACTCTGAAACATGTATTAAAAGAATTTTTTTTATTTTTAAAAAATGAGAAAAATTTTTTGCTTAATCATAAGCTTTAGTAACTTGTGTATTAATGAGTTAAATAAATATAATATTAAATGGAATAAATTTTATTAATTATAAAATGATATTTTAAGATAAGATATAATTGAATTTACGTATTAGTAATGATATAGGTAATAAAACAATGATATTAACTTTTTAAACTTTTTTTAAAACTAAACATTTTGTTTCAAAAATAACAGTTTTAAAATTTTTTTATTATTATAAATCCTAATTTGAATTATTAAATATTTTACTTTTTAAAAACACCAATTTAAAAATATTTTAATGTTTTTAATTAAATCTGATTTTACAAAAATTCATTTCTTTATAAATAGCATTAATAAAAAGAACTTTTATTTAATTTATTACAAGGATTTTTAGTCTATAAATAATAAATAATATTATCAGTAATTATAGTAACTATTAATTAAGAGAGAAACACGGGAAAATTTTAATGAGTAAGAATGTGATGCTGCCACATGTCTCTCTTATTTACTCTTTTATGGAGTAGATAGAAGAGATTGATCCAATTATAATATACTAGCTTTAGTAAACCCGTGTATTACATGGGTTGAATAAATAAAATATTAGATAAAATAAAATTTTATAAATTTTGGTGAAACTTACTTTAAAGTAGGTGAGAATGAATGTGATATTGACATATGTCATTTTAGTTACCTTTTTATTAAAGTATGTACATGTACATTTATCAATTATCAAATATTCGATTCAATCAATTCAAATTGTTTCTGTTTTTGTCAATAACCGTAATTTATGTATCATATGGGATGCACATTCCATAATTGTGTATTTTACAAAAACTATAAATTAATACTACATTCTTTACAAAATTTTCATTTTGACTTATATTCCCAGCTTCCAAACAAGAAATGATGTTTTTCAATTCTATCAACTATCCAGATTTTGTAAATGGCCTCAAAATATCCGAATTGCCAAATCACATGACCATATTAAAAGTTAGAGTTCCCGTTATGCTTCTACGTAACGTCGACCAACAAAATGGTCTTTGCAATAGTACTCGCCTACAAATTGACTCACTTGGGAAACGGATTATTGAAGCTGAGATTATATCTGGAAGTAATATTGGATACCAAACATTTATTCTAAAAATTACTCTCGTGCCATCTCATAAAAAAATCCCTTTCAAATTCCAAAGAAGACAGTATCACTTACTGTTTCTTTTGCAATGACGATTAACAAGAGTCAGGGGCAAATCAGTTTTCACTAACTGTTTTTTTTTTCTTTTTTTTTTTGCAATGACGATTAACAATAGTCATGGACAATCATTTTCAAGAGTTAGTTTGTATTTAAAAGAAGCAGTTTTCACTCATGGATAGTTATATGTGGCTTTGTCAAGGGTGAAGACTACCGACGGTGTAAAATTACTCATTTTAAATGAAAATGGTAACATTACCAATGAGACACAAAACGTTGTATACAAAGAGATGTTTAGACACCTATGAAAAAGTTTTGAGAGTATGAATGTTTTTTTAATTCTATTTTCATATATTGAATTTTTGTGTTTTGATTTTCATAATGTTTATTATATAATCAATGTTTAATAAAAGTCTGATTGTTTAAATCACCCGTGTATCACACGGGCTCTAACCTAGTTACTAAAATATATTTCTCTCTTCTCTCTCTCATTTAGATTTTCTAAAATCAAAATTTTTTTAGGAAAAGATTTTTTTAGAAAATTTAAAAACCACTTCTTTTATTAAAAACACAACTTTTACAAGGTACGAAATTTCGGTAAAACGACCACAAAACTGGTTTGGTTATGCCTGTTTAAACGGTTTTCAATTTTACTTTAACAAAACATAACTAAATACATACATATACATATATATATACATATATATATATATATATATATATATATATATATATAGGGGATGCATCATTTGTTAACCCACTCTAAACATTTTAACCCATTAACCCTATAATAGCCATAGATTTAATATAAAAAAATCCAGATTCCATTTTAGAGGTTGAGATGATATCAGGGGTAAGAATGTCATTTTTATGTTTGTCCTTTTCTTTCACAGATCTGTATCATCCTTTTTTTTCTCATTAAAAATCAATTTTCATCATCATCTCTCCTACCCACACACACACTATCAATGTTGTTCATATACATAACCTGCAAATCATCTTCAACCTCCCTTCACCAACGAAGTGCACCCAAACCACCACGGGAACCTTCTTTCTTGATTGATTTAACTATAGATATAACGGTTTGGAAATCCTGCCATGGTTGTGATTGGTTGTGATGTCGCCACTAAACCACCAGTTGCCTTCTTCTTGATAGATCTAGCTGTAGATGGCATTTGTATACGCAGATCTGCCATCAAATCACAAGCATCATCATCTTCGGGTTGCTGAACCACCATAACATGCGTGACTCGCCGCTCACCTTTACCTTCTTCAACACCATACTCCACTTTATGTCATGAACATGTAAGAACCTCCGGAAACCTTTTAATCCTGAACTTGTATCCATAAACAACCCCCTGAAAGGTATGTTTTAGATTAGCTTAAAGTGGTTCATGTTGATGGATAATAAGGTATGCACGCCACATGTTCGATAAAATGTCTATGTGAGTTTTAAACAATAAATTGGCTTCATAGTTGTTCTGTTATTTTTTGGTGAGTATTTGAGGTGTTTTTTATGTTGCAATGTAGTATAATTTAGTTATTTCGGATGTTATAGTAGAAGAATGGAAATAACAAACTCATTAGTTTTTGTAATGTAATTTTTTCTACAATTATTAGCATAGCCTTATATATGTAACAAAAAAGTTTTTTTTTAATGTTTTGTAGTTGGATTAAAGTAGATAAAGGATGTGATTTGAACATGTGGGTTATTGTTATGTCAAAATAGAAGACCATTTAAACTGCAGCGGATTCTTACACCAATGTAACACTGAAGTCAAAACAGAAGACTATTTAGTTACTATTTAAATTTATTGTTATTTATTTCTATGTACAAAATAAAATCTATGTGGGGATTTTTTTTAATATACTTTCATTACATCAATTTAATTATTGCTTACACAAATGCATGTATTTTTCTATGCCAGTGTAATTGTTTTGTTACACCAACGTAAGCATTGTTACACTAATGTAATAACTGACGAGAGGAATCAGATTTGTCAAGGCTATAATGGAATTAAAGATAAAAATACGACTAGTTTAATGATGTAATTTTTATAAAAAAATAATATAGTAAGAAAAACTTATAGGGTTTTTAAAATGAATGAGGGATCTTTTTTTCAAAAAAAAAAAAGGAAATAATTGGGTGTAAATGAGTGACACATGTCATTCATATATTGAATCTGACTTTGTGTATATAGTTAAATGGCTAAATTGCTCTTTCTATTATAATAATATGATTGACACATGACAACATCCTGTTACACCAAATTTTTTTCCATCATTGGATGAAGGTTAATGAGTAACATATATAAAGTGGGTTAACAATGGAACCTCCCATATATATATATATATATATATATATATATATATATATATATAATATATATATATATATATATATAGGATTGGATTCAAATGAAAACTAAGAGAAATTATGTAAACCAAAAAACCAAATCTCCACCTTTGATTTATTAAGATCAATGGCTCAGATTTTTTTGAATAAAAAATTAAGAAGTTTGTACTTTTGTACAATCATGTGTTGAAAAATTCAAATAAATCTGAGCCATTAATCTTAATAATCAAAGGTGAAGATTTAATTTTTTAGTTTACACAATTTCTAGTGGTTTATAATAGAAACTTCCCCTATATATATATATATATAACAAAATTATGGATACATGCAGGTGAAAACAAAACATAACTAAATACAAGATATAATAACACTTGGTTGAATCAAATTAAACCACAAATTAATATTCATAAGAACTTGAAAAGAAGAAAGTACAGGGGTGGATTTTTGTCAGACTGATGCAGTTCTTCAAACGTGAATTCATATAAATTTTAATGAATGCAAACTTCAAATACCCATACACATTAATAGATTCAATCTCATTGAGATTAAGATCGATTCTGGTTGAATTATCAATGAAATTAGGACAAGATAAAAATAAAATATTACATGAAATAAAAGATTAATCTCTTTGAACTACATCATCAGATCATCTTTGTTCTTAAAATGACCGGAAGTGTCTGCAAATAACAAAGATGAGCTCTTTGTCCTCTTGGAAGAAAGATCAAAGCATATGCAGATGAACACCGACTCTGTTAAGAACATCAGATCATCGGGTACACTATTTTTATTATTATAAGAGCGAACAATAGAAGAAAGAAAGATAAAACTTACAGTAAAAAACTAGTTGCTTTCAACAGGGTTGACGCTAAAGATGGTCTGAATCACAGTTA
Source organism: Flaveria robusta (assembly GCA_025506415.1). Lineage (NCBI taxonomy): Eukaryota > Viridiplantae > Streptophyta > Magnoliopsida > Asterales > Asteraceae > Flaveria > Flaveria robusta. Next base: position 24,267,462 of record CM046472.1, read on the forward strand.
GAACAAAGAGAATGATTCCAGCAATTAGAGCAATGATACTCCATGGATTACTGAAGTAAGTACGCTTCAACCAAGCTAAATTTTTTGGCCAGTAACCATTGCAATACTTATTCAACTTTATCCACTCTTCTTCATAAAAGGAAAATACAACTGCGACGTCTTTGCAAATGCTGTTGATCATATTTGCAGCTTCTTCATTTGAACCCAAACGATTTTGAAGTGCTCCTGAATGTACCAACTTGGCAATGTCTTCTTGTGTATTTACTAGCATATCCATAGTAGATGCATATGATATAATATGATTATAAGTTTGACAAGATTGCTCATATGCAATGAGATTCCTTAAAACCAACTCGGTGAAATGATCGATAATCAATTCTGGGATTTTGAAAGTAGGTTTACCCCAAGGACCAAAAAAACATGGGAACCTATACAATTTCACTTCCATCCCCAACGCCCATGTTGGATCTCGGTTAGGTTTGAAGCTGACCCCTGTCCTCTCTAGATCTACAACCGAGTGGATTCTTGTTGTTAAAACACCAACTCTATCAAGATGATGAGGCTTGTAACATTCATGAAGAAGGCCAAGAATATGATGGGTGGCATCAATGGAAATATTATCGGTTTTTATGTCTGCTTTAAAGATTGTAAGGCATCTTAGAATTGGATCGATCAATTCAATAAGGGAGGTGCTAGTCTCAAATTTCAATATAGTGCATTGAAATATTTTGTCAAGAACAAAGAAAGGGATCTGGTTTTCTAGCAACACCAAGTCATACATTATATTTTGCAAAAGCAACATTTCTCCCAAATATGAATCCACACCGGATACCAACAACTCGTGACTGAATCCAAGTATAAAACAAGCATCCATAACCATCATTTTAGCAATCTGAGCGTCACTATATGTCTTGGTCCAAATGTAACATGCCTTTATTTTTTCCATCGAAGCATACACCTTCTGCACACATAAGTTCAATATATCCTCTTGTGGAGAATTGATAAAACTCATTAGATTAGTTAGATAATTTGCTTTTCGCCCTTCAAATGCTTGCACATTCTTATCTTCTCTATGCAGTGGTCCAATAGAAACCACCCGAGGGTTGAAGAGACTTGGGCTATGATCACGTAATGCTTGAGGTACCATGAAAATCGATGGCGAATGTCGGTTTGTATGGCTTTGTTCCTTTTTTACACAATCAAGAATACTTTGCACAGTGCTTTCTTCCATAGTAAATTTTACTTCGTCTGCAATTATGAGTTATACCAAGACTAAAGGGTAAGAAAATATGTATACAAAATGACCAGAATAAACATATATTCCAAATTCAACCTAAGATATATATTCCACCTCATCACATGATGTTGATGAAGAAAGTATTTTTCTTCATGCTAAATAATATAACAGTTAGCTAACTTGAACAAATCCACAACTATAAGTTTACAATCACTAACTACTATTGAGAAAATAAACTACATATCTGTTAACCACATTAAAATTCACACAATTTACCAGGTGCCATGTATATCGACTGCGAAAACTGGTTCTTATGGTTGTCTTTATTTTCTGCACAATCAAGAAGACTTTTAACAGTGTCTTGAATCAAGTCTACTTCTCCAAGCTCCAAATCACCCTTTTCCATATCAATGTTCTTTCCTCGATCTGCGGTTATCAGTTGGATCACCAGTATATAAATAGTATTGCTGATGATTACTGAGAGGTATATTACAATTAATTTTTCATTTGAGACAATAAGCTACAGATTTTTTGATCACCTTGAAAATCACAGAATCAGTTTTAACAATTTAGTGCTTACAAAAGAACACCATAATGGCAATTATATAGCACCTTAATTGAAAATCAGAAAATAGCACAAATAACAAACTGAAATTTAGAAAATAGGTTGCAACTATATGATTTTAACAATTGAATCAGATTTATTAGTCTTCAAGAATTAAAATTTAGATTTGGTTTACTACTTACCGGTTACCAGACCTTAAACTTGAGTTGCAAAAGAGATGATGGTCGTGTAGATCTGATCAGCTGAGTGTTGAGAAGCTATTGGACTTGAGAGTACAAAAGTCAACGGCTATCTAGCATATTTATGCTAACTTATTTTGATTACAAGATTCTTTTAAGTGTTAAATATGTTTTGTGATTTTCAATTTTTATTGACTGTTTACCTTGAAATATAATTTTCTAATTTTCGGTATCAATGTTTAGTCGTCCAAAGATCAGTAACAGTTTAAATTTTGGATGAGGAGGAAAGTAAATTTTTTAGAGCTAAGCTGTTTTTACCTTACCGGTCAGAATGTTTAAGAATTGTTTCAAAACATCGGGTAAGGAAAAATAGCATTCATTGATCAGAAAATGGAAATAACACTGAGAAAATGTTGACTATAGATTTTAACGGGTCGGAACCAAATAAAAGCCCCTAACTTTTCTCTTCTCCTCCTTAAATTTTTTAGGGGATGAGGAGCGAAGGTAAATTCTAAGTATTAAAATTTTAACCTATCGGCAATTTACACTATAGAAAAAATGAAGAGTGTGACCCCTTTAATTTATTGATGTTACTTGAACATAATTTTCAAATTAAAACCTATTACAATAGTAACGGAGTTTGAACATTTTTAGGGGATGAGGAGCGAAAGTAAATTTTTTTAGTAGGGCTAAGGCCCTGTTTGATTTACCTTACCCGGTCAGAAGGTGTTGACCGGGTAAGAGATTGTTTCAAAACTGATCGGGTAAGAAGAAAAATAGGCATGGGTCAGTGGTGTCGGACCGGGTCAGACGCGTAAGAGTGGAAATCAAACACGCTGACCGGCCAAAATGTCTGACCGGGTCAGTGCGTCAGACATTTTAACCGGGTCGGAACCAAATCAAACAGCCCCTAACTTTCTCTCTGTCTCTCTCTCTTTATATATTTTTTAGGGGATGAGGAGCGAAGGTAAATTCTAATGTATTAAAATTTTAACCTATCCGGTCAAAATTTAACACTATAGATGAAAAAATGAGAGAGTGGTGGCCCCCGACCCCTATTAATCTTCACTCCTGAAATGGGTGCGATACAATGGTGAACATAATTTTATCAAATTAAAAAACCTATTACAATACTTTACTCAAATTAAAGAAAATAACATTCTTGTTTTTGTGATGTAATTCTTTATATATATATAGGGCCCGGTTAATATACAAAATGTAATTTTCGTGCGAAACGTATGAAGTCACCAGGGCGTGACATGTGTTTTTTACGTATGGTAGTTTCGTCGGCGCCATAATTGCGCGTAAAAAGTACATAATTACGTAAATTATATTCATAATTACGCAAGTTATGTTCATAATTACGCAAGTTATATCTAAACGCAAGTTATATATATTATTACACAAAGTAGAATTACTCACGTTATAAAAAATAATTACGCAAGTTATATTTATAATTACCCAAGCTATATGATAATTAAGCAAGTTATGTTTATAATTACACATCTAATAATCACGCAAGTTATACACACAACACATAAACATTTTTTTAAAAAAAGTTTTGATTTTTTTTTTAAAGTATAGCAAGACTATACTCAATTTAAAGAGAATAAAATGTTCAATTTTATGGTGTAATTTTTTTAAAAAATAACGTCGTATAAAAAGTTATATACGTTTAAAAAAACTGGGGGAATTTAAAAAAAGTCAACAATTGTAGGCTAATCCGAATTTAATCAACAATTGTAGGCTATTTCCAAATTTACCCCTCGAGCCATCATTCCATGCGTGATTATTTCCGCTTTAATCGGAACCGCCCATCTTCTAAATCAATGGTTGGAATTAATTCGCACACTTCGTAAAATTTCTTAACTTTGTATAGTAAACTCTCTCTCTCTCTCTCTCTCTCTCTTATATATATATATATATGGGATGGTCAATAAAAAACCCATTTACTTAAAAAAACCTAAGAAGCAATATGAGATTGACATATGATAATATTTAAAATTGAATATGAAGGATAATATTGTATTTAACAATCAGCAACATATAAAAAGTACCAAAATTAGTTTCTTTTATTTTCTTCAATCTGTTTCTAATCTCAATTGAATTTATTCATCTCTTCTTTAGGTTTTTGATTTTATTCAATCAAAACTCAATCTAATTTCAATACAAAATCAAAATCTGTGTGTTCCGATCAAAAGTCAATCCAATTTTAATATAAAATCAATTTAGAACAAGGATAGTTTAATATTGCATTTATTTTTTTATTTATTTATTCGAAACCTAGATATATTATATTTTTCATATAGATTTTGGTTAATTTTATTCATATTTAGAGTCTGAAACATCATTTTCTATATAATAGAGCATTTTCTTTCATGAGAATCACTTTGATCTACACAATCTTTTACTTCGTAATTTATACTATGTCTTTAAACAGGATCACGGGTTTCAAAATTAATGGTAATATAATCATTTTTAATATGCGTTATATAACAAAATACCACATAAACACAACTTGTTTTGTGCTATTTTACCCAAAATGTGTTGTGTCACACCCCCGCTTATAGCAGAATCACGAGGATGTAACGGACGGGATCGTCATAACACATTGTTAATTAATAGAGAGCATTAAATGATATAATAACGTGTCATGACGTCACCCAACACAAATGGTGACTTGTGTCGTAGTTAGTCAATTCACGACAGCATAGTCAAACAAGCATAATCCAAATGAATTCTCACAACCCGGGAACAAGTCTAAGTAAAACAATATTCAGAATGACAAAACAAGTCAATACTCATAGTTTATAATGTCAAAGGAAGCCTAGCTGGAATTCCTTAGGTCATCACTAAGGCCTCATAATTAGCTATCCTTGGTTCATGTTACCTGAAAAGATATGCTCAAAAAGGTTAACATATTGTTGGTGAGTCCGCAGTTTTATATAATAACTAAACTTGATGCTGTGTAATTGTTTGATAGAACATAAGTGCATACAGTTATAGACAAGCAATATCACATGTAAACATGAGCCTCACAACTAAACCTATGACGAACCACACAGATCTTGTCAGAACATATTCACCCTAGGGCCAGTCCGTGGCCACTGTCAGTCCCAACTAGTATACTAACAAACAAGGGTGGGGGTGTCAGCCCAATAGTACTATCAATACCTGTCCGTCAGCTCCAACACCGGAGTTAAATAGTTGTGAATAAAGAACCACACAGAAAACTCATGCATGTACAAGATATCTACTTACCAACAGTAAACACAATAGTCCCAAAATGTAAAGAGTTTACAGCATAAAAAGGGTGAGCATACTTTTCCCCCTAAGTTTTATAAATAATTCTAATGAAAAAGGGGTCGCGAAACTCACCTTGAATGATTCGGAATTAAAGCAACAAACAGCTTCTAAAGATGCGAGCACAACGATCAACTACCTATAATTAGTTGTAACTGAATTCTTAAAACGCGTCTAGAGAGAATAGAGGTATTCGGTCGGTTTCGGGTTCAACACGCGACACACACACAACATATGCATACCATTTATACATCCTAACACGTTATAGTTAAAAAGAAAATAATAGCAATAGTAATATAACAATACCAATAATATTCATAATAACAATAATAATAATAATAACGATGACGATGACGATGACGATGACGATGACGATGACGATGACGATGACGATGACGATGACGATGACGATGACGATGATGATGACGATGACGATGACGATGACGATGACGATGATGATGATAATAATGATAATAATAATAATAATAATAATAATTATTATTATTATTATTATTATTATTATTATTAGTATTATTATTATTATTATTATTATTATTATAATAATAATAATAATAATAATAATAATAATAATAATAATAATAATAATAATAATAATTGTAACAATATGCAACAATTCAAATAAAATACAATCAAAAATAAAAAAAAATAAAAAAAGTAAAAATAACACACACCCCACCACCTCACGGACACACACACACTTAACACACACACACACTTAGAAACACACACACACTTAGAAACACACACCCCAGCCCACACACTTCACGCACACACACACTGCAAATATATATATATATATATATATATACATACATACACGAGTGAAATACCTACATGTTTATAGACTTCGTACGATCGTATTCACGCATATATATACACACGCACACACGAGCAACGCATATACATACATATAGATACAATAGCGATAACGCTCACACACACACTTCATGTATATATAGACATACGAACAGATTACATGTATACACAGCAGCCGAAAGGCTGCTGTGTCCCCTTCGAGCGCACACATTTCACACACGCACCCATACATTATATGCATACACACACACGGTCGCATATATATACACACACAGCAGACACATACACAAACAAACAACAATATATATACGCATATACATACGGATACGCGTCTTACATAACCCAACCAACTAGGGGTGTTCAAATTCGGATATCCGAAATTCGGATATCCTAAAATTTCGGATAGTGGATTTCACTATCCGAATCTGAATCCGAAATTTCGGATATCCGAAATTTTGGATTCGGAGAATTTTTAAAAAAAAATTGTATTATTTTATAAATTTTATAAATTTTATAAAAATATAATAAATTTTATTGAAATTCTTTTCATATATCCGAAGTTTTTATTAAAATATCCGAAATATCTGAAAATATCCGAAATGTTTAATTAATATTTAATATTTTTAAATTTTTATAAAAATATTTTGGATTATTTGGATATTTCGGATACCGAAATATCCGAAAATTCTCAAAATCACTATCCGAATCCGAATCCGAAATTTCGGATATCCGAAGTTCGGATATCCGAATTTTTGGATATCCGAAATTTCGGATATTCGAATTTCGGATTTTCGGATATTTCGGATTCGGTTTCGGATTTTTGGATATTTCGGATTCGGTTTTGGATTCGGATATTTGAACATCCTACAACAAAACACCACGCAACCTTTCGAAGCACGGAACACGACGAATCAACCCGAACGGTAACGAAAACAAACTTGATGAAACGAAAACGAAACGAAACAAGTTTCAAGATGATCGGCTACCTGCGGAGTAACTATACGGCAAGAAGTTCACGATCGGCGGCAACAAACAATGACCGGAAGGCTCACGAACAGCTCACGGCGGAGGGGGCGGGTGGGCGATAGGGTTTCGGCCGAGGTGTGTAAAGATTTATTTATAATATTCATATTTTCACTTTGGATCCTCAACTTCCATTTAATTAATCCCTTAAGTTATACTAATAATAAGCATAATAATATATAATAATAATAAAATAATAATAATTTACCCTAAATCAGCTAAAAACATCTTGATTTATGTTAAATAAGTACATCACATATTGTTTTATGTGAAAACATCAGATAATGTGTTGTTTTATGTGAAAGTAGCACGAAACATGCTTTTTCACATGAAAATAAATCATAACATCTTGTTTTACATGAAAACAACTCAAAACGTGTTGTTTTACATGAAAACAACACAGAACGTGAAAACAACATAGAACATGTTATTTCACATACTACCAACACATGAAAACATCAAAGAATGTGTTGTTTTATATTAAAACCATATAAAGCGTGTTGTTTTATTATAAGATGTTATGTTTTACCTTGTTATTTTACTATAAACAACAAATAAATTTATGTTATTTTATATAATCTTTTACACTAAACAAAACAAAACATGATCTCTTACCGTAAAACAATATATAACCTAGGACAACATATAAGGTGTTTTCTTATCATGGAACAACACAGAATGCATCCTCTTATCATAAAACAACATAATTTTAGAATAATTTTAAGTGACGTTTTAACATTAGACAACACAACATTATGTTTTACCCTAAACCAGAACATAACATATTTTTTATCCTGAAACAACACATAATGTGTAGTTTTAACGTTAAACAGCACAAAAGTGTTGTCTTACGACAAAACAGTACATAATGTGTTGTTTTTATCATAAAACAACATATTTTCGTAACAGTAATTTCTTTTATTAAAAAGTTATTGCAATACTATACTCAAATTAAAAATTATAAAACACTTGATTTCATAGGATGATTAATTTTAAAAAATAATATCGTATAAAAAAGTTACGAACGTTTAAATAAAGTAGGGGAGTTTGAAAAAAAGTCAACAAAATTGGTTTCTCACGTACTACCTTTGTGACCACTTTTATACCTAAAAATTGATCTCAACCATTGATTTATTAAATAGAGAGTTAAAATCTTTTCTTAGGTTTTTCAGGCAAATACATCTTTTTTATTTTAACCGGCCACTATATATATAAGGAAGAGATCAAATAAGAATTATATCTTTTTATGGAGTAAATTACATGGATGGTCCTTGTGGTTATGTTAAAATTTTGGATTTTATCCTTCAAGTTTAAAATCTTTAAATATAATCCCTAACATTTTTTTATCTTTCATATAAGGTCCCTAGGTTTGTTAGTTAACAGTTAGTAATGTTAAATGTCGTAAAAATTAACATTTTACTTGCATTAGCCATCTATTTAATTTACCTTTGAAACTATAGCATTATTTTTATTAAAGAAAATTTTATATTTTTGTTTTCAAAATTTTTTGTTTTTTATATTATTTTTATAATTTCTTTATTAATAAGATTATTATTTAATAAAATACGTTTTGAATACACAAATAAAAAACTTTTTAAAACATGTTTTCTAAATGTTCGGTTTTTAAACCGTTCATTTAAACCAAACAATTAAAAGAAAACATTTTTTAAAATATATTTTATTTATGTATCAAACAAAAACATATTTATAATAAAATAAAATGTAAATTACATTGATGATCCCTACAAGTAAAATAGTTATTTAGGGACTATTGATGAAAGATAACTATAACTTTAGGGACTATATTCGCAATTTTAAAACTTTAAGTACCAAATCCAAAATTTTAACCAAACCACAGGGACCATTCGTTTAATTTACTTTTTTTTGTGAGAACTTTAAAAAACAATATGAGCCACTACTTTTCAATGACAATAATGATAATTAATAAAAACATAATAAAATAATTATAAAACGAAAAATAATATAAATATAAAAATAATAAAAACACAAAAATGTTTCCTTAGTTTCCATGTTTCATAAATAAACAAATAAATAAAAATACATTTTTTTTACGAAATTCGTTTTACACATGTGTAAATCCAGTATTACACATGTGTATAACTAGATTTACAAATGTGTAAATAATGAGTGGATAATTTTTAAAAATATATATATACATCAATATGATAGACGTTGAAAAGAAAAAAAATACTGAAATTAATGGTAAAAAAATTTTTAAAAAATGATATTGTGAAAAAAAATTTATGAATATTTCAAAGAAAAGAGGGACATGGCATATGATAAGAAATGTGTAGCTTATATTGGTTCCTAGAGTTTTTATAAAAAATAGTGATTCTCAAGATAACCTTACCCTATATATGAGCCACACATTTTAAGTTACATGTCATTTCTACCTTTTTTTTTAAAACGTTTTTAACTTTTTTTTTAAGATATTATTTTTTTTAAAAAATTTCACCATTAATTTCAGTATTTTTTCATAACGGCTTTACCCCAATAGTTTAAAAATGGCTAAAACCGTCGCTAAAGTCACTATTTTTTCTCCAAATTGCTCCCGCCCCTAACTCCGTTTAATTCTCACGTTAAACGAGACCCACGTGCCCATCACATGAGGGACAATTATGTCTTTTGTTGTGGGTCGCTTTTAACGTGAGAATTAAATGGAGTTAGGGGCAGGGAGCAATTCGAAGAAAAAATAGTGACTTCAGGGAGAGTTTTGGTTATTTTTAAACTATTGGGGTAAAATCGTTAAAATGATCAAACCACAAGTAGCATAAAAAAAATTTACTCTTTTGAAAATATATAAATATGATTTGTTTAATAGAGAGAACTTTTTTAAATGACTTTTAAAAAACACATATTTAAAAAATTGGAATGTACAAAAGCAGTTTTTTAAACAAAAATTTTTGACATACGAAAGTTTAAGAAAATATTGTTATTACTTTATTACTTAAAGTAGTTGATTGTATGTAATTCAAAACATATATTATCTAAAAAATTATTTTATAATTTTCAAATACTAATTACTAACTATAAATTTTATATTTAAGTCAGCCCGTGTAAAACATGGGTTTCTAAATTAGTTTATATTATAACCAAGAAATGAGATGTTTGTTTTTGGAAAATTCGCATGAAAACATAACCCAGAATTACAACAACTAATTCTTTACATGGAGATTAAAGTTGAAATGAACAATCACAATCCTTCATAAAAAATATGACAGTTGATGGTAATCATCAACTTTTGATAGTTACAAAATAGTAATTAAGTTATCATCGACCTTCAAAACATCAGTACTAACTTGACCCCATCAGGTACTATCACCCCTTGGACCGTATCATGTATTGTCACCCCTTGGACAGCGCTTCCAAGGGCACTACACATAGACTTGTGTGGTCTAAGGACTTTGTCCCCTTAAACGAGTGTTCTTTGATTGTAGAAAATTAAACATTCTTAACTCATATCAATGTTTATTCTAATATAACATTCCTCGGATTTATATCATTTAGATTTAGATAAATCCCGATTAAGGAAAATGACCCCATGACAACAATACATAGAACTACAATGGGAAAACTTCATAGAAATACAACTAACTTTCATAATCGTTCCAATTAAGTTATTCAAACTTTTTTTGTCCTTATTTAGTCACTCAACTTGTAAGAAATATGCTAATCTTATATATTTTACTTGTTTAACAGGTTAAAATGTTTTTTTTCTAATTTTATTTTTTTCTTAAAGATTGTTGACTTGATATTAATAATTATTAGTTAAAACAAAGTTTATCTTCCAAAAATAAGACCGATCAAGTTTTCCAAAACAAAAAGAATTTAAAAAATATGGTTTTTAAAAAGAAATCATTCAACTTGAACGGTGGTTTCCCAAAAAAATTCAAATCAAACTTTTTCAAAATAAACTTAAAGGTAGGTATAAAAGATTTCTAATAATGGTTAAAAAGTTTCAATTCATCAAATTCATAAACCAAATAAATTTAAAAAATTCATAACCAATTTATGAATTTTGGATTTTTGGATTTGTTTATGAATATTGGATATTTATTTGTTGGATTTCTTTGGTTTATGAATTAGAGAATGAACTGTAACTTGTTATTAAACGAACAGTTAAAAATTTTCTTTTTTAAGTTTATTTTGTAAAAGTTTGAATTTAACTTTATTTTTGAAACCTGCTGTTGTTCGAGATGGATAACTTCTTTTTGAAAACTACATTATTTTTGTAATAATATTTGTCCTTTTCGTTTTGGAAACGTAGAGCGATCTTTTGTTTCGAAGATGAACTTTATTTAAATTATTATTTGTTAATTTTAAATCAACAATCTTAAAAAAAAATACAAACTAAAAAAATCACTTTAACATGTTTTATAGGTGAAATATATATAATTAACACATTATTTACAACTTGAGTAATTAAATCAAAACAAAAAAAGTTTAAGAAACTTAATTGAAACAATTGTGAAAGTTTGTTATATTTCTATGAAGTTTCCCCGAATATGATTAGTATACATAGTTTATGTTAATTAATTAATTAATTAAATATTAATAATGTAATAATCCTTTCAGAGCTGAATACAACTTACCTATGTATTAAATTTGAAACGAAATGAGTAGTAAGTTACAACTGTTATTGCATTTGATACAACTTGATTTCTTCCTCCTTTTAAGAGGGGAATAAAATTTACCTACCTGTTAATTTTGAAGCAAATATACCTATCCTTTCAGGGTCGGGTCGTGTTGGAGGCGAGCCGAATACAAGCTTAATCATATTATTACTAGCTCAAGCTCGAGTTGATGTTGGCTTTAGAAAATAAATCAAAAATAAAATTAGGAATTCTTCTTTCATGCTAGTGTGATCAACCATGTTTTACCTTCTAACAGTAGCATTTAACAACATTACAAGGCTTGCTTTCGGGAATCGGTTCATGAATAACAACAGGGAGATAGACAATCAAGGAAAAGAGTTTAAGGCGATAGTCGCCAATGGGTTGAAGCTGGGTGCATCCTTAGCCATGGCCGAGTACACTCGAAGAAGAGGATTTTGCAAAGCATGGCAAACGTCGTGATCGTCTCACAGGAGCCATTATGGAGGAGCACACCACTGCTCGTTTGAAAACCGGTGGGACCAAACAACGTTTTGTCGATGCGCTGCTAACACTTGAAAAAGCAGTATAACCTCAGTGACGACACTGTTATCGGCCTACTTTGGGTATTTATCATACTCTTTTATTAAAAAATAAGAGTTTGCGTGTGTGTTGAAACTAATTATGTTTGATGCATCACCAGGACATGATCACTGCTGGAATGGATACAACCGCGATATCTGTTGAGTGGGCATTGGCGGAGCTTATCAAGAACCCGAGAGTGCAACAAAAAGCACAAGAGGATTTAGATCATATGTTTGGATCCGAACGTGTACTCACTGAGCCTGACTTCATCAATGAAATATTTATATAAGATGCTTCAACAAGTTATAAGGTTTCTGTAGTCATATGGTCCAACTTAAAATATACAACCTTCAAGAATCACTGAGGCCTGAGCGAGACTCCAGGTGCACGCACCATGTAGCCATAAACCAGAGGCAGTGAATTCAATTCATTTACGTAACCAACCCACCTATCTGGCCGCCTCTAACGTAAACGAAATAAAACATTAGCAGATATGTTGCATCAAACGACACAGTTTTATAGCACAAAACAATAAACATTAAGTCCAGAAAAGAAAGTATCAAAACTTAACAATTTAGCGATTTACCTTTTTGAAAGTTCTTGCTTTCAGGATCCATCATACCATTATCACCTGCGAATGGAAAGAAAGATTTATAACCCATCTTCACTACGGTATCCCATTCTTTAACGCCACAACTAAGATTCAAATAAACACACACAATCAACATCATTCACTTAGCAATAAACTGACGGTATCCGACCCATATATATGTTTAACCTTCAAATATGCAATAATCATGGATTTAATGGCACATGTTTTGGAAATCATATATACAGCAATTAAATTTATACTCATTATTTTGACTGCTAAAACCAAAATCATCATTCAATTACATTAAACAACACATAGTTAGCTAACGCTTAAATGGAATGCACAACCACAATCCCCCAAAATACCACTTCTTGCAATAATCCACTCATTTCAACACTAAATTCTACTAAAATGTCTGCTTTCTTTACTTAAATTAGCATTATGATGAAGTTGATGTTATAGTAGATCGAAGCAACAGGGTTCAGTAACGGTTAACTGTAAATGTAAAAACAGATAATTTGCGATAGAATTACCTGATTTGGAAGATGCAGAGCACAAAATTAGATCCATTTGAGTCTAAATATTAGTTGAATTGCGAAATCAATGGGGGTTTATTGGGTGTTAGTCGTCATTTTCCAATTTAACCGAAATAAACCCTGATTGCTTATTTTGGTTGAAAAATAATTTTGATTAAAAAAAAAAAGACTTATTAATTTATAAATTTTTACAAGTAGTTTTTAAACATATATTTAGATTAACTTATAAACTAAAATTTTATAAAATGATTAGAAATGATATACTTTTAAAAATGAGATGGGTTAATAGGATGTAGTAGAGAGATAGAATAGATAATTGGACTTAAAAAGGTTTTTAAAAGTAAATAAGTAAACTCATCCTCACCATTTAAAATCTTCTTTTGAACTTTTATGAAAAGTCGAGTTGAAAAATCATTTTGGGTTTGTCAAACACTTTTTTTGACTTATTAACTTCTCAAATTTAATAAGTCAAAAGTTGATGGGAAATAAGCAATTACACACATGCCCTAAATGCATTTCGAGAGTTGGAAAATGTTGTCCTTTCACTTCTCAGTTATGTCGCCACTCCTGGCTATTGACGAGGGACTAAATATAAATTATTAATTTATTTATTATTATGTTCTAATTTTGTTTTTGTTTTACGGAAGTTAGTTAAACACTCGTAGAGAAACTCGTGTATTACGACATAGGAGTTAAAATTTCTATGACTAGATTTGGAGGAGTCGTTTTGTAGTATTCACCTAAAGAAAAAAAATCACGTGATGCATTAGTTAAAAATAGCACGTTGCAATGGAGAATTTGGGATTTTATAAGACAAATTTAAAGGCTATAAGAGGGGAAAAAACTTAAAGTAAGTTTAACGACTTGTATGTTTTGGGTTTGTTAACTTGTATACTATCACGCACGTAAAAATAAAAATATGAAAAAAAGCAAAATTTTATTTGAATTTATTTTAAAACATAAAATATGAAAGTTATAAAAGAACATGAAAATATGTCTAAAACTAATTATTAATGTTAAAATAATTCAACATTTTGACTAATAAAAAGAAAAAAGAATAGAACATGAAGAACACGTTTCCTTGTTGAATTTTTGAACTTGCCGGGCTTTAAGGCAAAGTTCATGGTTGCATGGTTTTGTATTGTTCATGGTTGTATGATTTTGTATTGTATTTACATGATGTATAGTGCTAGGGCTAGCTAGGCTTTTACAACAAGGTGTTTTATATATAATTCTACTTTTGTTATAGATATATTCTAGCCTATTGGTTTTCGACGACAAGTTCGTTTGTTATCATCTATTTAATATACGAACAACAATTTTATTTACTACTACTTTTTTATTTAAATCAATTTAATTTTTCTAAATTTAAAGCCCGTTTAGCTCTTTTGCAAAATTCCAATTTTAAATTTCAAAACTATTCTCAATGACTAGTGAGGGAATATGGTTACTGGTCATGGTCTTATGGGTTAAGGCAGACGCAAGTCGCAACACCAAATGCACAAAGATGAATATGGGATCGTTAGTAGCCACATCATAGAGTACGTTACGAGTTATGTTGTAATGATATTTATACTATAATTTAAATGTGTTTTTATTTTTTATTTTTAAAATGTTAGGACGTGAGTAATGATCATGTTTTAGACTATAATTTGAATATTCATGTTTAATTTTAATCTTTTTAGTTTATGTTCGCTCACTTATGTTCAATTATGTTTTTTTTATTCTCATTTTTTTTCCTTTGTGTTTGTGAACCGTTCATTGAAAATATTAATGACAAACATAAACGAATATGAGCACGTACACTCGTTCTTTTAGCAAACAAACATGGATATGAAAATCTGTTTGTTTAAGTATTCACGTTGGTTGGTTTGTTCGGTTAAAGTTAAACGAACGAAAATGAATTGAACTAGTTCTATTTGCATTCGTTCGGTTAGTTTAGGAACCTAACCAACTTTATTTTGTTATTAGTACCTTTACGAATATAAAATTTTGTTATATAATTAACTTTATTTTGTTATTAATATCCTTATGAATATAAGACCATCTTCAATAGGTGTTTTCATACCTAAAAAAATAACCATGCGGACAATTATTTTGTTATTAAGTTTTTTTGATATATAAGCCGACTAGATATGTTTTTTTTATTGTTTTTAATGCTCATTATTGGTGATGCTTAATTTAAGAAAATTTCTAAGTAACGCCTACCGGACGTTTAGCAAATAAACATTTGTTTGAATCTAGAAGTCAAAAATTAGAAGTCAAAAGGTACAATTATGCATAAACACAAAAATAGACATTCAACAAAAATCATCATTCAATACGTAGAAAGATAGGTCCCAATTGCTTACAAAAAAGAAAAAAACCTTCAAAAGACACCACAAACGTTTCAAAAGACCATGGAGAAGGGTGTACAAGAGTCATGTCTCAAGTACAATATTATACAAACAGATTATGCACCCATCCAAATATGCAAACCGAGATGAAAATTTTCCACACGAGGCGATTCTTCACCTAAACTTGTACAACAAAAACAATCATTAGTGTAACGCTTTAGTATTTACACAATCATATTATAATTACAATGCCTCAAACATAACTAAAATAATAGATGGGTACGATTAATATAACACTATGAAGTTGCCACGCATCTCCATTATTTGGACCAACAATCCACACCTATAACCAGATTATCAAATTTTTACACACAATTCAATATTATTATTTAAATATTGGATATAAGCTCATGAACAAGCTCAACATAAAACCTTATACACTACACAACTAATTCCTACATCAAACGCATTCTATTTTTTCACCTTAAATTTTAGTTGATGTGACTTGGAGAAATTGTTTTCCATTCTAGTTTCATCTCTAACCAATTATGTTTTTTTAATGAATATAAGCTTAAATCAAATTAAATGAATTTTGGTGAACGAATTAACAGTTTAGTATATCTAGTCTATAAGTGAACAATAAAATAAAAAAATATAAACTTACCTTAAAATTTACTTGTTGCTTCAAGCAGACATAATAGTAAAGACGGTTTGAATGATGGTTAGAGCAAAAAGGATGATTGCAGCAATTAGAGCAATCATATTCCATGGACTCCTAAAGTAAGTCCTTTTCACCCAGGCTATCTTTTTTGGCCAATAATCATTACAAAACACATTCAATGTATACCATTGTTCACCGTAAAAGAAATCTAAACCTTCGACTTCTTTGCATAAGTTGTTGATCATATTAGCAGCTTCTTCATTTGAACCCATCCTGTTGTCAATGGCTCCCCACTCTACCAATTTGGCAACATCTTCTTGAGTATTCACTAGTCTATCAATAGCAATGGCATATGATGTAATATAATAATCATGATGAAACGACTGCTCGTATGTAATCAGATTCCTTAAAACCAACTCAGTGAAATGATGAACATCCAATACTGGCATGATAAGAGTAAGTCTACTCAAAGGAAAAAATGAAGATTGGCACTTGTGTAATATCACATTTATCTCCATTAGCCACGTTGGAGAATTGCTAGGTTTGAAATAAACCCCTGCCCTATCTAGATCCACTGCTGAATAATTTGTAGAGCTTAACAAATCTGATTGAATTTTATCATGAGGAATGTAGCATTGATGTAGAAGGCTAAGAATATGAGGAGTATCATTAATGGAAATATTGGGGATTTCTATATTTGCTTTAAAGAGGTTGAGGTGCTTTAGAAGTGGATGGATAAAATTAACAAGGGAGTTGGCAGGGTGAAGTTTCAACATAGTGCACTCAAATATTTCATTAAGAACAAAAAGAGGGATTTGATTTTCTAGCAGCGCCAAGTCATAAATTATAGCTTGTTGTCGAACGAAGGTTCCTGTACTGGATCCACTGCTTTCCGACATTTGGATTACAAATTCAAGTATGAAACAAGCATCCATAACCATCATTTCCGCGATTTCAAAATCATCATACGGCTGCCCCCAAATATAACATTTCTTGATTCTCTCCATTGAAGCATTCATCTTTTGCATACACGAGTTCAAAACTTCGTCTTCTTGGGATCCGGTAAATGCACAGATACGAGCTGTTAGATTCATCACATAACTTGCTTTCCGCCCTTGAAATGCTTTCAAATTCTTATTTTCTCTATGTAGAGGTCCAATAGAGACCATCCGAGGGGTGAAAGAACTTGGGCTCACAGCTCGTAGTGTGTCAGGTGTCATGCAAATATACGACCAATATTTGGTCGCATGGTCGTCTTCGCGCATTAAGCGAGAAAGACGATCTTTGAAGCTCTCTAGGTCGTGGTCCCGGTTTTCACCTTCCATAGTGAATGTTACTTCTTCTGCAATTACGAGTCAGTCTTATTAGGCTAATTAGAGTATAAGAGAGTATGCATGTATGTATGAGTAATGATAGAATATCAGCTTGCATCCATGAGAGCTATATTATAATTTTTCATTTGATTATCGAGCTTAAAGGACAATCTCAACATGAAGTAGCTGCCGTTGACTTCTTAACAAGAAAACTCCACATCATAAATGCATGGAGTTAGACCTAGCTAGCAACTATATGATTTCAACAATTGCAATCAAATTTAGCCTTTAAAAATTTAAAACTCAAGTTAGGTTTTTTACACTTACAGACCTTAAATGGAGTTGCAAAAGAGAGAATGAATAGGAAGGAAGGTGGTGTAGATATGATCACAGCTTAGTTTTCCTTGAAGACACAAAAGGAAGTCAATGGCTATATATTTAGTATTTAGCATATTTCTTAGTTTATCGGTATTTTTTATACACTCTTTGTAGGGCCAGCATTTCCACATGCAAGTTTATTTTGATTTTAAATTTAAGCATTAAATATGTTTAAGTTATAATACATAAGATCTATGGTTAGGACTGTTAAAACCGCTCGTTGCTCGACGATCGCTCGGATTTTGCCTGAAAAATGCTCGTTCGAACTTCTGCTCGGTTGTAAATGAGCCGATCGGCTCAGATCGGTTTGTAAACGAGACAAGCACAAGCAAAGGTCTACTCATCTCGGTTCGGCTTGAATTAATTTTATTATATTATGGATATATATAAATAAATTATACATAACACTCTAGTAGATCAGGCACACTATATACAAATATATAATTATATGTACGCATACTAGATTAATCAACTTAATAAAAAACTTACCAGTAAACATAAAAGTGAAATCATAAACTGTTTAGAAACAGTTTTTAATTATGCTTTTACCCTTAATTGATCATCTCCTACTCTTATCATCATCGTTTGTTATCATTTATTTAATAAACGGACAACAATTTTATTTACTACTACTTTTTATTTAAGTCAATTAGATTTTTCTAAATTTAAAGCTTGTTTAGCTCTTTTGCAAAAGTCCAATTTTAAAGTTCAAAACTATTTATATATCCATATTCAAATAATAATAGTGATGAGTGTCTTAGTGACTATTGAGGGAAAATAGTTACTGATTATGGTTTTATCATTTATGGGTTAAGGCAGACGCAAGTCGCAACACCAAATGCACAAAGTTGAATATGGGATCGTTAGTAGCCACATCATAGAGTACGTTACGAGTTATGTTGTAATGATATTTATAATATAATTTAAATGTGTTTTTTTCTTATTTTTAAAATGTAAGGACGTGAGTAATGATCATGTTTTAGACTATAATTTGAATATTCATGTTTAATTTTAATCTTTTCTTTTATGTTCGCTCACTTATGTTCGATTATGTTCGTTTATTTTCATTTCTTTTTCGTTTATGTCTGTTTGTATTTGTGAACAGTTCATTGAAAATATTAATAAATATAAGACCATCTTCAATAGGTGTTTTCATATCTTAAAAATAACCATATGAACATTTATTTTGTTATTAAGTTCTTTTGATATGTCAGCTAACTAGATATGTTTTTTATTGTTTTTAATGCTTCTTATCGGTGATACTTAATTTAAGAAAATTTCTAAGTAACGCCTACAGACGTTTAGCAAATGAACATTTGTGTGAATCTTGAAATGAAAAATTGGAAGTCAATGAGTACAATTATGCATAAACACAAAATTAATGAACATTTGTGTGAATATATTGAAGTGAAAAATTAGAAGTCAAAAAATACAATTATGCATAAACACAAAATTTCAAAGATATTTTCTAGATAGTATATTGATTCCAAATAGACATTCAACAAAAATCATCATTTAAGACGTAGAAAGATAGGTCCTAATTGCTTACAAGAAAGAGAGAAAAAAAAACCTTCAAGAGACACCACAAACGTTTCAAAAGACCATAGAGAAGGTTGTACAAGATTATACAAACAGATTATGCACCCATCCAAATATGCAAACCGAGATGAAAATTTTCCACACGAGACGAATCTTCACCTAAACTTGTACAACGAAAATAATCATATTATAATTACCATGCCTGAAACATAACTAAAAATTGTTACCAAAGACCATTTAAAAATCAAATATTAAATTTCCTGAATATCTCTTTTATTCGTGGTCTCGGTTGATAAACGAATAAATAGGTTCGATTAAGATAACACCTATCATTCGAATCAGAGTTCCACATTTGCCGCTAAAAAAAATTGCACTAAAATCCACAATTATCATCGAGCATCAAATTTTGCCACACAGCCGAATCTACGTTTACACATTTGTGAAAGAAATATATGTTAGTCGCTAACACTTACGATGTCTCTATGAAGTTGCTACACATCTCATCACTATATATATAATTCAAAACAAAGTTTTTTATATCTATATCTATATATATACTATATAACAAAAGAAAGTTTTTTTAAGGATACATGTCAGCTTTTGATAAAGATTAAAATTTTGTTTTCTCGCCTTTATCTGCCATTAAATGAAAATGATTTTAAAGAAATAAACTAAATAACTAAACAACCAAAATATTAATCTTCTTATTCTAATAAGTTATTAAAACATACTAAATTATATCTATTATTTCATGAAGGGCTAATAACATGTAACATACAAAATACTAATAAAACCTAATTACTTTAATATGTAGAATTTCTTCTACTCATATAATAAATGGGTTTCTAACCTAGTATAATATATATATGTACATGTAACATATAAAGTATTAATAAAGTCTAATTATTTTAATGTGCAGAATTTCTTTTTTCTAACCTAGTATAATATATATGTGTGTATGGACTATGGAATATCAATATGAGTGAATAGAATAAGTTTTCCCCCTCAAAATTTTCCTCTATTTCACATTAGTTTCGATATTATTTTTTGTTTCATCCATAGCTTTTCTTGAATATAATTCTATAATTTTGGGTATCTTTAGTAGTTTAGTGATGGATCCAGGTTTTCTCTGGAGGTCAAATACGGATCATGTTAAAAATGTTCATATCAGGCCGGTCAATACGGGTGGGGTAAAATAAAACTACATCATTTGTAGCAAATTTTACGGATCATGACACAACTTTAAGTAACAATATAGGTAATCGACAATAAAAATATAATAACCGCACGAAAGTTTGAGATGTTAAAGGTCTAACCATATGTCTCGGCCCGATCAATGCAAATTTCACTCCTCATTTTTTAATCATTGACAATAAAGAACTACTTATTATGATGACAACAAATTAAGGATTATAGATTGTCGAACAAACGGAATCACAAAACAGTAACGAACACAACATTTGCAAACTAGAAAGCACCGGTTTTAAATTATGTTAATTTAATTATTTAGTTAACAATAACCCTTTGAAAACGAAGTAAATGCTACATTAATCAACTATACTACCAACAAAACTTGAATATGATAAGCAAAATTATAGCCAATTATTTGGCAGGTTACTTGGATATAATTCTTAATAGCTTATTAGAATTATTAAACTTAATTATGTTTCATTGTTATTTGATTTGCATTATTAAGACTTATAATATGTAATTATTATTAGGATGTGGATTTGTGGTAATTCCTGGTGGATATGGGTTTGACCCGAACGGCAGGTTTTGAGCAGTTGTTTTGCCGCCAAAATCCAACCTCACTATTAACTACCAGTTAACCGCCAAAAAAACATGGCAACCTATATTTTCCACTTCCATTTGCATTTACCATGTCGCGCGGGCGACGATTTGTTCAAGAAATTTTCGACCAAGAACCCGTAATCTGCACCCTTGCGCGCGGGTAGATGCTAGAGAAAAACACAACATAAAAATTTAATACGCCTTGCAAGCTTATATACATATAAACCAAGTAAACATTTGTTCACACACCAATGTGACACTAAATACAATTCTATTAAAATTCTTATCAAGATCACGTGTAATAATTTAAGATTTCGACATCTCATTCAATATTCATACCAACAGAGCACACTCTCTGCATGCATGCATGATTCCAATGTTTCCTTTGGTGGCAAATCGACATGACCCAAGAGATTAATCAGATAAGATTCTTTATGTTTTTCAAATGCTTGGGCATTCTTATCTTCTCTGTGTAGAGTTCCAATAGAGACCACCCGCGGGCTAAAAGAACTTGGGCTCACATCTCGTAGTACACTATGCGCCATGTAAATCGTTGGCGGGAATTGGTTTGTATGGTTATCTTTGTTTTCTAGAACACCAAGCAGACTTTGGACGACGTCTTGAATCGTCTCAACGTCTCCGATCATTAAATATGATTTTTGCAGGCTTTGTTGAGCCAGCCAAAAGCCATTCCAACCACACCTACACTGATTGCTATAGAATGAACATTACAATCAAATTAACAAACATACATGTACCAAAAGATGTAATTAATGAGCAAAAATATTCAAAGTTTCTTAAGTACGAGTTTAATTCCAATGAATTTAATGGAAACTACGCCGTCTGCGATTTAATCTCCAAATCAATTTATTGTTTTCAATGCATGTTGTCGAGCAGGTAACTTAAATCTAATTACTAATTAATTAGATCATTAACAAATTTCATTGCTTGCTACCATTAAGTTTCACGCCATGAGGGAGAGATAGATATATGTAAGAGTGCAATGGCTTGTTTGAACTATTTATTTATTTCATATTGTTTTATTAACATTTGAACTATTTATTTAAATTTTGGTTTTAAAGTCTGTGTTTAATTACCTGAAGATGAGTAGAATTCTAATACTCAAAGTTGTAGATATATGTAGTTAAGTTTCTTAGGAAGGAGAAGGGTAAATTGATCATCTAATATGCTTATTTTAATAAAATGAATAAATACGTAATATATATGTTCAAAGGAGGGGAAGTATGTAATTATATTTTAAAGTAGTATATTAGAAAGAGTAAATATGTAAATGCCTCTTTTATATATATAATGAAAAGTGAGAGAGAGAAAGAGAGAGAGAGAGAGATCAAATTTTCTTGTTTCTGGACTAGTGCCTCGCCTTAGGAACCAGGATGAGTACTTGTATCAGGCAAGGAGGGGGTCAAAATCACTCGCCTAGGTACGTGTGTTCTGCGCCAGTGTTTTTTTTTAATTTAGATACGTAAGCGAGATAATAAACACGTAAGGGAGGCTTTTTTGATACGTCAGTGAGATTTTATGTGAATATCTAGCCTTAGGTGAGGGTCAAAGAAGCCAGGTCATTTTGTTAAAAACGAAAAGTCAAAGGTTATTTTTGTTAATCTGATTTGATCGTTTGGTTAAATTGGTAATTTTCCCTTTGACAAAATAGGTGTGAGAAAGTGATATGTGACAAAAATTAATTTACATTATTAGAGAATATTAAAAACTACTTAATAAAAAACCATTTGAAAGCTTAAGTAGATCGAATATAAAAAAAGTATAAATCAAATGCCTCGCCTTAGGAACCAGGATGAGTACTTGTATCAGCAAGGAGGGGGTCAAAATCACTCGCCTAGGTACGGTGTTCTGCGCCAGTGTTTTTTTTTAATTTAGATACGTAAGCGAGATAATAAACACGTAAGGGAGGCTTTTTGATACGTCAGTGAGATTTATGTGAATATCTAGCCTTAGGTGAGGGTCAAAGAAGCCAGGTCATTTTGTTAAAAACGAAAAGTCAAGGTTATTTTTTTAATTGATTTGATCGTTTGGTTAAATTGGTAATTTTCCCTTTGACAAAAATAGGTGTGAGAAAGTGATATGTGACAAAAATTAATTTACATTAGTAGAGAATATTAAAAACTACTTAATAAAAAACCACCGCCCCTAATGATATACGATCTTTTTCGAAATTAGCTCGAAAGACCACGACCTCTTTCTTTTTGTGCTTGAGCCAAACGAGGACCTCGTTGATCATTATAAGCCCATCTAAGACAAATCTCTCGTATTAGAAGCTGACTGAGAACCACTATCCACTTAACTACGTACCAAGTGATGCTTTTTATTCTCTTTAATAGATGTATACTTTTTTGTGGTTTTTCATATTAACTTCAACTAGTAAAAACTTCCCGCGCTTCGCAACGGTCTCACGTGCCTGTTGAGACTTTTTATTACTGTCGAGTGATTTTACCATGGCCGGCCCTGAGGAGGGGCGAGATGGACACCCGTTCATGGCCCAATTGTTCAGGGGGCACAAAAATTTTTTAAACTGTTTTTTATATTATGTATATACTTTTTATAAAAAAAAATAGTTATAAAGTATAATTCAATCATAAAAATTAACCCAATTATATTTTAAACCCAATTTAATTTTTTAGGCCTATTTTATTAAGCTAATTACTCAATTAAAGCCTCTTTTTAAAAAATAAAATATTTAAATTTCATGTGTCATGGTTTATTATTACTTGTTTAATTATTTAGATGGTCAACTGAACAGTCAAAAAATAAATGATTTTGTTATATTTATTGTAATACATGAACCTCATGAGTTATCGGTGAACAATTACGTTATGTTATTGTAGTACTATGATTTTGTAATGTTTATTTCTAAAAGCGTTTGTTTTTATTAAAAAAATTAGTTTATATAATTCAATTCGTTAGGGCCAAAAGGTTTTTTTTTTTCGGGCTCGTCCTGGGCACTAAAATCCTTAGGACCGGCCCTGGATTTAACGGTACACAACAATCTAAACAATTGGCCTAAGCACTTATGGCAACACACAATTCCTCATAACATATAACACAGTTATAAGCATAATGAAAAGTGACCCAGAAAACATATTATGAACCTAAAGAAAAGCATTACCTACGTGTTACCTGCTACAATGCGAAAATAGCTGTTTGGTTCATAAACACGTACCGAAAACAATCCAATCACCGAATTCAACAATCCGCAGGGGGTATACCGTCTCCTGTGACTATGATTAAGACGTTGTACAACATGCATAAGCACATGTAAATCACTATCAATGTAGTTTGTTTTTTTTACTTTTGGGATTATTTTGTGTTTGTAGGTTAAACATGAAAAATACGAAGAAATTGAAAGAAACGGGATGAAAATTGAAGCTCGGGAAGTGAAGATATGTGAAAGTGAAGTTGCACGACAACGGCATCTTAAAACGGGCATAACTTGAGCTAGGAAAAGAGTTACAGGACCCACAACCTATCATCGGAAAGGTATCGAAAAGTTACATCTGAAAATAAAGGTTGCACAGGTGGGTGGCTCCACCGACGCCTCCATAGGCGCCACCGACGCCGGGCTCCGGATTTTGTTATGAGTTGACCTAATTTGAGGGGTTTTAAAAGGGTAAAAACCCTAGAACGAAAATAACCTTTACACACCTCAATCTTGGACGAAAAGTAGGCATCTTTAATCCTTCTCAAGCTCTTCCAACATCAACCTTATCAAATCTACATAATTAATTCAAGTTTCTTTGAAGATCCAACGATGAGGCAAGGCTAATTCGTTTGTGATTCATTTCGGGGGACGGGTTTGTGTAAGTTTCTATTTTTCTTCGTTTGTAATCTAGATTTGAGATTGAATCTTGAACCTCTTAAGTTCTTTTGGATTCAATTTATGATTTGATTATTTAAACGGTTTGATTATGCTTAAACCTAATTTTGATATTCTATAACTTTGGTTGTCTTTAATCATTGTGTGATTGATTATTAGAATTAGGGTTACATAATTCAAATTGGTGATTGTGTGAATGAAGTCATTTAAACTTTAATCCATAATTATCACTTAGATCTTATCATGTGTAAGTCACCATTAATGACTTCTCATTAGGTTTCATTAAAGAAAAATTGTAACTTTGTCAAACCTGAATCCTCAAGTGGGTTGCTTTTTCTCCAAGATTGTTAAAAACCTAAACTTTAATTTTGTTAATTTGATTCTTATTCAATTCAATTGATCAAGCAATTTACTTTTTAATATTAAGTATTTTTAGATTAATCAGTGCTAACACTTTCCTGTGATTCCCTGTGAATTTGACACCCTTCTTGCCCTTTACTATTAAGGGTGATTAAGGACTCTTTAATTATTATTTTTGACCGACCATACGACATCGATCAAAATGGCGCCATTATATGTACTATTAAGGGTAGTAACTCGAGCCTCTTGTCGCTAGGTTCATGTTTACCTTTCTATAGTTAGTATGTATGCGTATTTACTGAGATTGTGTATTTCTGTCCTTTGATTGACCCGTCATCTCGACGTTGCAAGTTCTGTCACAATACAAATTTAGCTAATGTATCATAGACTGTAATGCAAATAAAAATAACTAAATCAAATTCGATTCCCGTATATATATAATTGATTTCTATATTTCTGTCCTTTGATTGACCCGTCATCTCGACGTTGCCAAGTTCTGTCACAATACAAATTTAGCTAATGTATCATAGACTGTAATGCAAATAAAAATAACTAAATCAAATTCGATTCCCGTATATATATAATTGATTTCTATACCAAGTTAATATGAAAACGCAATTGGTAAATAAAGTACATATAACAAGGAACCATTGTGCTGCTTTTTTATATGGAATGCAAAGCGTTCTGAACAGATCTTGATGCAAGATATATATGTGATACCTTTTTTAATCTCGCTCTTATGGTGAAGAAAAAGTAAGACGAAATTCAACCATCATAAGTACTGGAACTAGAAGAAAATGTTGGTGAAAAATCTACGATTTCAAAAAAGTAAAACTTAATTCGTGGATGCAAAACGTATTCTTGATTCTGATAATTAGAAATCAAAAGTCGCAAATGTTACATACTAAAATTTAAAGAATTTTTTCTTAGATAGCTGATTGATTTTAAACATACAATCAAGAAAAATCGACCATGCATATATAATTAACACAGAAAGATAATTCAAAAACGTACAATTACACACATTTCTAAGTATAATGATAGCACTTTGTAAAACCAATCCAGATAAGCAAACCAAAATGATAATTTCTTGGCCTCACGAGATGATTATTCACCTAAACATGTACAACAAAATCAACTCGTTAGTGTAACAATAAGTACGATATATGACCATATAATACTTATCGTGTTTGATTTTTTTAAAAATATATACTAGAAATTAAATCAAATATTGGGTCAATATTGAAGCCTTAAGTGCTTCGCTTATGACCTTTAACAAGAATGGTTGTCTCGCGCACAAACTTGTCGGGTTCTAATTCAAATAAAGTGTATGTAGGTGTGATTATTTAGAAGTAGAGTATAGTATGTGTATAATAATAAATTAAATGTGTGTTTACTGGTTTAAAAAACAAGAATGGCTCCTCTCGATCTTCTGTCTATTTTGTTTAGGCTAACAAGAATGGTGGCTCTTTTCTTGTGAGAAGTGACATGTGGCCGGTTGGTATGATTCTACATAAAATTAATGCCATATCATGCAAATATTCATCAATGAACATAGATGATCTTTTTTATTGCCTTGGAAGAAAGGTCAAACTACGTGATCATAGAATAAACAAAGAACATCGAAGTTAGATTAGTCATCCTTGAAAAACGAGACGAAACAGATGCTGGTTGTAGGTGCGGTCTCCGCTGGGAAACGAATAGGTGGCCCGATTAAGATAACACCTATTATCCGAAATAGGGTCGCACATTTACCGTTCAGGAAAAAAAATAAACATGTTTATGAAATGAATTAATTCTGATCCAATTCCTAACGATGTTTGTTAATCGAACTCCTAAAGATCGAATAAATGTTAAGTATATCTCGTCTTAAAGTGAACAAGAAAAGAACATGAAACTTACATGATGATATACTAGGTGCTTCCAACAGGCTCAATGGTATAGATGGTTTGAACCACTGTTAAAGCAAACAGGATGATTCCAGCAACTAGAGCAATCATGTTCCATGGACTACTGAAGTAAGTCCTCCTCAACCAAGCTATCTTTTTTGGCCAGTAACTATTGCAGTATTCGTACAATATCATCCACTGTTGAACATAAAAGAAATCTATCCATACAACATTCTTGCATATGTTGTTGATCATATTAGCAGCTTCTTCATTTGAGCCCATATCATTGATAAGGACTCTCGACTCTACCAACTTAGCAACGTCTTCTTGCGTATTCACTAGAATATCCATGGCCAAGGCATATGAAGAAATATAATTACGATTACAAGTTTGA
Source organism: Flaveria robusta (assembly GCA_025506415.1). Classification (NCBI taxonomy): domain Eukaryota; kingdom Viridiplantae; phylum Streptophyta; class Magnoliopsida; order Asterales; family Asteraceae; genus Flaveria; species Flaveria robusta. The sequence continues at coordinate 24,295,443 of CM046472.1, forward strand.
CACGACTGCTCATATGCAATGAGATTTCTGAAAACCAACTCGGTGCTATCATCAACATTCAAAATTGGCATTCTTAGAGTAGGCTTACTCCAATACCCAAAAAAACATGGGAACTTATATGGTTCCACTTCCATTCCTAGCACCCATGTATCATCATTAGATTCGAAGTTCACACCTGCCCTGTATAGATCTACAGCCGAATGGATTCTTAAGGGGGTGGAATCTATTGGAATAATATTATCTTGAGGCTTGTAACATTCATGTAGAATGTTGAGAATATGATGGGTAGTATTGATGTGAATATTATCGATTTCTAAATCTACGTCAAAGGTATTGAGATCGTTTAGAAGTGGATAGATGAATTTAGTAAGGGAGACGTGAGAATCATTCTTCAATATAGTACACTGGTATATTTCCTCAAGAAAAAAGAAAGGGATTTGGTTTTCTAGCAACACCAAGTCATACATCATACTCTCAGGTCGCAACAAGTTTCCCGCATATGTTTGATCATCAGGCTCTAAATACCAGTAAATGAATTCAAGTATGAAACAAGCATCCATAACCATCATTTGCGCAATTTCGGTGTCACCATAGGTCTTCGTCCAAACATAACACGCCTTGATTTTCTCCATTAAAGCATACGCCTTCTGCATACATGATTTCAATATTTCCTCTTTTGGGGAATTAATACGACTCATTAGACTAATAAGAAAAGTAGCCTTCTGCTTCTCAAATGCCTGCACATTCTCATCTTCTCTATGTAGAGGTCCAATAGATACCACCCGAGGATTGAAAGAACTTGGGCTCAAATCGCGTAGTGTCCCGGGTGTCATGTAAATTGATGGTGAGATTTGGTTAGTATGGTTGTGTCCCTTTTTTACAAAATTAATAAAATGTTGGACTCTTTCTTCAATCATATCTACATTTCCAAGCTCCAAATCTCCCTTTTCCATAATGTTATTTCCTCTGCAATTATGAGTCATATCTAGACTAAGAGAGCATCTATGACTGTATGAGTAGGGACATAAAATAGGTAATATTGTTGAAAATTACTGAGAGCTATATTGTAATAATTTATTTGATTACAGGAAAGAAAAAAATTACCATGAAATGAGAGCATCACATTCCTTTATCTAATGGTTCCTTGGAGAACCCACTATCATATGAACTATTTATATAAGTTCTCGCAATATAAGATATTTAGTGGTTTTCAAATAATCGTAACCTTATATATATGAAAAGGTTTCTTTGTTTTTCTCTGTTATTTACACACACATATATATACACATAAAAGAATATAACATTTTATATTTTTAATAATGTTATTCCAACAAAAAATAATGACTTTGATTGATTGGGTTAACGCAAATTATCGTTATAACACGGGGTTAACAAATGATCCCAATGATAAACGTGTCAATTCGGTTATGACCCATCAACATACCAGTTACAACTTAATTTGTTAAAAATGTTTATAATTAACCACCAAACTACTTAGATTATTTGGTTATGTTCTAGTTCATCAATTTCAACCTATCTATCCTCCAAACCAAACCTATCAGCATCCCAAGTTCCCAACCCTTCCACCCACGATCAGATATTCCACCATTTGAAGTTAGCTAATTATCATATTATTCACCATCCCTCCATGTTTTCTAGTAGTGTCACTCATGATATTGATGCAGATGGAATTTTAAAATCTCATCATTTTTCTTCTAAAGAATCCATCCATTTTTCTGCCAGAGTAATATGACAATTAGCTAGCTTCAACAAATCTTCAACTATAAGTTTAAAATCACTAACTACTGATGAGACAATAAGCTACAAATTTTAACCGTATTGAAAACCACTTTAACAATTTAGTGTTTAGAAAAGAACACTACATTAGCAATTAGCATACTCAGAAGTCAGAACAAAAAAAAGTTAGTGCATTTAATAGCACAAAATAACAAACTGAAAACCAGAAAATGTGCTAAATAGCCGTTGGCTTTTTTTGTCAAATTCACAAATGAATGAAATTGGAACTAACAACTATATAACTTTAACAATTGCAAATAAATTTAGCATATAAAATTTAAAACTTTAATCAGGCTTACCACTTATCAGACCCGGCCTATATTGAGTTGTAGAAAATGGAATCGAATTGGGTGGCTGTGTAGAACTAATCAGCTGAGAATTGAATTACCAAAGTCAACAACTATTTTAGCCTATTTAAACAACTTATTTGATTTAAAAATAAAAGTGTGCAAAATGCGTTTCAGTATTATTGTTTCTTTAATTGATCGTTTATCATGAAACATAATTTTTAATGTTCAACATCCTAATTTAAAATCAGTTATTTGGCTGGTTGGATCAAACATCAATATCATACTAATCACAAGTTTCCCCATTTTGTTTATTAACATGTAAATCATGAACTAATCCATTGAAATGGCTGCAGCCGCTGCTAAAAGTTTGGAGGATGATAGGGCTAGATAGTCCACGGCTTTATACGTAGCATAGTGTCATTGGTGATTGCTCTTACAAAAATGATGTGAATTTAAATTCTTGTTGAAAATTACTGAGAGCTATATTGTAATATTTTATTTGATTACAGGAAAGAAAAAAATTACCATGAAATGAGATCATCACATTCCTTTATCTAATGGTTCCTTTGAGAACCCACTATTATTTTGAACTATTTATATAACTTCTCGCAATATAAGATATTTAGTGGTTTTCAAATGATCGTAACCTTATATATATGAAAAGGTTTATTTGTTTTTCTCTGTTATTTACACACACACATATATATATATACATAAAATAAAAGAATATAATATTATATATTTTTAATAATGTTATTCCAACAAAAAATAATGATTTTGATTGATTGAGTTAACGAATTATCATTATAAAACGGGGTTAACAAATGATCCCAATGATAAACGTGTCAATTCAGTTATGACCCATCAACGTACCAGTTACAACTTTGTTAAAAATATTTATAATTAACCACCAAAGTCCAAACTACTTAGATTATTTGGTTATGTTCTAGTTCATCAATTTCAACCTATCTATCCTTCAAACCAAACCTATCAGCATCCCAAGTTCCCAACCCTTCTACCCACGATCGGATATTCCACCATTTGAAGTTAGCTAATTGTCATATTAGTCACCATCCCTCCATGTTTTCTAGTAGTGTCACTCATGATATTGATGCAGATTGAATTTTTTTTTAAAGAATCTCATCATTTTTCTTCTAAAGTATCTATCCATTCTTCTGCCATAATAATGTGACAATTAGCTAACTTCAACAAATCCTCAACTATAAGTTTAAAATCACTAACTACTGATGAGACAATAAGCTGCCGATTTTGACCATATTGAAAACCACTTTAACAATTTAGTGTTTACAAAAGAACACTACATTAGCAATTAGCATACTCAGAACAAAAAAAAAATTAGTGCATTTAATATCACAAAATAACAAACTGAAAACCAGAAAATGTGCTAAATAGCCGTTGGCTTTTTTTTTCAAATTCACAAATGAATGAAATTGGAACTAACAACTATATAACTTTAACCATTGCAAATAAATTTAGCATATAAAATTTAAAACTTTAATCAGGCTTACCACTTATCAGAACCGGCCTATATTGAGTTGTAGAAAATGGAATCGAATAGGGTGGCTGTGTAGAACTAATCAGCTGAGAATTGAATTACAAAAGTCAACAACTATTTTAGCCTATTTAAACAACTTATTTGATTTAAAAATAAAAGTGTGCAAAATGCGTTTCAGTATTATTGTTTCTTTAATTGATCGTTTATCATGAAACATAATTTTTAATGTTCAACATCCTAATTTAAAATCAGTTATTTGGATGGTTGGATCAAACATCAATATCAACTAATTACAAGTTTCCCCATTTTGTTTATTAACATGTAAATCATGAACTAATCCATTGAAATGGCTGCAGCCGCTGCTACAAGTTTGAAGGATAATAGGGCTGTATAGTCCATGGCTTTATGCGTAGCATAGTGTCATTGGTGATTGCTCTTACAAAAATGGTGTGGATTTAAATCCTTACAAGAGTAAAGTTCATATTTGACTTACGCACTACAATCTTCTCTTAATGCCATTTATGTTTTATCTATTTTAGTAAATAGTCCTAAACTAGGTGTGTTTTCATCAACGCGTGTTGCACGTTTGATGAGTAGGGCTCTGAACAGGTGACACCATCAATGATGGGTCAGCCTTAGAACAGGAGGTCAAATGCGATGCCAACCGTAAACGGTGGCCACGCCTACTCAACCCACACTGTTTGTGGTAGGTCATCAGTCATCACAACCGTAGTAACACAATAACCAAATAGACAACAATGGAAGGAAAACAAAGAACTGAGTCACCCAATTGAAAAAAACCAACAGGCCTGCAAATAAATTGACCAAATGAACGATAGAAGTAAGCACAAATCAAAGTAAAAGCCAAAACATACTTTATTTGGTGTTTCAGATGGGGTAGCCCTCATCATCATCAACACTTAACCCAACGACAATGACTCGATGACACAGCCAGTCGTTGTCGGCAGAGAAAGCAGGTAATTGCAACCCCGGGCAGTGACATGCATGATTTTAAAAAGTCTCTTATTTTAGAATAGCATGCAAAACACCAGGATAGAGCCAACCCCTCATTAACCATTTAAAAGAGGGATCTTGAAGAGCATCAAATACTTGTACATAAAGCTATAAACATTATACTTGCATCAACAGCTTGTACATCACGCTTTACACGTGGAACACTACTGGTCTTTCAGTTTGCAAAGCAGCAACAAGTCAAATACGAGATGAAGAGGTGGTAGGCCGATGGCGGCTCTACCTTAGTAAAGGCGGTGGCAAAAGCATCACCGAAAAGCCTTCTCGGCAAAACCACCACCGTAACCCTCCTCTCTTTAGAACATAAAATGCATCAAAAGAAGCTGTTGGTAGCACGGTCACGGCTCTGCCCTAAGGGCAGTGGCATGTGTAATGTCAAAACCAGCACCAAAACCACCTCCTCTCGCAAAACCACCAGCAAAAACCCCTCTATCTCTAGAATATAACTGATATAAGAGGATGCATGTGATAGCACGCCGGCGGCTCCATCTAAGGCCGGTAGTTTAAGCAGTGGCAAACCCACCACCGAAACCCCCTTCTCAGCAAAACCACTACCAGAATCCCTTTCACTAGAAAATACAACCGGGGTAAAAGGAATCAAGTGGTAGCAAGACGGCGGTTCCGCTGGAAGTCCTGTGGCACATACGGTGGCACCACCATCGAAACCCCCATCCCCTCTCTTTTTAGAAAATGCACAAAAAGTGTCAAAGAAACTCAAACACACTTAAAAAGGGGCTCAAGATGCACAAAACAGTTGTACATAAAGCTATAAACATTGCACGTGCATTAATAGGCTGTACATCAGGCTTTAAAGGTGAAATACTACTATTCATCATCCTTGTTTTTTCATATATAGTTAATAATTAATGTAAACTTTATTTTAAATTCATACAACATTAAAAAAAGTAAAGTTTATATAAATGATCATTAAAATTTTTCATTTCAAAAACATTTTGTAAATTGCATATCAACAAGATTTTGGGTTTACGGTAAAAGATGTTGATATGGGTGTCCATTTCGCATATTCTATGTATAGACAACTAAAAATTCTATTTTTTATACATAACATATGTTAACGTCTTTTCAATCACCTCGTGTTTTTTTAAATGTTGACTCCTATGAAAAAATTTACTAACCCCTGAACTCAAATAATTTGTTAAACTCTTTAACCGCTACATATGTCATAAACTTAGTTTATAGTATATGCCTAAATGAATTAAGTTGAGGGGAGTTTAATTATTCTTCTTTTGTCTCACTTTCAATATTATACATATTATAATACTTTTCATTTGTTTTTATAAAAAAATTGGATTATTTTATCTATATATTTGTAGAGAAACATATTTGATAAATGGTTACATTATAAAAAAATTTTCTACTATAATAAAAAGGTAAATGATGGGGACACGTATCAACACCACATTCTTACTCATCAATTTTTTTCCACTTCTCTATCATATTTAATAGTTACTATAATTACTGATATTATTATTTAATTTTTTATAGACTAAAAATAGTTTTTAATAAATTATAAAATGTTCTTTTTATTAATGTTATTTATAAAGAAAGATTTTTTTATAAAATAAAAAGTTTTTAAAAACATCATAGTTTTTCAAAAGTATAAAATTTTTTAAAATTGATGCTTTTAAAAAGTAAAATATTTATAAATAAAAAATAATTAAAATTAGAAGTTATAATAATGAAAAAGTATTAAAACGTTTTGTTTTGAAACAATGTTTAGTTTTTTTAAATGAAAAAAATTAAAAAGTTGATATCATTGTTTTATTACTTATATATCTTTACTTATACGTAATTTTAATTATATATCTTTACTTATACGTAATTTTAATTATATATCTTATCTTGTAATATTGTTTTAAAGCTAATAAAAGTTTACAACATTTAATATTTTTATTTATTTAGCCCGTGTAATGCACGGATTACTAATGCAAGGTTTCTAATAAAGATATAATGTATGGATTTACAATGTGATTGCAGAGGATGAAAATTTTATCAGACCAACATGGAAGATGATGATAAACTTCGACCAAGTTTAAGGATCCTCGACTTAATTTCAACAATACCTATAAAGATTCTGTTACATACGTAATAACACAGTTCATTACCACTTTAAAGTTTAAACTATCAGTTATTAATATAAGAAAATGATTATGAAAGATAACGTAAAGTCATTGATAATATGAAATTGTAAGGAGCTTCGTTGGATGGAATCTTAAATTGCTATGGTAGCTAGTTAGAGTTTCAAGAAATTCACATCTGACTTCAGTTTCATCTCTAATCAATCAAACATGTTTATGAATGAAAATAATACTGATTTCATGAAATCCTAACAAGACGTGTTAACCAAACTTCCTAGATAATATATATTTAGGTATATCTAGTCTAACAATGAACAAGAAAACATGATACCATTCGGGTAAAGATTTACTTGTTGTTTCCTATAGGCTTAATGGTAAAGATGGTCTGAATCACGGTTAGAGCAAATAGGATGATTCCAACAACTAAGGCAATCATATTCCATGGACTATTGAAGTATGTTCTTCGCATTCTCGCTATATGTTTTGGCCAGTAACCATCACAATACTTGTTCAAAGTATTCCATTGTTCATCATAAAAGAACTCCACGCAGGCTACTTCTTTGCTTATGTTGTTAATCATATTAGCAGCTTCTTCATTTGAACTCATATAGTTGACAAGGACCTCTGATTCTATCAACATGGCAACATTTTCTTGAGTATTCACTAGCATATCCATGGCAACAACATATGATGTAATATACTTACTAGTTCGACGAAACTGCTCGTATGCAATGAGATTCCTTAATACCAGCTCAGAGAAATGATGAACTTTTAATACTGGCATTTCAAGAGTAGTTTTACTCCAAGACCAGAAAAAGCATGGGTACTTTATGTACTTTCACTTCCATCTCCATCAGCCAATTTGGGTTTTCGTTAGGTTTGAAGTGAACGCCAGCCCTATCTAGATCAACGGCAGAACGGATTGTTGAGCTTAAGGTACGTGTTGGAATAGTATTTTCTTGAGGCTTGTAACATTCATGTAGAAGGCTAAGAATATGAGGAGTGTTTTTAGTGGAAATATTGCGAAAATTTACATCTCCTGTAAAGAGCCTGAGGTGATCTAGAACTGGATGGAGAAATTCAATAAGGGAGACATGAGGTTTAAATTTTGATATAGTGCATTGAAATATCTCGTCAAGAAAAAAGAAAGGTATCTGATTTTCTAGCAACACCAAGTCGTAAATTACAGCTTGGGTTAGCCAACTTTTTCCCTCACGTGATCTCACATCAGATACATGAATCGGGAGAATGAATCCAAGTATAAAACAAGCATCCATAACCATCATTTTGGCAATCTCATCGTCATCATAGGTCTTCGTCCAAACATAACATGCCTTGATTTGTTCCATTGAAGCGTACGCCTTCTCCACGCATGATTGCAATGTTTCCTCTTGTGAAAAATTAACACGACTCATTAGATTGATTACATAACTTGTTTTCCGCTCTTCAAATGCTTGCACATTCTCATCTTCTCTGTGCAATGGTCCAATAGACACTACCCGCGGGTTAAAAGAACTTGGTTTTAGATCTCGTAGTGTACTAGGTACCATGTAAATTGATGTTGAACGTCTGGTGTTTCCTTTTTTCACATGCTCAAGAGGGCTTTCGACTGTCACTTGAATCCTGCCATTGGAAGATATTTTTGTTTTGGAGAGTCTCTCCATTTCTCTAAGCGACCAATATAAGGATTAGCTAACTTGAAAACAAATCAGCCTTGATAAATCTAGTGTTTACAAAGAACACTAAAATAGCAATTATCATATTCAAAGTCATAAATGCCACATTCAATATCACAAAATAACAAACTGAAAATCCAGAAATAGACTAATTTAACAAATGCAACACGGTCATATTCCCAAAAGAGTATCACAAACAAAAATATGTCCTTTGCTTTGCTTACAGATGTCAGATAGATTGAACTGTCGGTGATACTCATTTATTTCTGGGACATTCAAAAAGTTAAAATAAATTTAGTTACGACTTACCAGACCTTAAGCCCAAAAGAGGGAAGACCGTGGTCTCGTAGATCTGATCACCTCAACTGAGTGTTAATTCAACGGCTAATTAACCTATTTATGCAAACTTATTTTAATTATAAAAATTTAAGTGTTAAGCATGTTTTGGTGCTTTTAACTTCTTTATTGATAGTTTACCACGAGAGCTGTGTAATGCGTGCTAAATTAATCAACTATATTAGCACTTTCAAATCAGGAGATATAACAACCAACATAACTTAAATATAATTACATTTAAAGTCAACTATCTCGCTGGTTAGAACAATTGTGTATTGGCCTTGTTATCCTCCATTATGCTCTCAAATAGATTTTTTTTTTTTGAACGGCAAAGAAAATTTTATAAAATAAGCTGGGCTAGCAAGAAACTAAAACCCAAAAAATGTATTAACGTGTGTTTGAAGATGATTTCAAATATTTCTTTTTAAAATAAATAAAAACACTCTTTTTATGCGTGAAAAACTAGCTATATATTCTAAACCATTTACAAAGTCAAATAAATGTAAAAGATATATTACACCAGGTAAATATATGTGCACTACACAGTTGATAAAAACAAAAACACGTCGATAATAATTTTGTAAAGCAATTTAATTCTCAAAAATTAAGTAAAATGTCGTTTTACACGGCAAAATTATAAGTACAATTACATTAACAAAAATAAATAGTTTCAATAAAAGTTTAGGATTACCTCTACTCTCTTTCCCCAATTACAATTAAAAGGAAAATGTAAAATCTTTGTTTAATTTTAAAACATATGTATAAACAACAGAGTTTCATAATCAAGCAAATACCTTTCAGGATCTAAAGCCCTTTAACAAAAAGGAATGAGTACAAACCTACAAAATCCAATAGCTAGTACCTCACAAATTGAAAGTTGACGATAAGGTAAATGAGAGATGCAACTATCATGAGATTCATTAAAGTTTGAGGGAGTTGAATATGATTTCACAATTAATATTAAGTTTTTTAGGTCGCATAATTGTATAGAGGAGTAAGAAAAATAATTGATCTAAAATGGAAGGGGAAAATGCTGAGAAGGAAATGAGAAACTCATATGAGGAAAGAAGTAAGTAATTTTAGTAAGCGTAAATCATTTCATTTATAGACGGTAACGGATCTACGTGACAATTAATACATGTATATGGGTTTATGCGCGAATACCAAGCTAAGAATGCACATGTTTCGAAATGAAAAAGTTTGATGTTGTTAACATGTTTCGAAATGAAAAAAGTTTGATCTTTTTCGGCCTTATGATCAACAACTTCGATTCTTATTTCCGATCGATTTAATACTACGATTTTCTTGCTCTTCCTTTACATCCCTTCCAATCTCTTTCTCTTCTTCCTCTGTTTTTCCTTTCTTTATGTGAATCACATCTTTCAACTTTCCTTACTTTATACATCCTGATTACGTTTAACTAGAAATTAAACGTGCGTGATGTGGCGCTTTTGCAAATTACGTTATGCGTGTTGCGATGATAACTTAACGTGTTTAAATACATAAAAGAAACATATGATATTGCAACGACTTAGTTATTGAGATCGATAAAGAGTATTATGTATCGCACGTTGTGGCGCAAACATGAGTTAACATTGCAACAAACAATTCACTTAAGAAGTTAGTTGCAAAGAATAAAATTAATAAAATAACTATAAATAAGTAAGTTAAAAAATGAAAAGAAAAAAAAGAAAGAAAAAAATATGATTTATCACCCCTAGGTGTTAAAGTCGCATCACGGGACTCAACAGAAGTATAGATTTGCCAATTGACCATGAGCCAAATATGTTTTTAATTCCCAAAGAAGTATATTTGACAAAAACAGGAAAAAAAAAAAAAAAAAAAAAAGTAGAAAACAAAGGAAAAAAATGTTGTCACTCCTTGGAATCGAACTCAAGACGTTGAGTTTAACGGCATAGCTAACAACCATTGAAGTCAAAGCATGTCATGCTTTAAAAGTGTGTATAATTTTATAGGCTGAATTGAATAAAAAAATAACAAACTCCACCGAACTTTATTATTGTAATTCACAAATAAGTATATTTGACAAAAACAAAGAAAAAATTAAAAAAAATAGAAAACAAAGGAAAAGAAACAAATAACGTCCCTCCTTGGAATCAAACTCGAGACGTTGAGTTTAACGACGGAGCCAACAAACCTTTGAACCCAAAAGCATGTCAAGCTTTAAAAGTGTAAGTATATTTATACGTGATGGTTGAATTGAATTAAAAAAAACTTCCACCGACCTTTATAACTGTAATATAGTAAATTTCATACACTTTTTTTCCTTACCTTTTTCTCGTGTTTCTTTTCTCTCTTTCGGTTTACGAAGACTTCTTTGATTGATCCTCATCTGACCTTCACTACGATACCACTGTTCAGTGGCGGAACCAGAAAATATTTCTTAGGGGGTCACTAATTTTTTGTGATTAGATTCTGACAAAACATCAAATTATTCGGATTGTTGGTTCCGGTCGGGTCAGGTTGGGTCGAAATAGATTGGATCAATATTCAAGGTCCTTATGAATATCAAATGAATCAGGGAAAAAAAGAATGTTTATGGGCAAACCAACCTGTTGACTTTACCACGTCTATTATTAACTCATCAAACTAATAAACAAACAAATGACGTTCAAAAAAAATAAATAAATACACAAATGTAGTTAGTATCAACTAATTACAGAATTTGAAACTTGTTGAGATATGAGCATGGATGTTTAGATAATAACAGACTAGAAACATGAATATAAGACGAAAGTAAAAACCATGAATAGGGATCAAACAGTTCTACATTTCCTATTTCCTCTCAGCAAGACAGATTCAAACCGACATCCATGGGTAGTACTCAAATTCCAGGTCCATAAAAAAAATTGGTAAGGGAATATAAGACAAAATCATAATCCACAAGCTAGCCAAACAAATCATCATCACTATCATTATTGTCAAACTTACTCTCTGATCTTATTATAGCACCAGGAGACTTGCTTCAATTCTTTTCCTCCTCTAGGTAATGGTATTACTGTCGTTTGTACAAGTGATTCATACTTGCCAACAAGACTGCTACCTTCTTTCACTCCCATTGGACCGGGTTTTGTTTCTACATCTGCCTTCTTGATCTCTGAATGCCACTCCTGCCTTCTTACTCCTCTTTAAAGGTCTTTCTGCTTCATCATGATTTCCACCCAGTCCAAACCCATCATAACCCAACAACCAACCCAATCCAACTAAAGCACAAACAATGTTCTAGGGTTTAAATCTAGATACTAAACACAAATCTAGATAGTAAACTCAATCAAACAAAATAGCAAAAAGTAAACACAAATCTAGATACTAAACTCAATGAAAAGAAATGTAAATCAAGCCATAAGCTATCTAGGGTTTAAAGCTTCTAATCTAAACAAAAATTAAATAAACAAAGAAAGTTAAAACTAACCTTGAAAGAAAAGAATGAGAGCCAAAATAAGCAGCAACAACAGCAAAGCAGCGCTCGATAGGTTAGAAGCCGGGAGTATCGAAGACTCGAAGTGAGCAGCAGCAGCAAGTTAGCAACAGCGATGGGTGGAGAGAGCCGGAGAGCCGACGACGAAGATGGCGGCAGCAACAATCAGCGATGGGGGGAGGGAGTTAGGGTTAAAATATTTATATTTTTAATTATAATTAAGGGTAAAAAGATAATTTTACTTATTAAAATGGTGTTTCCAAAAAATAGGCTCTTATAAGAGTCGAACTCGAGACCTATGGGATGCAAGAAATATCAAAGGACGCGGATTACCAGTGAGCTAAATGGATTCCTTAGATTACCAGTGAGCTAAATGGATTCCTTAGTCATATTTTGAACTTAATAATATTTATGGGTTCACTTCCTGAAAAACTATAAGTTCAATTAATTTTTTGGTATTATACGGTACACTATCTGCTTAAAAACCAATGGGATCAATTGACCCCATTCCCATACATGTAAATCCGCCCCTGCCACTGTTGCCCAAGATCGTTTGTAGCATTGAATTAAATTAGGATTGAACAAAAGAGGATTGTGCACAAGATAGTGCGCGAACCAGTGAAGAACACAATAAAAACAAAAACAAGTTTACACAAACAAAACACGGACTATATTATAAACTAGGTTATAAACCCGTGTAATGCACGATGTTGCATAAAAAAAAGTTATATAATTCATAAATATCTATGTACTTCTTATAGCTAAAATTAAATATTACATACAATAATAAAAAATGAGTTACAACTATAATTCATAAAAGTAATACGTTAATCCAAGATTTGATGAGTCAAAGTCTTCATGATGTTTCTTCAATAGTTGCTTACCCGGTCCTGCTCTAAATAAAATCAACATATTACTTTTTTCAACATACAATTTAATGTTTTATTTAAGGATAAATGTTTATTTTCGACAAGTATGATTATAAATGTAATGAGTTATTTAAGTTTTTTCGCTGTAATGTTTTATATCAAAAATATATTATGTAATGTTTTATGATACGAATGACCAACTATAAGAACTTCTATGAAAACGGGGTCTTATATTAACCGGGTCTTAAGCATAGGCGGGAAACATTGGGAGTAACATGCTCAGCCAAGGGACAGATGTCCCCACACAACCTTTGTTTATTCTAGATAGGTTAGTGACATATGTATTACTTGGGTTGTCAAATATTTAAAATGAAGGTTGTTATAAAATTAAAAACTAATTGTTCATAAAGATGTAAATATTTTTTCGCATAATAGTTCTAAAAGTTATAAATGATAGATAAAAGTCATATCAATAGAAGATTCTTAATCGTTGGTCTTTTTTGCACTAAAAAACTAGTCAGAATGACTTTTAAGATTAATTAAAAGGAAAATGTTATTTTGAAAGAAAATACGACATAGACCATTTTTTTAATAAAACAAAAAATTGTTAACGACAATATTAAAATTAATAACTTAATCTTTATTTGTGAACATAATTAGCAATTTCTTATCACTCTTGTAAAGATGTCATATAATTTAAAAGTAATAAATGATCATAAATATAATATTCATTGTAATTGATATGAGTTAATAGTTTTCAAATTTACTGTAACTCAAGATTGAAGGATGTAAGGACATGTGACAATGCAGAAGTGACGATTAGGTGGACGGGCTAGAAAATGATCATATGTACCCATAGTTAGTCTTTCATTATAGATTAGGTTAGTACCCCGTGTATTACACGGGTTGAATAAATAAAATACTAAATAATTAGTAATAAAAATTTATGAATTATAAAATTATGTTTGAAGATAAAATTTGATTATAATTACATATGAATAAAAATATATGATTTTTAAAACGAAAGGTTTGTATCGAAAAGGTTATAATTTTTTTTAAAAAGGAGCGATTCTAAATATTATGTTTCAAAAAGGTTTATTGTTTTAGAAAATTTTATATTATATAAAAATTTTGTTTTTTTATTTTTTCTATTTTAATAAAAAAGATATGATTTTTAATTTTCTTAATAAAGTTTATTTTTAAAAACATAGCTTGATTTTAAAAAAATCTAGATGAAAGATAAAAATATATCAATTAATAAAATTGATTTTTATTAAGAGAGAGAGAGAAATTAGTTTGAGTGTTTAAATTATTATAATACATTTTTGGAGGGAAAATAAATTCATGATGTCTAAATGAATGACATGTGTCAAAAAGGTTGTTTAAGAGAATGACAAATATCAAAGAAAAACCTTCTTTTATTATATTCTATAGATTATAGTTAAGTGTATTTATACCGTTGGTGATTAAAATAACTATCTAACAACAATTAATTCTAATGGGTAGGATAACTACCATTTGACCAGCAACTTATTTATTATTATGTTTTAATGGCAAATATACGATAATGTTTCGAATGATAATTATTATCTTAATCGGACTCATCTATTTATTTCCCAGACCGCACTAAAATATAGACCTTTGACTTTGGTTATTTGATTCCGAGTTTGACTTCTAATGTTGACCAAACTAGTACTACATATACATACATAATTAACACTGCTAAATGTCAAATACTTTTTTAAATAGTTGATTGATTTTTTAAATGCAATAAAAATAAATCAAATCATTCATAACACGCGGAAAGATAGGTTCCAATCTGTTTACATAAGTACCTCCTAAAAATAAATTACGAATAATATTCAAAAGATGGTAGTTAGGGGTGTGCAAGACACATTAAAACATAATTTATGTACAATATTACACAAATAGAAAACACACAATAACCACCATCCAAACAAGCAAACCAGGATGAAAACTCTTGGCGATACAGACGATCATTCACCTAAACATGTACAACAAAAGCAACTCGTTAGTGTAACAACCATATAATAGTTATATATCATCATCGAGAAATATTTACAAAAATCTACCAAAAACCCTATAGAAATCGTGTATTGGGTGCACCATAACTGTATGGTGAGGTACCGAGCCTAAAGGTACTTCACTTGTCACATTTCCTGCATACGTGCATTTTCGGTGTAAGGGAGGAAATTTTAGATCTTCATAGCCTAAGTCCTCAACATATGCCTATCAACTCAACTTCTCGTATTCTCAAGTCATGAGTAATTATCCCCCATAAAAATGGCGTGACTTTAAATTCTTGCAACCGTAAGGTTAGGTGGTATTTAAAATTAAAATTGTTAAAGAAAACAACTAAGTGCATGTATGTTTTCAATTAACATATACCATACACATGTGTAAAAAAACATTCTACTTGAAAGTATCAATAACTTGATGAAATACACTTTCAAGCTAGCAAAAGATGTTGATGTGACTCGTGCACAATTGAAGATGCTACTTGGATGACGACTTGTGTTGGAGAATATGAAATGAGTAAAGGCTATGAATCTAGGGCATGTGAGAATGGTAGTGTTTGTAGTGATGGACTCTTGTAGTGATGGACAAGGATAAAGGTAATACTAATGATTTAAGGTAAAGGTAATTGGTGGATTATGGTTATGTTTATAACTAGTATTAGTATCTTACTTTTTTAAGAGTATATAATAATGAATTAGAAAATATTTAATTCTTATATGTTTACGGGGCTGATAGTTCTAGAAATTTTGGTTTGCTTATAGGGTTATGATATTTCAATAGTTTGTGTGGATCAGCTGAATGGGGTTCGGGTCAGTTTTTAAAGACTAAGAGAGTGGTTATGATGGGTTGATCAAAAAAAAGGTCTGGCTAGAAAACCAACAACGTGGAGTTTATAAAGATGGTGATTGAATGTGTGTGTGCTTGGTGAACTGTGTGTGATGTTTCAAACTGATAGGATAAGCCCATCGATTTTATCCGTACCCCGATTAACTAGCCCGACCTGATCTCACCCTTACCCGAAGAAACCCGACCCGAACAACCCTAAAACTGATTAAACCGATTCTTATTCAGGTCCGGTTTCAGGTAGACTTTCAATGCTAAAAAACCCAAATAATCCGAACCGATTAACCCAAAACCCGATTAACTAACCCGATCAACACCCCTATGATAGGAAGGATGTATGCACACCTAAATGGTGATGCTTTACCTTGATTGATTTAAATGAAGTAATTTCAATTTAAGTAACAAAAATAATTCCAAATCTAATTGTTAGTCTAATTGTGAAGAACAAATTAAGAAGAGAAAACTTACAATAAAAATTTACTTGTTGCTTCAAACAGACATAATTTAGATGGTCTGAACCACAGTGAGAACAAACAGGATGATTCCAGCAAGTAGAGCAATCATACTCCATGGACTACTGAAGTAAGTACTTCTCATCCTGGCTATATGTTTCGGCCAGTAACTATTGGAGTACTTATTCAATTTTTCAAACTGTTGTCCGTAAAAGAAATCTGGACAAGCAACTTCTTTGCCTATGTTGTTAATCATATTAGCAGCTTCTTCGTTTGAACCCATAAAGTTGGTAATTACTCTCGAGTCAACCAACTTTGCAACATCTTCTAAAGTATTTACAAGCATATCCATGGCATAGGCGTATGATGTCATATGATTATCAGTTTGATAAGATTGCTCATATGCGATGAGGTTTCTGAGAACCAACTCGGTAGAATCACCGATAAGCAATACTGGCATTCTAAGAGTAGGCTTACTCCAAAACCAACAAAAACATGGGAATCTATATAACTCCACTTCCATCTCCATCACCCATGTTGGATTTTTGTTAGATCTACAGTAGAATTTATTCTTGGGGCATAGGACTTTGATGGAATATTATTTTGAGGCTTGTAACATTGATGTAGAAGGCTGAGAATATGACGAGTGGTACTAATGGAAATATTGTCAATCTTTATATTTGCTTCAAAGACGTTAATAGTACTTAGAAATGGACTGATAAATTCAACAAGGGAGGTGTTGGGCATAAATTTCAATATAGTGCACTGAAATATTTCATCAAGAATAAAAAACGGGATCTGGTTTTCTAGCAACACCAAGTCAAACAGTAGGGTTTCAATTAGCATCGCGTTTCCTGAAAATAACTCATCCAGTTCCTCAATCCAGTAGGGGAGTGTCAAAAATATGGGTTATGTTTCAATTCTATTGTTAGTGTATGTGCTCTATTATTTATTATTTGTTTGTTTTGTTTTGTAGGTTGTAGCTAGGCTGCTTGTTGCTAGGCTGAAAGTTGAGTGGGCTGCAGGTTGCAGGGCTAGAGATAGCTGGGCTGTTTGGTCGTGGTCTCATTATTAAAGTTCTGGTTCACGCTTTTGTATTTGTAGCTAATATAAGTGCTTCCTTGTGTATTTTTTTTCTGAACATTTACTCGTACACACACTCTTGTTTCTCTCTAATTATGTATTAGAGCTTCATCTTTGTGTTAAAAAAGCTTTTTGATGTGTGTTCTTTAATATTTTGTACTCTGTTATACCAGTCATCTTCGTGACATGGTATCAGAAGCTGAATCTGAAACTACATCGGTTGGTGCTCTCTTGGCTTGAGTTCAGGGTAAACCCCTGGATCTAATCTTCTTTGTCTGGTTTTCTTTCTCAACCTTTGTAACCCTAAGTGAAGGTTACAAGGTTGTTGAACTGCTTTGGAACTCCTTGTAAGGGTACCCCCACTGTGAGAACTATCTTACCCTTATCTTTTTTTTCTTTTCTGTCATCTCGAATATTATTGTCTAGGCATACTTGGGCTGGGCTTGACGGACCAGTATTGGTATTAATTCACAGGGTGAGCCATCCCCTGCGTTGTGTGCTTGCATTTTTTGTGTGTTGCATTGTATTCAATTCTGTTATTTGTGCATCCTTGTGGATTATATTTTTTGTGTGCTGCATCAACAGTCCTGCTAACCTTGATCTACCACTTAAGTGGTGTGAAATCCTGGCTCTGGTTGGACTGTTTTATCTGTGTGTGCTTGGGTGATCTCATTTTTAAACTGAATCTTATGGATATTTCTGATTCTAGTGCTGTCGTTACTTTGGTTAGTAAAATTGAACCTAATGATCCATTATATCTACATGCTAGTGATTCAAGTATGCTAACTATAGTGAACATAAAGTTGAAAGGAACAGAAAATTATACTGTTTGGGCAAATTCCATGAAACTTGCTCTTCAAGTCAAGAATAAAACTGGTTTTATTGATGGTAAATGTGCGAGGCCAAGTGATGATAATGTGTTAGCTACTCAATGGGATAGGTGTAACTCAGTTGTCCTTACCTGGATCTTAAACTCAATTACTGAAGAACTATATGTGGGGCAAGTTTATTCCAAACTTGCCTCTGAGGTTTGGCTGGACTTGAAGGAACATATGACAAGATTGATGGGTCTATAGTATTTGGACTTTTTCAAAAAATAAATTCTGTAACTCAAAATGGGACTACTGTTTCAGATTATTATAATAGGTTAAACACAATGTGGAAACAGTTTGATGCCATGGTTCAACTACCTTCATGTTCCTGCCAAGCCTCAAAAGATTTCAATGATTTTAATCAATTGATTAAGCTAATGCAATTTCTTATGGGTCTTGATGAAGTATATCAACCTGTTAGAACAAATCTTTTGACCAGAGATCCCCTTCCAACCATTAAAACAGCTTTTTCAGTAATATCTAGGGAAGAATCCCATAGGAATGCAATGGAATTTCTAAACAGACAACTCAAAATGTAGGGTTTGTGTCTAAGTCTAATCAATTTTTTGATAATAAAAAAAGGTTTAGTAAAGGTCCAAATCCAAACCTCAAGTGTACTCACTGTAATAAAATAGGGCATACAATTGATAGATGTTTTGAAATAGTTGGTTACCCACAAGGACAAAGGACAAAAGGAGGTCAATCTTCTGATCAAAATCAAAGAACCTCAAATACTACCAATTATGACAAATAAGCCCACTTCAAGTAATAACTCGAATCTGACAGCCTTAACGGCTGATCAAGTCTCTAAACTGTTAGGGTTGTTAAATGACAAGACTGGTGAATCATCTCAAACTTCTAACATGGGGGGTAACAACTTTCATTCTTTCTTTTCATATTGTTTTACTAGTAATCAGTTTCACACAGATAGTGAAAAATGGATAATAGATTCTGGAGCTAATCAACATATGGTTATGAATGAAAACATTGTTTCTAATAAAATAGATGTTTCTGAGTTCAACATAACCGTCAGACACCCTAATTGCACAAATGCTACTGTAACTAAAATAGGAAACATAAAACTAAATGATCATGTTACCTTAAAAGATGTGTTTGTAGTTCCAGAATACTATGTGAGTCTTATATCTGTGTACAAACTTGCTCGTGATAACACTTGTCTGTAACTTTTGATGAAAAAAATTGTTATATCCAGGATTCTCTCACAAAGAAAACCCTGGTGACTGGTAATCAAGTTGATGGTTTATATTTTTGTGGTGGTTCTTCTCTATCCAATAAGGTTTGTTTTAATAGCATTGATAATGTTCTCTGGCATTCTAGACTTGGACATCCGTCCGACCCTGTTTTGCATGTGTTAAAAGACAATCTAGATTTAAATACGTCAAATAAATCTCTACCCTGCGACATATGTCATCGTGCAAAACAGCATAGAGAACCTTTTCCCTAAGTGATCATTTGTCAAAAGCCTAGGTGATTTAGTTCATTTAGACATATGGGGTCCTTATAAAGTTCAAAGTAGAGAGGGTTACAAATATTTCTTGACCATTGTAGATGATTACACTAGAGCTGTGTGGGTGTACATGTTGAAATATAAAGATGAGGTTTTAGTTAATATTGAAAGTTTTGTTGCCCTAATTCAAACTCAATTTAATAAATCTATAAAAATCTTTAGAAGTGATAATGGGTTAGAATTTACAAACAAACTTTTCAAGAATTTCTAAGGAAAAAAGGCATTATGCATCAAACTTCGTGCATATACCCCACAGCAAAACGGTGTAGTTGAGAGAAAACATAGACATTTGTTGAATGTGGCTAGGTCATTGTTGTTTCAAGGGGTTTACCCCTTAGATTCTGGTCTGAGTGTATTCTAACTGCAACATATCTAATTAACAGGACTCCTTCTTTGGTTTTAAAAGGTAAATCTCCATATGAACTGCTGTTTGATTTTAAACCCTCTCTTAGTCACTTTAGAGTGTTCGGTTGCTTGTGCTTTAGTACAAAATTAATACTTCACATAAGTTTGATAGTAGGGCTGAAAAATGTATTTTTATTGGTTATTCAAACCATAAAAAGGGGTATAAGTTGTGGAGTTTGGATCAAAAACTAGTTATTTTTTTCTAGGGATGTGAAATTCTATGAGAATGTGTTTCCGTATAAAAATAAAGTTTTTTCAAATGAACTTGAATCTAATCAAGATCTTTCAGTTAATACCTAAATTTTTTTGATAGTTATGAAACAAGCAACTGTGAACAGACCTTTAGTGACAGAACTCCCAATGATGAAGAGGGGGATACGAGAGATGAGACACTAGGCAAACAAACTTTCTGTGGCAGTCCTGGTGAGGGGTGTGCTACTGAAATTCAGCAGCCTCCACTCACTGGTGAAGGTAGCACTCAATCTGAGCCAGTTGTCTCAAATGAAAACAGTGATTCTTCTGAGGGTAATGTTGGCTGTAGTCAACCAATAGCAGTTCGGAGGTCAACCAGAAATCCAGTTTTATCTAAAAAATGCAAGATTTTGTAATCGAAGGGAAAGTCAAATATGGCTTAGAAAAAGTAGGAAAAGCTATAGGATGCAAGTGGGTTTACAAAATTAAGTACAAGTCTACTGGAGAAATAGAAAGATACAAAGCTAGACTGTAGCCAAAGGGTATAGCCAGAAAGAAGAATAGATTTTGATGAAACTTTTTCACCCGTAGTAAAAATGGCTACAATTCGTTGCATAATTAGCTTAGCTGTTGAAAATGATTGGGGCTTATATCAATTAGATATAAATAATGCATTTCTGTACGGTCATTTGAATGAAGATGTTTATATGTCTTTACCCGAAGGTTATTTCTCAAAAATGAAACCAAAGTTTGTAAATTAAAAAAATCATTATATGGATTTAAACAAGCTCCGAGAATGTGGAATGAAAGACTTGTTGGTGTTTTACTTAATATCGGTTTTGAACAAAGTAAAAGTGACTATTCATTGTTTATTAAAAATGTTGATTCGATAATCGTTATTCTCTTAGTTTATGTGGATGATATAGTTGTAACCGGTAATAACCCAACTGAAATAGAAAAAGTTAAACAACTGTTAAAAACAGAATTTTTGATTAAAGACCTAGGTGTTAAGATATTTCCTTGGATAGAGGTTATAAAAACTGGTCGTGGTGTATGTTTATCTCAACGAAAATACTGTCTTGATCTCTGGCTGAATTTGGATTAACTGCTTGTAAACCTGCGAAGACCCCTCTGGAACAACATCATGTGGTAACAACCTTATGTAAAAAAGATGAAAGTTTACTTGACAACATAACTGGGTATCAAAAACTAATTGGTAAATTAATTTATTTGTCTCACACTAGACCCGATATCTCTTACTCTGTGCAGTTTCTTAGTCAATTCATGCATAGTCCAACTGTGAGTCATCTCAACCTTGCCTTTCGAGTTCTAAGATATTTAAAGAGGTCCCCTGGTATGGTATTTTACTCAGCAAAAGTGGGTCTCTAAACTTAACTGTATATGCTGATTCAGACTGGGGAAAGTGTTTAAATACTCGAAAATCTGTTACTGGTTACTGTGTTTTTTTAGGAAAAAATTTAATCTCCTGGAAAAGCAAGAAACAAGTCACTGTGTCTAGGTCTTTCTGCTGAAGCAGAGTATAGGTCAATGTGTGCAGCAACATGTGAGGTTCTATGGTTGCAAAATTTTGAAAGAATTGCATGTTGTTAGTTCCTTACCAATTCCGCTTTTTTGTGATAATAATGCTGCTATGTCAATTGCAGCTAATCCCGTTTTTCATGATCGGACGAAACATTTTGAAATAGATCTTTTCTTTTTAAGACAAAAAATATCTATTGGCATTATAAAAACTGTTCCAATTAAATCGGAAAATCAGCCAGCAGATTTGTTTACGAAAGGGTTGTTTGTGAATCAGCATGACAGGTTATGTTCTGCATTGCAGATGTTTGACATCTTCCAACAATAGAATTGAGGGGGGGTGTCAAAAATATGGGTTATGTTTCAATTCTATTGTTAGTGTATGTGCTCTATTATTTATTATTTGTTTGTTTTGTTTTGTAGGTTGTAGCTAGGCTGCTTGTTGCTAGGCTGAAAGTTGAGTGGGCTGCAGGTTGCAGGGCTAGAGATAGCTGGGCTGTTTGGTCGTGGTCTCATTAATTAAAGTTCTGGTTCACGCTTTTGTATTTGTAGCTAATATAAGTGCTTCCTTGTGTATTGTTTTTTTCTGAATATTTACTCGTACACACACTCTTGTTTCTCTCTAAGTTATGTATTAGAGCTTCATCTTTGTGTTAAAAAAGCTTTTTGATGTGTGTTCTTTAATATTTTGTACTCTGTTATACCAGTCATCTTCGTGACAGGGAGAATGAAGTGAAGGATGAAGCACGCATCTACGACCATCATTTTAGCAACTTCATTATCATCATAGGTCTTTGTCCAAACGTAACATGCCTTAATTTGATCCATCGAAGTGTACACCTTCTGCACGCATGATTTTAATATTTCATCGAGAGGGAGTTTGGTATGGCGTATTAGATTAACCATACACATTATTTTCTGCTTTTCAAATGCTTGCACATTCTCATCTTCTCTGTGCAAAGGTCCAATAGAGACCACCCGTGGGTTGAAAGAACTTGGGCTCAGATCGCGTAGTATACGAGGTGCCATGTAAATCGATGGCTTTATTTGGTTCTTATTGTTCACTTCTTCTTTTACACAATCAAGAAGACTTTGAACGGTGTCTTGAATCATTTCTCCTTCTCCAAGCTCCAAATCACCCTTTTCCATTGCGAATGTTCTTGCCTATGCAATTGTGATTATGTGTTAGACCATAATATAAGAACGATATATAGTGCGACGACATAATAGCTGATTAACAAATTCAGTATCACAAATAACAAACTCAAAATCAGAAAATAAGCAAAATTGCCGTTTGACTTTTCTAAAAATCACAAATGAATAAATTTGGAAGTAGCAGTTACATGATTTTAATATTAAGAAAGGTATACTTAATTAATCAATTGAATTTGGGCCACATAAAAATACAAACAACCACCAACTAAACTTTAATTGCATATCTCAATGTAAAGTCAATGATTTGGCTGGTTAGATCATACATCAGTATCACACTAATTACAAAGTCTTTGATGAAACATCAGTATCACACTAATTACAAAGTTTGCACATACATCAAAGTTCGATTGTCATTACAGGATAATATTAAGAAAGGTATCGATAGTAATTCACATTGAGAAATCATATTTGACAGGGTTGCCTTAATTAATATGGCAATAAGAACGCTTTTCACGAATTATGGTTTTATCATTTGATGATGAACTTACAACTGAAGTCATTAAAAAAAGAAATTTAAGCCTTTGTAACGGTAGACTTACAAAGCTTACATAATATCTAACTTAAAAGAGAGAATGTATAGAAAGAATTCTACTCTTCCTCGTGTGCGAAAAAATACCCTTGTTAAAATTGGTTTCAAAAAACAATCAAGAGCACACTTCCTAATTAAGCAATATAAATTATCATGACATGTAATAGCGCGGAGTACATCAAGGTTTTGTCTCGATATGCAAAAAAATACAAATCATCGACCTTATTAAGTTTTTCCATGAATATTTATAGAATTGGTACTTTAATTGTCTGTGTTAAAAGTAATAAATCATTCTTAGATGACAAAATTTGTTGCGTATTTTTGTTTAACATTTTTTTTGTAAATTTTTATCGTTTGATATTTGATATTTGATTACAACTGATTTAAAGCACACACTTACTAAATTTTTATCGTTTGATATTTGATATTTGATTACAACTGATTTAAAGCACACACTTACTAAATAGGGTAACAATAAAATTAGGAGGAGAATCCAAAAAAGTGCGACATGGATGGTAACAGGTATTAATGATCAATGCTTTGAGGTCGCTGACTATGGTAAGAAAAGCTGCTTAATTTGCGTACTCAAACATGTAGTTGTTGGCAATTATAATTGTTAGGTTTTATTATGTGGTCATGCAATCATTGTTTCAAATTCTTTTATTATAACAGACTGTAGTAATATAACTCAGCTTTTAGGCTTCCAAAGATATGTATAAAGCAACTTATGAAGAGATCATAAATCTTTTACCTAATCGATCCGATTGAGATATTCCTTTAGATATTATGCCTCTTAAGCCATCGTTTATGAATAAGAGATAAACGGGTAGGAACGTGAAAACTAACGCATATCGTCTTATAGTGAGAAAGTTACACCTACTTTTTTAACATATGTAAGACAATGACAAAATCATGACAGTGTAAGAGCACAGCCACGTCTCAACTATTATCAAGATCAACAGGGCATGGAACTATTAACCAATATCAGCCCATAGCTTATATCGATCCTTACAGTTTTCATGATTACGTAGTTGATGCAACAAGTCAACCTTCACAAAAATATGAGTTTGACTTGAACCAAACTTATCGAATACATTTAAACATTATTTTAAATTCTATATTGTTTTTGTAATCTTCAATATACAATATTAATTTTTGAAGAAAAAATCATTTCTAGTCTTACTATGTAGCCGTCATTAGCGGACCTAACTTGGTTCAATGGGGGTCACCCGCACCCCAAGAACTTTTTTTCATTTAGCAAGTATGTATATGTTCGAATCCCCACCGAATCCTAGAAAATATTAGCACTGACCCCATAAAATTTTGACACGAACCCCATGAAACTTTGACACCAGCCCTCAACAAACTTAGACACCGTTTCTCAATAAAAATAAATTAACATTTCAAAATTGTGTAGATGTACACCCATTATAAACTAGATGTACAACCATTATAAACTATATGACACATGTATTAAATATTCTAGAAAACTTAAATACTCAATAGTGATTTAAACAATTTAATCTATTATCCCTTTAATTCTTATAAACTCAAGAGTAAATTATATTTTTCATCCTTTAGGTTTATAATAAGTTTTAGGTTCCCCCTCAAACTAAATAAATTACAGTAAACATTATTTACGTATAAAAAAGTATGTATGTTTCGTCATTTCCTGTGACTGATGTTAATTTTGTTTGTTAAGTCGGGTCATGTGCCTAGCATGTGAAGATAAGCTGGTTTTTTAACCCTTTAATTCTTATTAATATTGATGTACAAAGCCAGGAATTTGATGAGTAGTAAAAGGCTAATAATATGATGGGTGGTATCTACTGAAATATTATGAGTCTTAAATTAGCCTTAAAACGGTTGTGGGTAGTTACAACGGGATGAATAAGTCTAACTAGATTGATGTTATCATAATAAGCAATATGTTATTGCTTTTTATCAAAAAGATAAAAGAAAAGAAAAAAATTTCCAAGTTAGGGTTTATGGTAACATTTCTAACTTTCTTAGGAACTCTAAATTTGTTAAAAGCAAATCAAAGGTACAGGTTTTTGTCCCATCAACTCTAGATGCATAATCGTTTAAACAATGACCATTTATTATAAAGTATATAAATAATATAAAATAACCAGTTAAGTTAATGATTAAAAGATGTTCAAGTTATATTAGAATACATTTTATTAATTTAATTAAATTCATTTTTATAGATACCTTTTAGTGAAATATATTATTCATATTTCTATATTCATAACAAACTAGTTTTCTTTTCCCACCGCGCGTTGCCGCGGCACCGTATGCGTCATGATAAAGTATCGTTTACGAACTAAATTTAGGTCAATACGTTGAGCAACTCGAATTTATACCGTTGAATGAAAAGTTAAAAACGTATTATATTTGACCTAACTTTTTTCCAAACAAAACTAATTTTCTAAACATAGACTTACAATCGCTCCGACTAGTTTCCGAATTAAATTTACGTCGGGACGTAGAGTAAATGAAAATATATTATATTTAACCAGACACATATGCTAACAAAACTTACATCGAAACGTAGACCAACTTAAAGCTTACATAAAAATAAGCACGAAAACGTTTTATATTTTACTCAACTAATCTCTGAACAAAACTTACGTCAAATCATATACGTATGTCGAAACGTAAAAAGTCTTTTAATATAACCTTTTTTTAGGTAGTAGTCTAATTGTATTAACCTAAGGTAGATGAATTATTGTTACATATTATAAGATAGCTTATTAAAATATATAATAGAAAAGGCAAATTAAAAAAAATATAAAAGTAACAAACACGGAACTACGAGAGTCGAACCCAGGTTTGTTCCATGGAAGAATAGGAGTGAAACCACTGGGCTAAAAGTATTTAGTTGTAATAGTCTTTACCATGTTATATATAAATAGAATGTATTAGTAATAAAAAAATTAAGTGAATAGCACCGACCTTTGATTTTAAGTATAAGTATAATAAAGGATGTAGTAGGCACAAATTTCAATAAAATGCAATGACATATTTGTTTAAGAATAAGGAAAGCGATTCGGCACAAATTAGCTTTTTTACTTTTTTTTCTTCTCCTTTTATTTTTTGAGGCTTGATTTCGAATAAAATCTTGAGATCCTAGGTTTTGCATGTTTTTTCACAACATTCATACTAACCACAACGTGGACATTTTGGTCTCTTTTTAGGCTCGTCATTTGGTTTAATTTTTTCTTTGGTCTTCCAGGTGTACGTTTGATTGTAACTGGGTATATCTTCTTCTCATTATCTATACGCATCCATTGATCCCTTTATAGGTATCATAACAACTTTTAAAGCATAAGCTAATTTTTATTTCTCAATAATAAAATATGAATCAACATATTTATCATAGTTAACATCTCTTGTGAAAATAATAAAAGTTTTTGCATGTACACTCAAAATATCTTTAACCCGACAAACCCAAAAGTACATTTTCTCTCATCAAGTGAACCTCCTGACGCTTGTCTGTGTATATCAATTCAACTCGATTTTCACCACTTATACAAACTTCATACCCACCCAAATTCAACATACAACATATAAAAATATCAAGAAAAAAAATCACCAAAAGTATTGAGAGTTTTTTTTTAATTGAACGAGAGTATTGAGCGTTTTTTAAATTTTTTAGAGTAGTGTTTTAAGTTGTTGTGGTTCAATCAAAATATTCAATACATATTTATACTAACCTAATGGGTGTATAATGGTAAACACCAAAAATGGTCAACACCAAGAATGGTCAAAAAAATACCAAAAACGGTAAAAAAAACGGCCATAAAATCGTTAAATAACGGCTAGTTTTGAAAACCGGTTTGGGAACTGGTTTGGTGAACCGGTTTGAAAACCGGTTTCAAAGTTTGAACCTCCGAACCGGAGTAGGAACCGGCGGTTCGGACCGGGCGGGGACCGGTTTGGGCCGGAAACCGATTTCAATTTTTTTGGCACTAGGTAGGACTTTTACCGCAGTTGACCTTTAGGTGTAGGTTTCCCCTAGAATGATGGACGGGCCGGGTTACCAGCGCTGACTATGTTTGCGACGTGAGACGTGAGTTGTATTTCGCCAATATATTTACCCGGATTACCAAACTTAAAAATATTCATATGCGGTTTAATAAAAAGATTTTGTTTTGTGATTCAATTACACCATAAACCTACAGGAAAAATAAACCTGTGGCAATTGCACCGAGGGTACTGTGACAAAACGCCTTGCGCCACCGACTTCCTCCGCCCGTCCCCGTCGCGGCTACATCTCCGGCGACCCTTTCATCTTCATCGCTTGATCAAACGTGCATCGAAAAGGTATAGCTTCCATTCATATATTAAAAACCCACTTATTCGATCTTTCGAGCTTTTCCTAATTTCGATTGATTGAAATCCAAGTTATTTCCTTTGTTTCCTGATGAATCTAGAGGAATATATTCATCAGTAACTTGAACCAGCGATGTTCGTGAAGATTGGTTGGTGATTAGACGAACATCAATTGTGTTTCTTTATGTTTCATGCTTATTTGGGGGAAAAATTGAGTCTGTAGTAGGCTGGATTCGTTAGCTCTTATGACTTATATTCATTTGAAGAAGGAAATTATGATCATAGCCTCATAGGTCGTCAGTGATTCTGAGTATTTGTGTTATAAGTTACTCACTGGTGTCGTAGAACAAACCTAGGGTTTTACTATGGTAAATTGACTTAATTTGTGTTATAATTCTTCTAACGTCTTAAGGTTTAATTGTGAATGTTTATTCTGCTTTTCTGCACACTCTGCTTGTTATATTATAATTGAACTTAAACACCAAAACTGTGCCATGATTTAGTATTCCAGATGCCTCTTTGAATCATGTTTTCCGAAGAGGATGGTGATATTGAGAATGATCATTTTTCACTTTCTTTGCAGGTTTAGAGGTATAGCTATGATCTCCCTTTGTTTAACAAAAATCAAAATCTATGGACACTGCTAATCTGCTATGGAATATAATGTTAGAAGTATAGGGGTCAAGTGTCAATGAGTTAAACTTAAGAGGGTAATACTTGTAATGGTCAACTAACTAATCAAGGTAGTTGACAACTTGGCACTGTTTGTACTTGATCGGCTTTGTCCGTTAATGAGAGGCGTACAAGAATTGAAACTTCTTCTGTGTATCTTTCTTTTCTTGTTAACACATAATGCCATATGTGATAGTAGTTCTATGTGTGTTCATAAACATCTTGACATGATGTGTGTGTTATATATACAACTCATGTTCTATTCCTCTTATGTTTATTACATATAGCTTTTTTTTTAAGCACAGGACTAAGAGCTGAAATGAAATACGGATTAAATTTAAGAGGACCATCTTCTCAACAAAAAAAGCAACCTACCAGACTTCCTCGCCCAACTGCACTTGGTTTTGGTGAAGATGATGATGATGATATTGAGAGGGAAATTTCTCGACAAGCTGGCAAGAACAAGGCTCTTAAGGATGTAAGTTAGTCATGAAAACATAAATTTCTTTTTGGGTTTCTTTATTTATAAAATTGGGTACTTTTTGTTTCGTCTTAGGTAGAGGAACAACATAAGAAGGCCTTAGAAGAGGATCCATCAGTGTTCGATTATGATGGTGTTTATGATGATATGAAGGAGAAAGCGGTCCGTCCTGTTGCACAAGATCGACAGGAAAGAAAGGTATTATATTAGTTATTGGCTATTATATCAAAAATGTAATTAGTAAATGTTTAAGGCCTTTATCTTTGATGCATGATTGTGTGTATTTCATGTTACAGCCGAGATATATTCAAGCATTGATTGACAAAGCAAAAGTGCGTGAGAGAGAACATGAGATAATATATGAGAGAAAACTTGCAAAAGAAAGGAGCAAAGAAGACCATCTTTTTGCAGATAAGGACAAATTTGTTACAGGTGCTTACAAAAGAAAACTTGCAGAGCAAGCAAAGTGGTTGGAGGAAGAACGTTTGCGTCAACTTCGTGAAGAGAAAGAAGATGTAAGTTGTACTTTGCTTTCAATGTTCTTATGTTACTATGCAGCTGCAGCAAACTGGTCAGACGGGTCAAAGGGGGTTGAAAGTCCCGCAAATTGTTTTAATGCATAGTCGCATACAGCCTTCTAAGTCGCTTCATCATAACATTTAGATTATATTGTAATTAGGAGTCTTTGTAAAATCATATCGCCGATCCAGTTTGATCCTGCAAAGCTTTTCAAATTCATATTTCTTTCTTGTTTCTTTCCCTTTTTAGATCTGCATCTTAAAGTACATGGTGTGATATTAAGATTCATTAGTATAACCATAATCATTTTATTAAAAGATAGGATACTTAGTTAATTACGTTTATTTCTGCTTGTTTATCAAATGCTTATGTTTCTTATGCGACATAAAATATGCATCGACTCTGATTCAAGTTTGTGTCCAAATTCACATTTTGGTGCAACAGATCACAAGGAAGGGTGGTGATATGACCGAATTCTACTTCAATTTGTCAAAAAATGTTGCCTTTGGAGCAAAAGACGGTGAGCCAACAAAATCCCACAAGCATAGAGACGGGTCAAAGGATCAAAAGTCAGACGAAAGTCAACCTTCAAAAGCAGAACCAGCAAGTGCTCCAGAAGAAAATATTGGTGAAACATCTGCGGATTTCAAGAAAAAATCTGAAATCGTTGAAGCAAAGCCCGTTTTTGAGTCTGACAAGAAAGAATTCGTTAATGAACCCCCGAAGCAAGAATCTGGAGCTGAAGATGCAGCAGTTAAACCTCCAACCGATCATCATAAAAGAAACCAAGATGCTCTGGCTGCTGCAAAAGAGCGTTTTCTAGCACGAAAGAGAACAAAGGAGAATGTAGATTAAGTGATGAGTTGAGATTGAGATTGGTCATCTCCATATATGATGCTTGAATGATGGGAGTTGGTTCATATGTGTACTTTATCTATCTATTGAACTTGAACTGCTAATGTTTTGTGCTATTTTTCTTCATTTTATGTTCTAAATTTTGTTCAATACATATATCAACTTCCAAGTTCCAACTGTATGATTTTATGATAGGGACCCACCTCCCCCGTAAACCCACATCATCAAGCCCACGTCCAGTTAAAGCATCGCCATTTTAGTTTTGTCCACTACATATGCACAAATTGGGTATTGGGCCGTATCTCGGATCGTGTATGGGTCCATCGGGTAGAAGTGAACCTGGGTAAGGACGGTCTAATACGCAATCCGGTGTACCTGGTTAGGTTAGGTCCAGGTTGGGTCTGGAACCGAGTACAACCCAATTATAACCTAAATATGAAGAACTTGTATCCTTGCATAACCATATAGATAGTTGATTTACTTTTCTACTTTTTCTAAAAACATTTTGTAACATGTACCTAAAAGCGATTCTAAATTCCTCAATGAAATTTACGGATGGTCCATCTTGCACCACTAAATTAATAATATGTGCAACACATCGATTATGATAAAAATCACCGTTACAAATCGTTTTATATCTTAATTTTAGTTTTTCTATGATAGTTGTATGTTTGAAGCACTATAAGATCCCATTGAAACAAATATTTCTTTTTATTTTCTAAATGAAAGGTTTTTAAAACATCTGAGATGTGCAAGACATCTATTAAAACTAGCGCTGCCAATATTTGACATGGACCTATTGACACGACACGACACGACACGAAGTTAACAGGTTTTGTGTTTAACCTTATAACATGTTTCGTGTCTTAAACAGCTCGATCTGTTAACACTTGTTAAAAACCTGTTTATATATTTTAATTTTTAAAAATAAATAAATATATATAATATTATAAACTAAACCCTCCCTTATGCTTCCCTCACCCACCGCCGCTCCCAACTCAGAAAACAAAACTTTCATCGATCTTACCACCACCACAAAACCTCTCGGCGTCCGACGCCGGTGGTCCAGTAAGAACCCACAGCCATCGATCTGGTCTCCCGAATCCAAAACCATCGATCTTCATCAGGTCGCTCGAATCCACAGCCCACATCCAGGTTCGATATTCGTTTGATCAAGGTTCGAAATTTTTAATGTGGTAGTCCAACTCACGTTTGATCAAGGTTAGATATCTATGTTACTATATTCCTAAAACAACCATCATCAGTGGATTCTTATTGATTGTGGTAGCCTAATTGTTCTCATAATAGATTTGATTATCCTTAAAAGGTTCGTGTAACCTATTAAGGTTCATAATAGATTTGATTATTGTGTTCATAAACAGGTTTCTAAACAGATCATTTCGTGTAATCTGTTTTTTAACATGTTCGTGTTCGTATTTGAAAAAAATGACACGATAAGTTATCGTGTCATGTTCGTGTCTAGCATGTCAGATCATCATGTCTTATCGTATATTGTCTTATCGTGTCGTTTCTAACCTGTTACGCCACCCCTAATTAAAACCAAGGTATTTCTGGATGTGACTTTTCCTAATGGCCAATGGCTTTTCTCTATACTTGCTCGACCCATGTTCAAATCAATGCATCAATTTCATTGGGAATTTTCCATCTGACCTTCTGCCTACTTAGGTCGATTAGTATTTTATATCAATGTCAAATTTGGGTCTATAAATCAACTCATATAGCATATCATAAAATAAAATTATAGAACCAAACAGGATTAAACTCCAGGTAGAGATAAGTCCCAAATATTTATAAAAGAAAGTACCAGCATTTTAAAACAAGATACTATAGCTAGCTATTGTTAATTTTAAGGGTGTTACAAGACCAAAATCAAGACATCATTATACATTGTTAGTAAGCACCCATCCAAATCAGCAATGAACTCCAGGCCATGAATCATTCACCTAAACATGTACAACAAAAACAACCTGTTAGTGTATTATCCTAAGTTAGCATTATTATTAGATTAATCCTAAGGTTAGTATTAATTGTATTATTGTTGTATAACATAAGCAGTGACGGTTATGGTGGTTAAACACCAACCGACACCAAGGGGGCACACCCTTCGGTAACTATAAACAGGGATAGAACCCTCATTTGTAAACTTGATGATTTGTATAAGTTTCTATAGAATTCTCAATCATCCTTCAATTGGTTCAGAGCTTGACGCTCTTGGGAAGAAGAACCTGTGAAAAAGAAGACGACAATTTCAAAAAGAAAGACTTGATCTCTGTTTTCTATCAAGAAACCAAAATTCAACCCGATAAATTTGTGAACAAGATCCAGAATGAAATTGTTCAAGATGTTCTAAAATAGAAACCAGAAATCATTGAACATCAAATCAGTTTTGATATTCAAAATCAAATCAAGGAATTGAAGTCCCTGTTTTACGTTTGCAACCCCTCTTTTTTCGGTCAGTAGTGTAAATTTTCGGTCCGGTAGTGGAAATTTTTTAATAAATATAGAGTCCGCCCCCCTAAAATAGTTTACCTCCCCCCCCCCCAAGCTTTGGTTCAAGCTCCGCCACTGCGCAAGAATACACGACATCTAAATCAACAATTCGTCATCAATAGCAAGAAAAAACCTATTCCACCACTTGAAATCATCAAATTGAAGTCAAGACTATCAGACTTAAACATCAAGTAAGTCAGAAAAATCAGATTCGAACTCTCCGATCAAGAAATACGAAGAACAGGGTATCGCGAAAGGTTTCAGTGGCAAAAAGAGAAAAATCAAGAACCAAACCGTATCCGAATCTGGTCTCGTTACAAAATCCTCGTTCAAATCCAAAATCTCAAAACTGTGTTGGAATCAAAACTGAAAAACGATCAAGTTGGTAGTCGGCACCATTTTGTCGAAGCATAATCAAAAAAGGAAAACATAACTTGATAAAGACTATTTTAAACAATTCATCTTATTCTCTAGTTAAATAAAAAAAATTGATTCCAAACCAAGAAAGAAAAATAAAGTTTGCCACAAAGATCGATTTTAAAAAATCAATAGGAAAATAAAATAGCAAGGCATCAAGAAACAAACCATTTTGGTTCACATATATAGCAAGTTAAATCGAATCGTAAAGATTCGTACAGCAAGTACCAAGATACTCCAAACTTTTGTGGTTCGTTGAGAAAAGCAAGTAGCAAGTGACTTCGAGACTTCGTGACTCGTTGAGTATAGCAAGTAACTCCGAATATTTGTTCGTTGAGTATAGCAAGTTAGTGCATAAAAACCTGATTAGCAAGTGGGTCAGTGATGGTACTATAAGAGCTGATTCCACAAATTTGGTGACCCAATGGGTTAATATGATCCGGTGTGAAGTCACGTGAAGCTCCTCAACATGCATGCAGGCACACCTCAACTAACTACTCATGATTCCATGTTTTTTTTATTTCTCACTTATTTTATTTTATTTGTTTATTCTAGGTAATGGTTGTTATTTTAATTCCCTAAATTGTAGTTTGTGGTGGGCCATAATCTATTTTCTTTATGTAATTTCGTATGTTTGAGCAATGAAAGATCAGAGTGAATTTCCTTAATATTGAGTTTTCTTTCTTCAAGAAAACGTCCACTGCTATCTCAATATTGGCATCTTGAGAGGTGATCTGTGGAATTCTAAGTTCGAATTGAGTGGTGAGAACTGTATCTTGATTCGGGTTTAGTATTGCCCAACGAATAGACGAGTGGTGAATCTATATCTCGATCTATCCGTTGTCGACCGTTGCAAACAAACTTCCGTTGTTATTTCCGGGTTCGAAGGCTCTGTATATCAGTCAGGAGCACATAG
Source organism: Flaveria robusta (assembly GCA_025506415.1). Taxonomy (NCBI): domain Eukaryota; kingdom Viridiplantae; phylum Streptophyta; class Magnoliopsida; order Asterales; family Asteraceae; genus Flaveria; species Flaveria robusta. Next base: position 24,329,904 of record CM046472.1, read on the forward strand.
AACCTGATTAGCAAGTGGATCAGTGATAATGGGTTAATATGCATGCACGTGTCATAGTTAATATTGCGTTTCTAATATACTTTATGTATCGAATGGTATTACTTTGTTACGTGTTTGAAATGTAGGTTAAATGAAGCTTAACAAACATTATTTGAGAAGAAAACCGTAGCTTACGGCCTGAGACCGTAACTTACGGCGCTGGGCTGAGTCCGTCTGTGAACCACGTAAGACAGGAGGTTTGGCCGTCTGGATGAACGTAGGCCGTAGGTTACGGTCTAACACGATATTTTGAGGATTGTTTAAAATTCAAAACCTATTTAATCTCTAACATTACGACATTATAAGGCTTTTTAGTAGCTTCTAAACTGGTTTAACATACATACATCAGTTGAATTCAAAAATGTGAAACAGTTGAACAGATGAGGTACTATCAACTATCAAGTATCAATGGAGTCTAAAACGTATTTCAAAATCTAAGGTTTAGTATATAGAGAAAAGTGCCAGTGGTAACTAATGCATATTTTTCTCAAATTAAATCATTAAACCATCAAATCGAATGATAATTGAATTTCTTTATGTCAAAAAAGTAACGGAGGAGAAGACGTGAAGGTCGTAATTTTCAATATATAAAATTTTATTAAAAAAATAAAAAAAAAACATGTTAATTATATTTAAAAAAAATACCCAGAATTCATGTCACCATTCCGCATCAGCATAAAAAATAAAAGAAAAAAAAAATTTTAATTGAAACAAAAGAAAGCATGCTCAAGAACATGTTAAAACTTATAACTTAAGTAAAATATAAAATATAAGTGACATAACTGAAACACTTTTTAAAATTAAATTAATTAATTGAAACAATTTTTAAACTTGGTTATTATTTTGTAAAGTTACCCATTTGAAAAAACACAAACTTCTAAGAGAGTGGGCACACTATCCTTAAAAGAATTTGAATAAAAAAAATAGCATTCAAAACAGAACCCATAATCATATACACACTATCTTTAAAAGAAATTTGAATAAAAGAATAACATTCAAAACAAAACCCATAATCCCATAAAAAAATAACATTCAAAACAAAACCCATAATCCCATATAATTCAATCCCTGACATGAACAAATAATTATTAACTTAATGTTATTAATTTACTAACCACTAATCTACCCTTAAAATAAAATATGATTTCATAATTCATTGGACACACTACTTAAAAGAACAAAAACAGAAAGACCCAAAACAGAAGCTTGTACGGCGACATGGCGTTGTAGTTAAAGTCCTGTAACTCTTCCTATTCATTGCACCACAAACAAACAACTTACACATATTGGTTAATGATTTGCGGAAAACGGTTAAATCTTTACAATCCGATAACAAAAGTCCAGTGGGAAACTTAAGAACATATAGATTTCACTAATCCAAGAACTGAGGAAAAAAACCCCTAAAAATCAAGAGAAACTAAGCTGATACTACACATAAACGATGACCTCACAATTTCAAATACTTTGCTTTTTTGATAAATTTTGAAGCTGAAATTAGTGTCTGGTCATTATCAAAGAGACAAAAAATTGCTGATCCATACAGCTTTGATCCACTGTTTTACATATATTCATGTTTAACCATATTTTTTAAGTAACAGTAAACTTATTTGAATTCACAATATATAACACCAAAAGCACAAACAATCACAGTACAAATGTTGGAGTTTGACAATAAACATATATAAAACTTCAAGGTTAAGGGATGAGACAGAAAAAAACTACCTAAAAACTGAAGGAACCTAAAGAAAATGAGAGAAAGAACCAATAATACATAATGATATGATTACTTTTGTGAAAAAAGGTGACCTTTACGCAATGTGGCGTTTTAATGACATATTATGGTTTATGTTGCTCGATTACCGCTATGTTAAATAATTAATATCCTTCTCACATGGGGTACTTTCAGTAGAGGAATACGTTTAGCCACACCCCGATCAAATTCCTTCTTATCCAAAAGATTTCAATTCCAATTTCCATACCAAACAGAATGCGGAATCTGGTCAAATAGAATTCCTAATTGCATTTATGTACCCTTGGTGTTGTCATATACCTGTTCATTTTGAGCTCCTCAGTCCTCGCACATAATGAACACATGTACATGTTTATAGCATCATGATGAATGCATGTTATCCCATGGAAGTAGCAGCTTCAGATTACCAGTTTGTAGCGAGCTCTCAAGATTAACCTAAAGAATTATAATAGACACATGAATCAAAAGTTGATTAATAAACAATAAATGCATGATAAAAAACAATATGAAATATTTCCATATGCAGTTGGAGGTGGCAATACGAGCAGGTTTAGGTATGAAAACAAGCCAGGCTGGTCATGAACTCCTTGCTAAAAGCTCGAACCGAGCCTAGCTTAAACAAACTCGAGCTCAAGCTCTATCCTAAATCAAAGCTCGTTTAATAAACAAACTTGAGCTCCATATATAGAGCTTGACCAGACTTGCAAATCTAAACGAGCCTAATATTAATATGTATATAATAATTATTATATAGACAATTATGATAAAAATTCCATAATTGTACATATGATAAAAATTCCATAATTGTACATTTGGACTATATTATATATAAAAAATTATAATTATAAGTATACACAAAAAAAAACTAAATATATAAGAAACATAACGAGATTGAGACTAGGCAAGATCGAGCTCGAGCCTAGGCGAGATCGAGCTCGAGCCTAGGCGAGATCGAGCTCGAGCCTAGGCGAGATCGAGCTCGAGCTCGAGCCTAGGCGAGATCGAGCTCGGTACGGTCCGTTTACACCCTTGGGTGGTTGATCGGATTGGATAACAGGTCAAAATGGATGACTTTTGAAAATGGATCATGTTGAGCATACCCCAAACACTATTTTGTCTTATTTTATTGGATAATAAGATGATTACTATTTTAAAAATATGACGAAAAAATAAAGTAAAGCACCTTGAATACAACATGATGAATCCACAATAACATTATGAAGGTGAATCTCCCCATCTGTAAAAACCCCACTTCATCCAAGTAGAAAAACAATGCTTTGATATGTGTTCTGGCAAATCAGCCTGCAAATTTACATAGTGATCAGAGAGATTAAAAAAAGTGAAGATAAAAACTATTAAAATTAGAGGCGACAATTAGACCTATTTACTTATGAATGGGTCAATGGGTTTGTTTCTATTTAATCTAGAACGAGTCCTATAGGTTAAACTCAACAAAACTCTATTCACATTTGACATTTAACAAAATCCCCTAATTCACTTTTTAGTTAATTATTAATGTAATAAAGTCATATTTGTTATCATAATTAACACATTATTATTTCTTAAAAATGAACAAAATAAAAGTTTATGAGTTAACCCAACCTGACCCGGCCCATTTCAACCAATAAGAAATGACTTGTTTCAACCCGAACCCGTTTTGACCCTTTACACAACCCTACCATATATGCACTGATAATTTGATATTGAGGAGCATAAATAGACAAAATAACTAAGCGGCCATAATGAACTTACACTGCTCCATGAAGTAGAATATTCATCAGTAGATAGCAACCAACAACTCCCTCTAGATTGAAAATCCATCCTGTTATGTTCAAAATCAAGATCCACAAAATCATCATCATATCTGTCATCACGTGTGGAATTCCTTCTTCTTTTCTTTCTATGTTTTCTTTTCTTTTTTCTTCCTGAATCGGAATCACTGTCATCTGTTAACCTCTTATCATACAATAGTTCATGTTTGCCAGCATGACGAAAACATATTCCATTGCTGTTAAATAAAGACTCCCAATCTTCGGAAGCCTGATATCCCTCTGACATAAAGTAATGAAGAGCCCAAGACTGCAACCCTAATAATTTTATCGATTTTATGCCTTTTTTCTTCAAGCATTCTTTAATTAATGGGACTAAACAGTTAGGATTTTCTGGTAAAGTGCAGATCTTTTGCACAATATCCTTGATTTGAGTTCTTTCTTCCCAGTGTTCATCTTCTTGTAAGAGCTGCACTAACTGACGCCCTCGATTGATAACTGTATTCAACAAAAGTAATTCATCGATGGAATCTAAACCGTCCAATCTGGGAAGTATGACCTCCAAATGGTGATATGAGTCACCAGAGTCTTTAGGTTTAATATTTGAGTTGAGAAAACTTTTAAGCAAATCCAGAAAAACACACAGTTCACCCTCATTAAGTGCAATTAAAAGGTGGGAACATAACGATGAGAAAGATTCTTCCAATAGAAATTCGTTAACAATTTTCCATATCTCCTCCATATCTTCTTTGTACATTAATCTCAAAAACATATTTACGAAGAAGTTCATATCTAAAAATAAGATATCACCATCTGTTAATGAGTCAGCAAACTCATGAGATGACCAAAATTCAGGCACGTTTTCAAGAAAATTCTCGACTGTTTGTTCAACATCCAGATCGAGAAAATAATGAGGTTTTGTTGCAACCATGGCAGGAGATTGTCCGTGTTTACCCTTCCATTCAAGTTCTTCCCAACAAATGTCACGGTTCATAAAAGCAAATTGGGATAATGCTTTGGCTCCCTTTCTATGTTCCATATCACTAGTGCCAGAGAAATTTGAAAACCAAAGCAGAATACGTCTTGTGTTTCCTATATGATTAACAAGATTAATTTAGTACTAGAACATGATTCATATTCGTAATCTTTCCGTATCAATATTGGGAAATTATTAATAAGATAAGAAGTAAAAGCTACAAGATTTGCATATAGGTGCAACATAAATTACTTGTAAAAATGATAGCTCTTAGAGGTGACAATTTCCACCCATTTAGTTGTAAATGGGTCGGTTTGGATTACGTTTTATCTGCAATGGGTCAATTGGTTAAAATTAAAAAATAGCTTAAAAACAAACAGTTTAAATGAGTCGAAAGTCGTCCTAAGTGTGTTTTTAACGCAGAATGCCTCCTAATCATTTTAACCAAATGTAAGTATCACTAAGAATATATATAATTTTTGTAATCATTTTTGACAAACCAGAGCTATATGTTAAAATGTTACAAAACTTTGCACAGAAAATGTTGCAAGTCAACCTGACCCTAAATCCAACCTGGATTAGCCATATTGACTCAAAATTGTTTCGATCTGTTACGCACTTACGCCTTTCTTTCCACCTCTAACAACTTCATTGGGTGCATTTGAGACACCAAGGTCAACATGCCCGCCCAAATTACCTGATGTTGATGTGTATTTAATTTATGGTTATTGTGTTAGGGCTTAAATACTATCACTTTGGAGAGACCTGTGCCTCTCAATAGCAGAATGAATTTTGCAGTTCATCAGTATTTATTTTATTGTCAGTAAGAACATTATTCGAACCAATCAATCAAGAAGCCATAAAGCTAATGATATGACCGAAATATCATGTATAGGTGATGATCTAAAGAGGAAACAATATTATAACAGACATATAAATTAATGTGGACATTTAACCAATTTACCTCTAAAAAAATCTTCCAGCATGTCACTTCTTTTAGCTAGAACAGCCCCTGCTTTTTTTGGCTGCTTCTCAAAAACCATCTGCAAAATTTGAGCTGCTAGGTCCCTCTTCTGTGAGCTGGTTCTCAGTAAAGTTAAAAACAGCTCACATTTTTGCCTGCGAGATAAAGAACTTATCCCCGAAACATCTTTGCAAAGCCAAAGCCGTGCCTCTGATCGACTTTGACCAGCAACCAATGAGCGGATCTTGGATTCCAGCTCATTCAAGAGAGAGATTCTCTGTTTAACAGAATCATCACCTCCGTCCCATTTCCAATCGGGTTCAGAAAGAAACAACCGAACCATTCTGTTGTATGCCAATTTTTTCTACAGATTGATGAAGAAACCATAATCAATATAAATGATAAGCTAGACAGAATCATAAGACAGAAGTATGACCCTAATCCGTCAACAACTTTACAGAAAACAAGAAAGGAAGCCTTGCACAATGCAAAGTTTCTACAGAATGATGAATAAAACTTCAATTACGTGCAGAAAGGCAATAGAAAAAAATGAGATTTAGATTTTATTTGAACAAGTCACTGATGCTACAAGTAGACATCACAGCTTTTACTTTGGTGTTAAAATCTACTTTTTGACGCATTAAAACAGTCAATCTTATCACATATTAATCATACAACCAAGCCTTCAGCTAGGCCAACCGCTAATAACAAATTACTAAAAACAAATAACAAAAACACACTACAAAAGTATACAACAAACAGAAAACCACAAACTTCAATATGTTGATATCAATATAGACGCTGGTTAAGAGCAGATAGATATCCAAACAGCACTGTTTATCAAACATCAATTTAACAACAGCAAACTACAATAACAAAATGCACCAAATGACAGAAGCTTGTTTGAATGTGAATAAATGTAACATATTCATCAAAAATATGGCGTTAAAAAGGATCATTGAGTGGGAAATGAGCTTTTAACTACTACGTTAACAACAACACTTAAAATAAACCTAATATGATCGGTTATACATACAATTAACACGCAGAAAGGCGTAAACACCTATAGTTAACAATCGCAAACAACATATCGCGTATGTAGATCGATAGAGATAGATGACATACGAATATCGGAGATCGCCGGAGACGATGATCGGTGAACGAGTTTTCAGTTTTGAGCCCTAATTCCGATTTCGACTTTTTTGGCTATTGTGAAATGTAAATGAAGACCTTTGAATTTGCGTTATTGTCGGTTCATATCCTTTTATTGTTTAACTAGACACAATAAGGCCCTATGCTCTTTCCGTAAAAGAAAATCACCAAAATAAACAATTTTTGCCGGATACCATGTAATCTTACACTTGCAATGATTTGAATTTGGCTCGGTTTTATAAGAGGAAATTAGCAATAACACTAAGCTACAAGAGTATGAACACCAAAATAAACATTTGAATGTTTAATTTTTACAAAATAAACATAAACTTTTAAATATTTTGAAATACATATGTACTTTTTAAGAGAAAACACTGAACACATGAACACCTTTGTGCGGATTTCTTTGACCATTTGGACAACATTAGGAAGAGCCAATGATATCTTTTAGGCGAATCTATCAAGGGCCAAGTAAATCTTCAAGCAAAACTTCAGCTAATATTCAGTAGTATTAGTAGGTGGTTGTATAAATATTCAGTTGATAAGTCACTGGGTTTTTAAAAAAATGGGCATTTACATGTTTCCCCTTCATAAACACATTAATTACATATTTACCCAAGTTAAAAAATTAATTACATATTTTCACTTTCTAATTCATATATATTACATATTTACCCATTTTATTAAAATTAGTTATTGAATGATTATTGTATCCACATTTTTACTAATTTATTTTTACACATTTCACTTTCTAAAAACATTAAATACATACTTCTTCAAGCTCGAGCCTTATATATAAATAAAAATAATAAAATTACAACTCCAAATACAAAGGTTAAAAACTCCATTTCAAAACAATTATCACCGATAATCAAGTTATGTTTCCAAATACAAAACATAATTGTCAAAGTTTTAAACAATTATCATAACAATATATCAATAACTAAAAATCCCTTAGTAAAATCAAGATAAAATAGTCATTTGATAGGTTAGTTTTAATTAAATGTAAAAATATGCAATACTAGGTTATATCCCCGTGTATTACACGGGTTGAATAACAGTAGGAATTGTAAAACGTTATTTTAATATAACATATGATTAAATTTATGTATGGTTAAGTATTTTGATTTTTTTATTATTTTTAAAACTTTCGTTTTAAAAAATTGCTTTGAAACTTTTTTATTATTTTATCAGTATTTTGTTTTTTAAAAACTCCGGGTTTGTTTTAAATAAATGTTCTTTTATAAAACTTTTATTTTATAAAAAGATTGAATTTCAATATTTCATAATTTAAAAAAGCTTCATTTTTTTAGAAAATCACAGTTTTAGAAAATTTTATTTTTGAAAAAATATATTTTTTAATCAAAATACTTAGTTTTTATTTAATGAAAAAATATTTTAATAATTATTAATCCAAGGACTTGAATTTATAATAGAGAGAGAAGGAGAAATATTTGGAAATTAGTTACTTGATTTTTAAAAAATAAAATAAATAGTTTAGGCGGAAAAATAATTGGGGGAAGCATTATGAGAATGCCATGTGTCCCACATTGTAAAGGATTATTAGTATAGATACATGTACTAGGAAGAGGAAATATATAATTAATTTTATGATTTGAGGAATATGTAATTAATTTTATGATTTGAGGAAATATGTAATTTATGGTCTTAAGAAATAAAAGGGGAAATATGTGAAAAAAAACCTAAAAAAGTTATTAGAATAAAATAAAAGTTAGAAAAATTGGATTTTATTAATATAAACTATTACCCATTATCTAATAATAAGTCATACTAATAATTTGAGTAGTGACACTTCTAACTTTCATTTTTGTTAGTAATAACAATTCCAATAACTTAATCTATACTAATAAATGATTACATGTGGTGACACATGAAATCACCAGATTTCACCTCAAAAAAACTTTCCCGCCTAAACTTTCTTTAACAAATTTTTCACAAATCATGCTATATTTCTTACTTTAAGTTTTTTTTTTATTTTTTTATGACAAGTGTGAAGTTCTTATTTTTTTTAACTACCTCAATCACACAACCATTTTTAAAGATTTTGAATCCGTGATATCAATCATCTCAAACTTTATTTAACCTTTTAAACCTTATGATCATAAATCTTTATTTTTATATAATCGATTTAAAATAAAAATGATAGAGTTTAAATATTTTTGTTTACATATTTGAATTATATATTTATAATTTTTAACCCGTGTGATACACGGGCTAATAACCTAGTTATCAAATATTTACACTTGATTTTTACCATATTTCACTCGTAATAATAATTGCTAATATAACAATTATTGTTATACACTCAATACTAAATGTTTGACCCTTCGTCGTACGTTTAGTCGTTAACGCTTACTAGGGATGAGCTCGGTACCGTACCTATACCGAACCGGTACCGTTACCGAAAGTACCCGGTCCCGAATTTTATAAAAAACGAGTACCGATACCGGTACCGAATTTGGTATATGGGTATAGGTACCGGTACGGTACCGGTATTTCGATACCCAGTACCTCTTTGGTATCCGTTGCTTGCACAACATTATTTTTTAGGCTTATTACATGGTGCATGTTTGGTTACGGTACCTAGTACTTGTTTTTGTACCTGTTACCCAGTACATGTTTGGTACCCGATACCCTCTAAAAATTTATAATAACTAAACAAAAATAAAATATCCAAAAAATATCCACATAAAATGAAAGTTTATTTACTTTTCTTATTTCATGCTAACTTAATTCACACGCTAATCCACCATTTATTTCTATTAAAATCATAAATATTATATCTCTTGATATTGTAGTGAAGTAAGAAGAATTATATTAAAAAAATAATAATAATTATCTTCAAAAGTCAAAATACAATACTAGTTGATGGGATGAAAAATATAACAAAACAAAATATTCAAAAATAACATATTCATATTCAGGTACTAGCTAGACTATACGAGGCTTTTAGGTAAAATACCGGTACCGGTACCGGTCAGTACCGATCCCGAAATATAAGAAAATCAAGTACCGATACCGGTACCTTATACATATTTTCGGTACCAGTTGGGTACCGGTACGGTACGGGTACGGGTACCGGGACTAGGTACCATATGCTCATCCCTAACGCTTACAGATGTTGAAACTAGTTATCAAACTTAAATAAACGGTTCATTCGTTTTCGTTACAAGCTCTTTTGTTTGAAATAATAAGCTGAAATAATTACGAAGAAGCAAAAAGTAAATGCTAAAAAAGGAACATGAAAGCAGGCTCAGGGCCACAATTTAAGTCTTCACAAAAATACTAGCAAGACATCAAAAGTTCAAAACCAATAACCAGACATTCCTCAAGATTCTAAACAAAACTTCAGTCTCTTAAAACCTAAACATCAAAAAAGCAAAACATATATCATTTATTACTCATCATCTTCATCTGAATCGTTATCGTTGCCTCCAGCAGCGGCATTCAAAGCATTTAATCTCTCAATAAGCCTCTGCTTCCTCTCATCATAAGTTAGCTTCTTCAGGTTGTACCTAAAACAATGAACAAAACACAAATACATTTTTAAAAAAACTTCAAATATGAACTATTTATATACATTCAAAATCAATTGGTAACAATAATGAATTTGTAAAATTTATGTAGACAAACAAAAGAAAAGCAGTAAGGGTCAACCAAAACCATCAGTTTTGACCCGTTAGCCGACACAGCAATCTTGCAACATTTAGGATGAAGGTTATAATTACCTCTTGTGTTCCTTAGGTGGTTGTTTCTCGGACTTCTTAGGGGTAGGGTCAGTACGGATGGCAGCATGAACCTTTTTGTAAAGCTCTTCAAGGGTGTCTGGTTCAACCCCGGCTTTGATGTAATCAGAGAAATGACTTTGGTATTTTTCTGGTTCATCTTCCATTAGAGTCTTTTACAAACAAAACATATAATTACATTTGTTAACTTCTTCAATAAAATTGAATTCACATATTATATAACATTGAGAGGTAAAGAAAATAAACTCACATTCATGTAGGTAGCAACGTGCCCGCCATAGATGTACTTTCGGTGAACATCTGCATCAAGACTCTTTCCTTCTTTGTTAAAACCAGCAAACCTTTTTTCACTGTGTGGGATATCAAGTCCACCATCAAGAGCTCCCTAATATAATTTGACAAAAATACAAATTAATTCATATAATGTCTGTTAAAAAGAAACATTTGTTACCAATTATCAGAAAAAGAATTGGTCAAACAGGCTTAAAAAAAGTTAATAATGGAACAAAGAGAAACTTAAAATATCATTAAAAACAACTAAATCATTTTGTATTAAATTTAAGGCAAATTGGATTTTAATAATCCAAACTTTTACCTATTGGCCGATAATAATCCATACTATTAATTTGGCCGGTAACACTCCCAACTTTCACTTTTATAACCAACAACAGTCCCAGTGACATAATTTTCAAATTTTTACACTCAATTTGCATCTATTTTAGTCTCAATTTAGCTTGTATGTTTTTTCATTTCGTTCATAATTATTGTTGCGAACCGAATCGAGTCCAAATCAAACATAAAAAATTGAAACTTATGTCATTGGGACTGTTGTTGGTAATAAAAATAAAAGTTGGGAGTGTTACCGGCCAAATTGATAGTATGGATTATTATCGGCCAATACTTAATAGCTTGGATTATTAAAATCCAATTTGCCTAAATTTAATTAACATTAACAATCAAATAATATTCTTTAACATTCATAAAAACCACACAAATGTCAATAAAAAAAAACAACATAATGTTGAATACCTTAAGGGCACCAAAAACACGGTTTCCAGTGGTTGTTCGAACAAGACCAACATCAAGAAGAGCACGGAATGGCCTCCTGCTCTCTGCAGGTTCAACAGAAAAATCTTCCCCAGTTGCCTGTAACCAAAACCAATTAGGAATAAAAAAATCATGGCATACAAGTGACAACTGATATAAAAGAGATTTAAAAATAATAGGTGGTATAAAACCTAAAAATACCTCAACATTGCCCTGATATTCATCGTCCATTTCAAACTTTTTCAAAACTCGGCGAGCCAATAGAAGACCAGTGCAATAAGCTATTAATACAAAAAAAATGTTTACTTTTTAAATACATATTATTAAACGGAATATGAAAATTTTAAAAGGAAAAAAAATCAACCTGCGGCATAGTTTGTAAGCCCAACTTTAAGACCATAATGGGGGAGTTCATGAGCATAAGCTGATGCAAGAACAATATCACCAGCAATGGTTGCAGATATGATTTGGGCAGTAATATCCTTGTTGGTCTAAACACATCATCAAATGTCAAAAAACGCAGATTTATCAGTACCTCTATTATAAGGCAATGATAAATTCAACTTCAAATAAAAAGAGTATAAGGTAAAAAAAATAACATAATACTTACAAATCGCACAACAAACCGATACTTTGGTGTGTTGTACTTATTTTTGTCCTGGTTGATCAATCGGATCCTAGCACGGTAATCAGTTTTACCCTCTGGAACCATAAACCAAAACATAACGAAAAAAACAAAATAATTAGACACCATGCCAAACAAATGCAAGTTGCAAAAATGAAAAACAAAAACTACAAAGTTGATACTCGTAGTTTCATACCTCTCCTTCTCTTAAACTTGACTTGAAACCTCTTGAAGTAAGGTCTTGACTTCTGGGGTTTGACGTAAGGCTTTACAAAACAAAGACAGAGAAATTACATCATTGCAAAATTAAAAGGTTCAACAAGAAAAACATGTCTTGTAAACAAATTTATAAAAACTTTTAAATAGAAAACAAAATATATGCAAGTCATCAAAGTTAGTTTCTTGAAACTAGAATCAAAACAAAAACAGTTAAACATAAAAACACTGGGACTGATAGAGTAAACAATACATTTTAATGGTTTTGTATCAATTCTTCAGCACTTACAGTCTCAAAATCATAAGTAATGCTAAAAATATTTATACTCTCATTCAAAGAATTTATCACAAGAAGAATAACAGTTCAGTGAATTACAGAAAAGCTAATGCTTTATACGCATACATGTCTTATAACAACCATCATTTACTCACTAAAACCAAAAATGCTACCAGAGAAAGAAAAAAAAAACTAACTCTTATTAGGCTGAAAATAATTCACTAACAATGAAAAGTATAAAAATTCATATTTAAAAACCATATTTTTGTTAAAAACCACTTTAATTCAACTACAGATCTACCGGATCGCTTCTTCCCAAATTAATCAATCACATAAACACATAAAACACATATAATGTCAATTGTCAAATCACACCCCAAAAACCCTAAATAACTCATACTTCTAAAACAATTTGGATTAAACTTCAGCTAAATCTAAATCAGTATAATTCACAAAAAAACGAACATGAATCAACTCAAACTAACTAAACGGTGAAACAACCAAACGATTTTCGTCAATAAATATACATAGATTCAATAAACAACATCGATTAAATTAACAGAAATAATAGATGTTTGAAGCAATACCATTGTTGATCGTCGATGAGCTCCGGTGGCGGGGGAGGGGGTATGGAGATTAGTGAAGAATGAAGTTGTTCAAATAGCAGAAACCCTAGGGTCCTAAAACACTGATAACGGGCTTTACTTTGGGCTTTTGGAACTGTGGATATGGTGCACGTATGTTTGGGCTCGATTAAGCATCAAATTATTTGTTTAGTACGTTAAAAACTCATACATTACAATATTACATTACTAGAAAAAATTAACATATTAAAATCATTAGACTTTAATAATATATTTTATATTATATGTTACTAGCCATTAATAAAATAATAAATAATAAAAATTTTAAAAATTATAAATAAAAAATAATAACAGACAAGAATTATAAAATTATATTTTAAGATAAGTTATAACTGAAATCTGTCATTTAGCATGTTTTAATAATTTATTAGAATAAGAAGATTTATATTTAAGGTATCTAATTATTTAGTTTACTTAATTAAAAATATTTTTATTTAATAGGATAGAGAGGCGGGAAACAATAGTTTAGACTTCACTAGAAGTTGACACGTGTCCATAAAAAACCTTCTTTTATTATATAGTATAGATATAGATATAGATTACTTAACTAGAAAACACGTCTATTACATAATTTTAATACTGCATGTGAACTATAAGACTATACGTAATGGATAAAGAGAGAGCGTTAATAATGATGACACGGATACAAATTGGGCTCTATAAATCACTACATGATAGGTAAATGGGTTTCGAAACCTATGAGGCGTTAAGCTCTTAACGTGCTCCAAACAAAACTTTGCGTACAGAATTGCGTCAATAAAGCTTCAAACAATAGTCAACCACTACACTTGATTTAAATGGGTTTTAATAAAAATGATTTTTGTCTATATGACACCTAAGTATCATTTTAACTAAACAACCACTGCAAATAGTCTAAATTTATCATCTAATCATTAGACATATTTCTAGGCTTATGTTTTAGATAAACATGTCTTTCTAGAAACAACAAACTACTTCCATGTTTATTTTTTAAGAGAACAACAGTTTATTAAATAAACAAACAAAATTATATAATTACTACTACCACTAACTTTATGGTGTTTATACTATACCTATGTTCATGTATTACTTTAATATAAACAATTCACTTGACTACTTAATCAACACAACTAAATAGTATTGTACGAATCAAATTCACAACTAAATAGTATTAAACGAATCAAATTTTATACTTAAAATAAATCAAATAATTGTAAAATTTCTATTTTTATTGTTCTACATACTTTATTATTTTGTATGTTCTCTGCGTTTGATAATTAGGTGTGGTCTGTTTCTCGACCATGACGTGATGTGACGATGAGTATCAAAGTGTCCAACGTGTAATGACTGCCTTCTTTGACATTTTTGTATCAAGGTTCGTTACTTTTGCACGACAAGTTATAAAAAGTAATGTATAATACTTGTTAACGATATCAAAGTGATTTCAATAAAATTCATGGACATACTATGTCAATCCTTTTCATCACTTTGCGATGTTTGATCGATTACGCATACCACTTCTTTGGTTAAGTGTATGTATGAGTAATGCTAGAGAATCAATTTTAATTGCAACATATAATAGATGGTTAGAAAGCATGAACTTAAGGTTTTAAAGATAATTTTGAATTTTGCGGATGCATTACTAGAGTGTAGCCCTTTGACGGTTCTTGAAGAAATAATTTGAATTTCCTGCTTGGTTTGTTTCATTTCTATACATTCAAAGCTATGTTGTTTTAGTTGTTTTGTCAATCTTTATTTTAGTTGTTTTGTCAATTTTGTTTTAGTACCGTAAACTTAAAATAATATATGTTTTCAAAAAAACCATCATATATACGTCGCTTTGCTAAATATACTTTGATACGATGCGCCTATATGTAACTAGTATCCACATTAACCATCTATGTGCTATCTGATCTTACTGTGACATTTATGTTATGCAAAATCATATCTTACTATCATGTTATGCAAAATCATCTCACTTCGCAGTTTCACATGCTGGAATATACCGCTGCTAATCTCGGTAATACCTAAATGTGTTACAATAATGAAATACAAGTTAGTACTAAGGGGCTGTTTGATTTGCTTCTAACCCTTTCAAAATATCTGACCCACTGACCTGGTCAGATATTTTGGCCGGTCAGCGTGTTTAATTTTCACTCTTTCGCGTCTGACCCGGTCTGACACCACTAACCCATGCATATTTTTCCCTTTACCCGGTCAGTTTTGGAACAACTCCTTATCGGGTCACCACCTTCTGACCGAGTAAAGGATTTCAAACAGCCCCTAAGAAATTTCATATTAAAAGATGTGTATCATCCAATAGAATACCCCATGGGCCATCTTTGCCAACTTAATTATTCATTTCCAAAAGATATGAACAAATGCCTCACACACACATCAATTAATACGCATGCACAAAAATCATAGCTTTTTGCAGAATTCAGCGAAGAAATCATCCAAAATAAGTAAAAATCAGTCGTGAAGGCGTTGATCCCGATATCTTCAATGTTTTTGATTCTTTCCACTTGTCGACAACCGTTAAAAACCCTAATCAAATGAATAGAGGAGCAACTTTAGTGATTCGATCATTAAAGAATGTCTCAAGCTGATGTTTCTTACAGGTAATCAAAACAATTTGAAGTTTCATCGACTGGTTCATGTTTGATTCAGTTTTAAATTCTTTTGATCAATTAGGGTTTTGTTCAATTTGTTACGTGAAAATTACTGTGGGTTTGTTGATTTTTGATGGATGTAATAGTTGATTCTGTGATTCAAGTTAATAATCAAATCCCCAATGCTTGATTTATGTAAATTTGTGACTGATTGTCACTTTATTTTAAAATCCATAGTGAATTAGTTGTTTGTTCATGAAATTATAGTCATTTCCATCGCTTGGAGCTAGATTAAGCTGTTCATATGCTTGAATTTCTATTTGTATCAGATAAAATATTTGCTAATAATGATTATGCAAGATCCTATGTATGTTATTTTTAGAAAATTAACTTGTTTAGAAGCATATAATCTTTCTTTATATCTCTATACTAAATACTAATAAATAAAAATAAATCCGGACACTTGTCACCATTGTAAGTAATCTAGTAATTGGTTTTCCCGCTTCTCTCTCCTCTTAATTATGAATGCGATAATAGCTATATATTAATTAACTAGCTTAATAACCCGTGTATTACACGGGTTGAATATATAAAATATTAAATAAAATAAAATTTTATTAATTATAAAATGATATTTTAAGATAAAATACGGTTGAAATTATGTGTAAGCACTATAGGTAACAAAATAATGATATCAAGTTTTTAAACTTTTTTTGTTTAAAAAAACTAAATATTTTGTTTCAAAACAAAAGATTTTATAAAATTTATTTATAATTATTTTTTATTTATAAAAATTTTACTTTTTAAAAATATTGATTTTTAAAATATTTTATATTTTTAAAAAAGTTTGATGTTTTTGAAATGAAGATTATTTTATAAAATTTTATTTCTTTATAAATAATATTGATTAAAAGATTTCTTTCTTAATTTATCAAAAAATATTTTTAGTCTATATATAAATTAAATAATATTATTAGTAATTATAGTAACTATTAAGTAGGAGAGAGAGGCGGGAAAATTATGGTGAGGATGAATGTGATGCTGCCACGTGTCCCCATTAGTTACTCTTTTATTATAATATAAAGATAAAGATAACTATCAATAATTAAAATTTCAAATATGTTAACTTTAAATTTTCAAATGTGTAATACATTGGTTTATTCAATCGGTATAATACATACTATTTAAAACATAACTTTTTTATATTATTAACCATGTAACAGTAAATTTATTTAGCCCGTGTATTACACGGGATTGTAACCTAGTTATAATAAAAGAGTAACTAATGAGGACACTTGGTAGCATCACATTCATCCTCACCATAATTTTTCCGCTTCTCTCTCCTACTTAATAGTTACTATAATTACTAATAATATTATTTAATTTATTTATAGACTAAAAATATTTTTTAATAAATTAAGAAAGGAATCTTTTAATCAATATTATTTATAAAGAAACAAATTTTTATAAAATAATCTTTTTTTCAAAATCATCAAACTTTTTTAAAAATATAAAATATTTTAAAAATCAATATTTTTAAAAAGTAAAATTTTTTTAAATAAAAAATAATTATAAATAAATTTTATAAAAACTTTTTGTTTTGAAACAAAATATTTAGTTTTTTTAAACAAAAAAAGTTAAAAAAACTCGATATCATTATTTTGTTACCTATAGTCCTTATACATAATTTTAACCATATTTTATCTTAAAATATCGTTTTATAAGTAACAAAATATTATTTTATTTAATATTTTATATATTCAACCCGTATAATACACGGGTTATTTAGCTAGTTATATATATAAAAGAATTGGTATGCAAATAATGGGTAGCACCAAGAAATGCTATGAGGAGGATCATATGTGGATTGTAAACGGTAAGCTACATGCATGAGTCAACAATGAAGGTCAAACTGATTAAATTTCATATGTTTAAGCACATCATGTTAGCCACGTGATTGACATACATGGCGTATGTAAAGACTAATAGTTTAGGGTTTATTCGAATGAAGACGAGGGATGCGTGTTATATGGGATTGATTTTGTTGATATAAAAGATTTACACGATACATTATGATGTTTTTAGTTTTATTTACTTTTTGGTAAAACTAAAGCAGGATGATATACACTCCGCAAGTGAGCTTTACGTCATGCTTGCCTATAAACAACTTTGTGACATTTAGTTCATTTAGGGTCTAACAGACTATAACTGCTTTGTTTGTTGACGTATTCATTTGTTTCTTTCCAATAGTTGTGGCGCGTGTGGATACGAATTGAACTTATCATCCTCAAACCGGATGTCTGAAACAACCTCTAAGTACCATGAATCCATCAAGAAAGGTTCAATGTCCTTCCAATCCATTGACCCGAGTCGATTCACTCAAATAGATGAGGTGCCATGCCTTCCAATATATTTGGGTCGTAATGGATCAAAGACCAAGCTTATGTGTCGTCAGTGTGGCGTTTTTATTGGATATGGATACAAGGAGGGACATGCTCAATGTTTTTTTGATTCACTTGTGGGGTCCGAATCATCATACAAGAAGATCGTGATAAAGATACACGCTATACGATCTATAGACCTCGAGAGTGTGGGTAGAAATGGAAGTAGCCATTAAAAAAGTTTCTTCTTGAGTTCCATCGCGCTATAACTATCATACTTGTAAATGTAAATATTTAGTTTCAAAACATATATATCTTATGTTTATGGTATGTATGTTAGTGTGTAACATATGATTTCAAAACATAAATACTTTGAATCTACATGTTCATATTATAGCTGTTCATATTATAGCATGAAGCTTTCTTCATTGCATATTGCATAGTACTAATGTTGATGTACTTTGACATATGTTTTTTTTATTAAGGTATGAGATAAATAGTCGAGGTTTGTTTAATATCAAATACACAATCTATGATTGATTTTGGTTCCAATACACAACGCATTAGGATATCACATGATCTAGCTAGATCACACATATATAACAAATTGAGATCATGTATACAAATGATTAAATGAAATTAGTCACGACTATTAATTGATCAGTGTCGGTCCATAATTAAGTGTTGAAGGGCGGCGGTGGTCAACCATCAATACTTCAATAGGTTATGTATCACTCGATATTCTTTTGTTTTACTGTTGTTGTCTATGTTATTACTAGGAGATTTGCCCGCGCGTTACGACAAGAATACGTGGATATGTTGTATTATAGTTTGCCGTTTGACCAAAATCCAAGTTGCAACCTTATTTTATACAATTTGACATGTTATCTATGATGATTATTTGAAGAAAATCTATGTTCGAACTTTATCTTTTATAGATTTACCTGTTAAAATAAAATAGGATATTGTTCTTAATAAATAAGGTAAACAAATGAAACACTTATTATATGTTTTGTATACGAAAGTTAATTGTCGAGATAAATCTAAAGATGAAGCATAGTATTGATTCAACCAAACTTTACACCTCTCCTAAATGGTTTAATGTTTATTACTAGTTCAATAAAATAAAAAGCATTTAATGTAAGGATTTACGGCTAAATAATCCAATTTTAGAATTCATATTACCATTACCATGAAGTATGCACACGATGAAGTATGCACACGACCTCCATTAAGCAAGAAAGAAAATGAGTAACAAAAAATAGAACTCTTTTGCAATCAATGTATTTAATCAAACTTTGTGCATTATACAGTACAATAGTTAAAAGGGTTAAATTAAGCAGACACTGCTAACACACAACTAGACACCACTGATGTGTTATACGGTCGTGTATTGTGGAATATGCGAGTCATGTGAAGCACTATAGGAGGTTGTATGTGATGACCCTAATGATGTATGGATCAGTAGTATGACGAGCTAGATTGTCGATATCTTTTTTTTGGCATTGGGATAGGGAACCGTGTGGACCGAACTTTCAATTTCTTACTTGCAATGAAAGTGGTTCGCATAAATGTTATACGCACTGTATAACATTGGTTTTATGCACAAACATACAGCCTATTAGAAGTGACTGATGTAGCCAAATGCTAACATACATCACCGACAAGGTTATACAACACATATGAGCATTTCTTATAACCCGTATGATGACATCACGTGGTGTATCTACTCTAAAATCATAACTAAATAAAAAAAAATTATGAAAATATCCATTTGATTTACTTTTTTTCCCTTAAAATGTTTATTTGACTCCCCAAATTATCCACACCCATATAGGGCTGTTACGAAGGTTTGGATGAACTTACGAAGGTTTGAACGACCGTAAGTTCGTTTGGATGAATATAAAAAGGTCATTTATAACAATTTTATTTAGACACGTGTTTTAATCTGAGCTGCTCATCTTGGGTTCGAACGATCATGTTCCGTGGTTGGAGACGACTAGGTAGAATGTGAACATTTTTAATGATTAGTTGGTTAATCAAATAATTAGACAAATAAATTAAATATTTAATAATAATTAATCAAGGAACGTGTTATGTGTCCAAAACCGTCGACGCGCAAAAAGACCAATATATCGTCATTTTCTCGAGAGAAAAACAAAATTCGAATCAAAGAAAAGTAACGAAGATCAGAGGAACGACGAAGTGAAATCAACAAGTAAACGAAAACGATTCCACCGTGAGGATCAACGGCCGTTGATTCAACCACCACCACCACCAACGTCGTCACCACCACTAACCCTAACGATCCCCTCAACTCGTTTACCACCGGATTCAACACATTTACGATACATCAGTAGCCTTATAACATACATATTGTAATATCGTATTGATTCACCGTTGGTTTTCATTCCTGTTGCGAGATCCGTTGTATCAAATGGACGAATTCGGTATGTTCGCGAAGGATTTCGGATTCCGGCCTCAAGGAAAATCCGCTCCGATGAAACCGAGCGGCGGTGATCGCCGGAGCCGACCTACGTCGTCGTCAACGACGTTCTCCACCGACGGGAATGATATGTTTAACGATGTATTCGGCGGTCCTCCGAAATACACCAACAGCAACTCGAAATCGACGTCGTCGATTTCTGATTTCGATTACGATTCAATTTTCAAGGACTCGGTATCGACGAATAATAATAATAATAATGAAATGAAAAGTAAACCTAAGCCTTCGAATTCGAGTTCGAATTCTCCGGTTTATGATAAACCGCTTTATGACGACGACGTTTTCGAGGGATTGCCAGGGGTGAACAGCAAACCGGTGTCTTCTTCTTCATCGGCGAGATACGAAGATAATATTTTCGCTTCTGTGAGTGCTTCTCCGCCTAAACAGAGTCAACAGAGTGATCAGTTCGATGATCTTTTTGGGAATTTTGGACGAACAGAGAAGGGTGAACCGATCAGTCATCGAAGTGATAAGAGTTCAAGGGGTTTGGATGATTTGATCCCTGGGTTTGGAAGCGGTAGTCCTGCATCCAGTGGCAGGTACCATGCTTTTTCTAACAATTGTTTAGTTGTTCACTTAGATACTTATGAATGGAGACTTGTAAGCATAATTGCATAGCATCAGATGCATAATCACTAATATTATCTCTAGCTTTGAGATTGCATAATTATCTATGGTTAGGTTTTTTTCATGCATCCATCAGTCAAATTAGTAGTTGGTACTAGAAACTGATATCTTAGTATTATGTATATTTAGACAAGCCGGATCATGTGCTAATCGTCTGTTCAGTTGCGTCGTTTTCTTATTGTGTGTTGCTTTATGTGGCCTTAGTTGCAAATGTGTTATCCATCAGCATTAGATGGTTACATGTGTTTCAAGTAACCATGGTTAATGGGTGTGAAAATATACAGAGTTATATGAACTCTCATGCATTGGAGAAAGGAAGTTATTGTACGAGTCACACACATATTGCTGTTGAGCCAGTTTAGGAGTGCTTCGGTGACCAGCTAGCATATGTGTCATCAAGATTTATAAAATGATTTTGATAAATATTTTATGTTGACAAGTTGGCCGTGTCTGATGTATATTTCCTAACTTGTGTAGTAGATAATGATCAGGAACAGGTTTTATCTCCACTTCTCAGTGGTTATTTATGCTTATAGTTTAGCTACGTAACCTGGGTTGGCTGCTTTGGTTCCTCAAGGGATGTACAATATTTTTAATATCGATTTCAGATTTAACCATACTGTCACAGAGGTATCTTTACCTGCGACAATATGCTACTTTTTTGTTTCGCTTAAGAAAACAATTGGAATAAGTTTTTCTCTTTTGTTTATATTTATTTGTCTATACTTCAAAGCATCTATAGACACATCACACAAACATGTCATTATCTTCTATAGTTTCCCAATAAAATTCTCAAAGACAGGTTTTATTGCTTTCATAATTATGCTCTCACGATTATATCCATTACATCATTTGTAGTCCAATCTGAACCAAATAGACTAACATAGTAGCATATATGTTCTTTAATTTGTGACTAGAAGCTGAGGGCGCTTGACAGAGAAACTGTTAATTATCTCAACCATTATTAATGATTTATGCTGGTAATTTGATTTGAGTTGAACAAAAGTGATTTATTGATAAATTATTAGCCAAGAATATCTCTTTACAATTCTTAACATTTATTATGCTTTCTTTAATAGATGGAGTTCAGACCCAAGTCCTACATCAAGTAGCAAAACAAAGGAAAACTCTAATGCCGTGGATGACCCATTTGTGGTTCTAGAACCTATGCCAACCCCTGTTGCTTCATCCCAGGGTCTTTTTGCAGATCCACTAGAACAGCTCAGCCAGATTGGTAAAACCAAGAGCACAAAATCCGGAGTAACATCACCAAGTGGGGATGTGTTTGGTAACATGAACTCACTTAACAACTTCAATAATTCGCCTCCTGCATTTTCAAAGGAAACACACAACAGGAAAAAAGCTCAGAGTCAGACCCATTCAGAGGAAGGATCCAGTGTGGGCAGTGCACGAAGTTCTGTAAGTAGAGAGCCAATAGACGAATATTCTTTTGGATACTCTGAAAATCAACCACAGAAGATGCCTTTTGACCATTTTCACGAATCTCATCGAACCGTGAATTCTCCAACTTCACAGACTGGTACAAGTTCTCATGTGGACACGTCTCCTAAATCAGAAGAGCATGTACAACATGCAGACGATATATGGCTCACTGTATCAGAGATTCCTCTATATACACCAGTTACTCGGGCCCCGCCACCTTCAAGGCCCCCTCCTTCAATACCAGCACATGCTTCAAGTTCCAAAACATTTGATTATGATTTCTGTGCATCATCAGATTGTGATAAATACTTCCAAAATGCAAATGCTTCTAGAAGTAAAGAACCCATGCAAGTAGCTATGGATGAAGAGATAACAGAGGAGAGGCTAGAAAGAAAGAGAGAAGAGGAAGAAAGAGAGCAAAGGAGAATTGAGAAAGAGAAAATTAGGGAACTTGAAAGGGAGAAAGCAAGACAAGCTGTAGAGAGGGCTAACAGGGAAGCCCGTGAAAGAGCAGTCACTGAAGCTCGGTTAAAGGCTGAAAGGGCTGCTGTTCAGAGAGCACAAGCTGAGGCCCGTGAGAGGGCAGCTGCTGAGGCTAGGGAAAGAGCAGAGCGGGCTGCAGCAGAAAAGGCTGCTTCAGAGGCCAAGGAGAAAGAAGCACGTGAGAAAGAGAAAGCTGCTGTGGAGGCCAAGGAGAAAGAAGCACGCGAGAAAGAGAGAGCTGCTGTTGCAAAGGCCCAAGCAGAAGCAAGACGAAGAGCAGAGCGTGCTGCTGTTGAAAGAGTCACTGCTGAGGCTAGAGAGAGGGCCGCTGCTGAAGCTCGAGAGCGGGCAGCGGCAGCGGCTGCTTCCGCCAAGATGAACCAACAAAGGAATGATAATGACCTTGATTCCTTTTTTAGCATGGGATCCCAACCAAACAGTGTGCCAAAAGCAAGGGCAAATTCTAGTGTGAGTAATTTAAACCTATTTACTTGTAAATGGATGAATTTGGGGTGTGTTATATATCAAGTGGATCAAATAGGTAAAGTATAAAAAATAGCTAAAAGGGGACAGTCAAATGGGTAAAGCCAGAAATAGCTTTAAGGTGAAGGGGCCAATGAACTGTTGGAAGTCACCCAACCTCAAATTATTCATTTAAATTTTTAGAACTTTAGTGTGAAAATCATTTTTCTATAATCTTGATTAAAACACTCGTTATCCATTATCTTAGGGATGAAAATGTTAGTGAGTCCCCACCTAATCCTGTGTGCACTCTGTTTGTACCCATATTAAAAATGACTTGTTTTAACCCATTACCAGCCCCGCCCCTTTTACAACCTCTGTTATTCTGTATTGTAATAATATATAGGAAAAATCTGTTTGTTGATTGCTATCTTCTCTGTTTGATCTCAAATGTAGGACTCTGCAACTGATCCACTGTCCCAGGACAGACGAGGGCCAGAAGGGGCTCACAGGGCTTCCAGTAGTGGAGCTCCTTCCAATGTAAGGAAGGCATCTTCCACCTCCAGTTTTGTTGATGATCTTGGCTCAATATTTGGAGGTATATTTGTATTAATGTTTTTCTTTACTTTAAGATAATACTATTATTTCTACATCACGCTTAGTGCTCACACCCTGTTATTCCAAAAGCTGGTATGTCAGCTGGAGAATTCCAAGATGTTGAAGGTGAAACTGAGGAAAGACGAAGAGCTAGGTTGGAAAGACAACAACGTACTCAAGAGCGTGCGGTATGTGATTTTGAACAAATATTAAATGATTTAGTTTTCATTAGACAACATGATCTGAACTCTGAAGTGGTATAATTTTTGTACATGATTTTCTAACTGTTAAAGTTTTCATTTATAGGCCAAAGCACTGGCTGAAAAAAATCAGCGGGATCTGCAAATTCAGAAGGAACAGGAAGAAAGACAAGTGAGCATCAAATATGATTACACTATCAAAATAACGGGATGAATATATATATCCCCCTCAAACTTGCAGAATATCATAAATACCCAACAAAGAATCATAGTATCAAATATACCTATTTTCATATTTTGGACGTTCATACGCTTCTCTTAAAACCTGCAAAATATCATATATGCTTGAAAAATCATAATATAAAATGTGCCCAATTTTAAACTTTATCTTATACTTTTATAGGTTACACGCTATGGTTATAAGGTTTATGGTTTAGAGTTTAGGATTTAGTGTGTAGTTTTTAGGGTTTAGTTATGAGAGCTTGAAGTGTCAGGAGAATGAGAAGGATATAATGCTCATATTATAATTATAATTATAATTCTATATAATGAATGGGTATGAAATTTTAAGGTTTTGAAAGGGTATGTTTTGATATTATTATTTTTGGTTACGTAAATACGATACTATGCAAGTTTTTAGGGTACAACGGTAATCTAATTTTTTTCAATTAAGTGATTAAATAGGCTTTATACATTATAAATACACATTGGATGACTTTTAACTCATTTCCTTGACAAATATATTTGTTTTTCTACCCATTCACTTAATCTTTGTGTTTTGAATCAGAGGATTGCTGCAACTTTAGATGTCGAAATCAAGCGTTGGGCTGCTGGGAAGGAAGGAAATCTGCGTGCAATGTTGTCAACGTTACAATATGTATGTTTCATCATCTCTTTTTCTAAAGTTTATTTTGTTTGATTTAAGGATTTCGGATGTCTTTATTGGCTATGCGGTGCCATTATTATCTGTGGTTAGGGCTGTAAACGAACCGATCGAACACAAACATTTATCAAACAAAATTTCTTGTTCGTGTTCGTTCATTAAGGAAATTAATTGTTCATGAACCGTTCACGAACACTTGTGGTACATAAATGAACATGAACAAAGACAAACGAATAGAAACAAATGTTCATGAATATAAATGAAAGTTTGTAAAGCTTTAACACAAATTTAACATAAGTATCCAAACATACATGACATAATTATCCTAAACTAGCCCAAAGCATGTCTAAACCCCTAAAAATGATATTTTTGTACTATGCGCCTCGCTTAAAACCCTCAACCCAAAGACTCGCCCTTTTCACCTTCGACAACTATATAGGCAAGTCATTGGTTGAGTAACAAGTAACTTTCAATACTTGTCAAAATAGGTCAGATCAGGTTAAACTAATTGATGTTTAAAAAATATGATTTTGTTAAAAAAGAACTATGCTACTGAATGATGAGCAAGTGAGCAATATCTGATGCTTGGTTGTTTTCAGGTTCTTTGGCCCGAATGCGGCTGGCAGCCTGTTTCATTGACTGATTTAATCACTGGTGCAAGTGTGAAAAAAGTATATAGAAAGGCTACTCTCTGCATTCATCCTGATAAAGTGCAACAAAAAGGAGCTAATCTTCAACAGAAATATGTAGCCGAGAAGGTTTTTGACCTCCTTAAGGTACTTGTTTATATTCTTAATCTATTTCCCTCGCCCCCTCCCTCTCCCTCGTCCCCTCTTCCCCCCTTCTTTCTCTCTCTCTCTCTCTCTCTCTCTCTCACACGCATATGTGTGTTTAACTGTTTATGCATGAGAGTGCCACACTGTCATCTGTAGCACTTCTGATTGGTTTGTAATTGAGGTCCAGTTTTGACTCGTTTATCTATAAATGGGTTGATTCTGGGCTTATGTATGATCGCTAATGTTTAAAAACAGAAAAAGTTTTAATAATCCGTTAAACCCCATAAAATCATATAGATCAAAAGAAATAAGATTCATACCGAAATACTGCAATTTTAAAAATCATGTTTGACACTAATATTTTATGAAAACATTGAACAAGTGTTTGTTTGGGTCAAGCTTGACTCGGCCTTTTGTAATGTGTAAAAAATTTCTGGTTACCCCAACCACGCGGTCCACTCTTGTCACCGCCTCTAGGTTTGTTGCATCACAGTAAAAGGGTGTTTGGATGTGCATGTTCAAACTCATCTCCCTACTTTAATAAAAGGGTAACTAAAAGGGACGCATGACAACATTACATTTCTCCTCACTAAATTTTTCCCGTTTCTCTCTCCTATTAAATAATAATATTAATTATTAATAATATTATTTAATTCTTTTTATATTAAATTAGTTTTTTAATAAATTTAGAAAAAGATATTTTTATTAATTTATTTTTATGAAATAAATTTTAATAAAATAAGAAAGTTTTCTGAAACATCTAACTTTTTTAAAAATATAAAATATTTTAAAATTGGTGCTTTTAAAAAGTAAAAGTTTTATAATAAAAAAGTAACTAAAATTGAGAGTATAATAAGAAAGTTTTTTAAAAATGATATCTTTTGTTATGTTTATTTTAAAACAAAATTTTCATTCTATTTATTAAAAGAAAAATTTTAATCTTATCTGATATTAAAATATCGATTTGTAATTAAAAAGTTTTAATTTTATTTGATATTTTTTTATTCAACCCGTGTAATACACGGGTTTACTAAAATTAGTAATTGATAATCATTTACACGTATCCTAAAAAAAAAATCTTGCATCAAATTACCTGCTTCTCCAAATTTTGGTTATTTGAGCCTTTAACAACCAGTGTCATAATCAGTTTTTTAAAAACCAACTATTGTGAGTTCAAGTTACAATACTGAGTTTTACAACACATCCAAACACCCGTAAGCTAGATCACAAGTTACAAGTGTTGTACTCCAAACATCCACATTTCACAAAATGTTTTAATATGATAATAGGAAGCTTGGAACAAGTTTAATTCAGAGGAGCTCTTTTAATCCTGCAACATCCATCTGATAGCGGTTAGCTTGTTGATTTTGAGATTAATTTTCTTGGTATATTTCTTCTTTTAAATCAAGTTGTATAAATACTCTCTCAATCCTATTCTTTTATTCATCAATGGGCAACTTCATATTTGTTTCTATTTTTAAACAAGAACTTGTATCAGGTGTGATCATCCTGGGTACATTTGTTTTTCTTGTATTCCAGTATATCACGTTAGTTTTTTAATGTTTGTAGATGGGTCATGGCATGTTTAGGTTATATATCAGAATTTTTTTTTTTTTTTTTTTTTTTTTTTGGTTTTTTTTTTTGTTTTGCCAAAGATATTAAAAGTTTTATCAATGTGCAAAAACATGCGGGTCCAGAAAGTTTGGTAGCCAGTTGAAATGGGTTGAGGTGGGTGATGGATTGATCTTTGTTTTTATGTCATATTCAAACAATTTGGCATGTTTCTTTTACAATTAAATTCTATATTTTATGTGTTTGACTCGTTATCAATAAAATATAAGTCAAATTAACACATTTTCTTCTATCTTTATATTATGCTAGTAATAATAGAGCAATAAAATTGAGTGTCGCTATGGGTGATTTGACAACACTACTTTCAAGGGATGATGATTAAAGATAAAAAAAAGGCTCTAATTATTGTAAATCACTAATGATACCTCTCTATTCCCTGGTGTATTATTATGAAATCACCAAATGAAATAGTTGCTTCTTTACCCTTTAAAACTCTTTAATTAGGGATTAGGTTTTTACATGAGTTTGTTTTTTGCCCAACATATTGGTGTCCAGTAAATCGGTGTTGTTGATTGTCATGGTGCTAGAAGTATCATCTAGTACTGTTTCAGTTATAACAAATTCATATATGTATCAACCCGGTTATCACCAAAACCATATTAGTGACATATTAACAAACTACAAATGGGTTTACAAACCACACATGGTTTTAAATATAATTATTGTTTTCATTAAACCAACCTCTATTCCCCTCATCATGTCTCTACCTTCCGCAGTGCACCTACTTTTTAAAAGGCTCACTTATAGGATAACTTTTTACTGGATTTGGGTATGTATGTATAAGCATCAATGGAAGTTTGAATCATTGAGGTGCTACTGCTACTTGGGTTGTCATTCAATGGTAAGAGTCAATGACCCTTTAAAGATCACTCTCGGGATTTTGATATTAAAAATTAAAAAAGATATAAATGATGATAATGTGGTGTTGAAAACAAAAGAAACATTGTATAACCCAATAACTAATTATTGATGGTTAAAGGCTCATCTGTTGCCATTAAGGGGTGTAAGCAAAGCAAGATGAACCCACTCCAGTTCAGGTCAAAATGCAATTTACTCATCAGGTAAACATAGAGATGATTAACTAGCCGGGTGATGTTGTTTGGGTAACGGGTCAAAATGGATTGTCTTAACTCTCTCAAAAGGTTGTTTCTTTTGTTGTTCTTTCAGATGATTTTCCAAACATAAGTAAGATCTAGTCATCAAGCAAGCAGCAAAACCATTGCAATTAAAACTAAACACCATCTAAACCTAAACATAAATTACCAACTAGTCAGCCATCAAACACTTCCTTCAAAGATCACCAATAAAACCTCCAAATACTACAAATTCAAACCATTAAAACCATCTGGCCCATTCAAAAACAAAATTTGACATCTCATGATCACTATCATCATACCATAGCAATACCAGGTTTAAGATTGGCCTCATATTCAACTACCATCATAATCATAATATATTAACATATGCATCAATATGAACCACTGCAATATTTTACTTCTGCTGGTTCTGATTGGTTTTACCAAGTTGAATACCCTTGAAAGCAGATGTGACAGCAGAAGTGGCGGCAGAGGGGGCAGCAGCTGAGCCATCTTGACCCGAGCCATTGGTCCCACCGTTGCTGGCCTTCTTTTTCTTGGCATGTAGAGCCCAACCGACAACTTTAGCCTGTATATGCTCGTCGAATATTGACTTCTTGAAATGTGTTCCCATCTACAAATTGGTTGTCAACATGTATTAGAGTTGTCTGTTTATAAAAGTATGATTAGAAATGAAAAAGATTGGATCTTGAAATGAAATACCTGTGTCACAAGGGCGTAAAGGGGTAGAGTACTGTAACTGCACAAAACCTGAATAAACACCCTGAAATAAAAACAAGCAAGTTCAGTGTGCTGCGGTTCATTGCCCAAAGCTCAGTCACTCATCTTAAAAGTATCAAACTGAAACAGAGAAATTTATAATTTTTAAGAAGAAAACTTATAGAATTTAAATTTCTGAGTAATATTAATCAAAAAGATAAACTCCAACTTATTTTCTGAAGCATAAAAATATACAAATGAATATTTACATTACATGTAAAAATAACTCAGAAAATTAAATAGTACTAAAAAGTTCACATAACAGACAACATACCCAATGATCAACCGAGGGATAATGTAGCGCACGTGCCCCATTATGCACGAGTCAAAGCCATATTGAACCTATTATTAATAGAAATGAAAAGTAGGGTCATGTTATCAACTCAATATCAACTTCTGCTATCTTTATATGCTTATAGCGAGAAAAAACGTACCCAAATCCAGAAGAAGAATGCAATCTCAAATGCATTTTGAAAGAGGATAAAATGTATGAAAAAAAGCACAATTCTGGGGCGGTGAAACCAAAAATGATCATCTGACGGTTGTACGACTAGTTCGCCTTCAATGGCTTCATGCTTTTCAGCAACCTCATGAGCTAACTGAATTATTATGTGCTCCAGCTTTGTTCCCACAGCAAGTAGAAGCTGATTATTTGGAGGGAAAAAAAAAAAAAAAAACTGATGAGTTCATTAAAAGAAGAATAATTTTATCCAAAAACTTTAAAACTGATTATAGCTAGTAATTTACCAATGGTAAGCTGAGTTAGGATACTTACAAAGAAAGGGATGAAAGCGATCCAAAAATACGTATGCCAACCTGCAAAAAATCCGAGAAAAAAAAAAAATCCCCAGTTGTAGTCTTTTAAACCACTTACATAAAAGAGTAGTGAACATTTAAATTTTGCTATAAAATCAACCATCTTAAGATCATGAAGGTATGATTTTTTGTATCAATGGAGGTTTTTTAGCAAATGAAAAATTAAATTAACAGTTAACTAAATTGACTGTAGATTACACAATGTGTGGGTTAGGTAATGGGCTGAAATTCCTTTTGTCCAAAAGTGGAACTGTGATGTACATACATACAAACATATATTTAGTAAAACATTATATTATATCAGTGATAAGTTAATTATTAATTATAGAGATTTAGGTCTTCTAAATTGGATATACACTTTGAAATTCAGTGACTTTTGATCATTTGACCCTTTTATTTTAAACATCTTACTTAAACTTCGTTATAGTAACATAAAATGTCGTTGCATACCATTAACGTTCAGCAACAAGAATAAGACCACGAATACCCATAAATACCAGCTGCAAAAAATAAAACAAGAGAAAAGTTCTTAATCAAATGACCCATAAATAGATCTTTCACTAAAACAAGAGAAAAGTCCTTAATCAAATACACCCATAAATAGATCTTTCTCAAATACTTTCTCAAAGGGGGTGGCTTTTAACTTAAAAAATGACAAAAATCATATTATATGGAGTAGAAAATTTCTATGAACATAGTCAACAATATAATTTGGAAAGCAACAGTTTTGAAAATCTAAAATTAAAGACAAATTGTTCTTCAGAAGTAATAAATCACTTGCCTAATTCCAACCACTTTCTTAAAATCATCTTCAAGAGCCCGTATCATGTATTTGTGAAAATTGAACTTCGGGTTTGCCTTGCAATGGGTCTACAAACAAAAAGGTCAGCAAATAGGACAAACAGGCTTGAAAAAACTATACAAGCTTCGATTCGGATCCTTACTGTAATAAATCCCAAACGCAGTGCTACGTAATCTGACTTGGTGACAGATCCATAGAATTGCTTGAAGAAAGAATGCTGTAACATTCATAAAAGAATACATGTCAACAAATAAGTTAAAATACAAATGATAATTTGTTGTTATGTGATAGAAGTCTAAAAAATTAGTGTGCGCGTCTATCTGTATATGATTACAACTTACCAGCCAACCTCGAATGGCAGAACCTTTGCCAATACCAACAAAACGGCTCCTAATAAAGTCATGATCTTTAACACGTGTGACTTTCGGCTTAAAAACTGCACGTTATATCAATTGAAATAATTAAAAAAGTAATATGTTAGCACATTATTACGATACAAGAGTTTCATATATAGAAAATTCTCCATAGATTCCATTATTAAAAATAAATAAACAGTGTTATCCAAAAGAATAATTTAAATACTTGAAGAATAATAACAAGTTTTAATTAAACCGTGTGCCAAGTCAAACACTGCAGATTTATAAAGCATCACGAAAAAAATGATATACCTTAAAACACTCATGAAGAAAAAAAAAACTGAAATTGATAGTTAAATTCTTGAAACAATTTCTCATTAATTTGTGTAAACTCGAGAGAAAAATAGCTACTAAATTCAGTAAAAATCATACAAGGGTTGACTGTTATCTACAATTACCTTGTGAGTGGTCAAAGTTATCTTTTGTGACAGATTCTTCCCAATGCTTCCATTGCCGTATCTAACCATGACGATAATAGTGATGATAAAATCATTAGATCGTAACCACCAAGTAAAAAAAAAGAATATAAATAACTAAAGTTTTACGAACCTTGACTCCACCAAACACAACAGTGAGGACAGAAAATGTCACGTGCACAACAGCTAATACAAAAATAAATATGTGTAGATGATGCAATGCCTCGAGAGATAGAAGCGGGACCTTGCCCTGTAAAAACACAAAGTATATACAGAATTACAGATTAAGGATTGAATTAAGGTTCATGCATGCATCATGAACAATCTTTAATGAGAACAAATCAATCACGATTCTAGTTGCAATGAAAAAACGTATAGCATCATAACATAAGTGTTTAAGGTTTAGTTAGAAAATCATAATTAAAAAACTCCTGGATTCACGCCAAAATTATTAGTTGGAAAGCAAAGAAAAAAACATTTATCAAATAGACCAAAGTTCATATTACCCTTAGTTGGTGAACTTCTAAAGTATTTTTGTTTGACTTTTAGTAATAAACCATAATATATGTTGTGATACCATTAAAAACGTTTGCTCTATGCATCTTGATAGCTACCTTAATTTTTATTTTTTAGAACTGCAAAAATCACAAGGCAAAAAATGGCAATTTATATAGCTAGACTTCTATTTCCTTTTTAGCACAAAAAGGACTTACCAAAAGAGTTTTAATCTCTTATTTAGAATTTAAAAGCATAATTCGGATCATTCATCATAAATTTAGAAAAGTATACTTCTCAAAATATGATTAGTTTATTACTAATAAAGATTCAACAGATAATATGTATATGATTCAAATTTGTTACCTTTGCAGCACAATAGCCCACAGCCGCTGCTTCTTCCGCAAGTAAATGACGAATATGTGATGTACCCTCACCCTCGTGTTTAGGACTTAATGCCTCTTTTTTATCACGCAACGAGCATGGAAGAAGGTGTTCTGTGATACTCTCCTTTACACAAAACTTGACAATTCTTGATTGAAACACAGTCAATAAAAGAGAAATAAACCCCAAAAGCATCAACTCTGCACACAAAATAACAAAGATTAGCTCAACAACTACAAAGATAATATTTTTCAATAGAATACCAAATTAGCTATTTTTTCTGTCAACATTTCATATTTCAACAAGACCGTTGATCTGTACAAAAGAAAAACAAGTGCTAACATTGAAAAAACAATAACCTTTTTGGGTCAAACTTAATCATTCTTAAAATTTGAAATTTCTATGAAATTTCACCTGTTTGATACCAACGATTTAAAAAAAATAAAAATAAAAAAATCATGAATGGCTTTCAAACATTACTTAAAACTTATAGGCATCAAGCTGAAATTTTTAGAAGTATAAAGCCCAAAATTAGCATATTTGACCCTAAAAGTCAAAGTTCATTCTTACTTCAAAGGATACACTCAACAGTAGACCCAGATTTTGCAATATCGTCACACTGATACTCCAGATTTAGTAAATATATTCCATTTCAAATCCAGCATAATATTCAAACCAAAATATATTAATAAATATAAATATATTCATAAAACTTTTAAAATCAAACCCCCTTATATACAGTCCAGATTAGTAAACAAAATCTGTTCCATTATACCATATAAAAATATAAAATAATAAAATAATAAAAAAGAAAAAATATACCTTCTTTAATCTTCTGCAAAGCTTCAAACAATGGCTTCTGACCAGCTTTCTTCAATTTCTGCACAAAAAGCGTTCAACAACAACAACAACTTTACTTTACTTAACATCCCCAAATAATCAACCGATCAAACACTACAAATCAACAAAATCCCACATCAAAAAGGCAAAATAAACAACAAACAAAACGAAAAAAACACACCTTTCCGGTGTAATGAAGCAGACGTTCAACAGCAAGAGAGATCCCAACAATAACCGAGCAGACAGCAGCAACAACCCATGTGGGTGTAAACTCTAAAGAATTACCTTCACCTTCACCACCCGCCATCGATTCACTTCAGTTTTCAATAAATTACAGATTTGGGTGCAGTAAAAACACGATCTTTGTCACTGGGTCATCGGATTTAATGGGGATTTTTGCAGATTTCGTCAAGATTGGTGCTAAGATGAAGGGTTGATTTAGGGGTTATTTAAAGGGGTATGATGATAATAATAAGGTAGATTAAGATGAAGAGAGTAGAGTGTAGAGGGAGGTGGAAACTGAAATGTTAGGGGAGATGGAACCGCGTGATATGGGTGAAGGGGAGGTGTGAAACCATCGTTGTCGGAGCTTTAAACATTCATTACAGTTTTCAAGATTTTCTATTTTCTTTGTTTAAGTTGTGGTTTTGTTTTTATAATAAAGATTTAAAAAGTTTAAATACCGTAGATATGAGGGAATAGAGTGTATTAATAATAGATTAAGTCCCTCTTTGTAAAAACTAAAACCTATCGGTCATCGTTAGTTGTCATGTGTTGAGATGAAGGGTTGTGTCTAATGACACGGTTAATTAGAGTTAGGATGATATGTTTTCACTTAAGAATAAAGATCAATGGTTTAAGCTCATATGTGATGAAGTGATGTAAATTAATTATGATGTATATTAGGTAGAGTAGGATTAATAAGATAGCATAGGGGTGTTTAAAAACGTTGATATCCGAAAATATTTCAAATCCAATTCGTATCCGAATAAATTGATTCGAATCATTTTTTTGATATTCGGATTTGATCTCATCTGAATCCGAATTTCTTATTCGGATTTCGAATATCATAATTTTTTTATTCGAATTATTCATATATCTAATTAATCCGAATAAGAATTCAACTATTTTTATAGCCCAATACTCGTTACCTAACCATACATTATGTTTTCAACTCAATATTTAAAAATCTTGAAACATATCAGTCCTCTAGTCTTAAACAATTGTACAGTTATTAATTTTTTTTAAACAATTACATATTGTGTTTAAATTTTAAATTTGTGCTTAAGTTAAATTTGTATTTTCTGATTTTACATCTTTTATTATGATTTTAAACTTATAAAATATTAAAAATAAAAAATTAGCCAAAAAAGCAAGAATGAAAAATAGAAAAACGGTTTATTCAGATTTTTTAGATCAATAAATTTGGATTTATCCGAATCCGATCCGTATTGAATTTGGATAGATTCGGATCGAATAAAAATATTCTTATTCGGGTCGGATCGGATCGGATTTCGTATACGATAATGAAATTTTCAAATCCAAATAATTTATTATCAAATCCAATAAACACCCCTAGATAACATCTACTCATTCTAAAAGTTATAATTAGGTGTTACTGTAGTCGTTGTGTTGAATTTCTTCTCCATCCTTTATCACATCTTTTTTAGTATGGAAATGCATATCATTCATAGTCTTTTACTTTTTTTTATCCAAACATATTTATTAAGCCTAAAACAATTACATACTATGAAAAAAGCAACTATGAGGAATAGTGGCTTTTGAGAGTTTTCAATATGGCCACAAAGGTTTTTTTTTTTTTTTTTTTTTTTTTTTTTTTTTTTTTTTGCATTTATGCCCCTGTCTGGCTCTATATAGGCTACTGTGGCCGAGATGGGGGTGGAATGACGCCAACTGTTGCTGCCACCTCCAGCCGATGACCGCCGCCTGCTTCTTGCCGGCGATCGCCTGGCTTCCGTCTCTGTCATACGTGGATGGTGGACCTTCGTTGTGTCGGTTCACGACGGCTGATTTCGGGGGCCGCCCGTAGGCCGACCGGAGGTTGAGCGTCGTCTCTGCGAGGCTTTTTCTGGCCTACCAAGCCCTTATGGGGCTCCGATTGGTCGATGATATGTGCAACTACTCATCTGAGTCGCTGATTTATGTTTCTTGTTCAAAACCTTCGGTGGTCGCCGCATGTTGATGATGATAGGTAAACATCATCTGACACTTTCTTTTGAGGTCTCTGATCTTCGACCCCCCGGGTTAGCATTTCCGATTCGTGTTTTTTGTGTTTGGAGCAGGGTGGAAGTCGAGCGCTGTCGGGAGGCGGTGGTGGTTCTGCGACGTCGTCCGAGGCTGTCCGGCTGTACGCGGGTAGCAGCGAGGTTGGCCGATGGCAGGATGATCAACGGTCTTGGGCTGGTTGAATGCATAGAGAGAAAGGAGGGGTGCTGGCGTGTCGCCGCCGCAACCGGCCGCCTTTTGGGGCCGGTGGCTGTTCAGCTCTGCCGCTCCTCAGACGGTGGTGGTGTGCAGTAGACTTCCCCATTATCTGTCTCTCTTCCATGAATTCCTTCTGTTTTTGGGTGTTAATAAGGCGGTACGCAGCCATAGCCGTTGGCATTCCCTCCGCGGACACCGACCTTGGTTGTGACTGTTATTGGGCCGTAATATGGAAGTAATGTCCACTGGTGCCTCAGCTTCTTTGGTTTTTTCTGGGGGTTTTGTTTAACTTGTATGTTGATTTAGCAATGGAGTCGGTTTGCAATCCATTTTGCATTCGGTACCATTGGATAATGCTTGTATTATTCGTATGTCCCAGTCGATGACGACGAGTGCAAGCTCATTCGAGACTTTTGTTGTTGGTTGCTTACTTTATTGTTTAGGCACTATGTGTAGGTTGATATCTCTGTTGTCGTGTGAATATGAATAAGGCGATGAGGAAAAAAAAATGTTATGTTTATTGTTCTGGCGTGGCAAACGAGTCTTTGTAGCCACAATGAACCACCATCTCGGAGCCTTTAAATCCGTAATTACATATCTTGCTTTTATCACTATTCATTCAGTTTATTAATTTATTATCGTTTTGATTGTTCTGT
The DNA here is from genome assembly GCA_025506415.1 of Flaveria robusta. NCBI lineage: Eukaryota > Viridiplantae > Streptophyta > Magnoliopsida > Asterales > Asteraceae > Flaveria > Flaveria robusta. The sequence continues at coordinate 24,366,837 of CM046472.1, forward strand.
GGCCGTGATTGGATACTGAAACTGTTGTTGGTTGCACTGGCTTGGTAGACATTTCTGGTCTGCAGCCACAACTAACCATTGGTTCTGAGCCACGTATCACCTTTAATAGGCGGTTAAAAAAGTGATGTGGTTCAGGTTAACAGTTAAATTTAGACGCGCAAAGCGCGTCGCTGTTTAAACACTAGTAATATGAAAAAACCAAATTGAGGAATAGTTGGTTTATAGTGATTTTAAGTTTGGCCACCAAGCTTTTTAATATTTGCATTAAGCCCCCTTTTTGTCATCTTTATATCTCTTTTGTTTAGAGAGACACACAGACGGATATACTTTAAAGAGAGAGTCAATGTCGACGGCGGCTTGGGTATTCGTCGTTGTTGGCGGTCGTCATCATCGGCGGTTGTGTCCCTTACGATCGACTATTGTGACTTTATATCCCCCGAATAGTCTGATTTTTCCTTCATGGTTATAAGGGGCAAAAAGATCTACTACAAAAATTGATGTCGATTCCATAACCGGTAATTAGTTTTGAGTCGCGCTTTGACGATTACGTTTTCTTCTGTCTTAACCTGTCGGTTTGTGATGCGATTAATCAATTAACTTGTGGCTGTGATGATGGGTTGTCTGAGCCTCGGTTTTCCCTGTTGTTAAGACGTGCAACGCACGTCGGGGCATCATACCTAGTTACATGAAAATAGAAAAAAAGATAATGCTCGTTAGAATAATCACATTTTAAAAGTAGGGAAAAAAAATTTTCTAAATTAGATTTGACAGCTTTTACATTTATGTGTTAATAACTTGTACATTATGACATATAATTTCGTTTTAATTAAATTTATATCAAAACACATATAAAAATAAACATATAGTAACAGTATTTAAAATTTTTTATAAAAAATAAATATTAAAACTTATAAGAGAAAAACAAAAATAAACAAAATTTTATAAGTATATAGAAAACAAATACTTAAGTATAGGAAATAAATGTAGATATAGATAAATTTGAAGGAGTTAAATGTAACTTTTCAGGTTGAAAATGTAAATTATAAAATTTTAGTTGCAGACACATGTGAAGAGAAATTTACATAATTTAAAAAATAAAGAGAATCTATCTATAAAAAAGTTCACACTATGTTTTAATGAATTGATATATGGTTTTTAAAGTATTAGTAACATATGTCTTGTATAATTAGTTGAACATGTTACAAGGTTACTTCTATAAAGATCGTTTCATTACAAAATTAACTTTTATTCAAAAAAAATCATATAATCATTTGTACATAATGTATAGAAGCTGAGTGGAGTTAAATAATTATCTTATGCATAGAATACGAAACAATAGTTATATTTGTGTATATAGTTTTTATAGTTGTATATTTGAAGCTGATTAAAATAAAATTCCACTCTGCTTGTATGTAAGTGTTAAATGAAAATGAATGCAATTATAACTAAAAAGCATATAAAGTGTATATATATATGTGTGTAAATTAAATATCTTCATAGTAAGAAACTCAAAAAGCTATTTAAAGAGAATAAATTTTATATTACAACAACACTTATTAAGAAATATATTTAAACAAATACAATAAATATAATATATTCTTCAAAGTGCACCGCTAAATACGTCTTGTGATTGAAGGAATTTGTTACGCGCACAAATGCAACAATTGCGGGTCCATCAAAATTTCAAGAGTTGACTCGACAAACATGTGAACATTAGTTTCATTTGTATAATTGTATGTTGACAAAACTAGACTATAAACTATTTTTGAAACAGTGTTAAAAGTGTCATTTTCTTTCTTCGTTTGATTGATATACGAATATGTAAAAACATCTTATAAGTATAGACAAAACGACACACATTCTATATATTTATTAAATACTTTAATATAATATACTAGATTTATTGTTAGCTTGAATTATTAGTTTTTGGTTCTATAATTGAAAAAAAATTTTACAAACAAAGTTGTAGTGTTTGTGGTTCGACTCGATGGAGTGATATCAGGATGCTGAGGATCTGATAAAATGGTTGAACAACACCTATATCATGGACAAAAGGGTGCAAATCAAATGAGCAAAGTGACGTCTGGCGGTCGAGAATAATGAACAGGAACGAACACAAGGTATCGTACTACGATAATGAAATAGAGAGGTAATTTGGAGGCGATAATAGAGAGGTAATTTGGAGTCGTTTGAGAGATTAGAGATTGGAATTGAAAAGTGAGTGAAATTAAGCTTAAAAATTGAACAACTATAAACAAATTAGAATTGGTTGACACTATCTTAGGTTTTGGGCTTTAGTAGTTAATTTATTTTTATCAATCCGCTTAAAATTGAAATTGGTTGAGTGAGAAAAAAGTGAGCTCATGCTGGCTCGAAAGTGAAATTATTTGAGCCAGCTTGGCTCAAGCTGACTTCAAATGAATTTTTATTATATAAGTCATGAGCCACAAGCTATTTAAACATATCTACTTATGAGGCTAGCACTACTTGAACCATCACGGTATTGATACGTATAGGGGAAAGCATCATTCGGTTCTTCAACCACTATCGAGCTTATGCTTTAAAAGTTGTTGGTTCATGGATCATCTTATGTTTGTCGTTTTTTTGGTTTATTAAGTTTACTGCAAATATTACGTTAAATTAAATGAGTTTTAAAAAGTGATAAAATACATTGTACTCTTTTATGCTTTACCTAACAATTAGGCATTACGAGCATCATTCAAATTATCCTAACAAACTTACAATTAGCATAATTATTGTCACTTTTAATGCCATTATGTTGCAACTACCATTAGAGTCCTTTTCCTGAATTTATTGTGTTAGAAAAAGACGTCTGAAAACAAGATTTTAGAACACGGCATGTGTGTACAAAGGAAAATAAGATTTTAGACGTCATAAATCAAACTATTTAACCACTTTGATATGGCTTGTTGACAATACATTGGGATTCTTTAACATAGACTCGGTTTGATCCTCACATTAGGTAAACACATTAGATGGCCAGTTCATGACAGGAGAATGTCAATTAGGGTCTGAGCATTATATGATTGTGGGATTGAGATAGTAGTTCGAAACTAGGTTCGAGAGTAACATAAATGTGTGAGTTTTTTAGGTGTCCACTCATAATTTTTGCTAAAGCATAGTTGTATTCATAACATGGTGATTTTTGTGTATCGTAAATCATATCAATTGACGATAACATTTGGTATCATGAAGAATGAAATTGACACCGACCGAATAACATCGGTATCATTATATAACTATTTTCTATATATGTTTCAGTATTCGGAACCGAAACGCCACCAACTTCATACTTTTTTCTATAAGCTTAACCATGTTAATGTTAATTGTGTTCATTTTCGGATATCCAAAATCTCGGATAACGAAATGGATGTACAAAACAGTTAAATTTTTTTTTAAAGAAAAAGTAAAGCGTATTAATTTTAACAGTATAACCATCTAAAATATATAAAAACACATATATAAATATATAAGTATAATATTATAGGTTTCAATTCGGAATTACTTATTTATAAATCATAAAAATATACAAAATATATAAAATTTGGATAACTAGGATATTCGAATTGTCGAAGTTTTCTAAAATCACTATCCAAATCTGAAAATTTGTATTTCTGAGTTTTCGTATAATTCAGACTCGTACTTTCTAAAGTTTCATACGGATATTCGGATTCGACTGCATATATTTTTACACAACTCCAATAAATGTCTGCCGCAACATGCTAAACGAAATTCGAAAACACGGATGGGGCGAAATTAATTTCTAGTATTACACTATTACTACATACAATAAATACTCAGTCCGTGATTCAGATGAAACAATTTGTAGTTAATTTTCATTATAAATTCGTATTTCGTTGTAAGGAAACTAAATGAAAGAAACATAATATTTGGCATATTTATGTTATCTTATACTCATTAATATGTAGAAAGAAAGATGATAAAATAAACACGGTAAAATATTATGACCATATGTTATGGTTGAGCGAGAGGGCATGGATGGATGCAACGTACATAAGCAGGCTCGCGCTCTCAACGGTCAACACCATTACACCCATATTCAATATGGGGCGCCCATGGGGCTGGTCACGACGTGAGTTGGTCTCACAACGGTATTATTATCATTTTTTTCACCCACCACCCAACAAAATTTAATTTTAAACACTTATAAAACCTCATGTTTTAAAATCCAAACCCCATCACTTCAAAATATCATTCTTCTCTTTAAATTATTATATTTTACAACTTCAAATCATATAAGTATTATAGATCAAAGAGGTGATTACCGACTCTCGTTTGAATTCGACTCGTATGAACCATATGGTGCAGGCGTGGGATTTACCCGATTCAAAACACAAGGGGTACCCGAAACACAAGCCCCGTTAGTATTTTCATTTGGCTTAACCGAACCCAAACCACAATGTGAATCCAAACCACAACCAAAAAAGTGCTCACACAAAAAAAAAAAAAAAAAAAAAGTCGGCGAACCGTCGGGATCCCAACAATGAAGGGCTAAGCATTGGACAGTCGAGGAAGAATGTGTGTTAGCGCTAGCTTGGGTTGACGTCTCGCAAGACCAACATGTCGATAAGTTTTTTATTCTAACAAGTTTATTTGTGTTTATATTTCTATTTATAAAAGTATATAAAATAACTTACACTTATATTTATTTGTTTTATACTTTTTGAGTAGAGAACAACCAAACTAAAACAATTTTTGTTTTATACTTTTTGAGTAGAGAACAACCAAACTAAAACAATTTTTTGAAGCCAGGTTCGAGAGTTGTTTTGGGCTAGCGTAGGAAACAAAAGTTGAACAACCGACATGATTTCAGCTCATTGGACCGAGATACGTCGAAAAATTGATTTATTTAGTAATCTTAATAATAGCAATTGGCCGAACCGAAAAAAATCTTTGAGAATATGAACAGAAGCGCCTATAACAATGCTTTAAACTTTTTTCCAACAGTTGCATGGAACTTTATTGTTGCAAATAAAATTGAAGGCTTATATATCCTATAACCCTTCGATTGTGTTTAATGCCACCTAGTAACATCGCTACCGTTGGAACAATATGATGAACCATGATGCACCACTTTCGATACACATTGTGCACAATCAATTCTCATTTTTGAGCGTTGGTTGGTTAACAACTACTTTTGACATAGGAATATAAAATAACTTAAAGTTATCATATAAATATTTTTTAAACTCTACATTTTTTTCTCACATAAATTCATGACATATTTCTCTCAATATAAATTGATGTCATGTCTTCATCGTCAACAATTGATAATGCTACTAACATGTTGTTTCAAGATAACATCCTTGATTTTTCATGCTTAACCTATTTGCTTAACTTTTTGATGATTATAATACTTTTATAGATAACTATTGATTGAATTCAAGAATATGTATATGAAAACTATTTCGTGTTTTATGAATTATGATCCATTGTGAAACTATTGTATATGTTAGTGTGATTTTATGATGACACGTGTGTAAATATTAGGTCTTGCTATAAACAGTAACTTGAAAGTGTCATAGCATTGATAAAAGTATAAACAATTTTAAATTACAACATACTCAAAACACATATAACTATGCGGGTAAAAAAATTACATATATGTAAAACAAGGTTACATATGTAACTTTTATTGAAAGGATAAAGATTTAATTAATTACATTAAGTCTTATAATTATCTAAACATAATGAAATATATATATATATATATACATATATATGCATGGGTCATTATAAAATTATATATATATTATTTTATTATTTTAATTATTTAAGTGATGTATATTTAATAAACTAAAAATAATTAACTAGTGATTATCTAAAATCTATTAAATAATAAATCCAACTAATCATAACTCTAAAATATCATGAAAATTTCTTTTGTCTTCATCCCTACTAAAATGTGTAATTTTTATTAATAACATATTAAAAAAACCTATCCTAATTGAAACATAAAACCTTAATTTTTAAACTATAAATAGTGGGTCTTATTCTCATTATTTTTCACACCAAACTCTAAATCTAGAGCTCCATATCAACAAATCTCAACCCATAAAGCTTCTTTTGAAGATCCAAGAAACTTTTCCTATCAAGTAAGTTTTAATGTTATTCATGTTTTTCATGTTCATACCTTTTCAATTTTGTTTTACCAAAATTCAATTATAACTAGCTTGAATATATGATTAAATAATATTTTTGTGTAGTAATCATAAATCTAGGATGGATCAAAGTATCAAATAAACATGAAATCATCAAAACATTGTTTAAACGTGTCAAGCTTGAATTTTCGAATTTTAACAGATTCACGAGGCCAATTTTGGACAGCCATATCTCACATAACAAATCCTTTTTTGATGATTTTTTTTTTCAAAATTAAAACGAGAGTCTTATATTTCCAATCATATAAAGAACATATTCTAACTTATTGATTTGACCGCTCAAACAGCTCGCGTAAGTTTAGTACGCGAATATGTTCAAACTGTCGAAACCCTAAATTATGCAACTTTTCAATATTTTCATGAATATAATGTAAAGCAATAATTATTAATATAAAATAAGCAATATGAACATGTTTTAAAAAATAAAAATTCAAGCTTTAATGATTCTTATGATCATCTATCAACTTTGAATCATGTTTCTAATAGGATTCTTTATAATTTCAATTGTAACCCTATACTATACAACTTGTTCATTCCTATCCTTTCTATACTTATAATTACACTTGTTTCATATACTTTATAAACATACCAAATACACCTTTGATTTGGTCTAGTATACATCAAGAATCGTTTCACCTGGTATGTAGTTATATGGCAAGCAAAAGATTTTGACTAAGAAAAAAAGATGTACTTAAGTGATGAAACTCTTTTTTGTGAATCCTTTTGTTAGATGTGTTACTCTGAAATGACACATATCTAGTATACAATAACTATTCTTAAACTTTTTACAATAGCAACCCCTCAACTATCTACAAATACAGTAAACTAACTAAATAAACTTACATACGACAATCCTCACTCCAAGTTACTATAAGTTATAAGATCAACCCATTTACTTTACAATATGAGTTCATAACCCTTTTTTTCTTTTGTATTTTGGGGTGAAAACATGCTCTTTATATCAAACTAGGAATTCAAATCCTAAAATTAAAACTATTATTTTGCAAACCCAATAACAAACTTTCTAATATTGGTAAAACTAAACTGATTATAAATTTTGTTATATTTTATGACACGTTTTACTACAAAATCCCTTTATTTTTCAAAAATATACACAACCATTAACTCCGAGGAAGCCACGGGAGTATGAAGATAGATATATTGGCCTGACAAGCCTATTCCGTACACGGGTTGATGCACGCCAATCAATAGTGAGCGTCCTTTGAGTCAGCATATTCTTTATGACTTGAAAGGAGCTGGATGTTTAGAAACTACATACTAGACAAACATGCTATTAGTCTGACCTCTTGTGACAGAAGGTTAAAGAGGAGGGCGTTCAATCACTAGGGTTGGTTATGGACTAATGTATAATAGTTTATCTACTTGTACTTGAAAAATTTGCTTATTGGTTTGTATATGGTATTTTACTATATGTATACTAATCTATGTTCTCATCAACTTTTTTATTGACATAGTTTAGCATGTTTTCTGGGAATGGAAACTATGTTCGTTGCTTTGCTCACGCTAGGTTTTAAGTATAAGCTTTAGCTAGACTTAGTTAGACTTTGAATAAAACGAAGGTTTATTTGCTTGCTTAGCTTATTTGTTTTTAGAATTAGATGCAATCAGCTATTCAGTGTTTAAATAAGTAATTACCTTTAGTACTCTTCATCATTGTGTTATGATTGAATTTCATCACGCCTCGGTGTTTTCGCTTTATCCGAGGTGTGATATTCAAACTATCGTGTAAACCGCCAAATACTCGATGATCAGTGTTATAAACTTTTTTGCAACCCAAAGGCCCATTGAAGATGATGACGACGATGAAGAGAAAGAGGATGATGATACCGATTATATGATGCAGAGTAGTTTTATTTTATATCTTTTTTATTAATATAATATATTTTTAATACCATGTAATGTTTTTTGAAATACTAATGAATGCTAGTTTTTATTTTTATATTTTTTAATATTATTTATATTAAAAAATATAAATATGCTACAAATGAAAAAGAAAAAGAAAATAAAATTACGGTGTAGGGTAAAATATCAATAAGAGCGCTAAACAGGCGGAAAAGAAATTTTGGTTTCTTGATGTGACGTTGAGTTGAATTGTGATATGACAGGATGAAGACACTAAAAATAGTCTTATGACATGTGATGTCTTCTTGTTAATCTAACACTTCTCATAATATTCTTACTTTTAGAATAACAAGCCCTTAGCTAGAAAAAATGATTTATACTATAAATTTTTTTAACAACAATATCTCGTTTTAAAGTCTTTTAAACTACTCCTAATCAATTATTAACTTGAATGAACTTCAAGAGTGTTTGACTTTTAAGATGAAAGTAGTGAAACCTTTTGAATCCAAAATTACTCTTGCTCGAAGCGATAAAAGCATCACGTTATTTTACCCAAAAGTACAAAGTACCATACAACTACCCTAACATTTTAGTAAATAAAATTTAAATTAGGTACTTAAATAGATAAAAGCTACAATTTCATTTAATAAAATTAAAACATATTCAAACTAAAATTAAAATAACTATAACTTCAAAAAGTATAAAACCTAAAAGTTAAAATAAATTTAAAATAACTAAAAAGACCTAAAAATAGCAAGGTCAACCATTTTTGACGCTATATTGTGTTTGCGTTGAATGGGGATTCGCAAGAACAATCCATCTTATTGATCTTAGAAACTTACTATGTTGCTTCAACTTGGTGGAATGTGAAGTAAACCACTGCAATATGAGTAGACATGTTTTGTGCACATAGATATTGTGGGGATTATATAAAACTATTAAGGTGGAGTTGGTTCATTTTAACTCGACGGGACTCTCGCTTATATAATTTTAGATGAAGGATGATTTTTCCTTGGATTCATTTGCGTATAACAAAATAAATAGTAGAATATTAGAAAGAAGATATATTTTTTAGTGAAGAAAATGATAATATAATGTTATATTTATAGTGTTAAAAAAGTATTATTATTATTTTTGGAAAAGGTAGCAATGGTCAAGGGTCCAACGGCTAGAATGTCGTTCACGACCTTCAGCGGGTTCATGAACCCAACCAGCCTTCCTGCTGACGCTACCCGAGTAGATGAGGCAGTGTTCTCGGAACTCCAACAAACCTAAGCTCAAACCCAAAAGCCCGCCCTCTCCACCCTTTCAAGTGGGCTATCGACCCTAGTAACAATTTCTACTGTTAATTTACCCGCATAATTTTGTATATATTATAAAACAATTCAACATTCTATTACATTCGTTTAAAATAACATTATTCTTAAACTTTCTAGGTCTACTGGCAACGACTTGGTGAAACTTTTAAGTTTTAACATATATCACCCAACAATACAATTGATATAAGCATGTCACTGTTTTTTTAAACGGCAACCAACATTGTCCTGAAATATTATAAAATATTTATTCTGTAGATGTATATATTGCCAAATTATTTTTCTTACAAATTATTCACTTGGTCAATTTGAAACTTTTTAATTTGTTGATTTTTGTCAAATGTTTGTTTTTTAATTTTACACTTCAACAAATTGTTTTTTATTTACCTTAAATAAATTAAAAACCTCCATGTTTAGATCAGCATAACGGTAACGTTGTATTATAAGAAAATTTTAAAAGTCTACCGAAAGACGTAGCTTGCTTTGCTTTAAAATAATCGACTCATTTAATTAGTTTATATTAAGCAACATTATCAGTTGATCTTAACTTGAGGGGGCTTAATTCAAGAAAAACATTAACTATAGCCTTCTTAAATAATAATGGAATTCAATAAAAGGATTAACTATAATACTGATAAACAACTTGTTGGAAAAGAACTAAGGGGCTGTTTAGTAATATCTGAATCATTAAGTGCTGAACCAATAAGAGGTCGGAACCATTAAGTGCTGAACAAATAAGAGGTCTAAACCATTATGAGCTCGTATATCGCTTAACTATTCAAAGACAAATGTCTGACCAATTCAGATAAGAGGTCTTAACCATTCAGCATTAGACCTCTTAACCATTCAGCATTAGTATAATGCTTAACCATTCAGAGGCAAATGTCTGAACCATTCAGACATTTGCTAGCAAAACAAACAGTCTGAATCATTAAGTGCTGAACCATTCAGACATTTGAATAATTAAGAGACTGATTAAAAGGCTGTCAAACAACCCCTTAGTCTGGCCAAATATGTTTGAAGTTTGAATAGACTTATTACCAGTTAGTTTTGTTGATTTGATGTACAAAATTGGACGCTTTGAACGAATTTAATATTTCTTTTTGTTCATTAAACAATTCGTTTAATACTTAAAGTTTCATATTTTATTTATTTTAATTTCATGTTTTATTAAACTAGCAAAACTAACACCATAATATAAACTAGTATTTTATTTTAAATTAGTTATATATATATATATATATATATTATTTTTAAATAATATATAACAACATCATGGTTTTAGAAAGGGGTATGTTATTAATACACCCAATTTATTTTATCATCTCTATATCTTTCTATACATACATATAGATACATGGAGAGAGATATAGACAATAGGGTGTCTCAATAACATAAATGGGTGTTTGTATAACCCAACCCTTTAGAAATTTGACTGGTCATACTACTTGATAGGCAATGTGACAGGTTTGATAATTGATCCGATTATAAAGCCATTGATTTTAAAAGATATTTCATTTTTTATTTTCAAAGTGTGAGATATTAGAGTTAATCTCAATAACAAGTTCAGGGACTGTTTCTGTCAATGTTGTATAGTTGACATATTTGGAGTATGGTTGTATTAGTGTCAAATAGTGAGGGGGTAAAATGTTAATTCGGTTAACATTTCTGTTAGTGGTTGTTATCTCCTGATTTGGGGGTTATAAAGGAGAAGTTAGGGTTCATCTTCTTGGAGATAGATAGTTCTTCTTGTAATCTGTTTTTAGTTAGTTCCATTGAATAATACATAGTGGTATGATCTTTGATGTCCTATAATTGCTTAGAGAATTTCACATTTCTTTGTGGTAATTACAACAACTGGTATCAGAGCCAGGTTGGGCTCAAATCAAAGAAAGAATCAGAAGTGAAATTGAGGAATCAGCAATGGTAACCACAAAGTTCGATCCGGAGAAGTTTGATGGGAAAAACGATTTCGGACTTTGGAGAGTCAAGATGAGAGCCCTGCTCATGCATCAGGGGCTAGTAGCTGCGTTAGCAGGTGAAGCGAACCTACCAGCAGACTTGATGGAAAAAGAGAAGCACGAGATACCGGAGAAAGCGCACAGTGCGATCATCTTATCTCTAGGTGATCGTGCGCTCAGAGAAGTGTCAAAGGAAGAGTCAGCAGCTGGAATTTGGTCAAAACTCGAAAGCTTGTACATGACTAAATCTCTAGCGAATCGTCTGTATCTGAAGAAAAGGCTCTACACGTTCAATATGGCGGCAAACAAGTCTATTGAAGATCATACGGATGAGTTTAATAAACTCATCCTAGATCTTGAGAATATTGAAATTACGTTAGAGGATGAAGATCAGGCGATCATCTTTCTAACATCACTACCAAAGTCATACGAGCACTTTGTCGACACCTTAATGTACGGTAGAGAAACACTGTCCATGGAAGAGGTACTAGCAGCTATGAATTCAAAAGAACCCAAGAAAAGAAGTGATGTCAGAGATGATGCGAGTGATGGTCTGTACGTGCGGGGTCGATCAGAACAAAGAACGACAAAGGTAAAGCCATACTCGCGATCAAAGTCGAAGGTCAAGAGAAGATGCTATGTGTGTAATTCAGAGAAGCATTTGAAGAAGGATTGCCGAGAAAGAAAGAAGAAGGGGACAGAGGCAAGTACTTCAAAAGGATACAACACCCATGTATCAGAGGAGTCCTCTGATGGATATGATAGTGCAGACGTGATGTGTATATCCAGTGATGGCAACAAGGCTGGGTGGATTTTGGACTCTGGCTGCTCGTTTCATATGACACCGATAAAAGAATGCTTTAAAGAGTTAAGGTTGGAGGATCTCGGTGAGGTGAAATTGGGGGATGACAGGCCATGTAAGATTCTAGGTAAAGGTACTATCACATTCAAACTAGATAATGGAACTGAAGTTGATATAAAAGATGTAAGATACATTCCAAGTTTGACTAGGAGTTTAATATCTTTGGGGACTTTTGAAAGGTCTGGTCATTATGTTGGGCTGCAAGATGGTAGGGCTAAAGTGGTGAAAGGCTCATTGGTAGTGCTGACTGGGGTGAGAAAGAATAACAATACTTATCTATTAGAAGGTAAAGCACTTCAGGGAAACTTATGTGCTGCTGTTTCGAGTGAAGATAATTCTCTGTTGTGGCACAAACGATTTGGTCACTTGAGTGAACAAGGTCTCATTGAGCTGAAGAAACAAGAAATCATTAAAGACTATAAGGTTAATGATATGGGCTTTTGTGAGACGTGTGTGCTTGGAAAGAGCAGAAGGGTGAAATTCAAACGAGGAAAACATATATCCAAGGGAATTTTGGATTATGTTCATTCTGATCTATGGGGGCCTCTAGAGTGAGCACCATAGGTGGAGCTAATTACTTATTGTCAATCATTGATGATTATTTAAGAAGAGTGTGGGTCTATGTCCTAAGGCACAAGAGTGATGCTTTTAAGAAGTTTGTAGAGTGGAAAACTTTAGTAGAAACTCAGACTGAGAAGAAATTAAAGAAGTTAAGGACGGATAATGGCCTGGAATTTTGCAATAGTGAGTTTAACAATTTCTGCAAAGATAATGGGATTGCTAGACATCTGACCATACCGGGTACTCCGCAACAAAATGGTCTGGCAGAGAGGATGAATAGGACCCTGCTCGAAAGACTAAGATGTATGAGGCTCAATGCAGGGCTGCCTAAGGGTTTTTGGGGGGAACTGGTTGTAACAGCTGCATATCTCATAAACAGGTCACCCTCAAGAGCATTGAGCATGAAAACCCCTATGGAAATGTGGACCGGAGTAAAGCCGGAGTGTAATCACTTGAGGGTGATTGGGTCAGTAGCCTATTCTCACATCAGTCAAGACAAGTTGGATGCAAGAGCACAGAAGTGCATTCTGTTAGGATACCCTGAGGGAGTAAAAGGATATCGATTGTGGAGAATAGGAGAAGGACTTCCTAAGATCATCACAAGCAGAAATGTAGAATTTCAAGAAGCTGTGGTCTATAGAGATGTAGTTGGGGTAACTAATCAGTCTCAATTAAATGAGAAAGTTGAGATTGAGGTGGAGTGTGATGATGAGATTGGGGAGGATACATCAAGTTATGAAGTCAGTGGTGGAGTCCCTCCTGAAGGATCTGTAGGTCCTAGTATTACAAGAGACAGACCTAGAAGAAAAGTAGTTGCTCCTCTAAGGTATAGGGATGATCAAAAGATATCTGCAGTGGCATTTACTGCAGCTGAAGAAGAAAGTATATATGAGCCTTTGAGCTATGAGGAAGCAATAAGATCCAAAGAGAGAGACAAGTGGTATGCTGCTATGTTAGATGAGATGAAATCTCTGGAGAAAAATGGTACATGGGAGCTTGTTGATAAGCATACAGATCATAAATTGGTAGCTTGTAAGTGGCTGTTCAAGTTGAAGGATGGCCAGCCAGGGGAGAATGGTCCAAGGTTCAAAGCAAGATTGGTAGCAAAGGGGTTTACACAACAAGCAGGAATAGATTATCATGAAATTTTTTCTCCTGTAGTGAAGCATACTTCTATCAGGGTAATCTTGTCTATTACAGCAGCTCAAGACTTAGAGCTTGAGCAACTGGATGTTAAGACGGCATTCCTGCATGGGTTCTTAGATGAGCAGATATATATGAAGCAACCAGTAGGTTTTGAGGTGAAAGGTAAAGAAGAGAAGGTATGCTTATTGAAGAAATCTTTGTATGGGCTTAAGCAGTCTCCAAGACAATGGTACAAGAGATTTGATGAGTTTGTTGTTTCACATGGGTTCTCTAGAAATTCATATGATAGTTGTGTATATTCTAGAGAGTGTCACAGTGGGGGTATGTTATACTTGTTACTGTATGTTGATGATATGCTACTGGCTTGTAAAGATAAGGGTGAGATTGATCTACCAAAAGGCTGCTGATGATGGAATTTGAAATGAAAGAATTAGGGAATGCAAGAAAGATATTGGGAATGGAAATTACCAGAAATAGGTGTATGAGGCAGTTGAAATTGGCTCAAACATCCTATACCATGAAAGTTTTGAAGAATTATGGTATGAGCAACTGCAAAGCAGTGAGAACTCCCTTAGGAGCTCATTTTAAGTTGTCTTTGCAAGGGTGTCCTAGTACAGAAGAGGAGGTGAATTACATGAGAAGTGTACCTTATGCAAAGGTGGTGGGTAGTCTCATGTATTTGATGGTGTGCACAAGGCCAGACCTGGCTTATGCTGTTAGCTTAGTTAGTAGGTTCCTATCAGTACCTGGGAAGATACATTGGCAAGCTGCTAAGTGGATTCTGAGGTATCCGTAGGGAACAAAAGATTGGGGTATAAATTTTGGTAAAAATTCAGGTGATAGTCCAGATAAAGTGGTGGGATATGTGGATGCTGACTATGCTAAAGATCTGGACAAGGGTCGGTCAATTACTGGGTATGTGTTTATGGTAATTGGGAATGTTGTAAGTTGGAAAGCTCAACTACAACATATTGTAGCTCTCTCTACAACTGAGGCTGAATACATAGCCTTAACAGAAGCTGTTAAAGAGTCATTGTGGCTGCAAAGATTGATTGGAGAGTTGGGTGTTCAGCTAGACAGTCCAGTTGTGTTTTGTGATAATCAAGGTGTTGTTCAATTGGCAAAGAATAGTGTATTTCATGAGCGAACAAAACACATTCATTTAAGGTTACACTTTATCAGAGAAGTGGTAAGTAATAAAGAAGTTAAAGTGCAGCAGGAGTGCACAGAGGACAACTTGGCTGATGTGCTCACTAAAGTGTTACCTGGTACTAAGTTTGAATGTTGTATCTTTAAACTTGGTATTGGTTAATAGTTTGGTCATTGAGATATATACTCTAAGGGTGGAGATTGTGAGATATTAGAGTTAATCTCAATAACAAGTTCAGGGACTGTTTCTATCAATGTTGTATAGTTGACATATTTGGAGTGTGGTTGTATTAGTGTCAAATAGTGAGGGGGTAAAATGTTAATTCGGTTAACATTTCTGTTAGTGGTTGTTATCTCCTGATTTGGGGGTTATAAAGGAGAAGTTAGGGTTCATCTTCTTGGAGATAGATAGTTCTTCTTGTAATCTGTTTTTAGTTAGTTCCATTGAATAATACATAGTGGTATGATCTTTGATGTCCTATAATTGCTTAGAGAATTTCACATTTCTTTGTGGTAATTACAACACAAAGTAATCATAAAAATGTAAAATGTATTATAGCTAACTTAGTTATCTAATGCCGATTATTAAATAACACTCGTTTCAAAATGAAAATGATTAATTTGATATGGTTATAAATTAAGCCGTGGCTTTATGGTTGATTGTAAAGGCTAAGAAAACAGATAGATAAGAAACACCAATATATTATAAAGGAGACGTGTGGACATGTGGTGACCGATGCGATTTTCAAAAGTCATACAAAGTTAAAATAAATACATTCCACTTTACACCTTTAATGTTCTGTAATTGATTATTTAATACTTAAAATAAAATATAATTTGAATTCTCACAGAAATATCCAAATTACATGTTCATTTATTCTGGGACCAACTTTATATAAAATGTGTTTAAAATTTTAAAATGCTACACTTAAAATTTAATATTTAATTATCCAAATTACATGTTCAATTATTCTGGGCCCAACTTCTATATAAAATGTGTTTAAAATTTTAAAATACTATATTTAATATTTAATTAATTATAATATTTTAATTAAATAAGTTTATGCATATCCTAATATATTTTTATTTTCCTTTTTTAAATTTACCTTATTTTTAATTGGCTTGTGAATGAACAGTTATTTTTTTATACACCCTATGATGCTTATGGTATAAATTTTTCTTATGCACAACTCGACCTTTAAATACCAATTCTTGTCCCATTTCGTCTGTTGTTCTTCTTTTGTCACTGGTGGTTTGTCCCCGCAGACGGCGTCGCTGCCCCCGGCATCGTCGGCTGTGCCACTTTGCCTTTGTCGCCGGTTTCGTTGCGCCGCCTACGTATGAACGTTTTTCGTTGCGCCGCCTACGTATGAACGTTTTGCCCTTCACCGCTGTCACGGGTGGTGGTTTTTCATCCTTCACGTCGGCCATAAATGGTGGCAGTGGCGAAGGTGGTGGCGGTTCAATTTATTTTCCTTTTTATTAGACATCAGTTTTGTTTGTTTTCTGTCATAGGTTCGCAATTTGCACCTTACCGCAGAGGATCTTTACTAGCTTGTAAAACAAATTTCTTGTATTTAACAACTAACATTAATGTGTGCTGGTTTCAAGGTTTAAGCATTATGTGATTTATCATATAGAATTTTATTTTGTTCCGGGACATGATCTAACCCATTTTTTATATTGTATATTGAAATTTATAAATTAAAGAAAAAAGAAAAATTGAAACGTTGTTAAAAATCATATTTTTCTATATGCAGCGTGATTACCGCCTTCAGTTAATACAAATTCATCTTCATATTCTGACTCTCTATATGGGTTGGTCAAACAAAAATGATTTTTATTTATGTCTAGGAAGGCATTTGATCGAGCAAAAGTAATAATGAAGATTGACATAGTAACAAATTGTCACGGGTCAAGGACCTGTTGATCCGGACTGAACCGGCACGAGACTGAAACTAACTAACATGAAAATTAAAAACCGAGGTCAATCTCGAGCTACTCTGGGTGATCATTGGTCAAGGACCAAGCCTTTCCAGACCCAAGCCGAATAAGGTGAAAAAGATGACCAAAGAGAAGATCAATTTTGAGCATTTTAGGCCGGTCTGGGGTCGGTTTATCAGTTTTCTCACGTTAGTCAGTGATATCTCGCCCCTACCAAAGGATGGAGGAAAACATATGCTTATTTAACTTTTTCATTTAAATATACTTTCTATTAATTTTTAAATACCGTATAACTTTATGTGCTTTAAAATTTTAAAAGATATATCAAATCCAAGAATTTATTATCTTTAATATAATAATACTCGAGCTCTACTTTTCTATTTCTAAAAACAATTTCTTAAGGGGTATGTTGCCCAGTTGGTTATAAAGGTTTATCTAACCTTATTGTAACAAAAAAGTGTGCTTATAATGGTTTATATAACGTGATCTATCGCGAGTGGCAAGTGTAAAGGAGGAGATAAACATTGGCTTTTCAAGACATTTGATGGTATGCGAATGAGCATGTAACATTATGTGAGGCTTCAAGAGCATTAGAACATCAAGATCAGCATCACGAACAATATTAATATATTATGAGACGTTGGGACGCTCACCCTTAAGTAACATGTCTCGACTTGTTGCCAGAGATGATGAATCCAACCCTTGGTAGGGTGGATGATGCAATAATATGTGTGATCTTGCATAGATCGTGTATAACAAGGTGGATCCATTCTTATGGCAACTTCGACATTCATGTATTGATGTTGATTCAAGTTTGTATTCAATTGTTAGTATTATAATAATAATGTGTTGTATTTAAACCAATAATAATGAGGTTGGTAGTGAATTTAGTTCAATTAACTATGTCTGATTTTCAAGACAAATTGGGTCCTTTTCTTACCCAACAATCAAAAGCATGAGTGTGCATGGTCGGTTTGGTTCGGTTTTAGCCTAAAACCAAAACCAAAACCAAAAACCGATATTTCGGTTTCAAGGTTTTTAAAACCGTTTGGTTTCGGGTTTTTCGGTTTCTGGTTTTTGGTTTTCACTTCGGTTCTGTTCGGTTTCGGTTTTTTCGGTTTTGTTTTTGGGCTTCAAGTTTTTTTAAAAAAATTGGTCCAAAGTAATGAATTTAATCTAGAAACGTTGGGCTTACATCATATTGTTGATCTTTAAACATAATTTATATATTCTTGTAAATTCTTTAACATTAAAATTAATTACAATTAATAAAATACAATAACAAAAAATTCAATAAAACAATTTAATCTCCCAAACTAAAGATTATTCTCAAAATCTAAATATCTAAATTTACAAGTGTATGAATATCAAAATTTAAATACCAAACTAGGATAAGTTAAATAAGTAATTTATAAGTCAGTAATGTTTATAAATGTATGAATACACCTCTAAATTTACAAGTTCGGTTTTATGGTTTCGATTCGGTTTTAATAGGTTTCTATTACAAGCAAAACCGAAACCGAAACCGAACCGAAATAATCGATTTTTAAGAAATCATCAAATCAAACCATCGGTTTCTTATTGGTTTCGGTTTGATTGAGTCGGTTATTTCGGTTATGGTTCGGTTATTTCGGTTTTTTGCACACCCGTAATCAAAACTTTCAATTTTCTTGGACTTTCTTATGTTGAAACAATGATAAACAAAGAAGAAACCAAAGTATGCTTATTATTAAAGATGGTTTACCAACCATCAAGCACTCAAATGTCACCAACATGGTTACAAATTTAAACCCTTATATCATTCAACAAGAAAATTTTGCTATATGACAATTACTTTTATCACACCACAGTAAAATCAAGTGAAGATTGGCCTAATTTTTGCTCTATGAATCACACAATTTATGACCGTTGATTCTCATTAATTTCACCAAGTTGAAGACTCTTGAAAGCAGAGGTGGCAACTGAAGTCGCGGCAGCTGGGCCATCTTGGACCGGGTCGTTGGTCCCATCATTATGGGCCATCTTTTTCTTGGCATGTTGAGCCCAACCCACAACTTTGGCCTGTATATGCTCCTCAAATATGGACTTTTTGAAATTTGTTCCCATCTAGAATTTGGTCATGAAAATGGATCATATTTGTTTGTTTGAAAAACATGATTAGAAATGAAGAAGATTGGATCATGAAATTATATACCTGTGTCACGAGAGCGTAAAGCGGTAGAGTGCTGTAACTACACAAAATCTGAATGAAAACCCTGAAATAGAATCAAGTTTAAGCAAAGAAGTGTATGAGTTTGGGCCAAAATTTTTGAAAGGCTACAATTATGTTACTTGGAAACAAAAATATGTCGGGCCAAAGATCGATTGCGAACATTTTGGGCTGCGCCCAAGACCGATTATGCATTATCTATACAAAAACATGATCACGTAACAGATAATTTACCCGATGACTAGCCGAGGGATAATATAACCTATGTGCCCCAATATGCATGAGTCAAAGCCGTATTGAACCTATTATTAGAAATGAAAACTTGTGTGATGCCAATAACTCAATATCGATTTGTGCATACCTCTATATGCTTATTGATACAAGTAAAAACATACCCAAACCCAGAAGAAGAATGCATACTCAAATGCATTTTGAAAGAGGATAAAATGTATCAAAAACAGCACGATTTTGGGGCGATCAAACCAAAAATGATCATCTGACGGTTTTACGACCAGTTCGCCTTCAATGGCTTCATGTTTTTCAGCAACCTCATGAGCTAACTGAATTATGATGTGCTCCAGCTTTGTTCCCACAGCAAGTAGAAGCTGTTAAATTTTTTTTAAAAATGATGAGTTATTTAGAAGCAGAATATGTTTACCCAAATGTTAAATACTGTTTGTAGCTAGTATTTGACCAATGGCAAGCTATGAGTTTAGGGTACTTAGTTACTTACAAATAAAGGGATTAAAGATATCCAAAAGTATAGATGCAAACCTGCAAAATATCGTTGTAAAATCATTATGGTTTGTTAATTCGCGTGTACGGGTTTTTAGATCACGAGAAAGTATATGAACTAGAGGTGAGAAAATGGGTGGGCTGGACACGGGCAAAAGACATTTTTAGTGTGCAATCATCTTTGTCTAAAATATTATTCTTATTTTTATATATATTTTCTGAGTTAATATACGTGTAATCATTGTATTATCTATACTAATAATCCTTTACAATGTGGGACACATGGTATTCTCACAATCTTTCTCCCAATTATTTTCCCGCCTAAACTATTTATTTTATTTTTTAAAAGTCAAGTAACTAATTTCCAAATATTTCTCTTTCTCTCTCTATTATAAATTCAAGTCCTTGAATTAATAATTTTTAAAATATTTTTTCATTAAATAAAAACTAAGTATTTTGATTAAAAATTATATTTTTTCAAAAATAAAATTTTATAAAACTATGATTTTCTAAAAAAATGAAGCTTTTTTAAATTATGAAATATTTAAATTCAATCTTTTTATAAAATAAAAGTTTTATAAAAGAACATTTATTTAAAACAAACCCGAAGTTTTTAAACAACAAGATACTGATAAAATAATAAAAATTTTCAAAGCAATTTTTTAAATCGAAAGTTTTAAAAATAATAAAAAAATCAAAATACTTAACCATACTTTAATTTAATCATATGTTATATTAAAATAACGTTTTACAATTCCTACTCATCATCAATAAATATTTAATATTTTTGTTATTCAACCCGTGTAATACACGGGGATATAACCTAGTATCAGTATAAAGATAATTAGTTTATTTCTTACAATAATTCAGGTATTACTCATTGACGATACACTAGGGCGAATTTCAACTGTTCATCTTGCTCGACTTGTTTCTTTTTAAATTCTTTTTACCCTTTTGTTTTACTTAATTAAATCGTTTTTTTAAAAACGAAGTACGTTAAAAGATATTAACCCTTTTTAGAAATGATTAGTAATATAAAATGTTGTTGCATACCGTTAACGTTCATCAACAAGAATAGGACCACGAATAGCCAAAGATACCAGCTGCAACCAATAAAACGAAAATAAAAATCCTTATTCAATAAAATAAAGAATATTATACTAAAAATAAATTTTTGCATATAAAAAGTGATAGAATCTATTATAAATTTTTCATTAGGGAGAACATAATGATAATAGATCTGCTGACACCAGTTAAATATTTTTTATAAGTTAGAGTGTTGGACCTCTAGTTGTTGTAGTCGATAGAGAAGATAACTTGCCTGATTCCAACCACCCTTTTAAAATCCGCTTCGAGAGCGCGTATCATGTATTTGTGAAAATTGAACTTCGGGTTTGACTTGCAATGGGTCTACAAAAGTTTAACAAAAAAAGGTCAACAAAAAAAGACACATATTAGCTTAAAGTATAAGGTTTTCGATTAAGATCCTTACTGAAATGAATCCCAAACGTAGTGCTATATAATCTGATTTTGTGACAGAAAGATAGAATTGCTTGATGAAAGAACCCTGTAATGTTCATCAAATAATAAAAGTCAGCAAAAAGATTTAGAAGTTAAATCACAATTTTGGTAGTTAAAGATTCTGGTTGCATATTTCCGTCGCTAATATCTTATGGTCACAATGTAAGTCGCTAATATTGAGGCGTATGTTTATATACATTAAAAATCATAAAAATAACATAAAAACCCATCAAAATAATGCTTGCATATATTTTTAAAATTAATATGTATTTAACTACACATGTGTAGATAGATAGTTTACGTATGACTTACACATGTGTAGATTACAAATACGTTTATTGTTTTTTTTTTAAACTTCAAGGTAGACGTCTAAATATTATATTTTGATATTTTTTCATTTCAAAATTACCTTCAATATTAGTTAAACTTGAAAAATATAATTAATATAAAGTAACCAAATTTTTATTTGTTTATTTTTACTTATATCATTTAGTTTTGAAATCTTTTTGAAATTTAAATTTTTTTGTAACAAGAATAAACCAATATTGAAATTTGAATGATGTGTACCGTTAAGTAAAATAATAATAATTTAGTGTCAAAATTTGAAACTTTTTTTTATGGAGTGTGTGTAACTTACCAACCAGCCTCGAATTGTTGAACGTTTGCCAATACCAACGAAACGATTCTTAATAAAGTCATGATCTTTAACGTGTGTGACTCTCGGCTTTAAAACTGCACATTACATCAATTAAATTAAAGTTAATTAAAAACTAAACTCATAATTAATTTGTGTAAAGTTCAAAGAAAATATTTAATAAATTCAAGAAAAGGTTTACAAGTGTTTGACCATTTTGAATCCTTACCTTGTGAATGGTCAAAGTTATCTTTCTTGACGGATTCTTCCCACTGCTTCCAACCCCGTATCTAAGCGAAACAAATAACATGAAACATTAAATTATAACCTGAATAAAATAAAAAAAAAATTTACATCATTCAACCTTTTTTTTTTTTCCTATTGGTTTTTTTTTTTTAAGTTTATACTTATTGCATACAGATATTTGGGTGTTTAAAAAATGTGTGCTCCCGAGTAGCTAAAGGAGTAAGTCTTCAAGTCTATAAACAAAACACGTAGATTTAGGAGTAAAATTTAGTAGGTGTTTGAATTAGTCGTTAAAAAAAACTTATTATGTACAAATGAGTATGTTTATATGCATAAAAAATAACAAATTTATATCTTCTTATATTATCTAACTATTAGATGTTTATCTACACATAAAAGCACATAAACACTTGTTAACAATGGATAAAAGATAATAATATAATATGATAGATTATAAGATAACTAAAAGCCATTTATCATATATGTATCGCATCTAAATTAATGAGATATTGTAAATGTTTATACGGTTCTCACATGTGTAATCATAATAGTAAGGTGTGTTTGATCATAATAAGTAAAAAAAAAAGATTAAAATGAACTATTTTAACATTTTACCAACCTTAGCCATCCCAAGTATAACAGTAATGACAGCAAATATCACGTGGACAACAGCTAGGACAAAAATAAATATGTGTAGATGATGCAATGCATCAAGAGATAAAAGCGGGACCTCGCCCTGTAAAAACACAAAAACTCATGAAATCGTCAAGTATAATAATGCCACACTACAAAATGAGGTATTTGTGACCAGAAATTTAGTCGCAAAGTCTATTGTGACAGATTTACGACCAAAAATGACAATCGTAGTACCTGCACCAGGAAATATATTGTGACCGAGCGAAAATTTCTATGGTCTTTTTTTGAACGGTAAAATAATTACATCATGGCTTTTTAAGAGGCAAAATATCACAACTGGTTACAACCATATATATAGCAACTATTTTGCAATAGCAACTTCTTATTTGTTTCTTTTAGACCGTTTTGTGATTGATAATAACTTTAAATTTTAACAAATCTTTTTTATTTAGTTTTGCGACAACTCTACGACAAAGCGTTAATTTTAAACCTAATTTATTTGTCTGTGTTCGT
This sequence comes from Flaveria robusta, assembly GCA_025506415.1. NCBI lineage: Eukaryota > Viridiplantae > Streptophyta > Magnoliopsida > Asterales > Asteraceae > Flaveria > Flaveria robusta. Next base: position 24,390,336 of record CM046472.1, read on the forward strand.
AACAGACCGGTCGCAAAATTTTCTTCCCAATTAAAATGGGTGCGGGTGTTATTTTTACGACCATGGCGATTTCGGTCGCAAGTCTGCCTAAGATTGCGATCATTTTCTTGGTCGCTCTCTTACCTTTTTAGCACAATAACCTAGTTTCGTCTCGTTTGCTGCAAGTAGGTGGCGAATATGAGATTTGCCATTGAGAGGAGGACTTGAGGCCTCCTTTTTATCACTCAACGAGCATGGAAGAAGGTGTTTCATTAAACTCTCCTTTACACAAAGCTTGACGATTCTATATTGGAAAACGGTCAACAAAAGAGAAATAAACCCTAAAAGCATCAACTCTGCACACAAAATAACAATAACTTTTAGGTGCGTATTAAGTATTAACACTACAAATATATAGACCAACACATAGATCCGTCGGAAATCCGTCAGTAAAAACATGAGTTTTTAGGAGTTGCTGACAAAACACCTACGAAAAGAGTTGTCACCAACTTTACTGACGGATTAGCGATGGAAATTTCACCAAGTGAAAGAAAGAAACATACCTTCTTTAACCTTTTGCAAGGCTTCAAAAAGTGGGTTTTGACCTTTCTCCTTAAGTTTCTGCACAAAAAGCGTCAGTAAAAACATCTCTACTTCACGACACCACATAATTATCAATCATTAAAACAACAACAGTTAACCCGTCACAAAACGAAAAACAAAAGATGAACAAAATGAGCAAACAAACCTTGCCCGCGAAATGAAGTAGGCGTTCCACCGCGAGAGAGATCCCAACAATAACCGTACAAACAACAGCGACGACCCACGAGGGTGTAAACTCTAACGTGACACCTTCCCCTCCACCCGCCATGGATTCAGTTCAATCAAACTGCCACGAATATGAATTCGATACGTGGATACCGTCGCTATATATACTGTTTTATCAACCACAACTTATAGATGATGTTAGTTACCTTACGTATGTACTGGCATTGGCCTAATCCTATAGCAACTTCGTCGTTGCCACTTGCAATTAGACACTTGTAGTCTTCATTCAATTCACGCTATATATTGTGACAAAATAACAATATGCAAAATTTTGTCACTATTCATGGCGGTCCTTTCTAAAATATGAAGCATACATCATTAATACTAGTATTGTTATCTGTTATAATAGCTTATCATATGGTCCAGAAATATTATAAGCGGTTTGTGCTAAAAATTTAAATTTCTTTGACAAAGAAGTATAATTATTATTGTAATTTTTTGAACGTATCTTAATCAACTCTTAATCAACTTCATATATATACAAGATTTGAACTATCAGTCTCAAAAAGAGAGAACACCTATTACACACCCCTCTTTGACGCATTATTAATTTCCAAGCTTTAACTTTTTTACTCCTAAAAATATCATTTGACGAATTATTTTGCGACTAAAAAACCGGTCTTCATATTAGGGATTGAATTTAAATCAACATGTAAATTCGTCGCTAAGTTATGATTTTCATGTTTGGAACGACGGTGTAAGGTGAGGTTGGTGTATAAAACATATGACTAAAAAAAAAAAGAAATCATTTTTGAGCCTTTTTTTATGGTATCAAAGCAATATTTGATAACAAATGAGAGGCAAAACGGTTAATAACCAATGTTTTCAGAACCGGGTCGGACGTCGAACCGGACGCCTTACTGGTTTGGTGGTCGGATCGGATTTAAGAACCGAATGACGACATAATTATATATATAGTATATTATATATATAGTTATATATATAATTAAATATAAGTAATTTATATATGTATTTTATAGTTATATATAAAACTTAACTATATTTTTATATCCAACATATTAATTTATGGTTCAACACCCCGTTTTTACCCATTAAAATCAAAAAAATAAAAAATAAAAAATAAAATACAAAATCCGGTCCGAACCGGTCCGGTTTCCCGGTCCGACCAGCTGTTCGGGATGAACCGGCCGGTTCGACTGGCCAAAAACGAATCGATGAGAACCGGACCGGCCACCTAGCCGATCCCCGGTCGAACCGATCGGAGGTCCGATCCGGTCTCAACAACATTGTTAATAACGACTAATTCGTGATAATAATCAAGTGAGGGACCAAAAGTTAGAGGGAAAGAATTATCAAACTAAGCTAATTGCTCATCTGTCATTAACGGTATTAATAACCTATCTAATAACTAACACCACATTTGTTAAGGATTTACAATTTAGAAACTAGTTCTCCTAAAACTACACATGTAACATTTCAAAACAACATCCAAACTGCTTTCAACATTTATAATCCCAAGCCAGTATAAACAGATGGATCTGATTAGATAGGGACCCGTTTCAAACAAAACCAATAGGTTTCATATCGGTTTTTATAACATCCCGAAATTTTGGGTTTTGTGCAAATAGATAATGAAAAATCCAGGCTCACATGTAAAAATAAAAGGATAGGAGGCTGGAAATTTAAATGTAGAATTAATCACTATTAATTGGGGTGGTGGGTAGGAATAAGCATCACTCGATCTTTTGATGTGTTAATTTCTAAAAGGGTTATTGGATTTTAATAATCTAAATTTTCATTTATTGGTCGGGATTAATCACAACTCAGCAAATTTTCATTTACTAACTGAGAGTTAACCCTGTTAGTTTTTAGATGATGTGGACTGTTTATATGGCCAAAACACTAAACAGAAAGTTGAAATCAACCATATGGTCCGTCAATCTGAAACGTCTGCACACTAAAACCCGTCATTCTCCACCTTCTGATCTGAACCACTTAACTTATTGGAGGTAGATTTTAGGTAACGTTGGAGGCTAGATGCCGAAAAACAGACTTGATGGAGTCTGGGCGGTGACATAGTTGAAAAATGACTCAATGTTGGCCCCATTTCATCTGAAAAACTAACGGATGTTAACTCTAAGTTAATGAGGGATCGTTGGAGAAAAATAAGTTTAAAGTTGGGGTGTCTGTAAACATTTCTTGAGTTGGGATTAATTTCAGCCAATAAATGAAACTTGAGATTATTAAAATTCAATAACCCTTTTTAAAATATCAAGCACACATAGATTGAGATTAGTATTGTTATGACTTATCATATGCATGTCCTTGGTTTTCTTAGAGGGCAACCAATATGGTCCAGAATTATTATAAATGGTTTATTCTATAAATATATAACTTTGAAAAAGTATTATTATTATTAATATTATTATTTTTCAAATGGCATTTAGCAACTCTTAAATTAAATCCATCTAACTTGCTTGGTGTAGGATATTTAAAACAAAGAACACATGTTAGACTTTTCTTTGACGAATATATTTTTTCTTCTTTAACAGCGAAGTTTTTGCACCTAAATATCACATATTTTGCATTTGACAAATTATTCACTCGGTGAATTTAAGGTACATAAAAGGGCATTAACAACTGAAGTTTGTGACAAAAAAAAGGTTGTCATATTAGCGATTGAATTAAAATCAGTTTTAGATTGTTAATGAATCTTTTTAGTAACTTAAATGGTTATTTTAGGTAAAGTTTGGTATGGATAAATGACAGATGAAATATGATGAACCATTATAATAAAACTACTTATTACGCTTTAGCCACCTCCAAATCATACCCCCCCCCCCCCCTCTCTTTTTTCATTTTATTATCTTTTCACCATTTTCCCGACCACTACCACTATTGTACTTCATTATTTCGTATATTTCTTACCTACTAAACAACATAAAGTAAAATTTATTCTATTATCATACGATAACCAAATAGGACAACAAAATAGTAATGATCAGTTTTATTCATTTGTCCATTCTATTCCCTCATCAATTACATTCACTAGTCAATTACATTATATCGAACTAAATAGATCTTTAGAGTCTTCTAAAAAATTGAATGATTTATTTTAGTTAATGTTCATTTTGGCTATTTGTGTATACGAGACTAGATAAGGTTTTGCAATTTAGTCCCTCATCTATTTACAACTTCAAACTAATCCTCCTATAGTTACACATGTAACAGTTTGCAACCGTAACCAAACTAGTTTCAACACCCATAATCTCAAGCTGATATAAACCGACGGATCTAATTAGACTGAGTAAGACCAATTCACCGAACCAATAGGTTTCAGATCAGTTTTCAAACCAGTTTTGACCGAACCAATTTTTTCCCACCTCTAATTCACTACATGTTATGATGTTAATATGTTAATCTTTATGACTTTATCCAAAGAATACTCATTTACAATACTCATATACAACATTAAGAAAACACTATTACTGGCCCATAACATCATATCATGTCCAGTCCCAACCAATTTGATATCATATAATAATATCTACAAAGACTCCAAGAACTCCATAATTCTAGGAAAACCTAAAGCCCATTGAAAACTGGACCAATAATCATCAAGAATTAAAGAAAATTAAAAAAAGAACGACAGAAAATGAGTGGAAGATAGCAACGATTGCAATCAACAACAAATATAATACTTTCAGTTGCCGGCGAAGTGAGTGAGCAAGAAAGCATTATTGATTACTATATTTGATGATTTACATACATAAATAGCAAATCTTTGTGGATTCAGTAAAGGGTCTTGAAGATCAGTGTACACCCAGTTGATCAGAAGTAAAAATCAAGAAAACAATGGAGGAAATTGGGTTTCTGGGGATGGGGATAATGGGGAAAGCCATGGCTATGAACTTGCTTCGTCATGGATTCAAGGTCTCTGTTTGGAATCGCACTCTATCGAAGGTATGCGGTGTTCTTGATTGTTGAATTGTTGTTTGGATTATTAATGAATGATTTCGATGATTGATGATTTGATGGTTTAGTATTAGATTTTATTGGATTAGGGTTTTTTTCTGTGATTTGAGATGGATTTTTGGTGCATTTGAGTCACTATTTTAATGGATTTTGGAATACACTATGTTTTAGATTGTAGTTTTGATTTTGAATGTTTGGTGCTTGTGGTGTTATGGTTATAGATTTTGATGGTTATGGTTGTTAATTGTTTTGGTTTAAGATGTAAGCTATGGTTATGGTCTAATGTGAAGATGAGTGTTTGGATTAATGCTTTTTTTGAATGGTAATAGTTCTTGTTAATTTGCAGTTAAAGGGGATGTTTGGATAGTCACTTGATTGAAAGTTAGTGATAGGTAGATAATTTCACATTTGTGAATAAATATGTGCAGCAATTCTTCAAATTAAGAGGAAACTAGAATAAGAAAAGGTAGAAATTGTGTTTTCATCTTTCTGTCAGTATAAAAATTTAATACTGTTATTTTTTTTTTGTTTTAAAGATCAATTAATGCTTAATATATCAAATTGTCATTTATAAACATAGAAATTTACAAATATTTGACTTATTTTCTAATTAAGTAACCATCTAAGCATCATAATGAAATTGGTTTTCTGAAAACATTAACGGTTGCCGAACACCAATGTCTACCTGATTTACACACCATTTATGAACCTAAAGGAGAAAACAGCAAAAAAAAAATGTAGGTAAATGAGGTCTTAGTGCTAAATACTTAATGTGATACTAAAACCATTTACACATTTTGACTTTATTAAGTCAAATTTCTATCTTTCGAAATGAAAAGTTTTAAAAGCTTAATAAATTCATTTAGCTTTTGAGAATGAAAAAGATGTAAATAGTAGTCATATAAGTTTGCTATGCATCAAAAGCAATTAAAATTAGCAACAAATTTTAACCCAATTTTCCAAATTCACTTGAAAGGTCAACATTTGTATCTAATATAACAAGAATAGAATAACTTTGTTATATTATCCCTTTTTGTTCTTTTTTGCAGTGTGATGAGCTAAAAGAGCATGGTGCTTCTGTAGTGGAAAGTCCTGCAGCAATGATTAAGAAATGCAAATACACTATCGGAATGCTATCAGATCCAGCTGCAGCTCTTTCTGTTAGTATAAGATTCTGACCGCATTGTTTTTGTAGACCATTTAGTGTTTAATATATCAGTTTGTCATATATAAACTCTGAATTTGTGTTCTGTCACAGTTGATTATCAGTGTTTGATTAATAATCTCATCTTTCTTTTTTAGGTGGTTTTTGATAAAGATGGGATTCTTGAGGAAATTTGCAGTGGGAAAGGTTACATTGACATGTCAACAGTTGACGCTGAAACTTCCTCAAAGATTAGCGAGGTTTAAGTTGCATTTTTCTATCTGTAATAGTCGTTTACAATGTTTCATTATCGTTAGATACCTAATGGGACATTTCAAATGGTTGTACCTTTTTAGAAATCTATTTTACTTTTTTAAGGTATCAAAGGGTTGATTTGTGGTAGGAAGATGTTGTTAACACCATCGACTTTACTAAATACACCACCGATCACAACATATGCTGCACACTGTAAGAATCTATAAATGAATGGTGGTGTACATAGCGATTTAGTTGTGTACAAATCACTTCCTTTTGGGATACAATTTGCCCTAATGGGTCAACTAAGTTAAATAATAAAAATTGCTAAATTGGAAACAGGTTTAAAGAGTTGGAAGCCACCCAAAAAAGTTCTATCATCATCATTGTAATGATATAAATTTTCAGATTGTATATCAAAAAGTTGATTTATTTGTAAATTTCAAAAAAGAGAAGACAAAAGAGGGAATACAGCCTGCCCCAATCTGACCTGTTTTCAATATTACCATTTTAAGCGAACATGAATTGACCCGTTACCCAACCTGCTTGCCACCTTTGATGGACATTTTTATATTTCAGGCGGTAATCAAGAAGGGAGGGTGTTTTCTTGAAGCTCCAGTTTCAGGTAGCAAAAAACCAGCTGAAGACGGACAATTAGTAATCCTTGCTGCTGGGGAGAAGGTAAGTTTCTAGGATGAGACAAAACAGGCCAGGTTGAAAGTTTTTTTTCGTTTGTAAATCTTGTTAATAATAAATTATTAGTTGTGATTTCAAAAACTATTATTAGATAATGATCCAATTTTTCTAGCACAACGATTTTGGATGCTTTAAACAATGAGTATGTGACTTCTAAACTGTTGGACCCATTTTCTTTCTAGCTATATTTTAATTTCAACCATTTGTTATAAATAAAACATAACCCAAACTGACCCTTTTCACAATTGTAATAAAGTAATGATTATTAATTGTTGAAACGAGAAGGGGATATATGTAAGATTCATTTGACTTACACTTGTAGTCTAAATTATGCCCTCTAGTTTTTTAGTGACAAACTTTATGCCACATATGACTTACACTTGTAGTCAAAGCCTCACATTTAACTATCTGTTAGTGAATGTTGCATAACATTTTGGTCAAAAAGCCACTTCATTTGATCTGCTCTTTTCAAAATACCAACTTTAGATTTGTATGTTTTTTAATTTATTTTTATTCAACAACTTTGTGTGCGCCTGTGTGGTTGCAGGGACTGTATGATGCAATTCTTCCTGCATTTGATGTTTTGGGGAAGAAATCGTTTTTCTTGGGAGAGGTTGGAAACGGCGCAAAAATGAAACTTGTTGTCAATATGATTATGGGCAGGTATCTATTTCCATTGAGAAATTGTTTTTAAGTTGGGATCTATTTTTTTTCCAAATGTCAGTATGTTTTGTCATTTTTTTCGATATCATCTTCATTTTCGGGCTTCCATTTGCATGATGAGAGCATAAATGAAGACGAGACTAGTAAAAATGTCTTTAAGAACTTTAAAATATAGTCTTTAAACATGTAGGACATGCATGCTAGTTTGATTATATCTTTAGTCATCAAAGTGATTATTGCAAAACAAAGTATGATTATAAATTTGATAATTTAGATAGTGTTTGGTATGTAGAATGGAACAGACTAGTTAATCATGTAGGAATGGAGTGGAATATGTCATTCTATATGGAGTGTGATTCTCTCCATTTTAAGTATTTTCATTCCTTAGGGAAGGAGTGTTTTTCCTTATTACTTCAAGGAATGGAATGACAACTTACATTGTGAATTGTAATAAATGTTACTAATTTTATAATTAAAATATTTGTTTAATTAATAAACTTAACTACAAACTTTTTTTATTATAATCTTATTTGAGGGTTTCTTAAAATTTTTTCCTGCTTAAAAATATAAGAAATATTATTTCTTTCTAAATATGTCATTTTTAATGAAAATTTGAATAAGAATATGAAAAACTACACAACAAAAACATTTCTTTCTAAACTCTCCATTCATCATTCTAGCCAAACATGATAATGCAATGCGATGGATCATTCTATTCCGTCCAACCATACAGACCCTTTAGGATCTAGCTATTTAATTGCCCTACCATATAAGATTATCTGGTTATTAGATATATGTAAAACTACCTATCTATCAGTAGAATTAACCGACTGGTTAATTAGTTATTTGATTATATGGTTCTTTTTCTTCATATAAGCTGCTAATCAAGTTCTACTGGTTTTCTGTTTTTGTGCAGTATGATGAATGCCTTCTCAGAGGGACTTGTACTTGCTGACAAAAGTGGACTTAGTCCTAAAACACTTCTGGATGTCTTGGTAAGATAACAAAAATGAAATGTTAGTTTGAAGTTTCTTGTTTTTAAATCTTTTTACAAACAAAAAAGTTTACTTGTTGCAGGATCTTGCTGCCATTGCTAATCCTATGTTCAAAATGAAAGGGCCTTCAATGATCCAAAACAATTACATTCCTGCATTTCCATTGAAACATCAGCAAAAAGACATGAGATTGGCTCTTGCCCTTGGTGACGAGAATGCCGTATCAATGCCGGTGGCGGCTGCAGCCAACGAGGTAACCATTCACCGCTTCTCTTCCGCCATGGTTCACTATGTTTGTCAAATGTGCACTATATATGCATATGAACATAGTAATCAAAATTTTTTATAAGAATTCACTTGAGTTCTTTTATACTTTAACTTAATAAGTATTTATAAGTTGTTCATTATGTATATACATCAATACATGGGAGGGTTCAAAATCATAAATACAACAAGAACTGCCATTTTTTTGTTTGTGTATTTATCTAAGATTTTAGTATTCAAAATCATAAATACAACAAGAACTGCCATTTTTTTGTTTGTGTATTTATCTAAGATTTTACTACTAAAATACATCATGTTTATGTGAATATACTTAACTGATAAATGCATACATGCATAAATTTATATGTATTAAAGTATTATAGTCTTATAGACATCTAAACATGTTAGATTCACTCAAATTCTCTTATCTACACATATGTATGGAACTTCTTATGAGCAAGAGAAAGGAGAAAGTAGGTAAATCAACTAATTTGATACATAAATTATTTAATCTTTTACAATTTTACCTATTCATTCAGCTTTTAATAACAAATGAATTATTTTGATCGGTTCTCACTCTTCTTGGAATAATTGTAGTTTTGTAAACCCTCACCTACACACATAGTTTTTTTTTTTAAATGAAAAGGTGTTTGCTAGTTAACCCAACCCAGCCTGACCCGCATCACCCACCATCTCGTCATCCCTACACTTTAATATAACAAGATTGGATCAAATTTTTGAGGTTTTTATGAACTTTAATTCATTGTTATTGATTTATTGTTATCACGAAAATGCAGGCATTCAAGAAGGCTAGAAGCACTGGATTAGGAGATCTTGATTTTTCAGCTGTTTATGAGATCTTCAAGGTGACTGAACCCTCAACTTGAAGATCAAAACCGTGAAGGAAGTTAGCCGTGTTCACACACCTTAAATCAAGCATTCTTCCTTTCATAAAATCCGACGTGTGGTGTTTGGATGACGAAGAACACTCGTACTTTGTATTATTTTGATTATGATCATGTATTCAGATCGATTAAAGCAATTTACAAATGCTTCATTATCAGTAGAACAAGAACTAGACAGATATACATCTTCTTAGCTGGTGTATTATTAAGGTTGCATACCCAACTACACAATCTCTCTTGAGAAGATGTCTTAGTTGTCTTTGATATCTGCCTTCCTTTATAAACTTAAACTAAGATAATCTCTTTATTTTGTGGGCAATAATATAATATAATATTTGTGCATGAAAACAACTTAAAACAAAATATATGTAACACTTATGACATAAACGTAATAGAATGTAACAAGAATCAAACAAATAAGTCACTAGAATTTGACACGGTTTCCTTAAAACATATTTTTACGTCTCTATATAGACTACTACGTCTGCCTCACATGGTAACGCTATGGGTTGTTTCATATTGTGTGGGATTTCAAATTTGTCGCTTGTGGGATTTCAAAGTTTGGGATTTTCATTTTGTGGTTTTTGACCCCCACAATGGTCGGGGTCATCAGCAGGTGATGGTGGATGGTGGTGGTGTAGAAGTGGTGCGGATGATAATAGGTGGTGGAAGGTAGAATCAATGATGGTGATAGGGTGATGGTCACCAGTAAAGGTGGCAATGATGGGAGGTATTAAAATGTTTCATAAAACATAGATCTGTTCTTACACAGATTTATGTTATAAGATTTATGTTATACTTCATAAAAAATTGATATAAGCATTCATAATAAAAGAAAATCAATCATAAAAAAATAAAGTTACAACATTAAAATTACTTTCAAAAGGCAAATAATACTTAAATTTAATAAACCATCTATTCGATCCGTTTTGACCCGAAGTTTCCACTTCCAAAAAATCACAATTTGCATCATACATGATTCTCATACTTGATGTTACTTCTTCGACTTCAGTGATTTAAATACATTTTCCTTGTAGTATTTGAGTTCTGCTATACTTTCTTTGATGTCATCCATGGCTCTGTGCTTCTTCTCCTTCTTTGGAGCTTTCTTTTTATCTGTACAAAATAAAAGCTATTAAAATAATATTTTAACCCCCATGAGTGAGTTTGGCCAATCAAATAGAGTAAAAAAAGCGGTTGGCCTTAATTGGCCATTAATAAGTAAATGAGTCGAAAATGCCACCTCTAACTCAACAAAGGGTCACTAAAATATTTGTAATATAAACACTGGTAAAATGTTATTTATAAAGCAATTATATACATTAAAACCCATAATTTAATGACTTACACCATGATAATAAGTTACATTCTCTATGAAATAAACAAATACACTGATTAGTAAATATTGATTGAATAAACACGGCAACACTAACTCATTTATTGACTAAACTATTATGTTGAAATAATCATGGATGCTATTTTTTGGAACTAAATGTAATGAGCCCGTGTAAATATAAGAAATTAGTAGTAAACAAATAGTGCAAGTTCACGTACCTTTTGGGAACCAACGGACACATAAGGCATTAATACTGCTCACATCAACGACTACATGAGAGAAAAGACTAGCCAAATCAGGCATGTATTTCTGCAAAAAAATAAAAAATAAAAATGGTTAACTTCATTTTACTCTAGTAAAATAACTAACAAAAGGGGTTACACATCTAAGATGAATTGAAGTGGCTGCAGCCCACACATGCCTTCAATTCTTGATTGTGTTGTAGAATTTGTAGCATTTGGATGTATGGCTAACTACAGTGGTTAAACAATTGATCTACATCAAGTAAGTTTAATCCCTAAAAAGTCAAACGTGTAAAATACAGCTTAAAGGATATTGGTCAAAAGGTTTGAATGAGTCGGAAGTCACCAAAAGTGTTTTTCATGCTTAAAAACCTCCTAAATTAGTTGATTTAAGAAACTAGGTCATTATTATCATCATATCTTTGTATACATATTCCACAGACTAATTATTACTAAAAACACTAAACAATTTTGGAGAAAAATTGTGTTTCGGGTCAATCCAACCGATCTTACAAAAAGATTACATGTTCTAACCAATTACCCAACTTGCCCATTTTTCAACCTCTAATATCAAAGATGCTATTTCTACAGTTTTAAATATCTTCTCAGTCATGACATATTAAAAACTTCATAACTACCTATTCCTTTACCTTCAAGAACATAAAATCAACATAAACTGAGTTTCCTGCAAGCATAGGAGTGTATGTGCCCACATGTCTCTTGACAAATTCGATAACCTGCAGAAAATATCAGGTTTCAATTAAAGGAAAAAAAACCAGCATGGTTTTCTATTTGGGGGTTATTTGTACACCACTACATCGACTAGTCTCACCATCAACTTGAACTATTAGAGTTGTCCTATATGCCATTGGTGTTGCATCTGATGGTGTATTTAGTAAATTCAGTGGTGTACAAATCACCTCCTTTTCTTTATCCTACCAAAAATCTAAAATTAGACAGAAAAGGTCGCTTTCACCATAGCAAAAGCAACAAACACGACGAATGAGCTATTATTTGATATTTGACAACAGTTCTCAGAAAGGATGTGATATTGCAGCGGTACATGAAATCTTAATACAGGATGTTTATTATAAATTTTAGTTGATTCTAGCCAGTTGCTTACTTTGTACTTAAAACCAGTTTTAGAGGTAACAAGACGCTGATCCCAAACTTTATAATTGACTAACTCAAATGTAGGAATTGTGTGCTTAATGACTACTGGACCTAGATGAACACGTTGGTATATAGCAAATTGACATGACTATCTTAAAGATGACAAATGAAAAAGTTAGGGGTATTTCTTCAGGTTTAGAAGAGATAGGTGACCTAATGATTATGTACCTCAAACGGAGATGATGACATAGAGGCTACTAAGGATTACAATGTACAAAGTCCAAATATGTAAATCCCATCCGATTCACGCCTTTACCAATAACCCACTTTGTCAAAAGATCCATGAAAACACAATAATCAGAATAAAATTTCACAGTGCATTTAAACTGCCTATAATTTACTATGGCAAATTAACGAAAAACTTAAGAAGACTCAACATAGAAGATAATGAGATGAGAGGGTCTGGTTTATAGTGCATGATCCAAGGACTTATGGGGTAAACCCATAAGCAAATGTGACATGGGATGATAGTGCATGGGTAGTTTGAAGCACTGGAATTAATGACCCATAACCAAACTTGCATGTTTTATCAAAAGTAGCACTCGAAGTAGTGTCTCAAGGAACTGCAAACATTTCCCCTATTAAGATAGGAAAGCAAGGAGCTAGATCATGATCCATGCACTGCTTCTGTTATAGAATATACTGGCTCTGTCCCATCCCAAAATAATTGCAAAAATTTCCCAATTGTGGATGTTTCAAATCAATGGCACCATTTACTTATTTAATACTTTTATGAGAATTAACTAACATATTAATAATCTTGACTTTGGTCTACAAGAATGTCCCCGTTATGTGCTTATAGAAGAGTAATTAAGACATTTGACTACAGTCAAAGACTTAGGTTAAACTACATATCTAGTAAACTAAAAGAATAACTTAGGATACAGGGAATATGTAAATATCCACATCACTATTGAGTGATAGAAGTTGCCCTAGGATTATAATATGTAAAATCTTAAGCAGTTCTTTACTATTATATATTTAGAGTTAATTACATGATTGGTCCCTGTGGTATGCCCATATTGCAAGATTGGTCCCCCAACTTTGAGAAATTACAGGTTTGGTCCCAACTGTTTACCTAACCGTAACACAATTGGCCCCTGACGCTAACTTCTGTTAAGTTTCTCAGTTAGTGAAGGTGAAAAGACCAAAATACCCCTTAAATAAAACAATAAAATATATAAAATACATATAATATATGTGGGACCCACTTTTTGTTAATATATATACACACTAAATCACTAATATATGTATATGTATATATATCACATAACAACATCATCATCCGCCCAACACCACCATTTCATCTCCACCACCACCGTCCGACCAGTGACCATCACCACTGTGTCATCTCCAACACCTTTCGACCACCACCATCGTGTCATCTCCACCACCACCGTTCGACCACCACCCTTCCCCCTTCCCGTCGTCCTCTTCCATTACCGGAACACCGCCCCAATCCCACCAATCGCCACCACCATGTCCAACAACGCCACCACCACCACCACGTCCGTCGACGCCACCACCATTATCACCATCAGATGAAACCACCATCGCTGCCACTCCACCACCTTCTTCGGCATCTCCGCCAACAGCGATTGATCAGTCTTTTGATTTGGGTGATTAATTTGTGTGATTGATTGTGAGGTGGATTGATTTCGGGTGACGACGGTGGTTACAATCGCCGCAGGCGGCAAGCAGCGTCGGGGGGGGGGGGGGTGGTGGTGGTCGGATGATGTTGGAGATGAAGGGCATTCAGGACATGGAGGTGGAGGGCGGCGAAGGGCAGGATGTGATGGTGTGCTGGCAGTGGTGGTGCGCCAGCGGTGGTGATGCACCGGTGGTGTTGTGCCGGAATAAATCGAAGGGAAAGGCATGGGGGTGGGTTGGGACCAATGTTTTTTTTTAATATATTTTAAATTTAATATTATAAAATTAAAGGGTATATTTGTCAAGGGTATTTTAGACTTTTCACCTCTACTTAACTAAGAAACTTAACAGAAGTTAGTGTCAGAGACCAATCGTGTTACGGTTTGACAAACAGTTGAGACCAAACCTGTAATTTCTCAAAAGTTGGGACCAATCCTGCAATATGGGCATACCACAGGGACCAATCGTGTAATTAACTCATATATTTATTTTCCTATGTAGACATGTAATTACCTGGATAATGTGTATGAACTATTTGAAAGAATAAAAGAAACCAAAAATGGGGTTTTGAAGTACCTGTTGTTCAGCTTCTTTTTCACTAATGGTACTTTGGATCACTCTTTCCGTCAAACCTATACATAATATGACATGTTAGGCAAAAATAATCTTTACTTAAAACTGCAAGAACGATATTAGTTCAATGAGAACAAGCTATAGGCTTCCTACCACTTGCTGCATGATGACTCTGACACCATTCTCCCATCTCATCAAGACATTTTTTTGATTGATGTATAACCAAGTCAGGACCCTGAGCCCAAAATATATATATTTAAATCCAGTGACTAATTAAATGGCTGTTATGATGGCCTTCACAAACTAAGCTAGAAAAATAAGTACAATGAAATGGGGGTTTCTCCATACAAGTATAAGGAAATAACATGAAGTGGGAAATACCCATAAACCTCTTTGTTAAAAAAAATAACCAACAATAAGTGTATGGTGCAAGCACGCTATAGGAGAGTAGGATCCTACCCTAGTTTTCCCCAACAGAACCCACACTTTTCAAACTGGAGACGAAAGGAAAACAGAGACGTGAATGCGCGTGTGTGATTGTATGACTACTTCCTCTCGGGACTACGGAAGGGAAAATGATATAAAAGCACCCAAAATCAAAAAAATGAACAATCTGGACAAAACTAAACCAAATCTCTTTAGTCTCTGCAGACCATTCATCTTATTAGGTATTAATATTCTGTTACCACTTCACAACCATACACAAAAGTAACAAAATTACAATGACAGAAACCACCAAGAGTGTATCAACTTACCTCTACAGATTTGTTCAACTTTCCATCTGTGATCACACAAGCAATCTCCAGTATTCTATCTACTTCGATATTCAATCCTGCACATACAAATTTGGTCAGCTTAATTGTTCTGGGTTTCAACCATCAACTTATTAGCCATTAATTATAGAGAAGCTTGCATGTGCGCATGAGTAATAAGATTATATGCCTTTCTTTACAGTTAAGTGATAGTAATTAGTAAGTAGTAACTAAACAATAGTCCATGCAATTTGTCTTTAGAATGGCCATAATTAGATACCTGTCATTTCCAAGTCAATCCACACAAGAGGCAACCTGTAATCTCCTTCTAACACATTTTTATAACCGTCAGTTTCTTTCTGAGAGTCACCTACATCACCAAACAAAATGTTCAAGTAACTATATTTTTTTATATTCCATCAAATTTAAATTCAGTCAAAGAACAAATATCCAGTTGTAAGATTAAGTGATTTTGGAAAAGTTTCATGGGGCGTGCAAACACAAGATTGATACAGGAATCAAATATACCATTGGCTTTCTCTGGATTGTTAGCAGAACTGGTTGTCTCTATTCTATCATCCTCGACATCCATATCTAGCAAAGAAAAAGCATTTGAGAGGTTGTCCATACTCTTAGCTGATACTGTTTTTGATTTTTCAACCATTAAGATCCTGTTTAAACAAACTGATTGAGTTGCTGAAAGAATATTGATAATGGAGATCTATGCAAATATGTAATATTCTTTATGTAGATAAAAATAGTTTAGCTAAATCATGAATAAGAACATAAATGTAACATGATACTTGTTCCTTGTGCATTGTCATGTTGTTTTGCAGTAAGAACTGAAAGAGTTTCCTATAGAGGTGGCTAATTCTAGAACTAGTCAGTAAATTTAATAATTATATAAACAATTTACAGGGAAATGGTCAAATAGGTCAAAATGGGTTAAAAGTCGCCCTTAAGTGTGATTTTAATGGAAGAAACTCCTACAGCAATTCGTTCAAGAAATTAAATTCTTGAAATATAACTTTGTTAATCATATTTCAAACACTAATGATATGTAAAACAGTTAAAGAACTTAAATTTAGGACCACAAAGGCTTCGGGTCAACCTGATGCAACCATAACCAAAAACTACAGGTTTTGACCCATTGCACAACCCACAAGCCTACTCTTTAATCCTAATAAAGAAGATGCCCTTCATGTATGACTACCATCTAACCATGCTACTCTAATATAACTTTCCTTACTTTTAGGGTCTCTTCTTTCTAAATTGCTAGTAAAATTATCCATTTCATACAGATTATTACATATTTAACTCAATCAGCTCCATGATTGAGGTTGGTAATCACAAATGAATACATGAACAAAACAGGACCACATCAAGTAACAATTGAAGCCACAATTAATCACTCATGTAACAACTTAAACCATAACACAAGTGACTCTAATTCTCTAAACCCTAAATAGCCAGATTCAAACATAATATACACTTGAGAAGTATAGGATGAACAAATTGAAGCTCAATCGTGCATTAGCGACCTTCAAAAGACACAATCTTTTACACAATAAGAACAACGATTATGATGTTGTATAATCGGGGGTTTGATCTGTAATAATGCTATTTCTAGGGTTTTAGTTTATCCGAAGCCACAAAATCATAAACATTTGCACTTGATTTTGTAACAAGACTTATGAGATAGTTTTGCAGAAAGAATTAGTGAATTAGAAACAAAAAGTACCTTGTTCATACAGCAATCAGAGGAAAATTAGGTTGAACATGAAGGGTTTGTAGTCAATTCTTATAGTTAAAGAGTGATGGGTTTGATCAATTATAAACCTGCTCCAGCACTATTAGCCAATTGATGTAATTTTATAGTTATTAAATGATTATTTATCTTGTCCACTAAAATATAATTCGTTTATTAAATGAGCAGAGCTTGAGACAGGAGGCGTGTAGGCTCTGTTAGATTGACTGATAATGAGTTTAAACGAGCCTACTATTTATATAAATATAACTAGCGTTAGACTCGCGTTTCGCTGCGGTTTGATTTGGAGTGTATAAAGTAACGTCATAATTACAGTTTTTGGAATTATCATAGTTTCGATGAGTTCAACTATATATGCACTCGGATTGTCGTTATACATGTTTTAGTGATTCATTATAATATTGTCATGATACAATTATCGAACATTAAATTGTTATAGATACAATAACATGACAGATACACGATATTATATTGTAACTAATATAATAACACAAATATTATAGTTGTTGGTGTTATTGTTATTAACCTTATAATAATAATTAGTAGTAGTAGTATTAATATGATTATTATTATTATTATTATTGTAATTATTTTTCGAAAGATATTTAATAATATGTCATTAACTAACATATTTTACATAAATATTAAAATTATTAAACTCACAAGCCCCTAGAAAATATTAGTATTATTATTATTATAAATATGAAAATATATATTAGTTATATACTTAAATATTTAAATAAAATAATACTTAATTTAAATAGTATTTAGTTATAAAAATATAACTAGTAAATATAAATTTAAATGTCAATTTATAGTATCATAAATAAAATAAAATATAATGAAGTGAATTAAATAATATCATATTATAATATATTGATAATGTGTATTAAATAATATATTAATTAGAAGAAGTTAATTAAATAGGGGCTAAAAGTTAAACTATTGCATAAAACACTTATACTCTATGCTTAAAATGTTGTATTAGGCGTCTTACACTTTAAATAAAATTACTATCTTGCCATCCTAAGATATATTTATCATATAGTGGTTTGACCTGCGCGATACGACGGGTGTCACCGAGTCTCACTTGAAGAGCACAATTTAACCCGACCTGACTTAAACATTAATTATATTTATGTGTTGTTATTATTGTTATTATTATTATTATTATTATTATTATTATTATTATTATTATTATTATTATTATTATTATTATTATTATTATTGTAACTATGTAATATTTAATATTTATATACTTATGTATATAAAAAAATAATACTTAAATTTAATAATATGTAGTTTTAAATATATAAATAGTAAATGTAAATTTAATTATTATTTTAAAAATATTATTAATAAGATAATACTTAATTTAGTGAATTAAATAATGTATTAATTAGAAGAAGTATACTTAATGAGGGCAATTTAGAAACTATTGCATAAAACACTTGTATATTGTGCTTAAAAAGTTGTCTTAGGTATCTTACACTTTGAATAAAATTACAATTGTATCCTTCATAAATGTTTTATATAGTAGTATAGATAATTTTATTTATAAAAACTAGTATATAATATATTATGATGTGTGTAAAGTGTACTTATATGTATAAAATATATAAAAACTAGTCATGTATTTAAATAAAACACTTAAATAATTTTATTTATAAAAACTAGTCATGTCTGGTTTTGAACGTGAAGCTTAAAGTGGGTCGGCAACGTGAACTCGAGATGGTTTTTTGTTAATTACAGAGCTGAGTTTAAAGCTTAGGCGAGCGGATTTGAACGAACACTATTGCATGCTTGTTTATGCATGCTCTTTAAACAATTGTTTTCAAAACTTTTAAATTTTAATTATTCATGATTGATCCAACTTGGGCAACACATCTTTGTCGTGTCAAGTGTTAAAAACCACATCAAGAGTAGATCTACTTGTTCCTTTGACGTTCATTATTAACATTTAACTTAACTTGTTATGAGATGTTGCTACATTCAAATCCGGTTTGGGTATCTTTGTCGGGGCAGGCTGAATGTAACATCCTCGGTTCATTCCCGAGCTTAGAACCTAACCGCAACCTATGAAGAACACATTAGAAAGTGACCCGGAGGCGGAGCACCCTTCGACGCCCAAGTCGGTAATATATACAAGATAATCTAGTATAGAATTGATACATGAATAAATAAACAAGTAGACCATTTGAAGTCTGTCTTGTTAGTTATAAATGAAGTTTTCTCGAATGAAGGACTATAAAGAAGAACAAAATATAAATTAATTTAAAGAAACTATGTTCAACTTCAACAAAATATAAATAACTTCATTATTATCTAAATCACATGAATTGAAAATACTTGAATAATTCATTATAATATACAAAAATATAGAAACATAAAATGAAACTAACTTATACAAACCTTATAGTTTAATATTTTGACATAAAAATATCTAAATATATATTTTATATTTTGAGCAAATACAATAATATATGTTATATACATAAAAATAATATATATTACATGTAAAATAATTCGAGCCGTACCGATCCGAGCTAACAAAAGAGCTAAACCGAGCCGGCTCGGCTCGTCACGAACCGAGCCGAGTTTAGCTCGTTCTCATACCAAGCCGACTCGGTTCTGTTCAGTTTAAAACCGAGCCATTTCAAGTGAGTTTTTTTCAAACTTTTTTCCAGCGAGCTTCAAGCCGCGAGCTATTTGGACCGCCCTGCTTCTCACATTACTAATCTAGCCTTCATCAAAGTTACAAATATAAAAAGAATTAATCACCAAAAAAGAAAAAAGTATCACAAAACAAACTGTCTAATTTTGAACAGATTTCCTACCAAAAATAACTTCAAAAGGGTTTTAACTTCAAACAAACCCAAGGGTTGTTCATCTTATTCTTCTTCATGCTTCTCAAATCCCTCATGAACCATTGAAGAAGACGATACTTTTGCAACAGTTTTCTTCTTCCGACATTGATCAAATCAAATCCACACTGTAACAATGGCCACCGTCGTCCATCCTCCACCACCGTCTCCGTCGCCGGAAACTATTAAACCGGAGAAAATCGATCACATGAACCTACCGTGCCCTGTTCCTTACGAAGAGATCAACCGTGAAGCCCTCAGTTAGTTATTTTTTGCTGTTTATAATTTCTATCAATTTATTATCTTTTATAATTTCTTTATAAAAACACAAAATTGATGAATTATTGCATTATTTTCAGCTTATAATACAGATATTTTGGTGCCTCTAAAATCTGAGGCATAAAACGATTGTTTTAGTTGACGCCCTGTATTTTAATAGTTAGTTGTGTTATACTTTTCTCTAGGTGGTAATTTGAGCATAAACCCTACTTTAAATTTGGTGTTAAACCCTATGTTTACCTAATGTCTGTCTAGATCTGACTTCTGATTTGGGATTGTTTTTATGGTTACTGAATGTATGTTATGTGGATCAAGAGAAGTTTATTATGTTTTTGAGTTTATGTTGCTCAATTCTATATGAACATCATGTGTGACTTCTTATTTCTTAATTGATATGTTGTTAGTATCTTATAAGCATTGTGAAAATATGTGAATGCTTACAGCTCATTTGCTTTGTTTTCTACTGCCACTACAAATTCATATCAATTTGTAGTAAGAATGCATGGGGATTCTAGTTATTTGGAGATTGAGTCATCTGCAAATTATAAAGTTGTGCATATATGTTAATAGAATCTTACAGAGTGAATGCAATTTCTTCTTCTTTAGTGTCTTTAAAACCTGAGCATTTTGAGGGGATGCGTGTTGATATTACCAAGGTACTTAATCAGAGGTTCTCACTAAGTCACAGGTACTAGTTTCCACATTAACAGTTGTTAGTTAATTTGGCATGGACTAGAGGTGGACATTCAAACCCATTTATTCATGAATGGGTTGGTTTGGGTTGTGTTGTGTTTTGTTTCAAAGAGTCATATATAACGTTAAACAGGTTGAAAATCGTTAAAAGTCTCCCTACAATCTTCTAAAATCTAAATGTGTTTGTATTGAAGATTTTGATTATTCACACATTACTAAACATAATAAATAGTGTTTACGGGTCAACCCGTACCTTACCTGGGCCATTTTGGCTAGTACCGCAAAAGACTTGCAACCCAAGCCTGTTTCGATCAGCTACCCAACCCACCCATCTTGCCACTAGGTAGATAAGCTGAGCTCGAGCTCAAGCTCGTTTAAGCTCAGCTTTAAGCTTTTAGTGAACCGATCACGCGTAGCTCATGAGCCTGACTTGTATACATCCTTACTTGTCACCTCTAGTATGAGCTTTTCTCTTCCATAAACTTGGTAAGTTTTAATTTAAATTCAGTACTTTACAGTATCGTCATGGGACCACCCACAGAGATTCCTTCTCTATATGCTAAACCAACAAAAATTCCTACCGCACACTATGGGTTTGGTGCTAATTTTATAGATCCAAAGGTTAGTTGTCTACACTCCCATTCTTCAAATGCTCAATCAGTTGGTCTTAACTCTTGATCCGACCTTGATAATGTTGTTTGATGGTGACAGTTGACACTTCTTGGAAGGATTACGACTGATGGGCTGGTCTACAGTGTAGTTAAATATGACCTCTCAGAGAATCTTAGCAAGAAGGTCTATGGTCAGGTAGAATGGTAGATTGAGAGATGTTATTCACATAATTACTTTCCTATTTAGCACTAGTTTTAGTAAGTCATGTATTACATAGGTTGAATAAATAAAATATTAAATAAGAATGAAAATTTATTAATTGTAAAATAATATTCTAAGATAAGATATGATTGAAATTACGTATGATCAAGGATTATAAGTACATAAGTACTAAAACAATGATATCAACTTTTTTAAACTTTTATTTTTTTATTTCTTTTTTTCCAAAAAAAAAGTTAACTGTTTTTTAAAAAAATGTCATTTTTAATATATTTCTTATTATAACTTCTAATTTTAATTATTTTTGGTTTATTACAAAATTTTTAATTATTTTTGGAATTAAATCATATTATTTGTAATTAATTTAATTTATTTAATAGGAGATAGAAGCCGAAAAATTTTAGTGAGCAGAAATATGGTGCTGTCACGTGTCCTTCTAGTTAACATTTATATTTCTAAGATTGTAATTTAATAATTCCTTTTTCTTTCACCCTTTTCAGCGAACAAGTGAACCCAACATGTCTCGTGGAGTGGTTAACTTTGATTACAAGGTAAATTATTTGTCTTATTGGTTCTTTATAATACAAACAATATGCATAAACAAACAAACAATCATAACCAACAAACCTGCTCACAATAGAGTTTGGAGAGGATGAGATGAGGTGAAACTTTATGTCTATCACAGGGAATAAAAAGGTTCATCCTGAAAAGGCTCTCGGCTTAAAAATACTTTTTTTTGTTATTAAATAGATGCTGGCTTTTATTTTATTTCATTAGTTATTTAGTTATGCCATTTTACTTCATCTAGAATACTCTTTGGTTGTTTTATTTAATAACTCCTTTCTTATACAGGGTACTGACTATAGGACTCAATTTCAATTTGGAAATGGTGGCTTGCTTGGAGCTAGTTATATTCAGGTATAAGTTCTTTCATCTCGTATAGATGTATATAATTAATGCATACATATTATTAGTTTTAGATGTTAGGGCTTATTCTAATAATTAGCAATATTTCATCAACATGTAAATTTAAAAGGATAAATGGATAATATTCTAGTAAAGCTGTAAAGGTGGGCACTATCTAAATTAGACAATCAAGCTCTTTCTCCTCAATATTTTTATCATTACACTTTTACTTGAAACTTCTCTGATTAACCTTTCTATGTATTACTAATTATCAGTTTATAAACGATTTTGATTTGTAATGTTTGTTTGCAGAGTGTGACGCCTCGCCTGTCTATAGGCGGGAATGTATTATGGGCTGGGGAGCATCATGAGTCTGGCATTGGTTACGCTGCGCGATACAACACAGATAAAATGGTAGTTTCACCATGTTGACATGGCTGAAGGTTTAACATGTTACTGTTTCTAGTATTCATTTTTTTTTCATGCAGGTTGCTTCAGGACAGATTGCTAGCAATGGAGAGGTGACTCTTAGGCTGCGTTTGGTTGGAAGGAATGGAATGGAAATGAGAAACTAGTATAATTTTCAAGTAAAATTATGTTTGAATGAGTAATTAAAAGTAAACCCAAGGGAATGTTTCACCTCAAATTCCCTTGGTTGTGGGATTTCAAAATCCTTCCACCTAGAGAGGGAATTTGAAATCCCACAACCAAGGGAATTTGAGGTGAAGCATTCCCTTGGGTTTTACATTTCATTACCTACTCAAACATAATTTACTTGAAAATTATACTAGTTTCTCAATTCCATTCCATTCCATTCCTTCCAACCAAACGCAGCCTTAGCTATGTTCAGAAAATATCTAAAAAAGTAAGCGATTTTTTTGTTGATATTATCAATTCTCCTTTGTTACATCTACCATACTATTACATATCTGATGGTTTTATTGTGGTAGATTTCTTTGGCGTCTGATTTAATCTACAATTACATGTCAAGAGATGTCACAGCCAGCTTCGGTTATGATTATATACTTCGCCAGGTAATTAGCAAAGTTTCATCACTTCGTGAATTATATGTTGCCACCAAATTTGAGTCTTGAGTAGTTTTGTTCAACAATGTCTTTGTGAATAGGTTGATGTGAAATTTCATAAAATAAACCACTTGCCATTTCTTTGAAATCTTGTAAAATATCAAATATCCAAACATTCAATAATAGTGTTGTTAGGTATCACAATCAGAGTGGGTTCCA
The DNA here is from genome assembly GCA_025506415.1 of Flaveria robusta. Classification (NCBI taxonomy): domain Eukaryota; kingdom Viridiplantae; phylum Streptophyta; class Magnoliopsida; order Asterales; family Asteraceae; genus Flaveria; species Flaveria robusta. The sequence goes on from CM046472.1 coordinate 24,414,312, forward strand.
GCGGAAGCAATCAGACACACACAATCACACAATATATAAAGTAGACACGAGAGAATTATAATGGTTCGGTCTAGGTGACCTACGTCCACTCTGCAACTAGGGTTTATATTATTATTGTGATCAAGAATACAATTACATCATGGGTCTATTTATAATGCTAGATTAGGGTTGTAATTAAGGTAATAACTTAGGCTTCAAGAATTAACTAATTAACCCTAATTAGGGCCGGCTAGCCCATTCTTTTGTTTACCATTAGCCTAGCAAAACAGGCCCGAGTCCCGTCCGGCTCGGCCCAAAGCCTTCACAACCCAACAATCTCCCACTTGAAGGCTTTGGACAAGTCTACAAACGCCGTCCAAGTAACCCAGATCCAGTAACTCCAGTATTCTTCATATCCAAAAGTCTTCCAAGCTTCAATTCCCATCAGCTAAGACTTCATTGTAACCCCTAGTTGCACCTCCTCTCATCAAGTACATGAGGGGACAGTTGAAGCTCCCCCGAGCTCCAACCCATTCTCTATCTCAACTGGTATGCACGATCCACCAGCTCCAGAGATAACTCGAGAATCATCAACACTCTCCTCATTCAGCAAGACATCCATGGGAGAGAATTTAACAATCGGAGTAGTGGTCTTCACAACCCAACATTGTTTTGTGACTGTACCCGAAACACGCCCCGTGCTCCCACTGTCACCAAACCCCTGACCTGGTTTAGACCTCCGATCCCGCTCAGCTTGAATCACCTTGGCACCAGGCTTCAGTCTTGCAAATTGAACTCTCTTTTGCCCCTTTGACTCAGCGAACCCAACTTTGTTTTGAGGAACGGTCATACTTTCCTCAATAGGTACTTCCACCATGTATAACGATCCCCGCTTGTTTCCACGAGCAATAACCATATTTCCTTTTGTTACTTTCCATTTACCTCTACCAAACTTTACTTCTTGTCCCTGCTCATCCAGTTGACTAACAGAGATAAGATTTCTCTTCAAAGCTGGAATCACCCTAACATTCTTCAAGTTCCAGTAGGTTCCCAATGGAGTTAACAGATTAACATCACCTATGCCCGTAACATCAAGGATATTACCATTTGTTGTTTGTACCTTCCCAAAGTTGCCAACTTTTAGATTCACCAACGTCTCCTCGCTGTGCATGGCGTGAAACGAAGAACCGGAATCCATAACCCAAGAGTCCACACTGTTTTCAGCCTCGAGTAGTAACGTGTCATCATTACATTCATCCTCAGCAGCAGTGTTTACCTCACCAGATTTTCCTTGTTTACGCTTTGGACATTGACTCTTAACATGCCCAATCTCATCACAACTCCAGCACTTCACAGTTTTCCGAGCTCTAGACGAACTCCTCCCTCGACTCCCACTGCTCCTGTTATTTTTCCTTCCCCTGCCAACATATAACAAACCAGAAGATGATCCACCACCAGTGCTTTTCCGGCGAGTTTCTTCACCTAGCACAATGTTTCGGACCCTGTCAAATGTTAATCCATCAGTCCCCACAGAACTAGTAATAGCCGTTACAGTTCCAGACCAACTATCTGGCAAAGAAGATAACAATACTACAGCTTGAGTCTCATCATCAAACTTCATGCCCACAGAAGCTAACCTGGACATGATCGAGTTAAGATCATTAATATGCTCCAAAACTAAAGTTCCCTCATTCATTCGAGTCATGAATAACTCCCTCATCAAGAACACCTTATTGGCAGCAGACGGCTTTTCATACATATTTGACAAAGCCGTCATTATACCACGAGCCGTGGTTTCATGCATAACGTTAAATGCAACGCTCCTCGTCAAAGCCAATGTAATAGCCCCTCTAGCCTTCTTGTCCTTTGAGTTCCAAACTGCTTCTTCAGCTTTGTTCATTGTAGCCGGTTTTTCTTCCAATACTACTTCCAAATCTTTTTCACCGAGCAATGCTTCTATTTGCATCTTCCACCAAGCAAAGTCTGTCCCGTTAAACTTTTCAATTCGAACCCTCCCGTCTTCAACCATTGCAAACGAGAAACGAATACAATCAAGAAACAGAAACTGAAGTTGATGAACACCGCGAGAAAAGATTAACCTTTGAAGAAAAAATGCCAAAGAACCAAAGCTAACCGAAGCCAAGCACACCTTCAATAAAACCCTAAAACCCGAAGATACCTAAACCGGTAACTTCACCTGCAGAACCGAGAGCAATACCAGCGACCCCAAGGGTTCAAGACAGAAACCCTAATCGCGAATCGCCAAAAAAAAATTAATAAAACCCGGACAGCCCTAGATCTCGAACCAGCAAAAAATCGATAATACCACAGCCCTCTCGAACAGCCTCCTATGATTTCAGTGCAAACCCGGTGTGTTTCCAAACCTTAGCTCTGATACCACTTGTTAGGTATCACAATTAGAGTGGGTTCCAGCGGAAGCAATCAAACACACACAATCACACAATATATAAAGTAGACACGAGAGAATTATAGTGGTTCGGTCTAGGTGACCTACGTCCACTCTGCAACTAGGGTTTATATTATTATTGTGCTCAAGAATACAATTACATCATGGGTCTATTTATAATGCTAGATTAGGGTTGTAATTAAGGTAATAACTTAGGCTCCAAGAATTAACTAATTAACCCTAATTAGGGCCGGCTAGCCCATTCTTTTGTTTACCATTAGCCTAGCAAAACAGGCCCGAGTCCCGTCCTGCTTGGCCCAAAGCCTTCACAACCCAACAAGTGTTAAAAGTTTTTGTACTGCATTATGAGCACTTACAAAGGTCTATTTCAAAAGGTCATATGACCGGATGCTTTGAATCTTTTTGACCATTTTGGCACGCTGTATAAGGTCTATAAATAGCACGACAACAGCAGTTAGAAACGTTAGGATTTGGTTTGTTAATCTTTAAAATTATAAGGGTGTAAGCGTAAACGATTTTTTTTTAACATCAACAGTGTCGGCTTAGAGGAAAGATTGATTCAAATGGGTGTGCATCTGCTTTTCTTGAAGAAAGGATGTATATAGGTCTCAAATTTATTCTTTCTGCTGAGGTGAGTACATATGCTTATATACTACTCAATATCTCAATGCATAAACACCATAATTTGTTTGAAATCAGTCAAGACGGGTAAACTTTAGGGACGTGTCAAAACATGATCCAGTACACTTTTGTCCAATTTATGTTCTTTATAAATAGTGAGTGTGTTAAATATGATCAGAGATGAAACACTTCTTTTATGTATTACAAATACACATCAAGTGACTTAAGGCACTTGTCAAAATGTGAATAAAATGATTCAGGATGTTTTATGTATGTATCAAAATTAAAGCACATATATTGTCGAAACAGGCAACCTTTTGGAATGAACGAATCATATTCACCCGCTACACTTTTTGTCCAAATTTATATTTTGTTTAAACTTTTTGTTTTATATTTTGTTTACAAAATGATATTATAACAATCTAATCTTTTTCATTAAAATGATTTGTGAGGGTTTTGGCATTGAAATTGGTTGACTTATGACCTATTATTAATCTTTCTTTTTTTTTTTTTTTTTTTTTTGCTAAATTATGTTTTTACAGTTAGACCACAAGAAGAAAGACTACAAATTTGGGTTTGGATTGATGGTTTAAAAATAGATACTGATGCAAAACCTGCTCATTTGTTTCAAGTGAGTTAGCTCATCATACCGGATTGGTTATTTTACAATCGTACATAATATATTAGATTTTCGTAACTTTTTTTTTAGCAAAAATTTCCTTTTGGCGGCTGTTCTGGTTGCATTGACGGTCTACAGCAGCATTCATAGATGCTAGTTTATGCGGGATATATTATTTAAAAAAACTCATGTTCGAGTAAAAGTATATATTATATGAATAGAAATTGAATACTATTCTATACACATAATAATTTTTTTTGTTCCATATTGCTTGATGTAAAGTAATTTGCCAAGTGAGATGGCTATTCTACAAGGAACCACAAGCCACTACTGCGGCTAAAAAAACAAGATCCCAGTTCAATTTGTTAGTTTTATTCCAACCTATAAACTCAATCCCCACCTTGAATTCATATGTAAGTTTTTAGTTGTTAAATCAACTCATGATTGGACAGAAAGAAACTGGCTTGTTTACAGTTCAAGTCAAGTGTGATATCACCTATTATTTCACTCGAACTTCTTAACCTTAATCTAAGGTTTGTTTTAGTCTCCAATGAACGCGTTATCCAATCCTAAACCAACCCACTCTCATTCCTTGCTTAAATTTTTTTCAACAGCCAGTAATGAAATCAGGATTCCTTTTTAGTGGGGTTAACTTTTTTTGATGCTAGGATTTCTAACAACCCAACGTCATAGATTTTGGGTTGGGATGGATCACATTTTAAACAACCCTAGCTTAATTTTAAACAACCAATTTAATGCAACCTATCAAACCTTCAAGCCCTCACAAAATTCATTTGTATCTTAAAATGAAATAGGTTATAACACTATATTCTAGTTAAGACAATCATGTATAAGTAATAGCTTTTCAATAATTATAAAAACATAGGTGTATATAAATTTCCTTAAAATCATATATTTCTCAAACTAATTGCCATTATATACTATATAAAAGAAAATAGAGATATTGTAGATCGCATTGAAAGATTAGAGATAACAACCGGCATTTAAAAGGAATGAAATTTACATATTATAGTCTCATGAGAGGAAGTTGACGTTGCATTTCCAACGTTTTATTAAGAAAATTGAGGCATGGATATAGGAAAAAAGAAGCTAATGAAAACTAATAAACATAGAATTAGAGCTTGAACACAATCTAAATACCAAAATCACTCAAAAAATTAACTAACAATAATCAAAAGGAGTGTTAATTTTAGGGTTTGAATATCCTAATCTACATAAAAATTAAATAAACAAAGAAACAAAATTATATTATTAACTCACCTACTTAAGAGACAATAAAGTTAGAAAACTAACCTTGAATGGAGGAATCGCCGAGTAGGGAGAGCCGGAATTATGGTCGCCAATTGTCGGAGCATGGAGGGCCGAGTTGCCGCTAGTGGATGTCGAAGATGCAACAGTTAACCAGTAATGTTGTGATGGCCGATTGGGTTGGGGGTGGGGGGCTGGGATTTCAGTCAAGCAATGAGCAACTATTGTAAGAGGAGGGTTTTTTAGGTTAGGGTTTAAATGTAATAAATTTAAGGTTAAAAAAGATAATGTTACTAATTAAAAAGGAATGTAAAAAATTGACTCTTGCTAAGGGTCTAACTTACGACATGAGGTGTGCGTGGAGCCTCTAAACACACGAAACCAGTGAGCCAACACCAAGCATCAGTTATGCTTTGAAATTAATAATGCTAAAGTGTTCACCACCTGAAAATTTTTGAGTATTATACAACACACTACACACTCAAAATTCAATAGGTTATTTGACCCCGTATCCATGCTTGTAGTTTCGCCCCTGTCAATAGCTTACTCGAGTTCAAACCAAATTAAGGTTAAGCTCAAAATTAAGCTTAATTTTATGAATTCTAGTTAACCAAGACTAACTCATTTTAAATACGACCACACTCTATCTCATCTCGACTCGGCTCAGTTGATCTCCTATCTACTAGTGTGCTATCTATGTCAAAATATTAAATTATTTTGTATAGGAACATAAATTATTAAAATCATGACATGTAAATATGGGTAATGAGTTCAAGTTTCACTCAAAGTAATATGTTTAGAGTTGAGACAGATGATTTTTTTAACAATAGGTTTTTCTTCTTAGGGGGTTGTGGGTGCGGTCCTGGTTGGAATACGAATAGATGATCCGATTAAAATAACACATATATTTCGAATCAGGGTTGCATATTTGTCGTTACAAAAACATAAAAATTATTAAAATATCACCCAAAAAGACAAATTAGATCTGACTTTTGTCCAATGAGAATCGAATCTCCACCAAAATAAAGGTAAATGGATAAACCGATAAACATGGTGCAGCATCGGTCCCCCAAGTGTCACACTCTGTGCGTTACGACGTCTCTTTCGTCGCTAATAAACTCTAACAATGAATCATGAATGTAATTGATCTGTGTGTAATCGACAACATCTGTTCAGGTTCATCTAATTCTCTCTGTAAATCTATGATGTTTGTTTTTGCTTAATTGATCTGATCGACTGATAGTCCCCTGTTTCACGTAATCAATTAGGTTTATGATCTGATTTTAGTCGATTCCTTAAGCCTTAGCATCATCGCATGCTGTAATCGTTACTAGAATAGTGATATATCAGTTAGGGTTTTGATTTGATGCCTTTTGAGTTGCTAATATTGGTCTGAGAATTGAGATCATCGTCTGCTTGAGCTAGGGTTATGATTTAGGGTGAACTGATGGAATCTGATTACTTGTAATCTATTAATTACTCATGTTTGGTGGTTAGGTTGCTGAAATTGAGTGGATTCATGGTTTGATACAATTGTTGTGCTTATTAGTTGACCGCTTTTGATAATCTATCAAGCTTTGGTTGTTTTGGTATAATTGTTCTGCTTAGTAGTAGTGATTATGAAACGAACTGTAATTTTGTTGATTTAACAGACTTTATTTGGATGTCATTCGACTGTAAATTTAACATATAGCTGGTTTTTGCTAAGTCAGATGCCATGTGGACAGTTCTTTTGCTGATGTGGCGGCTTATGTGGCCGCCATGTCAAATGGTAACGAAATTTAAGCCATTAACTAAAAAAAATCTTAGTTTATTACATACAATGAGAGTTTGGTGAATGCTTGTTACTTCTATTGTTGCAGTAAACCCTTTAGTTAAGTTTGTTGAATTTCACTATTTATGGGTGGGATATTCTAAGTACGTTTGTTTCTTTGTTTGTATGTATATATATGTGTGTGTGTATCTATCTGTAAGTAATCTAAAGTCTTGATTCAGATGTTCAATTTTTGATAATTATAGTAGGTAAAAATGCAAAGAGCAATTGGATCTTTCATATCAAATGGAAGCATTGTGAAGAATGCTGTACTCCAACACATTCGTTTGGTCAACCCACTTGCGCAAGCTCTTGTTAGACACGAGTCAACTTCTGCTGCTCGTATGGAAGAACATGGTTTCGAAAAAACTATAATTTCAGATATTCTGAAATTAAAAGGGAAAAGTGCCGATGGCTCATGGCTTTGGTGCACCACTGAGGATTCCGTGTATGATGCAGTCAAGTCGGTATGTGTATATATGTATGCTTGTGCATTGTGTTTGTGTTTAATACGTTGACAAAATGAGTATATGCATTGCAGATGACACAACACAATGTTGGAGCATTGGTAGTGGTGAAACCTGGGGAGGAAAAGTCAATTGCTGGAATTATCACAGAAAGAGGTGAACAATTGAGGTTTTTTGTTTTCCTCACAATGTTGATATTTAGAAGTAAATTTTATAAAATTACAGTATATCGGTTAAAAGATGTTAGAACTTAAAACACATTACATTCTTTCAGATTATCTCAGGAAAATCATTGTTCAGGGAAGATCATCCAAGTCAACTAAGGTTGGAGATATCATGACTGAAGAGGTATGAAGTATATTTTTCAGTGTCCCATTTACTTTTATGTTGTTTCTCAAGCAATTAGGTTGTAAATCCATTTAACATTTTACTGTCACAGAACAAGCTTATCACAGTCACTCCAGACACCAAAGTTCTAAAAGCAATGCAGTTAATGACAGGTATACCACATACTCCTTTTGTCCTTGAAACTTGCGATCATGTACATGTTATTGTTTTGATAACATTGGTCATCCGACCTTTAGCTGACTAATCCATGGGATCCGAATCCACCACCAAACAGATTTGATTTGGGTAAAGCTCTCCCGAAGGGAGACTTGCATGACCATGTTACAGGTTGATTTTGCCTTTTTGGTACGGGTCAGCTGTGGTTAACCCACAAACATCTTTAGTTCATTCTTATAAGTAGATAGCGTGCTACATATGATTACAAAAACTGTAATATTAGTATAATAGTTTGATATTTTGCAAAAAGTAATTTAGGAGGCTGTAGCATGTAACTATTAAAAACATATTTTGGGCAACTATCAACCCATTTGGTCTATTTTTTTGATATGACTTGTTAAGGATTACCCATAATCCAAATGGACTGTTCGTAAGTAAACAGGTTGTAATTCCTTTCTCTAATATGAAGTCTGTTTAATCTCGATAGACAACCGTATCAGACACATTCCAGTGATTGGTGAAAAGGGTATGTTGGGCATGGTTTCCATTGGGGATGTGGTTCGTGCTGTTGTAAGCGAGCACAGGGAAGAACTCAACCGGTTGAATGCATATATACAAGGAGGCTACTAGAAACAATTGATGATGATGAGCATCATCATAGTGACAATAAGTTGGTACGTCGTAACATGGTAATTTTACAAACTTGCAAATATGTTTATATAACTCTGTTTCAACACATGTTTATATATTGTGTTGCCCGAATGACATGATAATGCTAAGCTTGAAGCTTTATGTGTTTATATTTCAGATGATGTTTGTGATTATGTTTAAGATGTTACATCATCCTATATGTGTGTCGTGACTACTGATTTGCGTAGAAGGTGTGGTTTGGAGTTTTGCAATTTGATGGAGGTGACTAATGATTTGTACACGCGTCACATTTTAGTAATGCCAAGTTTGGCTGGGTCAGGGTCGGGTTAGTTTATGTTGACCATGAACATTTTTTGGTCCCTTTTTTAGTCTCTTTGTATGTACGCGAACACACACACATACATATACGGGTTGCTATTTCAGATTTAATAATATATTGCTAGAATAGGCTTTTAACTCTTATACGTTTTGTTATACAACATGAGTAGAATGCGTGTGGATTTAAGATTATAACGTATATGTCTATAGTTTATCGCAACGACAATTTCTATATTTGGATAAGTGATGTCAGGAGGTTATATATATGTAATAAATAGACTTCTAGCAACTTACAACAAGATATCCTAATTTTTTTTGGGGGGATATTTTCACTAATAAAGTAAAATAACGTTGATCTTTTCTTGTAGTATAATACATCAACCATGTTGTCATTTCATGGCATTAAAGGGAGAATCAATTTGTGAGGTTGATGGTAATGAGGTCATGTACTATATGAGATATAAACCGTAATTTAGACATTTATAGAGAGAAAGAGGGGAGTGGTTGAGTGAAAGATTGAAAGAAACGGAGAGAAGATCAAAGAAGATAGCATGAAAAAGAAGTGGTGTGATTTACCCATGTTGGTCACCTGAGTTGTAAAGCATGCTAAACATTTGTACTCCACTATAGACAACTTTAAAATGTAAGAGTATGTGATTTAAAATCGAAAAAACCATCATTTGTAAAATCTCTATATAAAATTTTGATTTTTAACCTCGCCAAGTGTATATAAAATGACAATCATGAAATATAATCTTACTATAATAAATAAGTAACTAAGGTTGTCGTATGTTACATTATGATGAAATTTAAATTTTTGTTTTTCATCTCTTTCCTAGTAAATAATAATAATGTTAAAAAAAATCTTAAAATGTTTCTTTTCCTACTTTTTTTTTTCCCCTCAAAATGTCTACTATTTAAACCTCAAAATGTCCTTATCAAACAAGATGTTAATGTTTGTATAGATAGAAACGAACGCTTGTATAGCAGAACCAATTAAAAATAAACACATGTGCTTAAGCAAATGCATCTTTGAGGGAACAAACACCCACCCACAGAGAATAGAATACCTGCTTAGGTGCACAGGTCTTTTTGTGACTAGTTCTGCTGTACTGGCGTTTACATCTGACTGTAGTGACATCGACGCCTTGTTTGGAAATGACATTTTGAGAAATGAGTTTTGTGGGAGACATTTTGAGGGAAAATTGGGGGAAAATGACATTTTGAGAATAATTCTTTTTAAAAATTGGTTGAAATAATTAAATATCTAAAATTATATATTTTTTATTTTAATAAGTCATTACAACTTATTAAATCACAAATAAATTTCAATTATATCTTATTTTTAAAACATAATTTTATAATATTAAATTATTAATAGTTATTTATAGTTTTAAATATTTATTATTTCTTAGGTGCAGTTTGTTTTTTCAGATATGAAATGTCTACAGTTTCGGATCACATTTGTGGAAATCTATAGAAAAAGAGATGGACCAAATATCTGCAATTTGTAAAAAAAAGACTGTTTAGTTGAACTGCAACCAACTAATCCTCAACCATCATCACACTGCCTTCACAAACCATAGTCGCCACCTACTTGAACCTAAAGATACCACTGTCGCCTAAAACCACTATCACACTTGTCTGCCATGATATTCGGCCAACCACCACTATCGACGTGGCTATCAAAGTCGAGAATCACCACCACCAGCAGCCTCTAGGTCGACCACCGTCGAGATCCAACCACCATCATCACCGGCCTGTTTGTTTCCTTGAATCCTTCCCAAAACACCACTGTAAATGCTTGAAGCTGTCGCCATTATCATTGTAGGTGGCCGTCGATGGGAAAGGAAGGGTCGTGGCAAGTGGTGACAATGTTTTTATGGGTCTCGCTGAACGTTAGAGTAGCCGAAGATGGGGGTGGGTGCGACGGCAGGAGGGGGTGGGTGCGATGGCGACCGGGAGGGGGTGGGTGCGATGGCGACCGGGAGGGGGTGGATGCGACTGCTACCGGGAGGAAAGAGGGGTGGAGGTAGGGAGGTGGAGGTGATTTGTTTTAAGGATTTGAGAAGAAGAGGTGTGAAGATTGATTTTAAGGTCTGCATCGAAAAGAGTTTAGGAAGACCTTTTTTTAAGGAAAGATTTTTCAAAAGACAAACACACCGTAGACTTAAACATCTGCGCGTGGTCTGCGTGACGTAAACAAAAAAGGTCGGGAAAACCTTTTCTTAAAAAAAACTAACACCACCTTGGTTTACCAACGATTAAAACAAACAAATCCTCATAGAAACTTTTAGTTTATAACTTGTTGAATTTATTTAATCTGTGCAACACTTAGTTTTTAACATTATAAATTTCATAAAGTTAAAAGTAAGACATAGATCAAGAAACTTATATAGTTATAGTGTTAAATGAGTTGCAAAAATTGTAAAATAAATATATAGAAAACGATACAAAACATTTTTTATGTAAATAAGATTGTTTATTGGTTTAGAATATTCACTTGGCGTGTCTCGAAGTATTTGGATTTTGGAGAGAAACGCCCCACAAAAAATAGAAAATCAAAATCTTTTCAAACACCTAAGGTCGGTATCACTTCAATATTTTTGTTATTAATAACTTTTTTTATTTCTTTTAATAGCTAAATGAATTGTCTGGTACGTCTACTAATAAAAGCTTGTACATCAGGCATACCATCACGTGTCACCCGTTTAAAAAAAACCTACACTACTATGGTAAAACCCTTACAGACATCATCCCTTGACCTAAAAGGAGCGGAGCCATACCCTTCATCCTCAGTTGTTAAACCAAATAATCAACCTCGTAAATGTTTTATCTTTTCTTTTTTAACCGCATAAATGCTCTATCTAATTAAAAATCTTCTGCTAATTTTCTCATTTTCCTTTACCTTTCTCCTGTTTGTTTGTTTCGCTCCCCTTTTTTCTATATACATGTGGTCTTATCAAAGCTATAAAATACTTTAATTATTTAATCAAAAAGTTATATGGTTTTTTATTATCTAATAAAAATAATTATTACTTCGCTTTCCTTTAACTAAATTCACCAAGTTATATTATTAAATGTTTTAATAAGATAATAACTATAAACATATCTTGTTTTTCTCAATTTAATTTTTAGAAATAGTAATTTTTGAAATATTTCATTAAGATCTGATTATTTTTATCTGTTTTTAGATATAAATTTATTCAAAACAAAGAGTGTCTAATCTAATATATTTTAACTTTTTTATTTATAAAGTCGTTATCATGTTTGAACAATTATTTTCATAATAACGTAATATTTTCTTAGATTCTAAATGCATCCGTATGACATGTTTTCTATATACGTTTTAATATTTATAAATGCTAGCCACCACTAAACATGATCATTATCTACTAGTAAATTTAAAAAGTCAATAAAGGACTTCTAAAAGCTTGACTGCCCCAAACACCTTTTTATGTGTTAACTTATTTTAAGTTTTATCCCTAAAAATCAAATAACTGTGAAGTCTTCATAAATCAATTTTTACGAATGTTACATTCTCTCTCATCATCATGTCTACATACGGACTTCCTCTCTTTCAAAATCCCCCTAGAAGAGACCTCATGGTCGATGCCACACAAATGTTCCAAAATTCCGAATTGGTTTTATTTTATTTATATGTAATAAGTATTTACCATACTCTTAATAGATGATGATATAACATTATTTTTAATAAATTTAAACATATGAAAGATAATAACCAAAAATAAATAAATTGTAATTGTAATATGGGTCTAAGGTCAGAAGACTTGTGCGGTTTTATGTCGAAATCCAGCTAAGAACACCATTGAACTCTAGTTTCCTTTGCCCCCAATAACACTTCAATTCAAATTTTAATTCCTCTATCATTCAAACAATCTTAATTCAACCCCCTTTGTCTGATCACACCAGGGCTTTTGTTTATACCCAAATCATCATCTTGTATAGAGATCTTTATTCAGAATCATCCACAAAACCCTAGTAAGTTTACGCGTTTTCATCACCAATTACGCAAGTTTTTGTCATGGGTTTATGTAATTGTTTCGATCTTGAAGTGGGTTTTTCTTAATTTTGATCATGGTGTGTGATTTGTGTAGTTTGCTGTTTAATCACAGTTGGGTTTTGCTGCAGTTATTGAAGACGAAGACCCCATGGATGGAGTATTATTGGATCGTGATTCTTCTGGTTTTAGCATAATTGCTGATCATGCGACTTCAAGCAATCAAATTCGGTGGTTGTTTGCAGTTTTTGGGGGAATTATCATGTGTAAAATTGTAAGTATTGTCTCATCAAAATATAAGCTTTTTTCTTTTTCTCTTTTTATTATTGGAAGTGAAATTGGATATTGTTCTTGAGGTCTAAATTCAGATTTCAGGGATGGATGGAGTAGTATGTTGACTATGTTCATGTACACAACTTATTAGGATGTTTAGATGTGTGATTTGAAAGTGATGATGTAGAACATTGAGTTTGTTGTAGCTAATGAATAATGTTTATATGTGTTTCTCCTGCTTTGATAATTGAATTTGTTGTAGCTAATTACAATATGGTTATCAAAATTTGATTACTTGATCCTTAAGTAATAAGATAATCATAAACAGAAGTAGGTTACCAAACATCTCATTGATAATCATTGCACACACCCTTTAACTGGATATTGAAAGCTCAAGTCAAATTGGAATTATCATAAACTAAATCTTTTGAGATTCTAAGTTAATGTGCTTTATTTTCCTTTTATTCTAAGATGGTTATGATCTTGTCTTGAAGGCTTATGAACTTTCAGGCATAATTAGCCCCTTGATCTTCAAAGGTTTTGTCAAACTTGACGACAAGCAGAAACTCGAATGGAAAAACAGGTTTGTATTCTTTTTGCCCTGATGCCTTTAAATCTATTATCTTTCTTTTATATTTTTTTTTCTAGAGCTTAAATTTATCGTATCGGCTAACTTGATATTAGTTTATACCTTTAGGGGCTTTTCGACCTTCCATGCACTTTTTGCAGCGGTTGGTTCTATTTACTTTTTGGTCTTTACAAATCTTTTTGATGAGCATGCTAACGAGGAGTTGATTATCAATCGATCATCTGCATCATCCGACACTTTACTTGGCGTATGTCTTTTTTTTATTTGCACTTAATTACGTATTTATTTATGAATGGTCGCCTTGGGTCAAATATATTCCCAAATGGGTTTAACATTTAGCTAAAAACAGAGCATGCCAAATAGGCCATATAAGTCAAGTAACATGAGTTGAAAGTTGCTCGAAGTGTATTTTAAATGCATACAACTTCCTAATCCGTTTTATCCAAAGATTTAGGTTATTATAGTAATAATATATATGTTTTTTGTATTTATATGTAATGTTAACATGATCTATTAATTATTATAAAAAATTACCCAAAAAATGTTGTGGACAACCAACCCGGCATACTAAATTTTGACCCATGGCCTGACCATGGTATCCATCTGCCCACCTGTAGTTTTAGGTCATTCCAGATCTTCATTTTTGGGTAAGTGAATAGTGATTGTTGGTCGTTTGAATTTTGCAAATTCTGTTTTTGGTGTTATTATTAGATGAATGCCCAAATGTAATGACCATTTAATGTTTTACTTTACGCGTGATATTCATATTGGTGTGAGACGATATAAATACTGTTTTGGGTCCATTTATGGGAAATCAAAGCATGATCCACACACCACCGAGTAAATTGGTATGTTCTTACGCATATTTTTGCTCTTATATGGTTGCAGATGTCCATTGGTTATTTCTTTGCAGACTTGGCGATGATTATATGGACTTATCCAACTTTAGGTGGTGTTGAATATGTAAGTATACTTTGAATTAAGTCAAACAAACTAAACATATATAGATTAGGGGCAATTTAGTCATTTTAGACCATTTTTTTGGTCAAGTGACACAGGTCAGGCCGGCCTGGACCGGCCTGTTGTATGCTCAGAATAACCAAGTTTTTTGACAAATTGGATCTTGTAGCCTATACATAGAAAGTAATATTTAAGATGGTAAGAACCGACACATTCTTTTTGTTTAATTAGTTTTGTGTTAATCTTAATCTGTCATGCCTATACAGCTATTGCACCATGGACTCTCTTTGTTTGCCATCATTCAATCCCTTTTAAGCGGTCAAGTTCAGTTTTACATCCTTATCGTTCTTTTCACAGAGATCACAACGCCCTTTGTGAATTTAAGATGGTAATAACCGACCTTAATAATTCAATTATTCATATTAAAGTTCCAAAAATCGATCATTTTATATGCGTATGCAGGTATCTAGATGTAGCCGGAAAGAAGAACTCCACACTTTACTTGTTGAATGGCATTGCAATGTTTGTAGGGTGGTTGGTAATGTCTATTATACCCTAAATCTCACTATAACCAATTCACAAAAAAAGACCAACAAAGGGTTACATTTGTCTTTTTGGTGATAAACTTGACGGTTTTGAGTTCTTGCAGGTCGCAAGGGTCATCCTGTTCGTCTTCCTTTTCTACCACATGTTTACACATTATGATCAGGTAAACTTTAGAGGTGACACTTCGGCCCATTAATTTATGAACGATTATATCATCTGTAACGGGTCAAGTGGTGTGAAATGGGTTTAAATGGGTCGTAAAAGTATTTTTGATGCATACGCCATCTACGTTTAACCTGGCCCGTCATCTAACCTATTTGACCTGTCCATTTTGACACTTGTTTGCAGGTGAAGCAAGTTTTTTATCCAATGGGATATTACACCTTGTTGACAATCCCACCAATGTTAGCAATGATGAATTTGTTTTGGTTTTGGAAGATTGCTAAAGGATTGATAAAAACCCTCACCAAGCTAAGAAAGCAAAGTTAATTAGCCTTAATTTGTTATTATGTAAGCCTATTGTTCATTTGTAATCAAAGTTAAACTATGATGTTTCAAATGTTCTATGTAAATACATGTGAATTCATAATACATATACGGTTTTTATTGTTTAAAATATGTGAGCCCATAAAAAGAGTTAAAACTTGTATAAACTTATTTGAGCTGTAGAAGTCTAGATTAATTAAATATGTATCCTGTTGCATAGTTGTAATTGGTTAATTTAAATTTAAATAGAAAATATGATAGTTACTTTATGCATATAATAGTTGTTATACTCTTATGATTCCCTAATTGAAGTTTGTATGAAACTATTTGTTTCAATTGTAGTGTTTAAGAAACAAACTTATTTTAATTGTTGGAGGATATGATTTTTATTTCATCATTATTAGAAACATTACTTACAAGGTTAAGGGATTATAAAGCTGGATTCATAGCTCACCACTTTAAACAAGTATTACTTACAATTGATTTGATAAAATAGTGAAGACTTAGGCTAAACTCTTCTATACATCAATTGCTCACGAGTTTTTCTCATTGGTATTGTATAACATTCCAAACTGTTCTACGTCAAAGAAATCCATGAAGGGTAGATAATTTATTAGTTTAAAACTTTAAATGTGGTTTAAAAGCCCAAATGTGATTAAATATAATCGATTCATAACCGACAGCTAACGAGACTGATAACTAAAGTATTGGTTTCGGTTGAAATCTTTACATAACCTAAGTATCGTTTTCGGCTTCGAAAATGACCATAACTGCACCAAACCATAAGTGTTGATAGGAATATATTTTTTATGGCAAAAGAGAACTTGAAAGAAAAAAAAAATATAAATAATCACTTTACTTTGCATGTATATGATATATTAATCTTTCTGACATTGTATATAACCATACTAGAATGATCACTAGCATATGTTTCTCCGTGAAGAATCTAAAAAATTAAAAGTAAAAAAAAAAAAAATATTACACATAAAATAGACTAAATGACAAACCAATACTGTTCATACATGGTTTTTAGTATAATATATAATTTTCATGTCTTTCTCTTCATAGTTACACTTTTTTTTTTTAACAAAAATGGATTACAACAAATCTTTATGTTCTATGAATGTTGTATCATCCGTTAAAATTGGTTGTTATATCATATATTAAGGTTAAACATACTATTAGGTTATGTAAATAGCTAGTAACAGTATGTACCGAAAAAGATCATAATGTATAACTCTTCTAATAAAACTCAAAACATATAATATTATGAGCTACTATCACTCTATTTAATAAGGCGTGTGCATTTGAAACATACATAACAATCATCTCTAGCCAACATGCTAAACAACATAATTATGTATGTATTTACTATTCATGACTTTAGGGCTGCACATAACATAATCATATACCTGATTTGTCTGACAAAACTATAAATATATAACACAACTTGAAAATATAGTTATTTATGTGATTTTTCAAATTTAAATTCCCAATAAATCTACACACTCCTTTTCTATTGAATTTAAAGTTAATATGAAAAGACTTGTGTGTGCTAGAATGGTTAGATTCTCATAATCTAATAGTTGGAAGAATATAATACAATATCATATCATATATATAAGTAGAATTAAATTAGAAAAGATGATAATGATAAAATGAAAAGTGATATAACATGTGTTCTTTTTTCTTTCCTTTTCGAAAGTTAGAATTGCAAGTTGCAAGTTTGGGGTTGTTGAATACTTAAATAGTTGGTATTTATAGTATAAAGGAAGGGAGGGACCGGCTATAGGAAATTTAGGTTAAATTCTTACTATCTAATTTTTCCTCTTTTTCTCCATAAAGATTCTATTTTCCACCTAAATAATCCCATCTTTAATTCCTTTAACTTTTATAAAACATGTTTAGTATGGGGTGTTACAAAGTGAAAAAAAAAAATCGTGGTAGTTGTAAGGTTGGTGGTTGAGGTGAAGCGTATATGAAAGGGTATGTGTGGTTGTACAATGTAGATTTTTTTGAACAGTTATAATCTACCTACTTAAATCTATTTTATACATCAAGTGAAGCTTAAACTTATAATTTTAAGAATAAGAGACATACATCTTTATCACTATGCTATGTTAGTGGTTGTGGTTGTAAAATGTAGATGGGTAGTTGCGGTATGATAGCATGCAAAAGAGAACCAAGAGGGTACTAGGGGTGTGGCTAAACATACCCGACCCCATACGTTGAATAGTTATTTTTATAAGAGGGATGTTATTTTTTAAGGGGTAATTTTGTACATTCCCTCTAAAGTTATAAAATTATATTATTTTTTGAATCGTATTTAAACAAACTGCATATTATATATTGAAAACTTGTATTAGAGGCGATATATAATTTGCAAGTTTAAAGAAAGATATACATAATTCTTACTTTTTTTTATAAGGCAGGTGGTCGTAAAAACCAGACGATAAAGCCCCAATGTTATAGTTTCTTTTCTTTTACTTTTCAATAATCATAAAGATTAGTCCCTACAAAAACATAAATACTTGAATTTTAGTTTTCTTTTATTAACTTTCAATTAATAGAAAAATATTAAATATCTCACTAGGCCCAACCTGTTACTCTCTAATCTACTCAAGTGTTGATTTAGATACACATGAAATTAAACAATAAGCAAACACGTATCCTGACTAAACTCACTTATTCCGCCAACCAAATCATTAACTTGGTCCCATATAAAATTAACAGAAAGCTAACACACATCCCGAGATAAAACTCGACTAAATGGTTAAATTGTAGCCAAGAGTCACTTTTAATTGTGTCTATTGACCAATTAGCTTAGAAGGAGACAACCCCACAATCTTTCAACGTGAAGATCAAGCATTCGAGTATCACTTGATACAATATACTCAGACGAGTCAAAGATTTTATTATCGTGAGCCTTTAGGTAAGGTCACCAACCGCCTGACTGTCTTTGTTCGCAAAGCACGAATGATATTTTACCTGTAAATTTACCCGAATAACTGAACTTAAAATAACTTTATAAGAATAATAATAAAATTGTCTCCGTCAATTTATTTTGGCTTATCTACGTGGCGAAAATATTATCCAGGAGGTCGGCACATCGCTATTCGCAACAGTGCCATTCGATGGTCCGAATCCCACAACCAACACGCGTCAAAATCACCATTTATTTCAATCGAACTTCATCAAAATGCACTATAGAAAATAATAACAAAATTATTATTATTATTCCACTGATAATCGATATGTGGAGATCGTCGTTTTTGCTGTTAAAAGAGGGCTTATTATCATCTTCAACTTCAGCAATTGTTAGGTCTAAACCCTACAGGTTCCGATCGAGAACCGTTGTTTCGGTTGAATCGAGTTTCACGTTCTGTAACTGTTTGTTTTCGAGTGCCGCCGGAGGAGATGATGGCGGTGGCGGTGGTGGTGGTAGTATATCGTACGCGGAGGCGAAGAAGCTGATGAGATTGGTGAATGTGGAGGCGTTGAAGATGACGCTGTGTACGGACGGGAAGGAGGTGATCAGTTATTCGGAGCTTTTGCAGGCGTGTGAGAGTATGGGGGTGGCGAAATCCGTTGATGAGGCCAAGGCGTTTGCGTCTGTTCTTGATGAGGCTGGTGTTGTTCTTCTTTTTAGAGATAAAGTTTATCTGCATCCTGATAAGGTACTGCTTCACATTCTTCTGCTTTTCTGTTAATTTGTGTTTTGATTGACGTTTTTGTCTGTGTTGTGTTAATTTGTGGTGCAAATGCTTGTTTAGGGATGTTTGTTGGTGAATAGTGATTGCACATATTGTTTTGAATCTATGGGTGCAGCAATAATGTGTTGATTGATTGAACCACTGTTTTTGTGTTAATTTGTGTTTTGATTGGATTTACTTTTGGAGTTAGATCTGTATTGTTTCAATTTGTGGTGCAAATGTTTTGTTTAGGGATGTAGTTAGTGGTTACACATATTATTTGAATCTGTGAGTCCAAAAATGAGTTGATTGAGCATTTGAACCACTGTGTGCTCTACATCCACTTTATGAGAAGAGATGATGAGATGAAATGTGGGTCTTCCATAGGAATTGGTAGGATGAATAAACTTGGTAAAATGGTGAGGATGATCTTGTGGCTGATGATGATGGTAGATATACACATAAGTGATTCTATCTTTTATTTTCATGTCTTGATCTTCATGAGCTAGATCTTCTGGGGACTTTTGCTGTAAATTACTAAATTAGTGAGGGAGAATGATGACTTAGACCATTAAGAGGCTACTAAGCAGCCCTTTATTCATTTGATTAGATGAGTTTAAAATCAGGATAGAAGATGTGTATGTTATAGAAACTTCTTGTGTTTGATGCCTCAAGGCGCTTCATGCACATCGGGTGAAAATTAGGCTCTATAGGAGGCTGATGTGTAAAAACAATCAAAAGGATGAAGAGATTATGAATTGTAGTTGATAAAAAGGTAAAAAAGATGATATGGATAAGCTTTTGATTGTACATAAAACTTGTATGGGTGTACATAGAGCAACGTCCTCACGCCTCAGCTTTTGGACCTAAATGACTTAGAGCATCTCACGGTTCTCAAAACCAAGATAATGTCTTTTATTTGTGTTTGATTGTGTTCTTCCTTCTGATTTTGTTGCTCACTAAAGCTGCATATTTACTTTATTTCTATGTTTTCTCTTTCTTTAGCAGGTTTTGCTTTTATTTATTTATCCTGTTAGTTTGCGTTTGATAGTGATGTTTACCTTGATGTTTACCTTCAAGGTAAACGATTTTGCCAAGTTTGAAAAATATAGGATTCCCTAGGATTCGCCAATTGGATTTTAGGAGTCTTGTTTGTCAAGCACGATATCCGTTCTCGGTCAATCTAATTTTGTGGTATGTTTCTTTGTCATATAAGAATTTAACTATTTTCATTTGGAAGTTTGGAACATCCCATTGTCATCTCGACATAAATATTCTTGCCATTTGATTTGAATGTACAGGTTATATGTTATTTTTCATGACTAAAATGTTTTTTAGGCATTTAGTAAATTATCTTTATATGGATTTTTACTTGAAAGTGCTTAGGAATAAAGGTGATTGGAAAAGTAGTAGAGATTAGAGGAGCATAGCATTTTTAGGCATTATGCTTCTTGCTTAAGCTGTCTTGTTCCATTTCTGATTCCATTTTTGTTGATAATGAAACATTTTTGTTTTTAGCAATACTTTTTAAAAAGGGTGTAAGGGATTAAACGTTGTAAAAAAAAACTAGTTCCTGCTGCATGGCTGGTTTGAGGTGCGTAGGGGTGTTATAAAACCGTTAAAACCGATTGAACAGTCCAAACAGAAGTAACCTTGCCGGATTGAGATCCAAATGGTCTGGTTTTGCGGTTTAACGGTTCGGTCTAGTTTGATACTTGAAACCGGCTGTATAAACCATACCGGCCATTTAACCTTTATTATATTTATATTTCTCTTTATATTTGGAATACGTAGTTATGCATATATATATATATATATAATCATAAATCATCATAATAATTTCAAAATATTTTAATACAAACTGATAATTAAAAAAAAATAATAATAAAATTGGTTTGAACTGTCAAACCAGCAGATCCGGCCAACCAACCAAACCTGCCAAGTCTTGGTTTGTTGTTTCCGGAAACTGTAGTTAGCAATTCAGCCTTGGTTTTATGTCAAAACTAGCCGAACTGGACCGTGAACATCGCCAGTTATGTCTTTGTGTTATATAGATGTTTTAATGTGTTCACTAGAGGTTACAGTTTTGACCCATTCATGGATAAACATTAATACTCTGTTTTGACCCGCTACTCACATGCCCTGACTCGGACATTTTACCACCTCTAGACTCTGCTAGCAAATGACTTTCTGCCTGTTCATCCTTCAGAATCTGATATCCAAATGTTATATCGTATTAACGCCTTAACGGTTGTTTTCGTATAATCAGGTGGTGGATCTAGTCAGAAGGGCAGTCCCTTTAGCTCTAACACCCGATGATGATCCAAGGAGGGAGGAGCTAAAGAAACTACAAGCAAAACAGGAAGAAATCGATCGGCTGGCCCACAAGCAGGTCCGGCGTATCCTCTACACTGGGCTCGGGTTCTCCCTAGCTCAAATCGGGCTCTTTTTCCGTCTAACTTTCTGGGAATTCTCTTGGGACGTTATGGAGCCCATCGCGTTTTTCACCACGACATCAGGCATAGTCATCGGGTACGCGTATTTCCTCATAACATCAAGGGACCCCACATATCAAGATTTTATGAAGAGGCTGTTCTTGTCTCGTAGAAAAAAACTGATGAAAAAACATAATTTTGATGTTGAAAGATTCATGGAGTTGCAGAAGAAATGCAAGTCACCTTTAGATGCACACCCTTCAGCTAAACATGATTTTGCAGGGGTAGAATTGGAAACTCAGGATTTGTTGCAGAAGAACTAACATAAAGAGGTTAGACTTTTGATTGACATGTTTTGACTTTTGGCTTTGACTTTTGTTGACGATATGGGAATTTATTCATATCCATACCCAAACACATACAGTTTTGGATTTGTGTTTTTATGGATAGAAACGATGGCAATGGTTTAGGAGGATGACAACGAATACTTGCTTTTATTGTGATACGATCAGAAGAACTAAGAGAAGAGATAATTGATCAACCAAGCTAACGACTACTTTGCATTATCGCTATTAATACCCGTACAACGATTAACGATAGTTCGTTATGATTACAACCGTTAGAATTAACAACTAACTAAGTAATTGCAACTAACTTCCCTGAACTATTCTCTTATTACAATTTTAACCCCCCAACTTATTCTCACTCGTAACAATACTTTCCCCGGTCAAAACATCCTTGACCTCAAGGATGAAATTCAGGAAAAAGCAACTGTAGCTCTTCCCAGTCCTCCCAAGTAGATTTTGTAGCAGGTAAATGGAACCAATGAACAAGCACTTGAGTCACAGCGTGATTGCGCTTCTTAACAAGCTTGCGATCCAAGATAGCTCGAGGTTTTAAACAGAAACGGGGTTCTTCCGGTAACGGGTTGACTTGGGAATGATCTCCTCGAGCTGCCTTGAGAAGGGAAACATGAAAAGTAGGGTGGATTTGCGAGGAAGAAGGCAAATCCAATCTATAAGCCACCGAACCTATCTTCTCAACAATAAAAAATGGACCAAAATAACGAGGGCCCAGCTTCGCATGACGATGACTTCGTAAAGACGTTTGGACATATGGATGTAATTTCACATAAACCCAATCACCCACTTGAAAGTGCGATCAGTACGATGATTGTCAGCCATTTGTTTCATCCGATTGCGAGCTTTGTCCAGAGAAGATTTCAAATTGGCAATTTTTAATTCACGAGCTCGAAATAATTCCTCAATTGAAGCCAATTTAGAATCATTGGGAATATAAGGAATATGTAAAGGAGGCTTAATTCCATAAAGGGC
Source organism: Flaveria robusta (assembly GCA_025506415.1). Classification (NCBI taxonomy): domain Eukaryota; kingdom Viridiplantae; phylum Streptophyta; class Magnoliopsida; order Asterales; family Asteraceae; genus Flaveria; species Flaveria robusta. The sequence continues at coordinate 24,437,317 of CM046472.1, forward strand.
TTCGAACAGAGACATGCCAATAGAGGAATGGCGAGTGGTGTTGTACCACCATTCTGCTAACGTAAGCCATTTGAACCATAATAGAGGGGTATCCATAACCATAGCTCGAAGATATGATTCTAAACACCGATTGAGAACCTCCGTTTGGCCTTCCGATTGAGGATGATATGCTGTGGAATAAGCCAAAGAAATACCCTGCAGCTTCATAAAATCATGCCAAAATTGGCTTAAAAACAAGGAATCTTGATCAGACACAATTGTGGATGGACACCCATGTAATTTGAAAACATTATCAAAAATTACTTGAGCAACTTGAGTGGCAGAATAAGGGTGTGTAAGGCCAATGAAATGGCCATACTTAGTAAATCGATCAACGACTACTAAAATGGAATCCTTGCCATAAGATTTCGGTAAGCCGTTAATGAAATCCATCGAAATATCAGAAAAAATGGACATTGGAGTGGGTAGAGGTTGTAATAACCCTGGAGTGGCAATTCTTTCATATTTACTACGCTGCAGGCCAATGAAATGGCCATACTTAGTAAATCGATCAACGACTACTAAAATGGAATCCTTGCCATAAGATTTCGGTAAGCCGTTAATGAAATCCATCGAAATATCAGAAAAAATGGACATTGGAGTGGGTAGAGGTTGTAATAACCCTGGAGTGGCAATTCTTTCATATTTACTACGCTGGCAGATTTGACACTCCTGGATGAAAGATCGAACATCCTGAGAGCACTTCTTCCAATAGAACATTTCTTGCAACCGGTGAAGAGTGGCAGTAAATCCCGAATGACCCCCAATTGGTGAAGAGTGGCAAAGAACAAGGAGATCATACCGTAATTTTGGGTCGGATCCCACAATGATCTTGTTTTTCCGGGTAAGTGTAGTGCCATTCCACTGAAATTGCTTAATCACTTGACCTTGTTGCAAGGCAGTTAAAATTGAGTGTAAAAAAGTATCTGTTGACCAGCTTTGTTGAATGCGATTCCATAAAAGAGGATCAACGGAACTCATACTCATTTGGAAGAGGTCAGAACCCTCCACTCGAGAAAGAGCATCAGCAGCCTGGTTGGTAACCCCTTGTTTGTATCGTATCTCATAATCATAGCCTAGCAATTTGGTTAACCATGTTTGCTGCAAGGGTGTATTAATCTTTTGCTCCAATAAGAACTTCAAGCTCTTTTGATTCGTTGAATAATGAAATGATTGGCGATCAAATAATGGTGCCAATGTTTAACAGCGAGTAGAATAGCTAAAAGTTTCTTTTCATAGACTGATAAAGCTTGTTGTTTGGTAGAGAGACTCTTGCTAAGAAAAGCTAATGGATGCCCTTCTTGCATCAAGACTGCACCTAAGCCTTTGTTTGATGCATCAGTCTCTACAACAAAAGGTTTTGTCAAATCAGGTAGGGACAGTACTGGTGAAGCAGAAAGGGCTACCTTCAACTGGTCAAAGGCTTGCTGAGCCTCTTGATGCCACACAAAAGAATCCCTCTTGAGAAGGTTAGTAAGAGGCCGTGCAATAGACCCAAAAGCTTTGATAAACCGTCTGTAATAACTACATAATCCGAGGAAACCCCTTAATTGCTTCACAGTTGAAGGAACATGCCAATTAAGTACTGCTTTGATCTTTGAGGGATCAGTAGACACTCCTTCACCTGTGATAATATGTCCCAAATATTCAACTCCAGTACCAGCGAATGAACACTTAGATCGCTTGGCAACCAATGAATTAGTTCTTAGCAGTTGAAGCACAACAGCTAAATCAATTAAGTGTTGCTCCAACGTAGCACTATAAACTAATATGTCATCAAAGAACACTAAAGCACATTTGCGAAGAAGTGGTTTAAATGTGGTGTTCATTAATGCTTGAAAAGTTGCCGGAGCATTTGTTAACCCGAAAGGTAACACAAGGAATTCATAATGACCTTGGTGTGTGCGAAAAGCAGTCTTATATATATCTTGGGAGTGCATTCGAATCTGATGATACCCCGATTGAAGATCCAATTTGGAAAAGATAGTAGATCCACCCAATTCATCCAATAATTCGTGGCATCATTTAACTTTCGGTAATCGACACACATGCGCCAATACCCATCCTTCTTTTTGACTAGCACCACGGGAGCTGCAAAAGAACTAGTGCTTTCTCGAATAATACCCATATCCAGGAGTTCTTGTGTCATCTTTTCAATAATGTCTTTTTGGGCAGCCTGATATCTATAAGGTTTAAGAGTAATTGGATTAGTGCCATCCTTCAACACTATCTTGTGGTCACATGAACTCGAAGGTGGTAATGAAGTAGGAGTGCGGAACACATCAGCATATGTTTGCAATAACTCTTTCACTGCTGATGGCAATTCTTCTTCTGGTACCAAAGGTACATGTTGTGAGTCTTCATCTTGGTGAGATTGGAGACTAAACAATTGTGCGTGGATGACTTGGTCCTGAGTGAGTAAAGTTTGCATCTTTTCTGCAGAACACAAGGTAATATGTTTGGATTTGGAACCTTTAAGTGTCAATGTGATGCCATTATTGGTGAACTTCATTGTTAAATCCTTAAAGTTCCAAGTAATGTCATTGAGACCTTGTAACCATTGAACTCCAAGAACCATATCATAATTGCTGAGAGGAATAAGGAATACATATGTTTTGAACCAATTACCTTGCATAGACCATTGGAAATCATTGCATATCCTGTTACAAGTCAGTACATTACCATCTGCTACTGTAATTTTAACAGGAGTCATTCCCTTCACCTTGACATTGAGTTTCTTTGCAATATTTTCATCTAAAAAATTGTGAGTGGATCCTGAATCAATAAGGATATGTAAGGGCTTGGTACCCACAGCTCCAACCACTTTCATAGTTGAAAAAGATTGCATGCCAGTGATAGCATTAAGAGAGATTTGAGGATCTTGTACCTCATCAGGTGTGTAATCTTGAGATTGCATTGATTCCATACATTCCAAATCTTCATAAATTTCTACAGAGAAAAATTGCTTGTTCTTGCAAATACGCCCAGGAGTATACTTTTCAGTACATCCAAAGCATGCCCCCCTAGACTTTTTATCCTCAATCTCCCTGGGTGATAACCTCCTGGTTGTAAATGTTTTACCCTTATTTGGAGGTGCAGGCAATAAGGGTAAATTCGCAGCACTTATAGGAGTAAGAGTTTTAATGTTGGAAGACGAAGTGTTGTTCTTATATGATTTTGACCAATTATTCGGTGTAGTGGTTTTTAAATTCTCATCTTGAATTCTAGCCAACATGTATGCTCCAGGCAAATTCTTAAGCCTTATTAATCTCAAAGGATTACCAATTTTAGGTTTAACTGCTCTCAGAAACAAACTTGTAGTATATTCATCACAGATTGATACCTTTGTCAATGCTAGATCAAATTCCTGGCATAGCTCTTGTAGAGATCCAGTTTGTTGAATAGCAGCTAAAGCTCCCATTGCATCCGCTCCAATTACAACTGCAAATCGTGCATAAATGAATCCTTTATACTCTTTCCAAGACATCCCCTCAATCGATCCTTCCCTTGACTGAACGAATGATTGATGCTATAACAATGCAATATCCTCCAAATGAACAATTGCGTAACGAACCTTCGCATTTTCTGGAGTCGAATCAATCGAAAAGAAATGTTCTACCTTAGATATCCAACCTTCAACATTAACTCCATTAAACTTTGGAAACTCCATTTTCGTCAATCGATTCCGAATGTTATGATAAACAGTGGTATCGAATTCATCTTCAACCGTCGAGTCTATTGGAACCGACTGTTTCTTGCTAAAAATCTGCAAATTCTTGAGGACTTCCGCCATTCGATTTGAGTTTTCCGTCATCTGCGCCTTCATAGTTTGCATGTCAACCGAATTCTTCATTATCGCTGCTTTAATCGCTTCCAATTCCGTCAAATTGAGGCCGGTTGCTGTTTCTAATCGAAGCAACGCTGCATCATGTTCTTGCACCTTTTGCTCCATCGATTGATTGATTACGAGTAGTAGCCATTGATTGTTCACAATTGATTAAGAGTGTCCGAGAATCGGACAGCTCTGATACCACTTGATACGATCAGAAGAACTAAGAGAAGAGATAATTGATCAACCAAGTTAACGACTACTTTGCATTATCTCCATTAATACCCGTACAACGATAACGATAGTTCGTTAGGATTACAACCGTTAGAATTAACAACTAACTAAGTAATTGCAACTAACTTCCCTTAACTATTCTCTTATTACAATTTTAACCCCCAACTTATTCCCACTCGTAACATATTGGTTGTGCAGTGTATTTAAATCAAGTTTATAATGGTTAAAGGGGTCAAGTAGTTGTTAAAAATGATCAACTTTGATGTATATGTTTGCCATAAAAACTACCTGCACAAAATGTAAGGTAAGATTGCGTATTTATATCATGAAGTGATTTGGCTCTTACTCACTTCTATGAAAAAAAAAAGTTAAGTTAAACATTACGTACGCCCGTCATGGGATAGGCTGATTTTATTTTTTTAAAATATATTAAAACACTAAAGAAACTCTATTATTATTAATTGAAGATATATGTGTATGACTACCTTGAATTAAAATATTTACAGGAGTAGAAGCTAGTCAAATACTATGTATGTCTTTTATGGGTTAGGCTTTTGTGTATTCTTTTAAAATAAATTAAAACCTAAATAAATTCCATTATTATCAACTGAAGATATATACACATACACTTGTATGTAACATATGAAACTTAATAACATGCATTGAGTTCTTTACTTAACTAATTATGCATTAAAAATGCATCATGCCTTAAGCTTCATAATGACAAACATTGCCTAAAATGGACGAAAACAAGGCACTGTACAAAAACTAAAAGTACATAGCTATATAAGAAAACATTTAATTGCACATAACTACATTCAAAACATCTGTTTCGATTCCATTTCATAACTACATATCCATTAAAGGCTTAAAGCTGAATTACATAAGTTTATACAGATTGTTCTTCTTAAAGATTAAGAAGTCACTCTCCATGCAACTAAGCATATCCACCACTTCTGCTTCTTCTGCTTCTGTTGATCCAGTGAAGTGCTTCAATATGTCTGATAATGAAACCTGTATAGCATACACAAGCAAGATACAATTTTTTTTAAATAAAATAAAGTTTATTCTGTTATTATTTGGTAACAAGTAAATCCCACTTGTTTGCCAAATGACCAACTGCCCATGTGAAGTGACTATACTCTCTCATTCCTTCAAAAAGAAAGTGAAAAAATAAGGAAGTTTGACCTCTGAGGATGAGTTTGACTTTTGAAATTTAATTCAAAAAATTTAAGTTTAACAGGTATGAATGTTCTAATATGATGTTTAGAAAATTCTGATGATTATATTAAACGTGTAAAAGAGTTAAATCCAAAGAAAAAATCATATCAATTTTGAATTTGAAAAGCATTAATTTTGACTTAAACGGTCAACACAATATTGGCTACTCACCCCATTCTCAAATTTCTGAAGCCATGCTAAAACGGAAGCTTCATTAACCTTCACTGAAAGATTATCTTCTTCTGGTACATCAATCTTCGGTCGCTTTCTTGGAGAATCATCAATGATTACAACCTCGCTTTTCTCGTAGACCGGCATGTCAGATAATTCTTGTGTTTTATTATCAGAAATAGCTTCAGCTGACATCCCAAGATCTTGCATGGTCAACCATGCCTTGATATGAGCATAGTCAACCTGACACATTAAGGTCGAAGTCAATGAATGGTGATCAAGTAAGGTTAAAATCAACTAAAAACAAATCAACCGGGCCGCAAGGTTTAGAAGTTACCTAACGTATAATCAAGTGCTTATAACCTCCTAGATCATCATTTTATTAATTATTTTTGTAATCATATTCAATCATTATTTAATTATAAAACAAAAATAAGAAAAACATTGACATCTACAACTTACTTGTTTCTGACCCATTATTACCCTGAAGAATATTGGATCTTGATCTATAAAGGCATTACCTCTTCTGGTAGTTCTTCTTTGATAGGTTTCAGTTTGTCTTTTGAGCCTACTTTCAAAATCGCAGTTTGTATTTGAGCAACAATCTCTTGGGTCAGCCCGATTTCTTTGAACAATCTAGACCAGTCAACCAAACATCCTTCTCGGGCCGCATCTAGAACATATCCAAGGACGGTGTTTACTTTTATTGGGGCCGATCTACCAGGAAAATTCTAGATAACAAATTCAAGGCAATAAAGAACAAGATCAAACAATATAATTGAAGCTAGTATGAGAATTAGAGGTGCCACTTGATTTATTACTTATAATCAGGACAATTTGAATTACGTTTTACTTCTAATGGTCAGTTAAAGTGGGTCAAATTAAAAAATTTAGCTAAAAGAAAAACAGGTCGAACGAGTTGCGCCAATTAAAAGTCGCTCAAAGCTATTTAAATGCAAAAAACCTTTTAAATGGGTTTAGTTCAAATACTTAGATCCTATTGTTGAACTATCCCTTTTGTAATCATATTATGGACACAGGTCAAACTTCATGAGACCCGTTCCAATCAATGCTAAAAGTGACCCATTGCCCAATCTGCCTGATCCATCCATGTTGCCACATTTAGCAGTTAGTATCGCTTAATCAATAACTAAAGCCGTACAGCAATTTTTTCAGCGGAGAGGCCATCCTCTTGCCACATTTTCCAAGCCGAATATTTTGCAGGCGGTAAGTCTTTGGGTTGTTTTGGTGTTGTATAAGCTTTGCAGTTGTTATTAGCTTCTATGGCTGCAACACCATCCAAAGAAAGGTCTAGTTGTTTTGATAATTGCTGAATACTTTGAAGAAGATGGTCACCATACCTTCTTAAAAGGTGCTGCATTTTATTATTAAAAGAACACAGATTTTAGAGTTGACATTAACAAACAGAATCAGATAATTAGCAGTAAAGCACGTGCTGAACAAGATAGTTACTAGGAGTGCTCCTGCAGTTCTAAGTTGTAAAATATAAAAATCAAATGTTTGAGAAGAAACACTGATTATTTAAGGAATTAATATATAACAAAGACATTCTTTGTCAGTCTCATAGAAAGGGATAGTAATTTAAAAAAAAAAAATCTTAAATTGGGTTAAAGAATATGTAAATATATCACGTTACTTTTAGTCGGTTTTTCTTTGTCACGGTTGATATAAAACTGATTATGCAAGACTGATAATTTGAACTTATCAGATAATCAAAATTTGAATATCCAAACAATGAAAACTGATCATTACAACTTGGAAACTGATTATGCAAATCCATAAACCCCCTAATAATGAGAAAAGTAAGATGAAATTCAGCATCAATTAGGAAAACCTGGTTGACACCATCAATGTTTGCCAGCCTTGCTTTAGTAGACGGTCTTATTGCTACTATCTTTTTTAATGTTAAATCACCACATAAAGCATATCTGCAATGTAGAAATTGATCATAATAAAATTATTTTTCAAATTGTTAGAATATTAGTTATGCTCATAGGAAATATAGGGCAATATGCATTTAGGTTATGCATGTCAATAGAAGAACAAAAACTCACGGGGCAGTTCCAGAAGATCTTGCAAGCTTCATTCTTTCCTCTAAAAGCCTTTTATAGAGCTCTGCCTCAGCCTAAATAAAAATTAATCAGAAGGAAGACAAAATATCTCCCAAAAAATTAACCTAAATGATCGTATAAGATAAGATATAAGTAAAAATAAGCCAATTGGCCAAAATTGATCAAGAAAGTTCATACAATTACTACTAGATTTTGTACATGTCATAAGCTCATAATAGCCTGAGTATAAGCATGGAATCATCCACCCAAACAAAAAATCTACAATAACTAATGGCCAGATTCATAGACTGCGATTTCGACCCATGTACTTACAATTTGGTCAGTTCAGGCTATGTTCTATATCTAAAGGGATAAAAAGGGTGGTTGGATGGAAGAAGCGCAAAGTGCAACTTTAATGCATAGAGCCATAGAAGTATAACACCTTCTGTATCATTTTTATTAAAAAATCAGTTGTTTTTGACCTATTGTAATGATAAAATCTTTGTAATCATATTCAACACTATTTTTTAAAAAAATTTCAGGGGATTTTGGTAAACAATGTCCCTGCCAAACCTAACCCGTTCCATACCAGAACCCATTTTGATTTTTTGACTTGTAATACGATCAGGCGTGCCAATTTCTCCACCTCAGCATGCAAATATGCACCCACATATAAAATATGTAAAACTAATGGTGTTTTAACCTACTTGTGACAGTCCATCATGTCCTGAGCCAGCTTTAATGTCACCATTGTTGTCGGATTCACTAGTTATTGGCAAAAGTAATGGAGGTTGGTGATCAGGCCTACAGGATCTCAGAAATTTTGCACCTTCTGAACTGACACTGGTACATGAAAAAGCATACTATCAGTTTCATTATAAATTTCCACAAGCAGGAAATTATATTATATAGGCAACAAAAGAGATAACCCTATCTGGCAGCCTGATCTTCAGAACAAATGATAGAAAATGATGCAACAACTTGTATATTTATAATTTCAAAGGAGATAAGGATAGATATATACCTTACAGTTCTATAAGTATCTTTAACAGTCTCAACCAAGTAGCCTGCATCAAATTGCATAAGTGACTTAGGAACTGCATGATATCTAGTAAGGCTGTAAGGCGGTAAAGCTTAATTCCTAGAGGTGGCAATTAACAAGTCGGATCGCGTTATATTGAATACTTGAATCTCCAACGGGTAAAATGAAAAGAAAATTAAAGAAAACAGCTCAAACGAATTAAAAGGGTCAAAGGTTGCCCAAGCTGTATTTTTTATGCATAGCACCTCCTATATCCTTTTATTCAGACGAATTACTGAATTGATATCTTTAATAATTGTGTTTGACACATAATAACTAGTAAAAAGTTATTGTTGGCAAGTGCTTTCTGCATATAAAAAGAATCGTTTTAGTCCAGCAGATTTTGATCTGTTACCCAACCCGCCCATTTTTTCACTTCCACCTTAAGAAAAGATATTAAAACTGAAACAATAAGACTGTAAGTAGACGGATGTAGTTGTGAAGTGACTTCATGTAGAAAAAATGTATTGCATACCAAAGGAAATTAGTTGAAAACCTAGGGTCTTCCACCAATTTACTGAAAAATCTTTCCCAAGTCCATGAAATGGGATATTGTCAAACTTGTTTTCAGTAATCTTTTTGGCCTGTGAAACACAAGAAGAATTATCAAAAAAATTAATTGAGCACCAGAGATAAGTTTGCTGTCAAGAAAATTTAAAGCTATGAACAAGAAAAACACAGTAATAACATAGAAGTAGCATAGTATTTACTAATATATAATTAGCATGTCTTAAGAAGAAGTAATTATTATAGATAGGGCAAGCTCAATAAAAGATTGGTCGAAAGGATTCAACAGAAAAGGTTAATAGCAATGTAGTTTCATTTTTTTACCAAAGTATACAATTCACCATTTGTACCCAAATACTGCACTGTACTTTCATTTTTCACCAAACAAAGCATTTTGCAAACAGGAACAATTACATGATGACATGACACTAGTTTTAATTAATATTAGCTATGTCATCTGCCACATGATTGCCTAGAACTAGTTATCTGAACTTAGAAGTAAAATCTTACACGAGAACCTCGAAGAACGTCTATAGGCAAGTTAAGGCCCCAGTAACCACCACAAGCTTGGATGCAACCCATTAGGAGAAATGCTTCTCTAGACATATCACTCTCCTCCTTAGAGTTGGTGCAATTATCGCAATTTCCTTGAAAAGAAAAGATTTCATTAATGACAACCCAAATAAATCATCCATGAATAACCATTTCATCCTTTAAATATATTAACATATTGAACTTAACAAGTAGAAGCACAAAACAAGGAAATGCATAGGCACATAAAGATTATCGGTAAATACTTCAAGACCACTGATATGCCTAATCAGTAGCCGGCTAACTTAGATTTTGAATTTTGATTTGTAATTGCTAATAATCATCCATAATTCCCGAAATTCATAGATAAATCAAAATGTAATTTCATTGATCATGAAACAATCAGGTTATTCCTCACCACAATTACTAGAAGCGTATGTTTCCCCGAAGTACTCCAGTAAAATTTTTCTTCTGCAAGTTGTTTGCATGCAATATCGTTGAGCAGCCATAAATGAATCCCTAATAGCCTTCTTCTGGTTCTCCTGGTTCGTTAAGATCATAATTCATAAGATAATAGAACATATCAAGTTTAATTCATTGGCTAGAACCCTAAAAACGATAATACCTTCCAAACAAGACAAGAAACATGATTTCCCTAAGAAAGTTAACAGTCGAGGCAACAATATGAGTTATGGTTTATCCCTAATGGGTCAAATAAAAAATAGCTAAAGCAGAATCATATCCTATGCTTGACTTAGCTCCCGCTTTGTACAAGGGCCAGGAGGGGCCAGATTACTTCACAATCTGATGTACTCAACCTTACCCTAACTTTGTGCAGGCTGTGATTGTAATAACACACTTTTTATTGCTTTATTTTAAAAATTAAACTACTACTGTAATAACACAGTTTTCGTGATCATGTTTGTCATTATCTTACCGAGCTTGCTTCTCCACAGTAAAATTCAGCTTTCCCAAAATCACCTCTTGAAAAGTACAGCCAGCAATCAGAAGCAACACCATCTCGGCCGCATCTTCCACTTTCTTGATAATATGATTCCAAACTTTTGGGACACCCATAGTGGATCACATGCCTAATGTCCGGTTTATCAATACCCATTCCAAAAGCAATAGTTGCAACCATGACATCCACCTCATCCCTTATAAAAGATCTACCAACAAGAAGACAAAAGAACAACTTTATTGAAACAGACTTGAATACTTCAAGTCTTCAATGAGAAATCAAGTTCTGGGAAATTTGAAACCTGTGTGACTCTTCGCGTGCCCTGTTAGCCATTTGACCATGATACATTCCAGCCTTGATTCCAGCCCCACAGAGTGATTTGGTAATCTAAAAAATCAAAACAAATTGTAACACATAGAATAAACAAAAAGACAACTACTCATAACAAACTCCAAGACAAGAACCAAGAGCACCAACTCTATGATGTAAACTAGAGGTGGCATAATGGAGATGGGCAAGTCAAGTGGGTTGGGTTGGTATAAACAAAACCACATGTTTATTTGAGTAATCTATAAAGTAATTTCAATAGTTGGGTGGTCTTGATGAAAAAAATGTGATTAGTTGGATTGACTCCTTATACATTATCCCTATAGAAATTAGTATGCAAAAATGTTTACAAATTACAAAAACTATTATATTGCAATGACAATCCAACTTTTTGAATAAATTATTAAGGAGATTTTATGCATTTCCTTTAGGTGAGTTCCAACCTGTTTCCTGTTTATCAAAATTTTATTCTACTTGCTTGACTCGTTAAAGATGGAATATAACCTAGATCAACCCATGTGTAAGGACTGCCACCTATGATATAGACAAAATACTTGACAATAGAAATATTTTGTTGCGTGCTATATGGGAGAATAATCATTAATGTGCCTGGTCAGCAGTAAATTTATCTCTTCTTGGTCAAGTAACACACAACTGTAAAGTATGGATTAAAGATTAAGAATATATGAAAGCTAACCTCTTCAACGTCTTTAATTGTTGTACAGTATACAATAGTTGACCCACCATCTGCTACATATTTAGTGATTTGTGCCACAAGCTCATCCACAAATGAAGGCCCACGGTTAATAGACTTCACACCATAATAAAGATTTTTACGATCAAATGATCCAACAGCAACATGAGGGTCTTTCATCAAAAGTGAATCAATTATGTCTTTTCTAACCCTAGAATAGCAATTAAATGGCTATTAATATCACATTCGTTTCTCTCTTGTGAAAATTCAGTACATCTACGTTCTAAAACACATAAAAGGAGCCATCCAAACATGCTTTTACGTCAGCATACAATAGACATCATACTAGCTAAAGGCTAAAAGATGAATAACACGTACTTTCCTGTAGCTGTTGCTGTCAATGCAACAAATGGAACATTTTGTAAAACATCACGCAGCTTGTATAACTGTTTGTACTCCACCCTGTAAAGCAGACAGACATTTAGAAACAAAGATAAGAAGAGAAAAAAATTAGCAAAAAGTGAAAAACCAATAAAATACAGCTATTTGATGGGCAAAATAATATTAATCTGTTATAAATTTTAGATTAGAAATCGGATGCATAATAATATAGAAGGCCAAAATACGACATTATAGCCCCGTTAATGATGTCATCTAAACCAATGACTAGAAAATTGCACATCTAGATCATAAGTATGTACCCTATGATATTTTGTTTTACTCACGTGTGCTAAATAAAAGGCACCCAAGTTCTATAAGCAAGAAGCACAAAAGAAAACAAAACATGCATATCGGTAAACGAACCTGAAATCATGGCCCCACTCAGAGATGCAGTGTGCTTCATCAACTGCCACTAGACAAATTCCTGTGCCGAGCAACCTCGACCAGAAACTGCATCAAAATTGTAAGCAGCTTAAATTAGTGCATCCCTTATTATTCTTGCATGATCAATATAGCATATCATATCGTATCATTAACCAAGTTCATCCAACAAAGTGCCAGCCACACACAGAGTTGCAGTACATAAAAGCTCCCACACAAGATTAGAAGGTGAAAACATATTATCACACTAAAAAGCTATAGGAGTTGTTGGAAATAATAAAATAACCATTAAATAAATTATGAGGTAGCCATTTTAAAGGAAATGGATTAGTGGGTCGAAAGTTCTAACTCATATAGTTCAGAAATTTAGATAATTACTGAAAAGATATCTTCTGTAAACACATTATACTAAATATTGTAAAAAAAAATTAAAAAATTGAAAAAAAGTGCTTCTGTACAAAATGTTTATTGTTTAGTGATCTTTACCTGTTCGGAACAAAGCAAGCCTTTTCTGGAGTCATGTACAGAATGTCATATTGACCACTCTCAGCATACTTTTGTGCACTTGTATTAGTTTGAGCAGTAGAAAGATGCTCAGCTTTAATACCTCTTTGTTTCAAAGCCATAACCTATTATCAAACAACATGTGTATTACTTTTGGTAATTTATAACAGTTTGATTAAAAGAGAAGACAAAAGTGGAAATACCTGATCTTGCATCAAAGAAATGAGTGGGCTTATAACTATAGCCGTCTTATTTGAAATTAATGGAGGCACCTGGTAGCTTTTTAAATAGAACAAGAAATTAAGTCAGTTGCAAGGCTCTTAACACATAAATTAACAGTTTTACCACTCTCATTTTTAAAGAGACGTCCGTAGTCATCCTTGCTTACATCTTCGAAAACCTTAAAATCGTAATCTACTTCATCAACTTTACTTCAAATATGATAATAAAAAAATGTCAAAATTTGATTTCTAACAGACCTAATATATAATTTTAATTTGAGAATACTAGATTCAGTATCATCATCAATAATGTACCACTTTATTCGCAACCTTACCGATTGTTTTTTTTTTTTTTTTTTTTTGGTAAAATGAGTTTTATTGATCAAAAGCAAGTGCTTGGGAGCTAATGCCAGCTTGTTTCACTCGAAGGATGTCGTAATTTTGAGTCTCAAACCGCTTATTATTAAAAAAACAGCTAGTTCACCCTAAAATTAGCAGCCCTTTGTTTCATCCCCTGCTAGAGACACTCACCGATCCCATGATTATATCAATTTCCAGTAACTGTAACCCCAATCTTATCTATCTATTTCACTTACAGTACTAATTATTGCCAAACACTAATTCATGTATCTAAACAAAAGCTTCACACTAGTGTATTCTTAATCGTAATCTCAAACAGCGAAGTAAAACAAAACAGAGGATCGAACAAATTTACCATAGCGACTTGCCACTGCCGGTGGCCATAACAACCAAACTATCTTTCCCCTCCATAATCTTCTCAATAATCTCCTTTTGATACGGTCGAAACGTCGAAAACCCAAAATATTCCTGTTTTTACCATTCATCAACATGAAAACATCAGATGAGTAAGTGAGAATGTTCATCGCTGACGGAAGAACAACTATGCGATACGAATTGCACGATTTCAAAAGGGGGGTTTTAGGGTTTTCAATCAACGTAACAATGCTAGTAATCGGAAGAGAAGATAGAAATCACCTTAAGAATCAATTCCATTTTCATTGCTTTTGCAGTACGAATTGAGAAAATGAAGCTTGAATTTGAACGAACAATTAAAAACCATTCATGATGAACCTTCTGTGTATACTCGACAACTTGTGGTTGCTTTACGGGCTGTGATTTTCGCGCCATATCTTGAGGTTCCTCGTTCTATTCTATTTCGAAAGATTGGTGTTAACTTAATCGGACTCACTTATTCGTGTCCCAGAACTGCATCTTCAATTTTCTTAGGAGGAAACTTACGGCTGAAAAAACACCATGGCTTAACTCTAAATATATTGTTCAAAGTGAGAATTGAACCTATGACTTGCTCCATATTTATATGTCATGGGTGCCTCATTTTAACCGGTTCGGCTAAGGATCATTGGTTATAAATTACATAATTGATCCATGCTCTATTGATGCTTTCAACAAAAATCATATTATTGGTTTCAACGATTGTCAAAACATAACATGATTGGTTTTTAGAGTGGATGGTCGTAAGTTTCCAGTTAAGCTGGTTTGAAATTACCAATATAACCCTTTCATTTATAAAATAATAGTTTTTATTAATATATAAACTGTGACATCCTGCATATATCTCACATCGGTTGTGGACAGGAAAGATTCTTGGTTCATAAGTAATGCCTGGTCTCTAATATCACCAACGCGTTTTGGGCGTCTTGGCTGTGGATGAGAGGAGAACTCCACAGTTAAGCGTGCTCAGGTGGCAGTAATCCAGGGATGGGTGACCTCCCTGGGAAGTTTTCACCCGAGCAACCAAAAGCAAATCTGTGAGCTCCTCGTGGGCAAAGCGGACAATATTGGTGGAACGAGAGGCCGGGTGTTACAGATTGGTACACCCTACATACTTCCCATATCGGCCGTGTACAGGAGAGATTACTGGTTCTTAAGAAATGTCTGGTCTCTAATATCACCAACTCGTTTTGGGCGTATTGGCTGTGGTTGAGAAGATAACTCCAAAGTTAAGCATGGTTAGGTGGCAGCAATCCAGGGATGTGTGACCTCCCTGGGAAGTTTTCACCCGGGCAACCAAAAGCAAATCCGTGAGCTCCTCGTGGGCAAAGCGACAGATTGGTATCAGAGCCACTCCTGTGTCCATCGCGATGGTAGGACAAACCTCACCGGGGATGGTGAGTATGTTCTCGGGCTCATCGAGGACGATGAGTCCAAAAGGGGGGGGGGTGATTGTGACACCCTGCGTATATCTCACATCGGTCGTGGACAGGAGAGATTCTTGGTTCATAAGTAATGTCTGGTCTCTAATATCACCAACGCGTTTTGGGCGTCTTGGCTGTGGATGAGAAGAGAACTCCACAGTTAAGCGTGCTCAGGTGGGAGCAATCCAAGGATGGGTGACCTCCTTGGGAAGTTTTCACCCGGGCAACCAAAAGCAAATCCGTGAGCTTCTTGTGGGCAAAGCGGACAATATTGGTGGTACGAGAGGCCGGGTGTTACATAAACAATACAATAATACAGGATCCCATCACCACCCCACCCCCACTCCTTCTCCTTTACCACTTGTGACCTCCACCCCCGATGACCCCCACCCTTATCGTGAATAAGTCGAACACCACCTCCATTATATTTCCACCACCCTCGTTGCATAACCACTATCGTAGGCATCTACATCATCATCCCGACCACCACCGTCATCGCACCATTGCAACCACCGCCGTCATTTCATCATCACAACCATCACCATTTCATCGCACCAACGCACCACTACTACCGCTATCATACCACCAATTGATTGGCGGTGTTTCCAATGGTGTTTTCCAGTGCTGAAGATGTGGCGCTAGCCATCGAGCTCCACCACCACGACTGCCATCGCCACCTCACTACTGCCTGCAACTCACAACATCTTCGCCTCCTCAGATCGTCCACTAATCACTATCAATCATCACCAACCAGTCGTCAGATGGTGGTGGTTGTGGTACCAACTTTAAATTCGATCGGAACAGATTACCACTCCTTAGATCCGATGATGGTGGCGGTGTTTCTGATCCATCGAAGATGGAGATGGGCTGCCGGTGATGGTGAGTTGCTGGTGGTGGTAGGTCATCGGTGGTGTTTGTCTTCACAATGTTGAAGATGATGTTGTAGACTTTTGGTGTGTGTGTGTAATTAGGGTAGGGTTATAGTAAAAAGAGTATTTAATCTAAAAAGTCTAAAAATGATTGTAGAAAATATATCATACTTGACCCAACTCAAAACGCAGACCGACTCGGTTCTAAATAAATTCATATTAAACGTAGATATAAATAAACGTCGTAACAACATACTCGGAGTTTACAAACACACAATATTATAAAAGTTACAAGAGAATAAAAAATAAAAAAAATCCATAAGAAAAGGTTAATGTTAATAATAACACAATTCTAAATGAAAAAACTCCAAACAAACTTACAAAAATAGTTGCAAAAAAGAAATGTTTACTGTCTCTTGCTTAGTCTCTGGGTGCTTGTTGGTGTTAACTATTTATAAATTGATTGTTGAGCCTTGTATATTGTTGATCATTGTATGCGTTTATCTTTACTATATAATAATGACCTGATATGTGTTACATTATTGATTACTGCCAGTGTATTCTTCTTTTAGATATTGTATATTAATTATTTTGTTGAACATTGAGTCCACTTTTTGTGAGTTATTGGATCCTGTTATAAGTGTCGGAGTCGAGGGTTTCAATGGAAGCAACATCTCTATTTCTTAGGATAAGAGTAAGGGTTGTTTATATCCTACTCTTCCCAAACCATTTCAATAGCCTTGGTATGAATGAAAGTATAATGTATGATTATGGTAATAATTATGATTATGACAAGGTATGATCACAAGGGTTTAAGTGTAAAATTATAAGAGAACAAAGTAAGGTTTTTTTATTACTTAAAAATAAGAAAATTATTAAAGTAACACTAAAAAACCTACAATTTCACTAATCATAATCTTTTTCTATTTGTTATATATAGTCGATTGGCCGGTGATGCGACGGCTGTTATGGAGGATCCTTTCCGACCCCCCTTAAACATTAATATATTTTGGTATTATTATCATTATAGGGGAGGGATCAAATAAAAACCACATTTATAATTGAAAACCATGAAAACTACTTTCAACCAATCAAGTAATTTTTATTTATTTTATTTTTTAATTTTTTCAAAGAGCAATATAGAAAACATACGCATGGTTAATTTAGGAAACTATTATCATGGATATAACTCGTTTCCTTATTTGACTTTTGTATGTCTATTCAAATTTGTAACCACATTTTACTAATTAATTCATAAATCATTTTTATTACTTTTTTATATGATTCAAATATTTATTCTTTTATCGTTCTATCTTTAAATCCTTGATTATAATGTGGATTCAGTAAGTGTAGTTTATCTTGAGAATGTTACATATACGTAACAGATGCTGTTACGTATACCTAACACATGTTGTTACGTATAGCTATTACATATACGTAACATCTGCAGTTGTGTAAAGGTATATGGCATATGTAACATCTGCTGTTACGTATACGTAACATTTGCTGTAACATATATGGTGGGTTTGGTAATGGTATATGTAACAATTGTTGTTACGTATACGTAACAAATGTTGTTACGTATACCTAACAAGTGTTGTTACGTGTAGGTGTTTCGTATACGTAACATATGCTGTTGCGTATACGTACCATCTATTGTTACATTGTAATATACACATATGTAACACTCTTTATTTTTTTTTAAATTTATATTCTCGTGTACGTAACTGTTAAGTTTCATATAAATAACACAACTTGTTTTAATTTTTTATAGTAAATAGGAGAGATGATAGAGAAATTAGGATTAAAAAAATGAATAATTAATTAGAAAAGATGAGAGAGAAACATGAATTTTATTTTGCCTAAAATGCACGTAGTTATTAAAATCTTACCATTTAAACTTCACTATATTTACAATAATGCCACTATTAATATAAGCCATTGATTAAATGTGATTAATGGTTAGATATTGGTTTTCATGGTTTTCAATTATAATGTGGTTTTCAATGGATCTCTCCCCTGTCATTATAACTATGTAAATATTTAGTGATTATACACTTAAGTATTTTAAATATGATAATAAATTTACTTTGTATATAGTTATTAAAATATAAATAATAACTATGTATTTATATATTAATTTGAAGTAATATATATAAGATATACATAATGCAGTAAATTAAATAATCTCTTGTGCATTAAATAATGTATAATCATACGAAGTTTATTAAATAAGAGCAAATAAAAAACTATTACATAAAATACTTGTACCTTATGCTTTAAAAATTGTATTAAATGTCTTAAACTTTAAACAAATTTATAATTATGTCATCCCTAAATGCATACAGGTTTTATTTGAAAATATGGGACTAATTAATTTCTAAGAATTTAAGGACACCATTGTTTAAAAAATTAAGACATCATGTAATTTTTACACTTATAAATATCCTTTACAACCTAGCTAAAATTTAAGACATCAACTAATATTTTACTTTTAGGCAAAATCTCTAATTTACTATAACCGTTACACACACGTATAGGAAAGATTAAGATAAAACTTTCATTTACGAGAAAACAAGAAAATTCCTCTTGTGTTGTTTAAAAGTTAATGTTTTTTTTCAAATGTTATTATTCTTATTTGAGAAATTTTTAAATAAAAAGTCTTCTAGAACTAAAAAGTATAAGAAGTAATATTAAGCTTCCATTTTTTTAATAAATGACTAAGATCAAATTATAAGTAAAAAGTTTATTAGAAGGGTATTTTACACATAACCATTTTTGTTGATTTTTTTCAAGTTCTTCAATTTTTTTAAACGTTCATAACTTTTATATACGATATTATTTTTTAATAAAAATTACATTATCTAAATGAGCTTTTTTTATCTTTAAAACAAATACAATATTGTTACATGAAAAGATAATTAATTTTTTTACGTGTTTAAACTCATTACTAGTTATTGTGTCTTTAGTGCAGTTAATTGTGTTTTTTTGTTAGTAGTTTGTGTTTTTTAATACTAATTTGTTTTTTAAAATGATGTGGTGGAATAACAATATTGTTTTGTATCTCTAGTATGTAAAACCCAATAATAAACTAACAATTAATTAATCGAATACATACAAACAATCACAAAATAACACAATGTTTCATTGTGTTTTTTTATAGTTATTGTATTATCATGAACACTATGAGTTTTAAAAAATACATTGATGAAATAACATAATTGTGTATTTCTATTTATAAAACACAATAATAGATAACAACAAGTTTATATAATCCATATAAAATAATGACAAAAATAACACATTATTTATCTTTAACACTAAAAGTTTTGAAAAATATATTGGTGATATCATTGTGTACATTTAATTAAAACAACAATAATCTATAGAAACAACAATAAAAATAATACAAAATAATTTAAAAAGTAAAACACAATGATGAATACATTTAACAAATGATGTAAAATAAATGACACCATTAACTGATATTTAACACAATAAATATATAAGACACAATGAGCTGACGTATTTGACACAATGACCAAAATGTTATACTCTTTAAAACAATAGAATAACACGTGCAAGCGCATAATACTTCTTATGTTTTTTTTAGATTAAATACCCTTTTTACAATATGATTGTATTACATATCTGCAATATGATATACAATATCCCATAACATATGTATATACATATGTATTATATCATATCATATTACATATATGTAATGTTGAATTAATTCTGACACATTAATTTTTTAATATAAAATACTATATCTAAATTAAAGATAAAAGTGCTATTTTACAACGTAATTTGAAAAAAAAGTTAACAACCTATGAAATTATGCAAGTTATATGATAATTGCGCAAGTTATTTTTAATATTACACAATTAATAATCACGCAAGTTATACGCATAACACATTTACATTTGAGTTAATTACAATTTTGCTTTTTAAGGTTTGATTATAGTAACTATTTTTCTCCAAAAAATTAAATGCATTAGTTTAACTTTAAAAGTTTCATATGTTATTTCAATTTTACTCCAATAGTGTTATTATTTTGGATAAAGTTGAAACAATTAATGAAATTTTTAAAGTAAAATTGAAACAATTAATAAAACTTTTGAATATAAATAAAAATTGTTAATTTTTTGAAGGAAAATTGTTATTTTTAACAAATCTCAATAAGTAGAATCAAACTTAACTCTTTACTTTAAAAAAATGATTATTTTTTATTTTAAAAATACCATAATTAAGAAGAATATAATGTTAGATTTTATGATGTAATTTAAAAAAAATTATATTGTATAAAAAAACAAGCGTTTAAAAAATAATATTGTAATGACAAAGAAGTTCATTGAAAATGAAGAACTTCAATGAGAAAGAAATCGTTAATCACAGTCAAGAAACAACGTGTTTAAACTTTCTAAACCTATCGTACATATACATACTGTTAAAATTACTCAAACTAACTACACAGTGATATTACTAGTCGTAAAGTTGACCGGCCAACATCTTTACAATCAATATAACCAAAAAGGTTGAACATAATGAGATCCATTCAACAATATTCATATTCTAAAGTTAAAAGCATTTAGAAAACGGTTATAAATTAACTGTTTTTCTTTCTTAAAATTGGGGTCTAAATAATTTAAGAGCCCTAAATGAAACACTAGCAATTAATACAATAGAGCCGCCCATGAAAATTAATATAGTGCGCTGAATTCACTCTTCGATAATTTAAAAAGAAATTTGTTTATTTAAACCATCATATAAGGGGCCGTTTGGTTCGAAAAATATTTTGCAAATAAATTGAAATTTGAATTGGAATGTTTTTAAAGTTGACAGCGTGTTTGGTTGGTCAATTTTAAGTGAAATTAAAATTTTAGTTTTGAACATTCCATTGAATTGTTAAATATTCCATAGGTAAGTGAAAGGAATGTGAATTTCAATTAATGAGGGAAAATTTTTCAATTCCAGTTCCATCCATTGACCACCCAAACATGATTTTGGATGGAAAATTTTCCAATTTCAATTACAATTTTTGAGAATTCTGTGAACCAAACGTCCCCTAAGTATCATTATAGTAATTTTTTGTAATGAAATAGCTAAACACCAAACACTTGACTCTATACAACTTTCACCATTAGGACCGAAGACTAATAGGTGGACATATATCACTATAGTAACTTGATAGTAAAAGTAAATTTATTACTACATAAATAAATACTATATAACGATCAAAAAGTCTCCATTGTCTGAAAATCAATAAATCTAACGAAGTTAGATGAAGTAATTTAAGTTTCCTAAATTTAACTCACAATCTAACTTTTAACCATGATTGCTTTTGCTTTTTGGGTAAGTGAATAACAAACAATTGATGTAACAAATAGACAAAAAGGTAACATCACTAGGCGAACGATTCCCAGACAAACAAAAGCAATAACACAAACACTAATTTCTTGTTATGAAATAGCTAAACACTCAACACATGACAACATTTACCTTTTAAGTGTGAACATAGTAACCTGGGTAAACCTAAATTTATTACCACATAAATACTTTTTTTTAATGATAAAAGAATACTTTAAGCCCGGTCACCTGGGTAAACCCATTGACGAAATGCCAATCACACCCGCGAACACAGACAGCGCTCGTGATCCGGCCCGCCCACCAATCCAAGGGTAAAATGATTGATTATAGTATGTTGTTAATTTCTTCTAGCAACAACAGATGTAAAAAATCACGCGAGTTCTCACGAGTGAATAAACTTGAATGAGATTCGAGACTTGCTAAAATGATTGATTATAGTATGTTGTTAATTTCTTCAACTACTTGCAAGACATCCATCTGAGCACGCGTCGTACATGTTAAGTATTTTGTGATTACAAGATATGTAGTCATCAATACTATTATCCATTCATTTTGGAATACGGATTCACTCTCAACTGATCGGGTCGATCTCAAAACAGGTTGATATATAAATGAAAATGGATTGATCACCGTTGCTCCCTTTACCAACGACATTTTTAGCAGCGATCATCTGCGGCGATTAGTGACCAATAGCGACCAATTAGTGGTACGATTCTTTGTAGTGTTTTGGAATGTGTTGTGTTATGGAAACCAATAGGTGAAGTATATAAAAGAGAGATGAGTAATCTTAGATACTATTTCTAACGGTGGTACTTTCTAAAATTAAAAAGAAAAAAAAAACGTTAATTTTTTATTTTACCTGTAATGACTAAAAATCAATCACTAATTCTACAATTAATTATAATCATGTCATTGATTAAAGTCATTAATCTATCATGATCATAGATAGATGAGTTTCCTTGATTTTCATAGTTTTTTCATTAACCATGTCAGACACATACATACATCAATCCATATGCACAACCACTAAATAAGACACGTTGTTCACGATACGTCCATACGTGTTTTTGCCATTGTGTCCACCATGTTCACAAGTAGTTTATCGGTCGGCTAGCTATGGTTAATTATATTACCTTCATTGATTCGTCAATTAGGGATCTACTGAACCAACTTATGGATTTATGAGAAGTAAGGATTAGTTGGAACCTATCGAATTGATTTACAACCTGTGATTTGGATGTAAAGTTTTTGACGAGTAAAACATTTATCACGTGGAATTCGATTTTGTTGAATAAGATAAACATATTTGAGAATGTTAAAAGTTAAAAGTTAAAAGTTTTAATTATGTCGTTTAGTTTGTGCTTGTAATATAATATTGGCTCTCGTTTTCAGACCGGTTGAAACAAATTTTTTTTATGCCTCCTAGCACCTTCACACAAATTTGAATTGTTTGGGCCGTGCAAATTGAAAGTTAATACAAGAACACAACCACTAATTTCCTGTAATGAAATAGCTATTAGGAGCCAAGACAATTAGTGGAAGTATAATGATCATTATAGATTTATATTTTATAGTAACTGCTAAATTTATTAATACATAAATACCAAATAACTACCCTAAAAGTCTTTAATGTCGGATATTCAACAAATTCAACGAATCATTTGAATTATAGCAATTTAAGTTCCATAAATATAATTCGTAATCTAATTTTCGACATTGATAACTTTTGCTCTTAGCTAAGCCATGTGGAAATCACGGGGTGGACAAAACACAAATAAAGTAAATAAACCAAAAAACCTATTGAGATTTTATTGCTAAACTCGCTCCTCAAATATAGAAAAGAAATTAAATTCATTTATAAAAATCATGTTTGATCTTCTTGCAATAAAATGTGTAAAGAATTACACGAGTTCTCGTGATGAGCGTGTAACTCACTCCTTGAATGAGATTCGAGTCTTACTAAAGTAATTTATTTTGTTAACTTCCTCTACTTTGCATGACATTTATCTGATCACGTGCCGTACACGCTAAGTATTTTATGATTATATTATATGTAGTCATGAACATTTTATACATTCATTTTGAAATCTAGATTCGCTCTAATAGCTCAAACAGTTCATGGGTTCAACTAGTCGATTATTCTGTCTCAAAACCATTTGATACGTGAAATTTGGTTTTTCTAGTTCATTCAATTTGTATTTATTAGCTTTAATCTCGTTATAAAAACATAGCTTTTAGGATTCTTTTCATGATGTTTTCAAAACGTGAATACTATTAGGATCCGTAGTAGTATTTAATGATGGCCTCTCATTAGCTTTATTAATTAATTATGTTCTTATAGAAAATCACAAGTTCGCTCATCTAATAAAACTTAACATATGCATATTTAGATCAAGATCGAAGACCACAGTGGTAAACACAACCGTGAGCAATTAGAAAGACGTTGATTAAAACCAAAGAACTTCAAAACCCTTAATAATCACATTTAAGAATCAACCATGTAAACAATAAAAATCACTCCTACTTCACAACCAAACTTTATGGATCTATAATTTTAAACAATACAAATACATTCTCAAATATACAAGCAACAAATCACAACTTTTTCTTTGAAACGCTTATTTAAACAATTTTCAATCTACATATTGCATTTGATTCCTCCATCTTCTAAAACAACAAACTCCTCGTTTTGACTTGTATCCTATCATGATCATGACCAACCCACTGATAGATACTTTTTATCAATAGAGGAAAAATGATTCTTTATTTTCTTTCTAAACTCTATAACAAATATGATTGTAATGGTTTGACTCTTATTTTAAAGAGGTCTATGGTAGATATGTATTAGTCAGTTGACTTTCAAAGAAATTGTCAAAATCAGTCAAATGTTGTCGTGGGAGAAGCTCTGACCCGATCTCTAATTCACCATCTAGATATGAGGTTGGACAACATGTTATGCTTATAAATGATCAAGGAGAAGCGATTAGAAAAGGAAGTATACAACTACAGGTGGTTGGGTCTGTGGTTAGTAGGAATCTTGAGGAATTAACATTGTGTGTGGTGGATGTTAATCATCACCATACACGAAGCTGTGGATGTATTAACATCACCAACAAGATAGAATTTTAAATTTGCTATGAACCATCAACATGTTGTGAACTATTAACATGTGTTCTTCGGCTTCCTGCATCATGATTAGGAGTTCTCGTCAGGTAAATAACTCAATCTCATCGTAACAGAAGATATATAGATGATATGAAATTACAAGGAATGAAAAATACTTACAATCGAACTCCGACGTTTCTTTCAGTTAACATTAGCAAAGACGCGATGTCCACTATGGTCATTGATGGTTGAACGTTTACCGCGGGAGGCATGGTTACCGCCGGTTGTAGGGTTATTGGCGATGGAAGCTGCCGCGGCAGTGCGGGCTGGAGAAGATGAATTTGATGTGATGAATGAAAGGAGAACTAGGGTTTTTATAATGGTGAAGGATGAGAATTTTTCTAATTTAACCCTTGTTTTTACTCTGTATGTGATCTCTTACCCCTCTTATTTTGTATGTAAGCTTATATTAGAGTAATTATATTATAGTGGTCTAAGTGTCATCATTTCTTATTTTTAAAATCTTTTAAATTTATAATGTTTTTACTGTCTAGTAGTTTTATATGTGGTTGTTGTAATATAGTTTAAACTAGTATTAAGACCTCACGTTGTGGTGGGGAGTGTAAAATAGCGTCAATTAGCACCAATTGCATACCATCGTCAGTGACCAACAATATCAAAAAAGCTCGTATTATAAAAGAAATAAAAGACGAAAAAAATAAAAACGAACGAAAAGTAGGCGTAAAAACGTCGAACCTTGTAGGTGATGCGTAAGACATATAAAACAATAAGAAAGTCGATTTAGAATCATCGTGTTGCAAAGAGCCGTTACATGGTGAAAAAATAAGGGTAAAAATATTAAAAAGATGAAAAAAATAATACTTTTTTGTAACTTTATCATTATCTTTTATCTCTTACTCTCACAAACATTTTTAAAAATTTTAAAAAATTATAAGGCTTGAACAATATTTACTTAAATTTACAGATTAAACAGTAACATTTAACTCTTCTGTACTTACAATCACTCAAATCATTTCATAATATTAGAATTCTAATCATATATTTTTAAGGAACGGATTGTGAATGCTCTAAAGGGAAAACAGATGGCTATGTTATTTTAAAAAAGATATAGTGGGGGTGATCCATGCCTATGGTGCGTCATGGGTGATGAACAAAAACATGTGTCAAATTATGCTAACTAATACAATCTAGCATATAAACTCATGACTTTTTGTTGTCGGTTTTTACAGAGAAGTGTGGATTCATTACAAGGAAATAATTGTGCTTTAGTATCACATGTTATAGTAAAGTAAGTCAACGTGCGCGCGCACGCACATAGACTCACATTTATTACTGGATTTGTCGTTACATCGTTAGGTTAAATTAAAAAACAAAAGATGCAGGCAAAATTTCATTTCCCAATTTAGAAAATAGCTAGGACTAGCATTTGGTGTCTTTTTTTGTGAACAAATGTAATGCGTAAATTTGAAACACCATATATTTTTTACACTATTAAAAAAAAAATCTTCCTGATACATGCCTAACATTACTAATTTATTTAATGACGTATAGTTTTAACTTTGAAGGCTAGAGTCATCACATTGATATGGATAAAAATCTAGTGGAAATGTAGTATCAAACATTTTTCTTAAAGATTGGTTGTTGACATGAAATACAAAACTAAATAGTATATGTTGTTGTATAATACTTTAACAATGTGGTTGTATATCAAATTGAGATGACATGTATTCTTTCAGAATAGGGGAGATTTTTAAAAATTTAAGGTCACTATTGTCCAAAAATTAAGACAACATGTAGTTTTCCCACTTTAAAAAAGTCTCCACTCATTCACAGTAAATTCTCGATAATGTGTATAGTGTTTTTTTTATATATTATAGGGAATTATTGTGAGTGGAGTAGAGAGAAAATATAATAATAAATGTATAAAAATATTATTTAATTGAAAATAAAATAAAAATAGTGATTTTTATTATAATTATAAGAATGAAAATAAAGAATATACTACGAATTCTGTTACAACTTACCAAAATTCTAAGACACTAACTACGTTTTACACATTTTGGCAAAATCTTTATTTTAGTATTACCCGACCATACACAATTATATGGGAAAAATCAAAAGAAAAATATTATTTGTGAGAGAAAAAAAATTCTTCTTATGTTTTTCATTAATGTATTTTTCCTAAAGGTATTATTATTCTTTTAAAGTTACATAATAAAATCATAAAATCAAGTATAATTTTTTTAATTTTAGTCTAGTATATTATTATTATTTTTAAAAAAAATAGTGTGTTACAGCTTATTTGATATTACATATATGTCAAATAATCATATTACATATGTGCAATATCATACCATTACATATAAACAATATAATATGATCATACTTCATATATAGAATGTCATAATGTCATATAGGATATGCGTGATATTGTCTTATTTCAAAAATCACGTATATGTAAATGCAATGTGGAATTAATTCCTACACAACAATTTTTTAATATAACAATAAAGATAAATATGTTATTTTACAACATAGTTAAAAAAAGGGTTATTGGATTTTAATAACCCAAACTTTTATTTATTGGTCGTGATTAATCCTAACTAAAGAAATGTTTACAGACACTCTCAAATTTAAGCTTATTTTCCTTCAATGATCCCTTAGTAACTGAGAGCTAACACCGTTAATTTTTTGATGACGTAGACTACTTATATGGCCAAAATACTAAGCAGAAAATTAAAATCAAGCATTAGGTCCGTCAATCTGAAACTTACGCATTCTGAAACCCGTCAATTTTCACATCCTGATTTGAACCACTTAACTCGTTGGAGGTAGATTTCAGGTGTCGCTAGACACCGAAAAATAGACCTGATAGAAGTTGGGCGGCGGCGGAGTTAAATAATAGCTCAAAGTTTGCCTCATTTCATCAAAAAAACTAATGGAGGTTAACTCTCAGTTAGCAAAGGATTATTGAAAGAAAATAAGTTCAAAGTTGGGAGTGTCTGTAGATATTTCCTGAATTGGGATTAATCTTGTCCAATAAATAAAAGTTGAGATTATTAAAATCCAATAACCCTTAAAAATATGAAAAAGAACGATGGAAAATTAGGACACCTTGTTAAATTATTAATTTAAAAAAACAAAAGGAAAGATTACAGTTTCATTTCACATATATGCAACACTTGTATCATAGAACTATTGTGTCATGCTTTAGTTGTTTTCGCATTATTACACTTATGATATGATAAATGCTGAGTTGTTATCACACGATTTCTATGAGTTTGCATCATTTCAATGATTTTTAAATTCTTTATACATTATATAATTGAGAAAATGAGAATTAAAACAACGTGGTTCGCATGTAAAAATATTTTTGCGTATATTAAATAACTAAATATCATATGTTACTGTATATCGAGTATTAATGCAAATGATTCTTATAAAACATTTATCCTAATATTCAAAATAGAGAGCAAATTAGGCATATTAATAATTTGCAACCTTAGCTACAATAAATAATACTTTTTGGTTGGGGTTTGCTAATGATCAATCAAGGGTTGTCACATGGAAGCCACTTGGGTCTTTTTAAAATTGGTTATTGGATTTTAATAAATCAACTTTCATTTATTGGACGGGTTAATCACAACTAAGAAAATATTTACAGACATTCTCAACTTTGAGCTTATTTTCTTTTAACGATCCCTTACCAACTGTGAGTTAAAACCATTAGTTTTTCGATTACGTGGACTGTTTATATGTTCAAAAAACTAAGCAGAAAGTTAAAATCAACCATCTGATCTGTCAATCTGAAACTTCTGCACCCTCAAATCCGTCAATTTTCACCTTCTGATCTTAACCACTTAACTCATTAAAGGTAGATTTCAGGTGTCGTTGGAGGCTAGACAAAGAAAAAAGACTTGATAGAGGCTAAACGGCGGCGAGTTGAAAAATGGTTAATGTTAGCACCATTTCATTAAAAAAACTAATGGAGGTTAACGCTCAGTTAGTAAGTGATCATTGAAGGAAAATAAGTTCAAAGTTGGGAGTGTTTGCAAACATTTTCTGAGTTGGGATTAATCCCGACCAATTAATGAAACATTGGATTATTAAAATCCAATAATCCTTTTTAAAACAATAATCAAAATTAAATAGTGAATTTGAGTATTTATATTAAAAATCTTTAATAAAGCAGTTAGTCAGCCTAATGGTTAACACGCCACCTAAATTGCCCGCCCGGGAGGGGGGGGGGGTGTCTGTTTGATGGTTTTATGTTTTTTTTAATGATTTTCTTATTTGTTCTTTTGTTTCACCAAGTATAAGAATAGATTAAATATCAAATGTTTGCGTTAAAAAGTGTATAGAGAAATAACACTTTATGTGTGTAAAGATTTTTTTTTTTTCAATTTATTACACGTGAAGAGTGTGTTTTTATTTACTAATAATGTTTTTTCCTTCGTGAAAAAATAAGAACACTTACGTTTATTGAACACATTTACCAAGTTTATTATGTTATGTTCAAGTTAAATGACCTCGGGTTATACATCCGAATGATATCCGTTACGATATGTTTTTTTATGCATGTTTCATATCCAAGTATGTGGTGGTGTAAAGCCGCAACACACCCGAGGAAATGTCTAGTAATAATTAAAAAACAAGCTTGAAGTTAAAGCAACAAATTAACAATATTAAATACTAAAGAAATAAAATTCCGCTGAAAATATTAACTTTTTATGTTTTTAAATTCACAATAGGTCTAAATTATTGCTTTTGCCATACACATATGTGTGTATAATAATTTATTTTAAAATTTGTTAATTTGTTTTTAGATATTATTTTCCATTTCAAAGACTTTTCTAACACATGTTATAAAAATATTAAATATTTTTTGGCACAAATGTTAAAACTTAGATACGCTCACCTAGTTCCAACATAAGTTTCACATGAGCGCAACCGATTTGGGGGAAGGGGTTGAGTCTAGTTCTTGGTTTTTAGTATTTTTTTTCTTTTCTTTCATAAAGTATAAGAATAAATTAAAAAATCAGATGGTTGCTTTAAAAAGTGTATATAGAAAAAACACTTTGTGTGTAAAGATTGAATAGTTGTTTTCATTCCACGTGAAGAGTGTTTTTTATTTACCAATAACTTTTTTTTCTTCGTGGGAAAATGAGAACACACTTATGTTTACACATTTGTTAAATTTATTCAGTTTTGTTGATGTTATTTAATTCGTTACATTTTCTTGATGACCTCGGGTTATACATCGGAGTGACAAACTTACAATATGTTTATTTTATTATATTCAAGCATACGGTGTAGTAAAACCGTAACACACACGGGGATATTTCTAGTATTAATTTAAAAACAAATTTGAAGTTAAAATAACAAATCAACAATATTAAATACTAAAGAAATTAAATTTCGCTGACAATAATAACTGTTTATGCTTTTAAATTCACAATAGGTTTAAATTATTGCCTTTTTTCATACACATATGTGTGCATAATAATTTATTTTTAAAGTATGTTAATTTATTTTTAAAAATTATTTTCCATTTCAAAGATTTTCCTAACACATGTTCTAAAACCATTAAATATTTTCTAGTACATATGTATTGAAATCTAGATTCGCTCAACCAGCTCCAACAAAAGGTTCACAACTCAACTGATTATTTGGTCCGGTTTATGTATTTGATGTTGGTGTAGTTGACCGACTATAATGTGATTGACGATATAGGCGATTACAAAATATTAATGTTATTATGATAATGTATGTAAAGTAAATACTATAAAAATGTATTATAGAATACTAAAAGTAGTATGACAAAATATGTATAGTAAAGAAAGAATGAAAGGTAAAATAATAATTATAGTTATATAATTACTGTTGTTGGAACTATTGAATTTGTATTGCTAAATACAAACTATTGATCTCTATAATATCAATGTGCTAAACTCATATCAAATATAGAAAAAATATTCGATTTGTATAAGTATCTAGTCATCTACGTACCAGCAAAAGGTATAAAAAAATCACGTGAGTTCTCACGAGTAAAAGAATTGAATAAGATTCGAGACTTACTAAAACAATTGATTATAGTATGTTGTTAATTTGTTCAACTACTTGCATGACATCCATCTGAGCACGTGTCGTACACGTCAAGTATTTTGTGATGACAAGATATGTAGTCATCAATACTATTATCCATTCATTTTGGAATATGGAATCACTCTCAACCGATCGGGTCTATCTCAAAACAGTTTGATATATATATATATATGAAAATGGATTGATCACCATTGCTCCCTTTACCGACGACATTATTAGCAGCGTTCATCTGCGGCGATTAATTAATATTGGTGGTCCGATTCTTTTAGGGTTTTTGGAATGTGTTGTGTTATGGAAACCAATAGGTGATGTATATAAAAGAGAGACGAGTAATATTAGATACTATTTCTAACGGTGGTACTTTCTAAAATTAAAAAGAAAAAAAAACGTTAATTTTTTACTTTACCTGTAATGCCTAAAAATCAATCACTAATTTTACAGTTAATTATAATCATGTCATTGATTCAAGTCATTAATCTATCATGATCATAGATAGATGAGTTTCTTTGATTTTCAAATTTTTTTCATGACCCATGTCAGACACATACATACATCAATCCATATGCACAACCACTAAATAAGACACGTTGTTCACGATACGTCCATACGTGTTTTTGCCATTGTGTCCACCATGTTCACAAGTAGTTCATCGGTCGGCTAGCTATGGTTAATTATATTAACTTCATTGATTCGTCAATTAGTGATCTACTGAACCAACTTTTGGATTTATGAGAAGTAAGGATTAGTTGGAGCCTATCGAATTGATTTACAACCTGTGATTTGGATGTAAAGTTTTCAACGAGTAAAACATGTATCACGTGGAATTCGATTTTGTTGAATAAGATAAACATATTTGAGAATGTTAAAAGTTAAAAAGTTTTAATTATTTCTTTTAGTTTGTGCTTGTAATTTAATATTGGCTCTCGTATTCACACCGGTTGAAACACATTTTTTCTATGCCTCCTAGCACCTTCACACAAATTTGAATTGTTTGGGCTGTGCAAATTGAAAGTTAATACAAGAACACAACCACTAATTTCCTGTAATGAAATAGCTATTAGGAGCCAAGACAATTAGTGGAAGTATAATTATCTTTATAGAAACTACTAAATTTATTAATACATAAATGCCAAATGACTACCCTAAAAGTCTTTGATGTCGGATAATGAATAAATTCAACGAATCATATAAATTATAGTAATTTAAGTTCCATAAATATAATTCATAATCTAATTTTCAACATTGATAGCCTTTACTCTTTAGCTAAAGCCGAGTGGAAATCACGGGGTGAACAAAACACAAATAAAGTAAATAAACCAAAAAACCTATTGAGATTTTATTGCTAAACTCACTTCTCAAATATAGATAAGAAATTAAATTCATTTATAAAAAGTATCATGTTTGATCTTCTTGCAACGAAAGGTGTAAAGAATCACACGAATTCTTGTGATGAGCGAGTCACTCACTCCTTGAATGAGATTCGAGTCTTACTTAATCAATTTATTTTGTTAACTTCATCTAATTTGCATGACGTCCATCTGATCACGTGCCGTACACGCTAAGTATTTTATGATTACATTATATGTAGTTATGAACATTATTATACATTCATTTTGAAATCTAGATTCACTCCAATAGCTCAAACAGTTCATGGGTTCAACTAGTCGATTATTCTGTCTCAAAACCATTTGATATGTGAAATTTGGTTTTTCTAGTTCATTCAATTTGTATTTATTAGCTTTCATCTAGTTATTAAAACATAGCTTTTAGGATTCTTTTCATGATGTTTTCAAGTATTGTAAAATTCATGTGTAAGCAAAATAAATTAATATTTTTCATATAGATTACATAATTAATGTGAATACTATTAGGATCTGTAGTAGTATTTAATGATGGCCTCTCATTAGCTGTATTAATTAATTATGTTCTTATAGAAAATCACAAGTTCGCTCATCTAACAAAACTTAACGTATGCATATTTAGATCAAGAACACCACAGTGGTAACCACAAGTCCACAACGTATGCAATTAGAAAGAAGTTGATTAAAACCAAAGAACTTCAATGAGAAAGAAACCCTAAAGTATTACATTCAAGAATCAACCATGTAAACAATAAAAATCACTCCTACTTTACAACCAAACTTTATGAATCTATAATTTTAAACAATACAAATCCATTCTCAAATATACAAGCAACAAATTAATCACAACTTTTTGTTTAAAACGTTTATTTAAACAATTTTCAATCTACATATTGCATTTGATTCCTCCATCTTCTAAAACAACAAACTCCTCGTTTTGACTTGTTACCCATCATGATCATGACCAACCCACTGATAGATGGTTTTCATCAATAAAGGAAAAATGATTGTTTATTTTCTTTCTAAACTCTATAACAAGTACGCTTGTAATGGTTTGACTCTCATTATAAGGAGGTCTATGGTAGATATGTATTAGTCAGTTGACTTTCAAGGAAATTGTCAAAATCAGTCAAATGATGTGGTGGGAGAAGCTTTGACCCGATCTCTGATTCACCATCCTAATATGAGGTTGATCAACATGCTATGCTTATAAATGATCAAGGACATGAGATTGGAAAAAGGAAGTATACATTCAGCCAGTGGTAGTTGGGTATGTGGCTAGTAGGAACGTGGAAGAATTAAGGTTGTGTGTGGGGGATGTTAATCATCACCATACACAATGTTGTGATGTGTTAACATCACAAGCAAGATAGAATTTCAATTTGCTATGAACCATCAACATGTTGTGAATAATTAACATGTGTTCTTCGGTTTCCTGCACCATGAATCGAAGTTCTCGTCAGGATGATAACTCAATTCATCGTAACAAAATATATGATAGATGAGATGAAATTATAAGGATTGAATGATACTTACAATCGAAATCTAACATTTCTTTCAGTTAACATTAGCAAAGATGCGATGTTCGGTATAGTCATCGACGGTTGAACGTTTATCGCGGGTGGCATGGTTACTGCCGGTTGTTAGGTTAGTGGAGATGGCAGCTACCACGGCAGTGAAGGCTTGAGAAGATGAATTTGATGTGAAGAATGAAAGGAGAACTAAGGTTTTTATAATGGTGAAAGTTGGGAATTTTTTAATTTAGCCCCTTGTTTTTACTCTCTATGTGATCTCTTACCCCTATTATTTTGTATGTAAGTTTATATTAGAGTAATCATATTATAGTGTTCTAAGTATCACCATTTCTTATTTTAGTACATCTTTTAAATTTATAATGTTTTTACTGTCTAGTAGTTTTATATGTGGTTGTAATATAGTTTAAACTAGTATTAAGCTCTCGCGTTGCTTTGTGGAGCGTAAAACCATGTCAAGTAACACCAATGGCATACCACCGTTAGTGAACACTAAAATCAAAAAAGCTCGTATTACAAAAGAAATAAAAGATGAAAAAAAATAAAATCGAACGAAAAGTAGGCGTAAAAACGTTAAACCTTGTAGGTGAAGCGTAAAACATATAAAGCAATAAATAAGTCGATCTAGAATCAGCGCGTTGCAAAAGAGCCGTTAAACGGTGAAAAAATAAGGGTAAAAACATTTAACCACACACGCATGCTACGGTGTGTTAACTCGCAAAATTTATACTGAAACGTAAAAATAAAGTTTTGTAAAATATATAAAATACCGAGAACCAAAGTTGAAAGTAAAAAAATGTTGGAGTTAAATTGTAAAAGATGAAAAACTATTGTGTTAAAATAAAAAATGTTAAAGATTAGAAAAAAAAGAAAAAGGTTTGTACAACCCACTAAACACATGATACTACCCACTAAGCATATCAAAGTTGATAATTAGTATATTTATAATTAAACATGTTTATATTAATTTTGTTAACAAGGATATTCAATTTGATGCTTAAGTTTTTCATATTTGTTTTGTCGGTTTAAAATCCCGCGAAGATAACAAAGGAAGTGGAAAAGCAAGGAAGTTATAGTAAAGGGAAAACACATGGCTATGTTATTTTAAAAGAGATATAACGGGGTTGGTCCATGCCAATGGTACGTCATGGGTGATGAATAAAAAGGTGTGTTAAATTATACTAACCAATACAATCCGGCATATAAACTCATGACTTTGTGTTGTCGGTTTTTACATAGACATGTGGATTCATCACAAGGAAACAACTATGTGTTTTCTTATCGCATGTTATACTAACGTAAGTCAATGTGTGCGCGCGCACACAGACTCACATTTATTACTGGATTTGTCGTTACATCATTAGGTTAAATTAAGAAACAAAAGATGTAGTTCATTTCCCAATTTGGAATATAGGACCAACATTTTGTGTCTTTTTTTTTTTTTTTAACAAATGTAATGCATAAATTTGAAACTCCATATATTTTTTATACTATTAAAAAAGATCTTCGAGACACATGCCTTACATTACTAACATTTAGTTAATTACGTATAGTTTTAACTTTCAAGACTAGATTCATCACATTGATATTTGATCAAAATCTAGTGCAAATGTATAGTATCAAATATTTTTCTAAAAGATTGGTGATTGACATGAAATACAAATCTAAATAATGTATGTTGTTGCATATATAATACTTTAACAATTGGGTTGTATATCAAATTGAGATGGCATGTATTGTTCCAAAAGGTATTATTATTTTTTTAAAGTTACATCATCATAAAATCAAGTATATTTTTTTAGTTTTAATTGAGTATAATATTATTATGTTTTAAAAAATAGTGTGTTATAACTTATTTGATATTACATATATGTCAAATAATCATATTACATATGTGCAATATCATACCATTACATATAAACAATATAATATGATCATACTTCATATACAGAATGTCATAATGTCATATAGGATTTGTCATATGTGTAATATTGTCTTATTACAAATATTACGTATATGTAAATGCAATGTGGAATAAATTCCTACTCATTAATTTTTTAATATAACAAAAAGATAAATATGTTGTTTTACAACTTAGTTAAAAAAATAAAAAAAAAATTATGAAAAAGAACGATGGAAAATTAAGAGGACACCTTGTTACATTATTATGCTAAAAAAACAAAATGGAAGATTAGAGTTTCATTTCACATATAGGCAACACTTACATCATAGAACTATTGTGTCGTGCTTTAGTTGTTATCGCATTATTACACTTACCATATGATAAATGCTGAGTTGTTATCACACGATTTCTATGAGTTTGCGTCATTTTCATGATTTTTAAATTCTTTATAAATTATATAATTGAAAAAAGAGAATTAAAACAACATGGATCGCATGAAAAAATATTTTTGTGTCTATTAAATAACTAAATATCATATATCAGTATGTACGGAGTATTAATGCAACTGATTCTTATAAAACTAATAATAAAACATTTATCCTTATATTCAAAATAGAGATCAAATTAGGCATATTAATAATTTGCAACCTTAGCTACCATAAATAATACTTTATGGTTGGGGTTTGCTAATGATCAATCAAGGGTTGTTACATGAAAACAACTTGGTTCCTTTTAAAAAAATAGGTCAAAATTGAATAGTGAATTTAATTATTTATGTTACAAATTTTTAATAAAGCAGTCAGTCAGCATAACGGTTAGCACGCCGTCTAAACTGCTTGGTGGGAGGCAAAAGTATGAGAATAGATTAAAAAAATAAATGGTTGCGATAAAAAGTGTATAGAGATATAACACTTTATGTGTGTAAAGATTAAATTCTTTTTCAATTCATTGCAGGTGAATAGTGTTTTTTTATTTACTAATAATGTTTTTTCCTTCATGAAAAAATAAGAACCACTTATGTTTATTCAACATATTTACTAAGTTTATTATGCTATGTTGACATTAAATGACCTCGGGTTATACATCCAAGTGATAGCCGTTATGATATGTTTTTTTATTCGTGTTTCATATTCAAGTATGTGGTGCAGTAAAGCAGCAACACACACGAAGATATTGCTAGTAATAATTAAAAAACAAACTTGAAGTTAAAGTAACAAATTAACAATATTAAATACTAAAGAAACTAAATTCTGCTGAAAATGATAACTTTTTATGCTTTTAAATTCACAATAGGTTTAAATTATTGCTTTTTTCATACACACATGTGTGTATAATAATTTATTTTAAAATATGCTAATTTATTTCTGGAAATTATTTTCCATCTCAAATACTTTTCTAACACATGTTCTAAAAATTTATAAAATCTAGTAAAACAAGATTTATTTTATCACTTGTCATTCTCTTAACCCATCTTTATAACACTTGTCATTGTTATAAACATTTTCACATCATTTTCCATTCAAAATAATATTATAATAATTTAAATACTCAAACTAATTTCTCTCTCTTAATAAAAATTAATTATATTAATTGATATATTTCTCTCTCTTATCTAGATTTTTTAAAATCAATCTATGTTTAAAAAAAATTATTAAGAAAATAAAAAATCACATCTTTTTATTAAAATAGAAATAATAAAAAAATTTATATAATATAAAATTTTATAATACACTAAACCTTTTTGAAACAAAATATTTTAAATCAGTCCTTATTTAAAAAAAAATTATAAAAATATGAAATTTTCTAAAACCAGTTTTATTAAAACAACCAGAATAATTAGAAATCCAAGTTTTTAATAAACAAATTTTTTTATAGACAATATCTTTTTATAAAAAAATCTTAAAACGAATGTTTAGAAATGAAACTATTTACATAAAAGAGTTATAAAAATATTAATAATTGTTTTATTTCTTTAACTATTACGTATATATAATTTTAATCATATCTTATATTAAAATATAATACTGTAACTCTTCGTGTTTATTACTAACTATAATTCTTTTAATAAATGAGTTTCTAGCTTATCTATTTATCAGTATATTTATCTATCTATAACAAATAAAATCTAAAATAAGACTTAACATAATTATAAGTTTTATCATACTAACTTTCTCATTTCTCTTTATTATTATTAATAATATTAAATACCAATAATATTAATCATACCATTTTTAAATTAAATATTATATAATTTAATTAAGTAAAACATATTTTTTATTAAAAATACACTTTCTAAAAACAAATTTTTATAAAATACAAATAAGACAAACTTTTTTTAAAATATATTCATTCTTTTTAAAACAAAATATTTAAAACCCATATTTTTTATAAAATAAAACTATAAGAAAAATACAATATTGTTTATTTACTTAAAGTAGTTATTAATATGCAATTACAATCATATTTTATATTCAAACATGGTTTTATAATTCATAAATTTTTATTACTAATTATTTAATATTTTATTTATTCAACCCGTATAATACGCGTGGTATTAACCTAGAATTAAATATTTTAGTGCATATGTTAAAATCTGGATTTGCTCACAACCGATGGGGGGGGGGGGGGGGGGGGGGGGGAGGGTGTGGTTAGTCTGGTTGTTGGTTTTTAGTATTTTTTTTTCTTTTTTTTCACAAATTATAAGAATATATTAAAAAATCAGATGGTTGCTTTGAAAAAGTGTATATAGAAATAACACTTTACGTGTGTAAAGATTGAATAGTTTTGTTCATTGCACATGAAGAGTGTTTTTTATTTACCAATAATGTTTTTTTCTTCGTGGGAAAATGAGAACACTTATGTTTATTCAATAATTTGTTAAGTTTAATATGTTTTGTTGACATTATTTCATTCATTAGTTTTCTTGATGATCTCGAATTATACATCGGAGTGATATCAGTTACGATATGTTTATTTTATTCATGTTTCATATTCAAGCCTGTGGTGCAGTAAAACCCCAACACACTTGGGAATATATCTAGTAATAATTAAAAAACAAACTTGAAGTTAAAGTAACAAATCAACAATATTAAATACTAAAGAAACTAAGTTCCGTTGAAAATAATAACTATTTATGCTTTTAAATTCACAATAGGTTTAAATTATTGCTTTTTTTCATACACATATGTGTGTATAATAATTTATTTTAAAATATGTTAAATTTATTTTTAGAAATTATTTTCCATTTCAAAGACTTTCCCAACACATGTTCTAAAACCATTAAAAGTTTTTTAGTACATATGTGTTGAAATCTAGATTCGCTCACCCAGCTCCAACATAAGGTTCAGAACTCAGCTGATAATTTGGTCAGGTTTAGGTATTTGATGTAGGTATAGTTGCCGACTAATGTGATTGATGATATAGGCGATTACAAAATGTTAATGTTTTTATGAAAATGTTTGTAAAGTAAAGACTATAAAAATGTATTATAGAATACTAAAAATAGTATGGCAAAGTATGTATAGTAAAGAAAGAATGAAATGTAAAATAATAATTGTAGTTATATAAAAACTGTTATATACAGATAAAGAGAAAGATAATGAAAGATAACAGTAATTAAAAAATGCAAATAGGCCCAAAACATTATAATTCACATGTGAAACCAATATATAGGAGTCTTGTATGCACTAATATGAGTTTGTATTCGTTGCATTCTCACCCTGATAGGGGCTTTACCTCGTGCATTGCTCAACTTGATAGGAGACATGCTTTATGCAATCTTATATGATAGGAGCTTTCGCTCATGCACTACTCAAATAATAGGAGTTGTGTCTTAAACACACTCATCTAATAGGATTCTTGTCTTGTTTATTGCTCACCTAGATAAAAGTTATACCTTATGTATACTCAATAATAGAAGCTTAGAAATTTATTGTTAGGTTACCCGTATAGGAGTTCTGTATCCTTACAGGCTCAAATTATAAAGAGAAAGTAAAGAACGTTGAGATAATAATGCTTAATACTTTTAATGTATTGCTTAATTATGATAGTAAAGTTATAATGATAGTCAATGCTAATGTATTAGCTAAAGGAAGTAAAGAACAACAAGGTAATATGACTAAAGGAAAGTAAAGAATGATATGCTAAAAGTATTTTATTAAAACTATAACTTACTCAATAACACTGATTTTATATGCATATTAGTTTGACATGCATGAATGTGATGAAATAAAGAGTGAAAGCTTGGCATGAGGATGGAGCTACGATATGACATTCTGAAAGAGAAAATATCAGATTATGTTTTAATTTATAATGATAGACAATAAACCTTGTAATGATAATGTTAATTCACTGCAATAATTTGATGATAGTTTGAAGTTTAAAAGATATGTGTTTCTGATGATGAAAATCCAATTGTGAGGTTGCTTGAAAACAGGACATTACAAACCCTAATTTAATACCGTCAAGCATCAACCAATATTCGATGAACATATTACTATTGTATATTGAAGAACAAACCCGATCAACCAACATCATCGTGTGTATGCGAAAACTTGTCAAAGTATGCGAAAACTTTCTGCGCGAAAACATGAAACTGTGCGAGAAATTTTACTTTTGTTAGAATTTCTTGTAATTAGTATAATAGTCCAATTTTGATGTAATGTGTATCCTTTATTATTTCAATCTAAATCTATGTGTACTTTCTAAGGCAAATACTTTAGGTATGGAATACATTTAGAAGTTTTCTTTACATGATGTGTTTTGTTATCATTCATTGTTTTGAATTCTGAATTCTGGCATTTACAGTGATCATTCATTTCGCACTTATTATTCATTGATCAATTGTTTATTGAGCGATTTGAGAGAAATCTGGTCCTTTATGGTAATATATGTTATTATATGTACTTAACTGTATTACTAAAGTTCACTATTCTTTGTTTTCTTTAAACTCTTTCAAGAATACTCATGGGCTAAATTTTTGTAACGAAATATCTAAACACTAAACGCATTACAAATTCACCATTTGAAGCTTGAACATATATTTATAGTAACTTCATAATAAACCTAAACTTATTACCATATAAATACTAAATAATAATCCTAAAAGTCTTTGTTGTTGGAAACTAAATAAATTCAACGAATTAGACTAAGAAATTTAAGCTTTTTAAATATAATTCACTATCTAATTTTCAATATTGATTGCTTTTGCTTTTTGGCTAAGCCAAAGAAACAAACAATTAATGTACACCATTAGAAGATTGTCCATTTGAGAACATCTTTTCAGTTGCAAAACGATCGTAATTGCCATATTGTGATCGTTTTCAATATCAAATGCGATGGGAAAAACACATGTCTAAATTGTCCTGTTGCAACCCATTTGCAACCACTGTTATATTTGTGACCAAAAGTTGCGACCACTACTTTTCAAAATTTACGTAATAAAAAGACAATAAATGAGCATCATAGGGTGGGCAAAACACAAGCAAAGAAAACAAACCTTATAACCTATTAAGTTTTCATTAAGCAATTGCTGAGTACAAACTATCAATCTCTGTAATATCAAGGTGTTAAATTCACTCACCAAATGTAGAAAAGAGATTCGATTTGTACAAAGTATATGGTCTTCTTGCAACAAAAGGTGTAAAGAATCGCACGAGTTCTCACAACGAAAGAAACTTGAATTGGATTCAAGACTTACTAAAGCAATTTATTATATAATGTTGTTAATTTCTTCAACTACTTGCATAACATCCATCTAATCACGCGTCATGCACATTAAGTATTTTAAGATTACAAGATATGTAGTCATCAATATTATTATACATTCATTTTAAGATCTAGATTTGCTCTAAAGGGATTCACATGCTCAACTGATCAATTTTGGCTCAAAATAGGTTGAAAATGGATTTGCTATTGGCCCCTTTACCGATGACATTATTAGAGCATTTACAGTCCGTTCTGTATATTTATTTGAGTATTGTTCTTATATTATATAGAATGGCTGTAAGTGGTTGTGAGTGGATGAGAGAAAAATGAAATTATTTAATTTGTAAATGTAAGAAAATACTGTTCGACTATTATGATTTTTATATATTTTTAAAAGTTGTTGGTAGTGAAGTAGAGGGAAAAGATAATGATAAAGGTATAAAAAATATTATTTATTTGAAAAGATGAGAGAAAAAATAATGTTTTTAGTGTAATTATATGTATAAGGATAAAAATTAAGTTGTGAAAGCTCTTAGAGTTAACATAGCCGTGGTGATTATGGTGATCAATATATAGTGACCAACTATTGGTCCGATTCTTTGTACTGTTATGGAATCGATTTTTTGGAACGTGATAAAAATTAAAGAGACGAGAAATCTTAGATATTATTTATGAGAGTGGTACTTTCTAATATAGATAAAACATGTTGATTTCTTATTTTACCATCAACGATTAAAATTTACTCACAAGTTACAATCATGTCATGAATCGATAAAAGTTATTGATCTACCATGATCATAGATTAGTTTCCTTGATTTTATAAGTTTTTACATGAATCATGTCAAACGCATACATATATCAACCCATATCCACAACCACTAAATAAGACTCGTTGTACACGATTCGTCTATACATGTTTTTTGCCATTGTGTCCACCACGTTCACAAGTTGTTCAATGTTCCGCTAGCTATGGTTAATTATATTAATTTCTTGGATTCATCAATTAGTATCTACTGAACCACCTTTTGGATTTAAAACGTGTGACTTGGATGTAACTTGGTTTTCGACGAGTAAAACATTTATAAAGTGGAATTTGATTTTGTTGAATAAGATAAGCATACTTGAGAATGTTAAAAATTATAAAGTTCTAATTATAGTTTCTACTTGTGATATTGACTCGTATTTCACACCCGTTGAATCATGTTTTCTACTTGTGATGACTTCGAGTCACGACAAACTTGTACACACTACAAGAATGTTGAATTGAGAAATTCGTGAAAATTGTTTGGGCTGTGCAAATTGAAAATTTTGTTAAAATTTTGTTAAACTGTAAATGTAAGACTCTATTTTGGAAAATAAATATTATTTTAATCAGCTTCACATATCTATTTCTCCGCTAGGACTTTACCTCCAACCCACTCAGAAGTAAATTCACAACAGGAAAAACCTTTGACTCAACCTTAAGAAATTTTGTTCAGAGTGAGATTTAAACCCAAAACATCCTTATTTTTTTTATTATTTTGAACATCTCATCTTGACCACTTATACTAAGAACCACTAGTGTGCAAATTAAAAGTTAATACAAAAACACAACCACTAACTTCCTATAACTAAATAGCTAAACACATGAGAAATTTCACAAATAGGAGCCAAGACAATTAGTAGACATACATATCATTGTAGTAATTTCATAATAAAGCTAAATTTATGAATACCTAAATACTACCGTAAAAGTCTTTGATGTCGGATAATCAGTTAATTCGATTGGTGAATCACGTTGAAGTTCAAATATAATTAACAAACTAATTTTCGACATTGATAGCCTTTGCTTTTTGGCTAAGTCGAGTGGACATCACGGGTTGGACGAAACACAAATAAAGAAAAAAATAAACAAATTCATTGTAATATTACAAACTATTGATTTTCATAAGATAAATGTAATATGCTAAACTTACTCCTCATATATAAAAAAGAGATTCATTTATATAAAGTGTAACGCCTGATCTTCTTGCAACAAAAGGTTTAAAGAATCATGCGATCGAGTTCTCGTGAGGAGCTAAACTTGAATGAGATTTGAGACTTACTAAAGCAATT
This sequence comes from Flaveria robusta, assembly GCA_025506415.1. Taxonomy (NCBI): domain Eukaryota; kingdom Viridiplantae; phylum Streptophyta; class Magnoliopsida; order Asterales; family Asteraceae; genus Flaveria; species Flaveria robusta. Next base: position 24,480,777 of record CM046472.1, read on the forward strand.
AATTAAAATATGTTATTAATTTCTTCAACTACATTCTTGCATAACATCTATTTGATCGTATGCCGTACACGTTAAATATTTTGTGATTACATGATATGTAGTTGTCAACATTTTTATACTTCATTTTAAAATCTAGATTCATTGATTGTTTCTGTCTCAAAACCAGTAAGTGAATTAGTGGTCAACAGCAAGTCACGCCGTCACTGTAAATTTGAGTTACAGAGATAAAATTAGTGGTACACAACAAACGTCAAAAAATTTAAAAAATATTGCAAGACTATACTCGAATTAAAGATATTAAAATGATCTTTTTAATGGTGTAATTAGTATAAAAAAATAAAATCATACAAAAAAGTTAATAAAGTTTTAAAAAAAGGAGAAGTTTTTTTTTAAAAGAGAGATTTTGAAAATGTTGGGAAGATTGTTAAATTAGTGGTGCAATGCGATGTAAAAGTTAGTTACACTATATGATTATGCTGTAAGTATTCGTTATATATACATATATATATATATATATATATATATATATATATATATATATATAAGGGAGGGTTCCTGAGAAAACTAATAGTTATGTGAAAACCAAAGAAAATCACGAAAAACAATAACATAATTCAAAATTTTTTTGTTATTTTAATTATTAAAATGTTATTTAAGTGTTTTGTACATATATGTTGAGCATACATATGAAAATGAAGAAACTTACTTATACGTAACACTATGTCGAATGAAAAATGGTTACGTATACGTAACCTATGTGTGACGTATATGTAAAACCATGCTACGATTTTCATTTGATCCATACCTTTATTTATATATACTCACACATATATATAGAGGGTAGTGATAAAAAATTTATAAATTATGTGACCGTTTTCATTGGTTTTCTCTAGTTTTCTCATAACTTTGTGGTTTTCTTAGGATCGCTCATCTATATATATATAAGGAAGGAAACGAATGTTAACCATCATTTATTATGATAACCGTGTTAACTTTTGAAGATCAATCAAAATCATTATTTTTTTGGTGAAATAACATCATTATACATGTATAAATATATGTTTTTTTATATATATGTGTAAATTTATAAGCGTAAAAAAATTACGACTAGTGTAAGTTACTTACAACTGTGCAAATATTTACGTGGTGTAAGTAACTTACAGTAGTTGTAACTTTTTTACGCTTATAAATTTACACATATACATAAAAGAACATATATTTATATATGTATAATGATGTTATTCTAACAAAAAAATAATGATTTTGATTGATATTGATGAAGTTAACACGGTTATCGCAATAAAGGAGGGTTAACATTCGTTCCGCACCATATATATATATATATATATGCTAGCTCTTATTACTTTTCTTTTCATTTTTATGCTAAAATCGTACGGTTACGTGTTTTTTTTTTTTTTTTTTTTTTTTTTTTTTTTGCCTTTTTTTGATTTTTTTTTTGAAATTAAATGTGTAGCTAAAATTGGTTCTCTAGTTCTATTTTTTGATATTCACATTAAACCCTCCCCTATATATATACATATACCTTTTTTTATTACGATAACTCGTTAACCTTAATGTAACGAACACTTACACCATAAATTTGAAGTGTAACTAATAGTTACACAACGTTGTACCACTAATGTACGATTTTTCTCTCGTTTTTATAATTTTTCTCCTTTAAGAACAACTTCACCCTTTATTAAAACTTCATTAACTTTTTTATAATGTTATTTTTTATACAAATTACACAATTAAACAAATTGTTTTAATTTCTTTAATTCGAGTGTAGTTTTTCTATATTTAAAAAAAGTTAACGTTTATTGTGTACCACTAGTTTTACCACTGTAACTCTAATTTGCAGTGTCAACATAGCCTGTTGTTGACCATTAGTTGGGTTAATGGCTTATTATAATAAATAGTGGTGAAACCCACGCGGTGCGGCGGGGGTATAAATGGTATAAATATTTTTAGGACTGTGTCTTTCGGTAACTTTATCTTATTGTGCTAACTCTTATTTTGTTTTGCTTTTTTTATTAATGTGGGATATCAAACATATCTATATTACTATAGAGATGAGTAAATTTGTAAATAACAAGTTGTTTATGCATAATTACTTGTACCAAATGTAACAATATTATTCTTAAGTGTCTTAAAAAGGGATTAAAATTACAATGTTGTCCAAAAAATTATATTATGTAGTAGTATATGTATAGATAGATTAAGATAACCTTAAATATAATAATGATACTTTAAATTTAATTAGGAAATGACGGAGTACAAGTATATAAAGCTTAAAAGGGGCATAATAGGAATAAATCTTATGACATTATATATTAAAACTTGCAACTCTTCATATGCCATCTTAAAATTAATGTAAAATTAGAAATGTAGCAATGGTTTTTATATTATATAGTAGTATATATAAGGGTTAACATTTAATCCTTATCATGAGAAATTTGGGTTTTCAAGTTCATTTCGTTTGTCTTTATTAGCTATGATCTAGTTATTAAAACATAACTTTTAAGATTCTTTTCATGATGGTTTCAAGTATTATAAACTTACACAGTGTAAGTAAAATAAATAAATATTTTTCATTAACTTTTAAATGGATTACATGATTAACATGATTAACGGCAAAATGCTCAGAGTTGAGCCAGGGGTTTTCTCGGCAATGGGTTTCCTCCTAAGGGGGTTGGGGGTGCGGTCTCGGCTGGGAAACGAATAGGTGGGCCCGATTAACATAACACCTATTCTTCGAAGCAGGGTCGCACATTTGCCGTTAAAAAAAAATTAATTATGTTCTTATAAAGAAAATTCACAAGTTTGCTCATCTAACAAAGCTTAAATATGCATATTTGATCAAGAAGAACACGATTACGACCACGAGCACGATCACGACGGCAACCATGTAAACGAGAACAATTTACAACCAAACTTTATGAATAATTTATTATAAACAATACAAATACATTCTCGAATATACAAGTAGCAAATCACAATTTTTACTTTTAAACGTGTTTTTTAAACAACTTTCAATCATACCTACTTCTATTAACATCATATACTTGTATTTGATCAATCCATCTCTTAAAACAACTAATTCATACACTCACATATAATGCCACTCGTTAATCTATCTTTTTGTCCACACGTGAGAAGTGACACATTTACAATACACATTAATACCCGCTGGACCGTCACAAGTCAGCTCTAGTTTTTGGACTACACGCAGCTGATGAAGCATGAACATTTTGTAAAGTTAAGGTTGAAGTTTGCTATGAACGATCAACATGTTGTGATTGATTAACATGTGTTCTTAGGTTTCCTGCATTATGAATCGGAATATTCGTCATGATAATAACTCAACTCATCGTAACACAAGATAGATGAGATGAAAAAAGGATTGAATAATACTTACAATCGAACTCCAACGTTATTCTTCGATAATATCGGTGAAGATGCAATGGATGGTAGGGTTACCGACGATTGCATAGTTACCGCTGGTGGTAGGGACGGTGGCAGCGAATGCGGTGCTACAGGCTAGCTGGAGAAGATGTGTTTACGTGAAGAATGAAAGGAGAACTAGGATTTATATAATGGTGGGGGGTTGTTAGTGAGGATTTGAAGTTTTTAATTTAGCCCCTCTTTTTAACTTTCTATGTAATTTCTTACCCATTTTATTTTACATGTTCATTTATATAAGAGTAAGTATATGTAGTTGTTCATAGTGTCACCATTTTTTAATCTAGTGCATATTTTCATTTTTTTGTTTTTATTGTTTAGTTTTATATGTGGTTGTGAAAGAGTTTAAATTAGACGTGTTTACCTTAACAAAGTTAATGAGATCATTTAATTTGGTGCTTAAGAGTTTCATATTTGATTTGTAGGCTTAAACTCATGTAAAAGGTAAAAAATGAAAAACGAGGTTATCTGTTTAAGGGTAAAAACATGGATATGTTATTTTAAAAGATGGTGTTGGTGGTTCATGCCAATGTTACGTCACGGATAACGAACAAAAATGTGTGTTGAATTCTAGTGAACACTATAATCCAGCATATAAGCTCGCAACCAAGTGTTGTCGGTTTTTACATACATATGAGGATCCATTACAAGGCACAACGTACATTGTGTTTTCATATATAATAAGTTATTGTAACATTAGTAAATGTGTGTGTGCACATACGCGCACACTCACGCAATCACACTCGATCACACTTATTATAGAATTTATCGTTACATCATTATATTAAAAAGCAAAAGATACAATCAAAATTACTTTTCTCAATTTGGAAAACACGACTAACACATGGTGTTTTTTTTGTTAACATTGTGTCAAATGTAAAAGTCTAAGGAGCACCATGCCTTAATTCAAAACATAATATAAAATTTAAAACTTTAAAAAAGATCTTCCTAACATCATGTCTATAATTCAAGACACTAAATTCTGCCGATTACTATAATTCAACGTAGAAATCCTTGGATATGTATTGTCACTTTTTACATTGACGCGTGGAACAATTACAAGGCACAATTACTATGTGTCTTCATATCCTCTAATTGTGTATTTTTATGTCATTTTTCGTTGAATTCGTTTCAAGCACACATTCATGTACATAAACCATCACATGGATGTGGCAAACCGTTTCCTTGTGTTTTTCTTCAAATATATGATTATGTTTTTTCATTTCATTCAACAATATGTGATTTGTTTAGCCTGTAAATATGAGCAATACGATCATATTACAAGCGACAAGCTTGTATTTAAGGGCTAAACATCTACATAGTTTCTAGCACGTATTTTTATTGTGTTGGTTTTTTTGATTATTAGGGTTTAACTCTATATGTTTATTACATTCAGACATTTCTAGCATTGCTAGTTTATTGAATTAGTTATAGTTTTTACTTTTAAGACTATTAAACTGAAATTTGATCAAGATATAGTGAAAAAAGATATTAAACACCTTCTTTTTATAAGATTTCTTTTAACATGAAATACATAACTAAATAACAAATGTTCAAATTGATAAAAGTACGTGTTATAGTAGCGTATGTAAATGTGTTTGTGTGCACTCTTACATTTGTTATAATAGTTGGTGAAACCCCAAGTTATGGCGGGTTGTATTAGAACTTCTAAGACTCGGCTTCAACAACTTATACATTAGTATTGTACCGGTCCAAAAAAATTCAAGATTAAATGTTGATAAAGTACGTCGGAACAACGAGTCCGTAATTTTGTAAAACATCATAGCTTATATTTAATAAAAACAAAAATAAAAACCTTTTAGAACAAAATCTTGAAGCAATTGTGACGGTTGTACGTTTGTGCTTTGCTTGAAATTTGTATTTTGAATTAAATTTATATTAAAATATTGATGATAACAAAAACATTGCAATGTTACATATACTTTAATTGTTATTATTATTAAATAGTTAATTACTTTATCATAGATTTAGAAAAATATAATCTTTTTAAAAATGAGCATTTAGAAAACAAACATTTAATATTGTTTTATTTTTTGATATCCAAATGAACCTTTTTAACAGTTTACCTTATCTAACACCATTTTAAAAAATATATCTTAATTATTTGATTGTTGATCATAAATGCATTAATGTCTAAAAAAACTAATATTAAATGAGTATTAAATGCATTCATTTAAATTTTTTTTAATGGCAAATCTATCATACTCTTAAATTACTCCATATTACATCATGCCTGGGTTTGAACCCAGGACCTCCCCTCTAAGAGTCAAAGCCTCTATCAAGTGGACTAGCCTCACATTAAATGCATTCGTTTACATGATAGAAAATTATAAATACATGTTAAAGCACTTCTCCTATATGCTTAAAAAGTTATATAAAGTGTTTTAAAATTTCAGAAAAGTAACTTTTTTCATCCAAATAAACCTTTTTAATAGTTTACCTTATATAACATTATTTTTTTAAAAATGTCTTCGTTTATTCATGTTTAATAAAAACATTAAATGATAAAATTTTGTTACTAAATAATAAATTATCATGTCTATATACTATTAGTCATTTAATTGTTAATTATAAATACATTAATGACTAAAAAACTAATATTAATTGAGTATTAAATGCATTCCCCATATATAGTGAGAGAAAATTAAAAAGTTATACATAAGATTTTAAAGTTTGAGAAAAATGACATTTTTTGTATCCAAATAAACCTTTCTAATAGTTTACCTTATCCAATACTTTTTTCAAAAAAAAAATTATTTTTTTTTGCTTCATCTTTAATAAAGATATTAAGTAATAAAATTATATTATTAAATAATAAATTATCATGTCTATATTAATGGTTAATTATAAATATATCGATAACTAAAAAACTAATATTAAATGAGAATTAATAAGAGAAAATTAGAAATACATGCATAAAGTACTTTTTCATATACTTAAAAAAGTTATATAGAACGTTTTAAAGTTTGAGAAAAATAACTTGTTTACATACAAATGCACCTTTTTAATAGTTTGCCTTATATAACACTATTTTAAAAAAATAGATTAAGTTACACGGATGGTCCCTTTGGTTTGGTAAAAATTTGGATTTGGTTCTTAAAGTTTTAAAATTGTGAATATAGTCTTTAATGTTATAGTTATCTTTTATCAATGGTCCCTACTATGTTAGTTCAGTTAGTGATGTTAAATTTGTAAAAATAACTATTTTACTTGTAAGGATCGTCTATGTAATTTCATTTTATTATAATCTTTTTATTATAAATATGTTTATTATTTAATACTTACACAAATAAAAAAAATATTTTAAAAAACTTCTTCTTTTAAATGTGGTTTATAATTTTTTTAAACCAATATGCAAGTTTTTTTAAACCTTCATAACATGTCATCTTTTATAAAGATGTTTAAAACTGAATTGTTTTTTAAATTTTTTTTAAAAAACTAAGAATTTGTTTAAGAAAAGATGTTTTAAAAAAAGAATGGCTTTTAAAAAAAAGAACTTTAAAAAACCAACCAGTCTAAAAAAAGATTAAAAAATCAAAAATTTTTTGAATGACATATAAAAATGAACGGTTAAAAACCGAACATTTTAAAAAACATGTTTTTAACAAGTTTTTTATTTGTGTATTTAAAGCGTATTTTATTAAATAATAATCTTATTAATAATGAAATTATAAAAATAAGAGTTAAATGCGTTTTACGTCCCTGAGATTTCATAAAAATTGCCATTTGAATCCAAAAGTTTAAAATGTTGCCAATTGCATCCAAAGGTTTCATTAAAATTGCCATTTAAATCCATTTGACTATATCTAACTAACACGGTTAACTTTTTCCATTAAGTTTCCAACATGAGAGTTATTTTAATTAAAAAATTATAAAATAAAAAAGCAACTCACGTGAGGGTTTTTATATATTTAGCTTCTTTTATTGTTTTGTCTTGTTAATGTATTTTGGTTTAGTAATTGTGTTACTTTTATCCGTTTTATTAAACATAGATTTCTTTGGTTTAAAGTTTAATTATGGTTACGGTAATTGATATTTTATGATTATTATTTATGTCAGTTAATGTCATATTATTAATTGTTCTTATACTTTTATAATAATCTGTCTTTTATGGTTATAATTCAAATAATTTATGTTATTTGACTTGTTTGTTTATTTATATATATTTTTGTTTTGTATGTTTTATAAAGTTAAAAATGAATCACTTTTAGTTAGTTAAACTTATATTTTATTTTATCTAATAGGACGTCCAAAGATGACTTTCTTGATTAAATAAAAGAACTGCTGGTCTATCATTACTTGTAAATTAAAATCGCAATGATGATTACCAAAAGAGACTGAACCCCTAAAACTTATCACGTAGCACTGATTTTTATTATTTTGTAATTGTTTTGACTAAAATACCTTTAATTTAGGAAACTTAACGAAAAAACTTAACGACGTTAATTAGGAGTAGTTAAATGGATTCAAATGGCAATTTTTGTGAAACTTTTGGATGCAAATGGCAACATTTTAAACTTTTGGATTCAAATGACAATTTATATAAAATTTTGAAAAATAAAAATATAAAATTTTCTTAAATAAAAATAATACAATAGTTTAAAAGTTAAATAGTTCTAACTCATACGTCATTTCAATCATATCATATTTCAAAATAATTTTTATAATTAATAATTTTTCATTATTAATTATTTAATATTTTATTTATTCAACCCGTGTAATACACGGGTACTAACCTAGTAGTTATATTGTTTTAAAATTTGAGAAAAAATAATTTTTTTTCTATCCAAATAAACCTTTCTAATAGTTTACCTTCTCTAACACTATTTTCAAAAAAAAAATGTCTTAGTTGCTTTATGTTTAATAAAGATATTAAATAATAAAATTAGGTTATAAAATATAAATTATGATGTCTATATAATATTAATTATTTAAGTGTTAATTAAAATGCATATAAAAACTAATATTAAATGAGAATTAAATGCCTTCGTCACATATATTGAGATAAAATTATAAATACATGCATAATACACTTTATCATATACTTAAAAGGTTATATAGAGCGTTTTAAATTTGAGAAAAATAACTTTTATTGTATACGAATGCACCTTTTTACTAGGATACCTTATATAACACTTTTTAAAAAAAATATCTTGGTTGCTTCATGTTTAATAAAGACATCTTTCTAATCTAAATAAAAAGGTAACTAAAAATGACACATGTCATCATCACATTCATTTTTACCAAAATTTTTCCGCTTGTCTATTCTATTAAATAATCACATTAATTACTAATAATATTATTTACTATTTTTTAGATTAAAATAGTTTTTAATAAACGAAGAAAAAGTTTTGTTATTAATGTTAATTCTAAAAAAATAAACTTTTATCAAATAAATTTTTTTTATAAAACATCAAAAAAAATTTATAAATGCGAAATATTTTAAAGTTTATGTATTTAAAAGTAATTTTTTTATAAATAAAAAATATTAAAATTAGGAGTTATAATAAGAAAGTTCTTAAAAATAAAATTTTATTAAAACATTTGTTTTTAAACAAAATGTTCAAGTTTTTTTTTTGTTTTGAAAAAAACAACAAAAGTAGAAAAATGGCTAGACCTTACTTATACATAATTTCAATCGTATCTTATCTTTGAATATTATTTTAGAAATTTTTATTTAATTTAATATTTTTTTATTCAACCCGTGTAATACACGGGTTTACTGAAGCTAGTTAAGTAATAAAGTTATTTTATTAAGTAATAAATTATCATGTCTATCATATTAATTAGTAACTTTAATAAGTCCGTGTATCATATGAGTTGAATAAAAAAATATTAAATATAATAAAATATTTGTAATTACAAATCGATATTTTAAGATAATATATAATTGAAATATTTTTTATTAAAAATAGAATGAAAAGATTTTTCAAAATAAAGGTTTAAAATAATGTCATTTTAAAAAAATTTCTTATTATAAATGCTAATTTTTATTATTTTTTTTATAAATCCTTTACTTTTTAAAAATATCAACTTAAAATATTTTATGTTTTTAGGAAAGTTTGATGTTTTAGAAAATTTTCTTATTTTATAAAAAAATTATTTCTTTAGAAAGAACATTAATAAAAATATATAGTTCTTAATTCATTAAAATATATTTTCATTAAAAAACTTAAATAATATTTTAAGTAATTAATATAATTAATTAATAAAATTAAAAAGCGTGAAAAAATTAGAGATAAAACTATGATTTTAACACGTGTCCTTTCTATTTATCCTTATATTAGAGTAGTGAGATTTAATTGTTAACTATAAATGCATTAATGGACTAATATTAAATGGGTATTAAAACTATTCCTTACATGTAGTTATAGAAAGTTAAAAATAAATGCATAGTGCTCTTCTATCATATACTTAAAAAGTTTCTATCATATGCTTAAAAAATTATATAGAATGTTCAAAAATTAAATAAAAATAACTATTTTTGTATCTAAATAAACCTTTCTAATAGTTATAACTTATCTAGCACTATTTTTCAAAAAAATATCTTTGTTTAAAAAGTTATATAGAATGTACACATTATTTAAAGTCATTACTCATTACTCGTACGTAATTTTAATAATATAATATCTCAAGATATTGTTTTATTATTAAAGTCATTACACATTACTCGTACGTAATTTTAATAATATAATATCTCAAGGTATTGTTTTATAATTTATAAATTTTTGTTACTAACTATTTATTATTTATTTATCTAACGGTCTTTCAAAAAAATATTTTTGTTGCTTCATGTTTCATAAAGAGATTAAATGATAAAATTTTATTAAATAATAATTTATCATGTCTATATAATATTAAAAATTTAAGTGTTATTTATAAATGCATTAATGACTAAAAAACTAATATTAAATGAGTATTAAATACATTCCTCACATGTCATGAGAGAAAATTAGATAAACTTGTATAAAGGACTATTATTATATACTTAAAAAGTTATATATAGAATGTTTTGAAGTTTGATGAAAATAACCTTTTTTATTGTATCCAAATATACCTTTCAAATAGTTTACCTTATCTAACATTATTTTTAAAAAAATATCTTTGTGGCTTCATGTTTAATAAATAAACTAAGTAAAAAGTTTATGTTATTAAATAATAAATTGTAATATCTATAAAATATTAATAATTTAAATTGTTAATTATAAATGGAACATTGATCAAAAACTAATATTAAATGAGAATTTAATGAATTCGTCATATATAATACAAGAAAGATAAAATTACATTCATAAAACACTTTTTCATATACTTAAAAAGTTATATATAGCGTATTAAAGTTTGAGAAAAATTATTTTTTTTAATACAAATGCACCTTTTTAATAGTTTACCTTATATAATACTCTTTTCAAAAAAATATCTTGCTTGCTTCAAGTTTAATATAGACATTAAGTAATAAAATTATGTTATTAAGTAAAAAACTATCATGTCTTTGTTATATTATTCATTTAACTCGGTTGGTATCCCGTGTATAACACGGGTTGAATAAATAAAATTAAAAAATTATAAAACGATCTTTTGATATAAGATATGATTGACATTACGTACGAGTAATAAAATGAATATATCATTTTTTAAACTTTGTTTAATTTTTTTAATTATTTTTTTTCAAAAAAAGTTTGTTTTTAAACAAATTGTTTCAAAACAAACCGTTTTTAAAAAAGTGTCATTTTTTATAATTTCTTTATTATAACTTTAAAATTTAATTATTTTCATTTCATAAGAGTTTTATTTTTTAAAAGCCACAGATTTAATAATAAATTGCGTTTTTTAAAAGTTTGATAATTTTTTTTGAAAAATTTCTTATTTTATGAAAAAATTATTTCTTTACAAATTGTATTTGTAGAAAGATCTATTTTTTTAATTTAATAAAAAATATTTTCAATATGAAAAGAATTAAATAATATCATTTGTATATTTAATTTGATACTTATTAGGAGAAAAAAACGGAAAAATAAAATTTAGAAGCTTTAGAATTATAACAAGTGACATACAAAAATATTATTTTATTAATATAGATAGATTGTTAGTTATAAATGCATTAAAAGATTAAAAAGCTTATATTAAATGAGCACCAAATGCATTCGTCGTATTTGCTGAGAGCAGTGGCGCAGCTTGAACTCTTTCGTACGGGACGGGGGAGAATTAATTTTTTTAGAGAGGGGGGGGGGGGGGTTGGGGCGAAATCGCTATTCATATAAAAATTACATTAACTGCTAAAAATTTACACTATCGAACTAAAATTTAACACTACTAGCAAAAAAAACAAACCCCGACCCTATAAAGCTTCACCCCTGGCTGAGAGAAAATTAAAAATTGTTGCATAAATAGCTTCTATCATATACTTAAAAAGTTATATAAGGATTTTTAAAGATGAGAAAAATGACTTTTTGTATCCAAATGAATCTTTTTAATAATTCATCTTATCTAACACTCTTTTCAAAAAATATTATTGTTGCTTCATGTTTAATAAATACATTAAGTAATAAAATTATGTTATTAAATAATAAATTATCATGTCTTTATAATGTTAATCATTTAATTGTTAATTGTAAATGTATTAATGAATAAAAAACTTATATTAAATAAGTATTAAATGCATTCATAATATGTAGTGAGAGAAAATTAGAAATATATGCATAAAACACTTGTATCATATACTTAAAAAAATTATATAGAACGTTTTATATTTTGAAAAAATAAACTTTTTTGTATTAAAAAAAAACCTTTTATATAGTTTACCTATCTAACACTCTTTTCATAAAAAATGTATTTGTTGCTTCATGTTTAATAAATATATTAAGCAATAAAGTTATGTTATTAAATAATAAATTATCATATCTTTATAATATTAATCATTTAATTGTTAATTATAACTGCATCGATGACTAAATGCTAATATTAAATAAAAGTTAAATGCAGTCGTCATATATAATGACAGAAAATTAGAAATACATACATAAATCACTTTACCATATACTCAAAAGACGTACAGAGCGTTTTAAAGTTTGAGAAAAATATCTTTTTTTTTGTATACAAATGAACCTTTTAAATAGTTTACCTTGTATAATACTCTCTTCGAAAAAAATATCTTGGTTGCTTCATGTTTAATAAAGAAATTAAGTAATAAAGTTCTGTTATTAAATAATAAATTATCATGTTTATATATTAATCATTTAATTGTTAATTATAAATGTATCAATGACTAAGAAACTAATATTAAATGAATATAAAATGCATTCGCCATTTTTAGTGCGAGAAAGTAAAAAATACATATATAAAACGCTTCTATCTTATACATAAAAAAATTATATAAAGTGTTTCAAAGTTAGAGAAAAATGAATTTTTTTTATCCAAAGGAACCTTTTAAATAATTATCTAATCTAACATTCTTTTTAAAATTAAGTAATAAAATTATGTTGTTTAATAATAAATTATCATGTCAATATAATATTAATAATTCAATTGTTAGTTATAATTGCATAAATGATTAAAAAAACTAATGTTAAATGAGTATTAAATGCATTCCTCATATATAGTGAGAGAAAATTAAGAATACATGTATAAAACATTTATATCATATACTTAAAAAGTTATATATAACGTTTTAAAGTGTGAGAAAAATAATCTTTTTGGTATCTAAAAATACCTTTCTAATAGTTTACCTTATCTAACACTTTTTAAAAAAATTTCTTGGTTAATTCATATTAAATAAAAATAATAAGCAATAAATTTATGTTAAAAAAAGAATAAATTATCATGTCTATATCATATTAATCATTTCATTGTTATTTATTACTGCATTGATAACTAAAAAACTAGTATTAAATGTGTATTAAGTGCGCTCCTCATATGTAGTGAGAGAAAAAGATATAAATGAATATTAAAAAGTTATATAGAGCGTTTTAAAGTTTGAGGAAAATGACTTTTTTTTTATCTAAATATACCTTTTTAATAATTTTTCTTTAAAAGCAACTTTTCAAGAAAATATCTTTGTTGCTTCGTATTTAATAAAGACATTAAGTAAAAAAATTATGTTATTAAATAATAAATTATCATGTCTATATAATACTAATAATTTATTTGTTAATTATAAACACATTAATGACTAAAAAACTAATATTAAACGAGTATTAAATTCATTAGTTGTATATAGTGAGAGAAAATTAAAAACATATGCATAAAACACTTCTGTCATATACTGAAAATGTTATATAAAACATTTAAAGTTTGATAAAAATAACTTTTTTTTGAATCTACATGAATCTTTCTTATAGTTTATCTTATCTAACACCCTTTTCAAAAAAATATCTTTGTTGCTTCATGTTTAACAAAGACAATAAGTAATAAAATTATGTTATTAAATAATAAATTATCATGTCTATATAATACTAATATTTTAATTGTTATTTATAAAGGCATTAATGACTAAAAAACTAATATTAAATGAGTATTAAATTCATTTCTCATATGTAGTAAAAAAATTTAGAAATACATGTATAAAACATTTTATCATACTTAAAAAGTTATATAGAATATTTTTAAAATGTGAAAAAGTTAATCCTTTTTGTATCTAAAAATCCTTTTTAATAGTTTACCTTATCTAACACTATTTTAAAAAAATGTCTTTGTTACTTCATGTTTAATAAATATATTAATTAATAAAATTACTAGTTTAGTATCCCGTGTATACACGGGTTGAATAAATAAAATATTAAATAGGTAGTAACAAAAACTTACAAATTATGAAACGATTTTTGAGATAACAAATGATTGAAATTACTAATGTGTAAGAATTTCAAGTTGTAAAACGATAATAATATAATAGCTTTCCTAAGCTTTTGTTTTTATTTTTTATTTTCCAAAAAAGTTATTTTTAAACATTTTGTGTTAAAACAAATTGTTTAAAAAAAATATCATCTTTAAAATTTTCTTATGATAAATTTGAATTTTAATTATTTTCATTTTATTAAAAATTTATATTAATTATTTTTGTATTTAAATTCTTTTAATGTTTTTAAAAAATATCTTATTTAAAAAAATTCCTTAAAATTACATTTATAGAAATATCTCTTTCGTAATTTATTATAAAATATTTTAATTTGAAAAAAAATCAAATAATATCATTTGTAATTAAGGTAATTATTTACTATGAGAGAGAGGCGAAAAATTAAGATTTAAGAGGCCTATAATTGTGACACGTGTTACTTGGAAACCTTCTTTTATTAATATGTATAGATGTATAGATGTTATTAAGTAATAAATTGTCATGTCTATATAATATTAATAATTTAATTGTTAATTATAAATGCAACGTCGACTAAGAAACTAATATTAAATGAGAATTAAATGAATTCGTCATATCTATACTTATTAATAAAATAATATCTTTAGTGTCACGTGTCCTTTTCTTAGGCCTCTATTTTTTTAATTTCCCGTCTAAAAATGTATCTATTCTTATTATTAGTCATAGTTCATCTGAATAAAATTAGTTGTTGCTATAATTACAAAGGGTGTTTTTTTCTAAAATAGTGTATATAAAAAATTTATTACCAAAATAGGGTATTTAAGAAAGTGTTTCTTTTTGTCACTATAATGCTATTGGTTAAATTTATTTCACTTTAAAATAATATTATTTAAAAAGAGTCAAGTACAAAGGTTAATTAATAAAATTGAAAAACTTTTTGGTTCATACGTCGTAATTAAAAACAAAAAGTTTTTCTAAAACTTATTGTTGTTTTTTTTATTCACTCAAACTTAATTTTAAATCGTTTTTTCATATAGAAAAGTTAAATTTTTTCATGTATAATTTTGTTTTTATTTCACACAAAAGTAGGCACATTTGTTTTCTAATTCTTTAAAAATATGTATTTTATGAAAATGTTTTTAAGTAGCTTAAAAGATGTAATAATAAAAAATATTTTTAACAAAAATTGCATTTATAAAAAATGTTATATATAAATATCATGACGAAACAAAAAAAGTTAATGGTTTATTTTTTTTACGAACTATAAATGTAATCTTTAATTACTGAGGGCATATATGTTGCTAATAAACTCCCAAAAACAATTAGTGGAGACACAAGTAACATCGTTTCGTGAGCCACTCGAGACCGACTCGCTAAAAGCTCTAACTAAGCTGAGCTTAAACAAGTTTGAGCTCATTTTACGATTCATTTAATAAATAGGTTTTAGCCCAAGCTTCATATGTCGAGATCAAGCCAGCTCGCAAGACGAAACTAGCGTTGTATGTATATGATGTTTATTTTATCTTTTATGTATATACATAATACATATATAAATGATTATTACTATATATAATTTTATGTTTAAAACAGTTATATAATATATATTGTTATTTTAAATAAATTACATAAATCATTTAATTTCATAAAAATATCTTTTCTATATAAAAACATGTATTCTATAAAGAGACGTAAAAAAATACTGATGAAAGAGTATTAGTATTTTTGAATGAGAAAACGTTATTGAAAATGTTTTAACAAAACCTTCATAAACAGAATTATAAAACATTTTTGAGTTACAAGTAGACATTAATTAAAATTATTAATATTAGATAATAATGGTAAAATTACAAACAAAACATCAAATTTTGTATACAAAGAAATTTTCGAAGGTTTATGGATGTTTTCATGTTCAATATAATATAACCTAAAATTTTTATTTATAAGTTTATTTCATATTATATACTATTTAGACTTATAAGTATTGATACAGAAAATCTACTAATATTAGATATAGATTATTTTAAAAAATTAAACATAAAAATCGATATATAAAGTATTAATAATAATATTACGACTTACAAACCTTTTTAGTCAAAAGCAATTTTTATTAATTGAACCCGTGTATTACACGGGTCTTAGTTTAGTCTATCTATTATAATAAAAGAATGTTTTAAGATGACACTTGGCACAATTCTAGATCATCTAATTTTAATTTTCCCGCTTCTCTATCCTATTAAATAATTATATTAAATACTAATGATGTTAATTATTTTTTTTAAAATAAAAAATAGATTTTTAATAAATTAAGAGAGAGATGTCTTTATAAATGTAACTTCTAAAGAAAAAAAAATTTTAAAAATAAGAAAATTTTCTAAATCATCAAACATTTTAAGATAATGAAATAATTTAAAATTGAACTTTTTCAAAAATATTTTTTTGTAAAAGAAAATAATTAAATTTTAGAGTAAAAATAAGGAAATTTTTAAAATTAAAATCTTTTAAAATGGTTTGTCTTGGAACAAATTGTTTAATTTTTTCTGAAAAGAAAAGTAAAAAAGGTTTAAAAATAAAAGTTAAAAAAAATAATATTATCATTTTATTAATTATATCCTTACTCGTTATAATTTCAATCGTATCTTATTTCAAAATATTGTTTATAATTAATAAATATTCATAACTAATTATTTAATATTTTATTTATTCAACCCTTGTAATACACGGGATACTAAGCTAGTATAATGAGAGAACATTAAAATTAATTTCATAAAGCACTAGGTATTAAACTTAAAAATTTATTTAGAAAGTTTTAAAGTCTGGGAAAAGTTAATTCTTTTTGTATACAAATGCACACTTTTAATAGTAAATCTTATATAAGAACATTCACAGTATGTTTTCTATTTTCGATTTGAGTTTGTTTTTTATATTATGGGGGATGGTTGTTAGTGGTTGTGAGTAAATGAAAGAGAAAATGTAATAATAAAAATATTAAAAAGTATTATTTAATTAAAATATATAGTAAAAAATAATGTTTTTAGTGTAAATATGGGGATGGGATGGGGTTGCTAGTGTGAATGCAGTAACACTCTTTTTTTTGAAAAAAAATATCTTGGTTGCTTCAAGTTTAGTATAGACATTAAGTAATTAAATTATGTTATTAAGTAAAAATTAGAGTTAAATACGGTTTACATCCCTGTGGTTTCATATAAATTGTCATTTGAATACAAAATTTTAAATTTTATCATTTGTATCCAAAAGTTTCACAAAAATTATAATTTGAATCCACTTATCTACTTCTAACTAATGTCGTTAAGTTTTTTCGTTAAGTATACTAAATTAGAGGTATTTTAGTCAAAACAATTACAAAATAAAAAATAAGCTCTACGTGTTAAGTTTTAGACGTTCAGTCTCTTTTGGTAATCACCATTGCGGTTTTTATTTACCAGAAATGATAATTCAGTATTTCTTTCATTTTATCAAGAAAAACATCTCTGGACATCATTTTAGATAAAAAAATATAAGTATAACTAACTAAAAGGATTCATTCTAACTTTATAAAATATACAAAACAAAAATATATATAAATAAACAAACAATTCATATAACATAAATTATCTTCCTACTTTAATAAAAAAGTATCTAAGGTGGACATATGGCAACACCACATTCATCCCCACCAAAATTTTTTCGCTTTTCTCTTCTATTAAATAATTAGCTTTATTAATAATAATATTATTTAACTTTTTTTAAATAAAAATAGTTTTTTTTCATAAATTAAGAAATAGATCTTTTAATTAATATTATTCCTAAGAAACAAGTTTTTATAAAGTAAGACATTTTTCTAATACATCAAACTTTTTTAAAAATACAAAATATTTTAAATTGATGTTAGATTTTTATAAACAAAAAATAATTAAAAATACGAGTTATAATAAGCAAATTTTTAGAAATGATATTGTTTAATTGGGGAATTTTTTTAAACAGAATATTTAAATTTTTTTTGAGAAAATTTTTTTAAAAGTTGATATCATTGTTTGTTACTTATAGTATTTACCAATACGTAATTTCAATCACATCTTATCTAAAAATATTATTTTATAATTAATAAGTATTTATTATTTTTAATATTTAATTTATTCAACCCGTATAATAAAAGGGTTAATAAAACTAGTTTGAATCATAACCATAAAACACAGATTATCATAAAAATATAAAAACATCTAATAATATGACATTAACTGACCATTAATAATAATTACAAAATATCAATCATCGTAACCATAATTAAACTTTAAAACAAAGAAATTTATGTTTAATGAAACAGGCAAAAGTAACACGATTACTAAACCAAAATACATTAATAAGACAAAACAATAAAAGACTATTATAGAGTAAAATCATAACTGCAATTATCAAAATAAGCTAAACATATAAAAACCGTCAAGTGAGTTGGTTTTTTATTTTGTAATTTTTTTGATTAAAATAACTCTCATCTTGAAACTTAACGGAAAAAGTTAAACGTGTTAGTTAGATGTAGCCGAATGAATTCAAATGCAATTTTAATGAAACCGTTGGATGCAAATGACAACATTTTAGCCTTTTGGATTCAAATGTTAATTTTTATGAAACCATAGGGACGTAAAACGCATTTAACTTTAAAAATTATCATGTGTACGTCATATTATTCATTTAATTGTTAGTTATAAATGCATCAATGACTAAAAAACTAATATTAACTGAGCATTAAATGCATTCGTCGAATGAAAATTAGAAATGGTTGCATAAAGTAATTCTTTTTTGTATTAAAAAAAACCTTTTTTAATAGTTACCTATCTAACACTCTTTAAAAAAAATGTCTTTGTTGCTCATGTGTAATAAAAATATTAAGCAATAAAGTTATATTATTAATAATAAATTATCATGTCCTTATAATGTTAATCATTTAACTGTTAATTATAACTTATTCGATGACTAAAAAACTAATGTTAAATAAAAATTAAAAAGTAAATGCATTCGTCATATATAATGACAGAAAATTAGAAATATATGCATAAATCACTTTACCATGTCTATATCATATTAATCATTTAATTGTTAATCAAAACTGCGTCAATGACTAAAAAACTAATATTAATTGAGAATTTACTATAACTTAAAAGGCAAGGTCGGTGGGTTCCCCGGCCTTGCCACGTGTCACCTTTTGATTGGGGCAAAGTTTTTTATTTTTTTTTAATTTTCCCGAAATGGCTTACAAATAAATAAGTTTACTTTGAAATGAATCATATGTAGAAGGTTGGTGTAGCGGCATATCTTCCGCCCCTTAACGCTTAGAACAGCAACAGGTCGTGGGTTCGAATCCTGTCGTCTGTTGCTTTTTTCTTTTTGGCTATTTTTATTTTCCTTACATTATTTTCCTTTAAAGTACCTTTTGTCTTTTGCTTTTTAATATCTATTTCATTTAAATTATTTTTCTAATTATTTAGCCCAACGGAGCGTAACGTATATCACATACGTGTCGCAACGTGCTATTAAATCATACAACTCCGGCGCAACACACGGACCTTACAATTTAAATACTTTTTTGAAAATTTAACTTTTTATGTACGTTTCGAGTTTGGCTACATTTCAATGTAAATTATGTTTGTCAACGAGTCGGGTTTATGTAATAATTCGAAAATGAGTTAGGTCGATTGGAATATATACTTTACCTTCCACCAGCCTTTCTTCCCCTCCTACTTTTAATCTTTATGTTTTCAGCCCCCTGTTAATTTTTAAAAAATTTGTAAAATATCACTTTAAACACTTTAAGTTTCTAAAGTTTCGAGTTTACTCCTATGCAATATAAATTCAAGTCTGTCTTTTAGACGTAATTAGAAACGACTCGGATCAAATATTAAATGTTTCCAGGCTATTTTTATTTAGACGTAAAGTTAGTTCGGAAACGAGTCGGGTCGATTGTAATATATACTTTATCATGTCGCGTACAATGTCGCGGCAACGCGCGACGGGTAATAAACCTAGTTAAATGCATTCGTCATATATAATGAGTGAAAAAAATATACGTGCATAAAGCACTTTATCATATACTTAAAAAAGTTATATAATTAAAACGTTTTAAAGTATGAGAAAAATATTTTTTTTTGTACACATATGCACCTTTTTAATACTTTACCTAGCTTTTATAACAATCTTTTCCAAAAAAATATCATCGTTGCTTCATGTTTAATAAATCTTTTCAAAAGAATATCATTGTTGCTTCATGTTTACTAAAGACATTAAGTAATAAAATTATGTTATTAAGTAATAAATTGTCGTTTTTATGTCATATTAATCAATTAATCTTTTTACTCTAATAATTAATCTTTCTACTCTAATAAAAAAGTATATATGGGGGACACTAGACACCATCACATTCATTAATTCTTATCAAAAATTTTCTCGCTTCTATGTACTATTAAATATTTATATTAATTACTAATAATATTATTTAATTGTTTTAGATCTAAATTAGTTTTATAAGTAAATTAAGAAATAGATCTTTTTATTAGTGTTATTTCTAAGGAAATAAATTTTGTAAAATAAAAAACAAAACATTTCAAAAACATCAAACTTTTTTAAATATATTTTTTTATAACGGTTTGTTTGAAACAAAATATTTAATTTATTTTTGGGAAAAAAACACATAAAAGTTTTAAAATAAAAGTTTAAAACGTTAATGTAATTTTTTTATATTACTTATAGTCCTTAACCATATCTTATATTAGAATATAATTTTATAATTAATAAATTTTTATCTTTTTTTTTTGAACGGCAAATGTGCGACACTGCTTCGGATTAGGTGTTAACTTAATCGGGCCCACCTATTCGTTTTCCAGCTGAGACCGCACCCCAACCCCCTCAGGAGGAAACCCATTACTGATAAAATCCCCTGGCTCAGCCCTGAGCATTTTTTTAAGAGTAAGACTTGAACACATGACCTCCCAATATTTACAAGTCATGATATGGGCACCTCACCTTAACCAGTTGGGTTAAAGATCATTGATAATAAATTTTTATCTAATGAAATATTTTATTTGATCAACTCGTGTAATACATCAATGACTAAGAAACTAATAATAAATGAGTATTAAATGAATTCGTCATATGTAGTGGGAGAAATTAAGAATACTTGCATAAAGTGCTTCAATCATACGTTTAAATAGTTATATATAAAATTTGATTAAAAATAAGTTTTTTGCATCCAAATGAACCTTCTAAATAATTTATCTTATCTAACACTCTTTTGAAAAATTATTTTTGTTGTTCATGTTTAATAAAGACATTAAGTAATAGAATTATGTTATTAAATAATAAATTATCCTGCTTATATAATATTAATAATTTAATTGTTAATTGTAACTGCATTAAAGATTAGAAAACTAATATTAAATAAGTACTAAATGCATTCCTCGTATGTAGTGAGGGAAAATTAGAAATGCGTCACGCATAAAGCACTTCTATCAAATACTTAAAAAGTTATATAGAATGATTTAAAGTTTGATAAAAATAACTGTTTTTATATCCAAATGAACCTTTCTAAAGTTTATCTTATCTAACACTCTTTTTAAAAAAAAAAAATTTTTTTGTTGCTTCATGTTTAAAAAAACTACTAAGCAATAAAATTATGTTATTAAATAATAAATTATCATGCTTATGTATAAAACACTAGCTTTAGTAAATCCATGTATTACACTGATTGAATAAATAAATACTAAATATAATAAAATTTTAATAGTTATAAAATTATATTTTAAGATAAAATATGATTAAAATTATGCATAAGTATGGACTATGAATAATAAAATAATAATATAAACTTTTTAATCTTTTGTTTTTAAACTTGTTTTTATTTAAAAAAAATTAAAAACTTTGTTTCAAAACAAACATTTTAGAAAATATATATTTTCAAGCTGACATTGCAACTTCACTCTAGCTAGGGGCTCTACCCCTTAGACAATGCCAGAGGCTGCTGCTCCTTAGACTCCGCTACCAAGGCACTACCCGCAGACCCTTACCAAGGGGGCGTTGGCCCCTTAGAACCCCCGTTTTCTAGAGCCTTTGCCCCTAAGAGACTATAAGATTCTAATATCAAATATCACAATAATCTCACCAAGTGTGCATTCCGCACCTTTAAACTTGTTTAATGAATATTATGATCATATTAGTAATCTAATCAATCAATTACATTAAAATATTTAACACTTGATGCATCAGGTTACACTTTGCAATATTCCTACACTCTTTACAAATACATAATAAACATAAACTAAACTTTTTAATAATTAACCTAAATTTTGTTTCTTCATGCATATCAAACTTGATCAAACAATTAAGTCTAACAGCTCAATATTCAAGTTGTGCATAAAGAAATACAAGTAGAGAGACAGACATTGCTAGGAAAAAAAGTTCCTACACAAACTTTTGTTGGAAATGCATAGAGAAAACTAACTTCCGACATAGTTACTACCAAAATATTTTGCTAGAAAAATCCTCTAGAAGGGTGGAAGCCGTGGGGCTGTATAAGGGAAGAAGGTGTGCGTAGGGTAAAATGCTCACGCATTTTTTTCCCTTAATGTTAGTACAAGTTCCTTTTTTTCTTAATGTTAGTACAACAAATGAATGATGAGTGTTTATACAATTAAATCTTGTAATATTTATTTTCGTTTGTGATATTATGTTAAAAGTGGCGTATCCATCGATCTAAAACCTATTCATCCATTCTATATAGTAGAAAAGTTAAAATTTTCTAATGATTAACATAAAACACAACTACAAGTTGCTTACCAGTTATTGGTAAAGCCATTAGTCCGATGGTTAATTATGAGAACTCGTAATGATCATGTTCATCTACGTTGACTTGTAGTTGTAAAATGATAGCCTATGCCAACGACAATTGCCATCTACGACGATGACATCTGTCGTCGAGATAGGTCAAGATTCTTGTAGTGAAACTAATAAATTCAATGAATCATATAAAGCAATTAAAGTTCCGTAAATATAATTCACAATCTACTGAATTTTCATTGCTTAATACATTGAGTTTTTTATTAATACTCAATACAAACTATTGATCAGTTAAAATATCAGCAATTTATTACAAACTATTGATGGTGCTAAACTCACTCCTCAAATATAGAAAAATGATTCTTTTATATAAAGTATAATGTCTGATCTTCTTGCAAAGTATAATGTCTGATCTTCTTGCAACAAAACATGTCAAGAATCATGTGAATTCTGATGAGGAGATAAACTTGAACGAGATTCGAGACTTACTATAGCAATTTATTATAATTTGTTAATTTTTTCAAATAGTGCATGACATACATGTGACCACGTGTCGTACATACTAAGTATTTCCAATGATATGTAGCCATCAATGTTATTATACATTTATTTTGCAATATGGTTTTTCTTTGATGGTTGTGACGGTTTATATGCCCAAACGATTGGTTCTATCTCAAAAAAGGTTAACAAGTGAAAATTGAATTTTTTTTCCTAGTCCTTTGATTTGTGTTTGGACCATCAACTCATAACAAGAGTTGCTATTTAACCCACCATCCGGTTTTCCAAGCAAAACCTTATAGAGATTTTTCATGATGTTTTTAAGTTTTGTAGAACTCATGATCATGTGAATGCAAAATAAATAAATACTTTTCATTAACTTTCAATAAATTACACGATTAATGTTATTTAATACGATGATAGAAAACGATTTCTTTTATCTTATGCATATTGTTTATTTAATTACAACTATTTTATACTATAGTTATGTTTTATGAAACTGGAAATTTCCGTGGTATGATCATGGCCTCTCATTCATATTCATGGTATTTATTAATTAGTTATGTTTTTTTATATAAAAAATCACAACCTTGTTCATCTAACAACACCAAATATAGGCATATTTATACAAGAAGACCACAACGACAACAAGAAATTAAGAAGTACATTGAAAGAAAAGAACTTCAATAAGAAACCCTTAATCACATTCAAGAATCAAAGAATTTAAACGAGAGTAATCACTCCTATAATATTACAGCCAAACTTTTTCTAATTCAATAAAAACATAGGATGTAAATAGCCTCTCAAATATACGAAGAACATATCACTATTTTTTCTTTAAACGGCTAACTCACATAATATCACCTTTAATTCTACTTATAAATCTACACTTTCGTCCAAACTTTAGCCATCAGCAACATAAGATACACACTTGCAAAACAACTTGATGCATCTAGCTAAACCACAAGGTGTTTAGCACCAGAATCACAAGCTGTTTTAGGTCTACACACAGCAATGCTAATGCTATCACTCATGATGTGACATCACCAGTAAGGAACTGTTGGACCATCAAAGTAAGATTTTATAATTGCTATGAACAATCAACGTGTTGTGAACGATTAACATGTGTTCATCGTTTTCCTGCATCTTGAATCGAAATTCTCATCACCATTATAAATTTATAACTCGATTCATCATAGCAGAAGATATAATGATATATAGATGAGATGAAATAAGGACTGAAAAATACGTACGATCGAACTCCGACGTTATTTTCTGATAACATCGGCAAAGACACGATGGCAGCTAGGGTCATTGAGGTGGCAGGGGTACCGCCGGTGGTAGGGACGGTGGCAGCCACGGCGGCGATACTGGCCGGAGAAGATTGTCTGATAAAAAGAATGAGGGGAGCTAGGGTTTTATAATGGTGTGGGATGCTAGTGACTAGTGAGGATGTGAAATTTTCTGTTTTAGCCCCTTGGTTTTACTCTATGTGGAATCTTCTACCCCTTTCATTTTGAATGAACGTTCATTTATATGAGAGTAATTAATTATATGTAGCGGTGCTTAGTTTTATCATTTTCTATTCTAGTTTATCACTTTTATCTTCTCATTTTTTTATGTTTTTTCTTGTTTAGTTTCAAATGGTGGTTGTGATATAGTTTAAGATAATTAGACGTGCATATGTTAAAGACAACATTAATTGTTTATTTTGATGCTAAAGTGTTTCATATTTGAATTGTTGGCTTAAACTCCCGCAAATTTTACAAAAGAAATGAACAACCAAGATGGTTATGTTGTTTCAAAAGATAAAAGCATCGGTGGTCTGCACCAATGGTACGTCGTGCATGATGAACAAAGAGGTGTGTGTGACCGGTATAATCCAGTATAGATACTCATGAATATTTGTTGTCAGATTTTACATAGATGTATGGATCCGTTACAAGGCCAACTATGTGTTTCGTATTACGTGTTATATTAACATAAGTAATTGTGTGCATGCACACGCACACTCACATTTATTATAGAATTTGTCGTTACATGATCATTAGGTTAAAGAAACAAAAGATACGTCAAAATTTCATTTTTAATTTCAAAAAAATCGACTAACACACAATCCCCTTTTTTGTGAATATGGTGTCAGATGTGAAAGTCTAAGGACATTGTGCCTAAAAACATTATGCCTAAATTAAAACACCAAATGATATTTACACATTTAGAAAAGATATTCATGCCTAAAATTTTAAGATACCAAAGTCTACCAACCACTAAAATCTAACATAGAAACCCATGGCTATGTGTTGTTACATTTTACATTAACATGCAAATCCCTTACAAGGCACAACTATGTGTATTCATATACGGTTCTTGGCCTGTTAATGTAAAATGTAACAACACATAGCAATACGAGTCCGTTGCTCACGTTTACAACTAAACAAAGTAGATATTGCTATATGTGAATTGAATATGTGTCCTTGAATTGAAAAGAACCGTATCAGATATTGCCCGCTTTGGGGGCCTTCACGCCATCAGGCGCCCGCCTCTCACGATTTTAAAACGCGTCTGATAGGAAATGTATCCAGCCCCATATAAGAAGACTTTCGTATTGTCTTCCCAACCGATATGGGATGTTAAATTCTCCCCCATTAGAAGACTAGCGTACTCGTTGGCACACCGGTCCGGACCTAGCACCATTTACCAATCTGTAACAGCCCAATAACCGTATCAGATATTATCCGCTTTGGCGGCTGGCACGCCCTCAGGCGCCCGCCTCTCACAGTTTTAAAACGCGTCTAATAGGAAATGTATCCAGCCCCATATGAGAAGACTTTTGTTCTCCTTCCCAACCGACATAGATTTTACACAATATGATCATATTACATATATGCAATATCATAATATTACATATATATAATATCATATAACATTATGTGTAATATCACCTTATTACATATATGTGATATCATCATATCACATATTTGTAATGTTAAATTATTTTTATAACAGTAACCTTTTTTAATATAAAATTATAATATTATAATCAAATTAAAGATAAAAGTTGTTATTCTACCACCTAATATAGAAAATACAACAAAAGTTATTAAATTTAAAAAAAAATGAAATAATTTTATGACGAGGAGTTTTATTCCCCTATATATACACATAATTTGTTGTTACATTATTAATTTTAAAACACAAAAGAAACATATACTATTTCATTTCATATATATATATGAAAAACTAGCTTTATTAAACCCGTTGAATAAAAAATATTAATTATAATAAAAATTTATTAATAAATCGATATTCTAATATAAGATATAATTGACATATTTCTTATAATAAATAAAAAAAATTTATTTCAAAACAGACGTTTTGAAAAATGTCAATCTTAAAAATTTTCTTATTATGACTATTAATTTTATTTATTTTTTGTATATAAAAATTTACTTTTTAAAAACACCAATTAAAATATTTTGTATATTTAAAAAAATTTAAATGTTCTAAAAAATCTTCTAATTTTATAAAAAAATATTTCCTTAGAAATAACATTAGTAAAAAGTTCTATTTCTTAATTTATTAAAAAACTATTTTAATGTAATAAATAAATAAATAATATTATTAGTAATTAATATGATTATTAAATATAAGAGAGAAACGGTAAAAAATTGATGAGTAGAAATATGGTGTTGACATGTATCCCTTCTGTATATCATTTTATTATAGTAGTAAGATTTGTGTCATAGCACTAGCTATCGTATAATGCTAATCTTTATCGCACTATATCACTTAGAATTAATGCTTAGTTGTTATCGCACGATTTTCATGATTTTGTATCGTTTTCCATGATTTTCAAATTACAACCATTTTATATCATAGTTATAATAGAAAACTCTATCTTTATCTTAGACGTATTGTTTATTTGATTACAACTAATTATATCATAGTTATATGATTTTCCTGTCTATGTTTGTTTAGTTATGTGACTAGAAATTTCGGTAGTATTTGATGGCCTCTCATATTCATTGTTTTCTTTATAAAGAAAATCACAACGTTCATCTAACACCAACAAATATATGCATATTTATATAGAAAAAAAGACCACGACGACAACGATAATAAAGTGTTGAAAGTCAATATCACAGCTTATGTGGCAGCTCCAAGTGGCAATGAGTCAGCATTTAATGTTACCGTTTTGTTTCTGTTGCAAAGAATAAGTCTAGTAGTAGTGGTTTACCTAGTCTATAGGGTAGTTCCTATTTTCATGCAAGTGGGTGATGTCCACGTTTATTTCTTCTGTTGGTTTTTCTCTATTTAAGTAAGTTGCCATGTTTAAGTTTTAATAACAGAAAACGAGTAAACTTTGATCGCTCAGTGCTTGTGTTCTTTATTGTGTGTTCATTTGGTAGAGAGGGTAAGAGTGTGTGTTTCTACCAATTCATCATAAAGTTCATTAAAACAGTAGAACTTCAATTAGAAAAACCTTAATCACATTCAAGAATCAACGAATTTAAACAAGAACAATCACTCCTACATATTTCATAGCCAAACTTGCTAATTCAATGATTAATCACATTCAAGAATCAACGAATTTAAACGAGAACAATTACTCTTATATATTTCATAGCCAAACTTGCTAATTCAATAAAAAAAACAGGATGTAAAAAGCCTCTCAAATATATGAAGAACAAATTACTAATTTTTTTAAACGGTTAAGCCACGTACTATCAACTTTAATTCTGCTCATAAATTTACACTTTTGTCCAAACTATAATCGTCAACTACGTAAGATACACAAACTTGCAACAGACATTCATATCTACAAATCGCTAGACCACAAGCTTTTGGAAAGTACTAGAGTTGTTAGCTATTTTAGGTCTACACACAACAATGATGTCTATTGTCAAGAGTCCACATTTTAGTGGTGGTGAATCATCAACCACTCGAGATTATGTTGATTCTATCAATCAACAACAGCAACATACGAGAGATCTGAAGCAAAAATGATCACAAGAGTACGAACTACCTTCACAGATTACCAAATGTGAAGCTGTTGAAGCACTAACTTTTTGTAAAGTTATATGTCAAAGTTGCTATGAACAATCAACATGTTGTTCGGCGTCCTGCATCATGAATTGGAATTCTCGTCAGGATAATAACTCAATTCATTATAACAGAAGACATGATGGATGGGATGAAATAAGGATTCAATAATACCTACACTTGAACTCTGGCGATATTTTCCAATAACATCTGATGACGGTGGCATTTACCAGCGGTGGCAGATGGGCGGTGCTACAAGCCGGAGAAGATGAATTTGATAAGAAGAATGAAAGGAGAACTAGGGGTTTTATAATGGTTAGAAGTGTGGGTGAGGATGTGAAATTTTCTACTTTAGCCCCTCGTTTTTTTAATTTGTGTAATCTTCTGCTTCTTTTATTTTGTATGTTTATTAATATAAAGAATAATTATATATAGTTGTTCATGGTACGTGTCATCATTTTTATTCTAGTCCATTTTTCATTTCTTTTATGTTTTTTTTTTCGGTGTAATTTTATATTTGGTTGTGATATAGTTTAAATTAGATGTGTTTATATTAATTTTGTTAACGAGAACATTTAATTTGGTGCTTTATATGTCGGCTTAAATTCTAGCAAATGTTACAATAGAAATGAAAAATTAAGGAAGTTATGTTAAAGGGAAAATGTAGGGCTATGTTATTTAAAAAAAATATAGCGTTGTGGGACTTGCCAATGGTTTCTCGTGGGTGATAGAACAAAAAAGTGTGCTAAATACTACCGACCACTATAATCTAACATAGAAAATATAGCTATATGTTGTCAAGATTTACATAATAGGCGTGTACATCCATCACAAGACATAACTATGTTTTTTCAAATCATATTTTCATGTATCATTATGTCATTTTTCCCTGAATTCATTTCAAGCACACATCCGTGTACATAAAGGATTATATTGGTATGACAAACCACTTCCCTCGTGTTTTTATTCAAAGACACAAGTATGTTTTTTCAACTCATAGCAATATGTGATTTGTTAGGACCGTCATGAGCAACATGTCTGAATTCAAGGGCTATACGCCTGTATTGTTTTCTAAGAGGTATTTTGGTGTTTTCCTTGGGGTTTAACTTCATTTGTTCCTTACATGTAAACATACAATACATTGCTAATTTATTGAAAATTACATATAGGTTTAAGGCAAGGCATATCAAACCGAAATTTGATCAAGTTATTTGAATTAACATAGTTTTAAGGCTGGGTGTTAAATACTATTTTTTAAGAAATTGGTTGTTAACACAAAATATGAAACTAGCATACATAGGGATGAGCATTTTGTACCCAGTACCCGTACCGATACCCGTACCGTACCGTACCGGTACCCAACTGGTACCGAAAATATGTATAAGGTACTGATACCGGTACTTGATTTTCTTATATTTCGGGATCGGTACTAACCGGTACCGGTATCGGTACTTTACCCAAAAGTCTCGTATAGTCCCGCTAGTACCCGAATACGAATATGTTATTTTGGAATATTTTGTTTTGTAATATTTTTCACCCCATCAACTAGTATTTTGTTTTGACTTTTGAGAGTAATTATTATTTTTTTTTTAATATTATTCTTCTTACTTTACTACAATATCAAGAGATATAATATTTATGATTTTAATAGAAATGAATGGTGTAATATTGTGTGAATTGAGTTAGCAGAAAATGAGAAAAGCAAAGAAACTAACATTTTATGTGGATGTTTTTTCGATATTTTCTATTTGTTTAGTTATTATAAACTTTTAAAGGTATCGGGTACCAAACATGTACTGGGTAACGGGTACAAAAACAGGTATTGGGTACCGTAACCAAACATGCATCGTATAGCAAGCCTAAAAAATAATGCTGTGGAGGTAACGGGTACCAAAGAGGTACCGGATACCGAAATACCGGTACCGTACCGGTACCCATATACCAAATTCGGTACTGGTACTGGTACTCGTTTTTTATAAAAATCGGGATCGGGTACTTTCGGTAACGGTACCGGTTCGGTACACGTATGGTACCGAGCTCATCCCTAAGCATACGGATTTTTTGTATTACACAACATTAACTTGATTGTGGATCAAAGTTGAAATCATTTTTATATGAGTTTATTTGAAAACCACGTATGCGCTCAAATTCGGTTACAAATCATTGTAAAGAATTAGTAAAAAACCACACGTGTTCAGTGGAGGAGCTTGAACACTGTCGTAAGAGGGTCAAGGCCGAAATTGTTTCTTTTGGGGGGGGGGGGGGGGCAACTCGAGTTTTATATAAAAATTTACATTACCGAACTAAAAATTTATACTACCGGACTAAAGTTTAACATTAACGACGAAAAAAGAAAGGGGCGGCAGCCCTCCCGGTCCCAACTATGCTCCGCCAATGCACGTGTTATAGTAACACAAGTATATGTTGTGTGCACGACACAGTCACATTTATTGAATTATTTGTCGATGGTTACATCATTAAGTTAATAAAACAAAAGATACGTTTAAAATTCCATTTCCCACTTAGGTAAACACGATTAAGACATGGTGTAGTTTTAAAAATCTAAAGACAGCATGCTTAAAAATTTAAAACACCATATAGTAATTACAGTTTTAAAAATGATGTTCCTAACACCATGCCAAAAATTAAAACACCAAATTCTACCAACAACTATAATCCATCGAAACACTTGCCTATGTGTTGTCACTTTTTACACAGACGTGTTTCTAGTAACACAAGAAAAGATGTGTGAGCGCACTTTCATATTTATTATATAACTATCTTTAATAAACTCGTGTATTACACGGGTTGAACATAAAAATATTAAATAGAATAAAAATTTATTAATTATAAATCGATATTTTAAAACAAGATATGATTGAAATGTTTATTATAATAAATAAAATACAAATTTTATTTCAAAACAAACGTTTTAAAATGTCAAACTTAAAACTTTTTTCTTAAAACTCTGAATAATTATTTTTTGTTTATAAAAATTTTATTTTTTAAAACACCAAATATAAAATATTTTGTGTTTTTTAAAAAGTTTGATGTTCTAAAAGTTTTCTAATTTTATGAATAATTATTTTCTTAGAAATAACATTAGTAAAAATATCTTTTACTTAATTTATTAAAAACTATTTTAATCTAAAAAAATAACTAATATTATTAGTAATTAATATGATTATTAAATAGAAAAGATAAACGGAAAAAAATTGTTGAGAAGAAATATGATGTTTATATGTGTCCATCATAAATATTTTTTTATTAGAGTAGTGAGATTTGTTGTTACATCATTAATTAATGAACACCATTATCAAAAAATAAAGACATCTTGTAGCTTTTAGACTTTTTAAAAGGTCTCATTTGCACCATACCTAAAATTTAAGACACCAAATACTTTTTACACATTTAGGCAAAATCTTTATTTTAGTATAACCGGACCAAACACAAACACGAGAAAGATCAAGAGAAAACTCTCGTTAAATTACAACAAAAAATCAAATATTTATTACCTTTAATTAAAGATAATATTATTCCTATATTTTTCGAAAAAATTAACGTGTCAAAACTTATTTGATATTACAATATGGAGTTTTTTTTTTTCAAAAGAGTGTAGTCGAAAAAATTATTTACCAAAATGGTGTAGTTAGAAAAATATTTAACAAAATAGTGTAAGTGGAAAACTTATTCACTAAAATTGTTTTTAGAAAACTTTCTTGATTCTCACTCTTAATCTTATAATATATTTTATAAAAAAATTAAATGATACCTATTTCTTGAAGCATGATTTTTTAAAATATTTCGAACCGTACTTTAAATATGAAATGTCTTTTAGTTTCCGTTGAAAATTTTAACTTCTTTCACAATTTTGTAATAAAAGTATATATAAAAATATTTGTATATTTTACGTAACTAGTGGAAATGTTCGCGCGTTGCGGCGCTACGGTGGTACGGTTGTTGCGCGATTTTTTGGGAATACGATTGTATCAGTATCGGCTCTCTACGTTATGATGTAAATTAAAAAATTAAAATATAATTATTGAAAAAATTGAATGAAAGAAAACAAGTACTTATTTTACAAAAGTCTTTAAGACAATTATATTATCCTAACAAGATTAGTGAAAGCATGGGTGGTATTTGTAGTCGAAAATCACTTATTACCTAAATTCTTGGGGGGTTTCGTTTGTTGAATGTAGGTTAGAGTTTTATGATCATCGGGGGCAGCTTTCGGTTGTGATTTGCATAGACCGGAGAAACTTAATAGAGAAATTCTTATAACAAATTAACATCTTGATTGTTATTGTGCTTTTAAAAGATATAGATAAATATTAAAATTATTAAACTCATAATATGCCCATAAAAAATATTAGTATTATAGTTATTATAAACATGAAGATATATATACATATATATATATATTAAATATTTAAATAAAATAATATTTAATTTAAATAATATTTAGTTATAAAAATATAATTAGTAAATATAAATTTAAATGTCAATTTATAGTATCATAAATAAAATAAATTTAATGAAGTGAATTAAATAATATCATATTTTTAAATAATTTATTAATAATTTTTATTAAATACATGAAAGAGACAATGGTTATAATACCAAGTTATATAAAATTTAATTGATAAATTTACCATATTACCCCTAAAGTGTCTTAAAAATCTTAATCGATTTTCTATTCTACCTCGCTTAAATGCATTACACTTTTTTGTATATTTTAATTCAAAACTTGTATGCTTGGCAAAATTACATCTCTATTCAGATATATTTATTACAAAGTAGTATAGATATAAGTATTTAAATAAAATAATACTTAATTTAAATAGTATTTAGTTAAAAAAATATGATTAGTAATTATAAATTTAAATATCAATTTATATTATTTTAAATAAAATAAAACTTTAGTTTTAAAAATATGATTAGTAATTATAAATTTAAATGCCAATTTATATTATTATAAATAAAACAAAACTTAATGAAGTGAATTAAATAATATCATATTATTAAATAATGTATTAATAATGTGTATTAAATAATACAATAATTAGAAGAAGTTAATTAAATGGGGGCAAAAGTGAAATTATTGCATAAAGCACTTGTACTCTATGCTTGAAATATTGTATAGGTGTCTTACAATTTAAATAAAATTACCATTTAGTCTTTCTAATATGTATTATATAGTAGTATAGATAAGTAATATTTAACTAACAATGTATGAAATCATAAATGAAACTACATGGATCATTTATCCATTTATTTAATAAATGAACTTTTTTTTACGAACAACACAATCTTACATATCAAAAATAATTTATAAATATATTTAGGCCAAAATCAAATTTCATGTATCTTACTAACGACTAACGAATTTGAATATCTTAATTACTTTTAAATATAATATGAGGAATTATTAAGAGACACCACATGGTTGTATATCGTTGAGATAAAAAAAAAATATATGTATTGCAAAAAAGAGATACCATATGGCCGACGATTCGGTTTACAGCTTACGCATAAGAAACCGACTGAGTTTGCTCACTTCACACGAAGTAAAAGAAATAAAAAATATTTATATTTAAAAACATTAAAAGAAATAGAAAGCATTTCCCTTTAATAAAGTTAAAGAACTTAAAAACATTTTATTTCCTATACGACAGTTAAACATTTAAAAAAATAAAGTTATTTCCTGAAAATTGAAAAGAATTTTGTTTAAAAACATTTCTGGAAGTATAATATATACTTTCTAATACAATAAATAACATTAAATAATCTTTTGTAAACTATACAATAAGAATAAGAGTAAGAAAACAAGAAAATTAAAAAAATACTATTTTGATAAATATTTTTTCAACTACACTACTTTGGAAAATAAAGTTTTCAAATACACTATTTTGAAAAAAAAAAACTCTACAATATGTCACATGATCCATTACACATAAGCAATATGATCATATTTCATATACGAGATGTGATCCTATTACATAACACAATATGATAATATTATATAAACGTAATATTATATAATATACTAGGTTAGATACTCGTGTAATACATGGGTTGAAAATATAAAAACTATATATAAGTTATAAATCTATAAATATTTCGTATGATTAAGTTACGTATTACATAAAACAAATTAAATTAAACACAAAATGAATTATTAATTTAGTTTTTTAAACTAAAAGACTTGACTAAAATAATATATTACTTTAACCGGGAAATTGTTTTTAAGGAGTAACAGGAGAATGTCATGTGGCATATTAGTTACTCTTTTATTATATACAATAGATTTATAATATTGCCTTATCTTATCTTACTACTCTAATAAAAGAGTAACTTGAGATGCCACATGACAGCACCGCAATCATCCTCACTAAAATTTTCCTGCATCTTTCTCCTCTTAAATAATTACCTTAATTACTAATAATATTATTTAACCTTCTTTCACATTTAATAAATTTAAAAAGAGATCTATTTATTAACGTTATTCTTAAATAAACAAATTTTTTTATAAAATAATAAATTTTTCTAAACCATAAAACTTTTTTAAAAATACGAAATATTTTATAATTGGTATTTTTAAAAATTTAATTTTTTAAAACAAAAAATAATTAAATTTGGGAGTTATAATAAGGAAATTTTTAAAAATGACATTTTTATATGGTTTGTTTTAGAAAAAAAATGTTTATTTTTTTTTGGAAAAATGGTTAAAAATAAAATTTTAAAAAGTTGATATCACTGTTTTATTAGTTATAGTCATTTCTTATACGTAATTTCAGTCATATCATATTTTAGAATATTATTTTATAATTAATAAATATTATTATATTAATATTTTATTTATCTAACCCGTGTAATACACGGGTTTACTAAAGCTAGTTACATATATGTAATATTATCATAGTACATATCTAATGTTGAATTAATTACGGCACATTAATTCTTTTAATATAACAATACTATGTTATTTTACGATGTAATTTTAAAAAATAATAGTAACATATGAAAAAGGTTATTAACATTGAAAGAATGTGAGAAAATTATGGGGATTTTAAAATTTTCGCATGATTCTTTCTGCACTGACATCTAACTTGTTAATTACATTATTAAGTTTCAAAAAACAAAAGTGACACTTACAATATATATGAATACACTTGTATCATAGCACTTTTGTCTAATACTTAGTTGTTATTGCACTATAACACTTGGGATATAATATATTATTAGTTGTTTTCATAGGATTTTCATAATTTTTTTTTATCATTTTCCGTTACTTTTAAATTCTTTATAAATTATATAAATGAAAAAGAGAAGAATTAAAATACCCTGGATGAAGAACATTTTTGTGTATATTGAATAACTAAAAATCAATAGATATAATGATATATATAGCTAAACAACTAATTATAATAGAGAAATATTCAATAAAAAAAACTTAAAACTAAAAAGTGTAATAAGTAATCTCAACCATCAATTAGTTTAATTAATGGTTGAGATCAAATTATAAAAAAAAAGTTTGTTTTATAGTTATTTTAAAAATAATCAATTTTGTTCACTTTTTACAAGTTTCCTCAACTTTCTTAAATGTTCATAACTTTTATATACAATATTATTTTTTTTATAAAATTGATGCCATAAAAAAGAGCGTTTTTTAAAACAAGTGCAATATTGTTATATAATAAGATAATAAATATTTTTATATTTTTAAGTTCATATCTCATCATTATTTAGTGTAGTTCATGGTGTTTTTTTAGTTATTGTGTTTTTTAGTACTGTTATGTTTTTCTAAAATTATGAATAGTTTTAAAAAAAATATATACTAATGATATAACAGTGTTATATATCTAATATGTAAAACATAGTAATAAATTAATAACTAATTAATCTAATACATTAAAAATAATAACAAAATAACATAATATCTTATTGTGTTTTTTGATCGTTATCGTGTTATTTGAACAATATGAGTTTTTTAAAATACATTGATGAAGTAATATCATTGTTTACTTGTAATTGTAAAATATAATGATAAATAATGATAAGTTTATATAATCTATAAAAAAACAATGACAAAAAATAACCTATTGTTTTATCTTCAACACTATGAATTTGAAAAAATACATTGGTGAGAGTATATTATTGTGTGCTTCTAATTGTAGAACACAATGATAAATAACAACTTTATATAATTTATGAAAACAATAAAAAAAATAATACAAAATGATCTAAAATTTAAAACATAATGATGAATACATATAACAAATGATGTAAAATATATTACATAATAAACAATGAACGTATAAGATATAATGAACTTATGTATTTGAAACAATGACTAAAATACCCTCTTTTTTAAAACAATATAAGGACACACGTCAAATCCATAATCTTTTTTTTTAACTTTTTAGATTAAATACTATTTTTATAACCCATAATAATAAAACATTTATCCTAATATTCAAACTATAGATCAAATTAGTTATCTTATTAATTTTTTAAACTTAGCTACAATAGATAGTATTGATTAGTTGGGTTCTGTGAATGACCAATCAAAGATTGTCACATGGAAGCCACGTGCTTTTTTTAATAAACCAGAATAAAAAAATGAATATGAGTATTTATGTTGCAAATCTTTAATAAAAATAAAAAATTGTGTTATCTTTAAAACTATATGTTTGAAAAATATATTGATAAAATTATATCATTGTATACTTTTAATTGTAAAACATAATAATAGATAACAAATTTATAATATGTAAAAACAAAGACAAAAATAACACAAAATGATTTAAAATGTAAAATACGATGATTAATACACATAACAAATGATATAAAATATATGACATAATAAAATAATATTTGACACAATAAGCGTATAAGACACAATAAGCTAACGTATTAGACATAATAACCAAAATGTTCTACTGTTTATAAATAAAATGATACGTGTCAAGCGCATAATATTTCTTATGCTTTCTAGATTAAACATCATTTTTACTATAACTCTACCATTATTCATAATACACATGTGTGTATATATCATAATTTATATTAAAATATTTTAATTCATTTCTTAGAGATTGTTTTTCATTTCAAAGATTTTTCTTAAGCATGATTGAAACTGCTAAATATTTGTGATTACATATGTTGCATCGACATTACTATACACTCATTTTTTAAGACTCCCATACCTGCAAACGGATCAGTTGTGAAAATTTGTTTTTTCAAATCATCTATCTGTATTAATAAAAAAAAGATTTTTTTTAGGTCACTTGTCACAATTTTAGAGCTATTAAATTTTATTTTTCCGCTTCTCTCTTTTAATAAATATCACATTAAATACAAATGATATTATTTAATTCTTTTCATATTGAAAATATTTTTTATTAAATTAAACAAATAGATCTTTCTACAAATGCAATTTGTAAAGAAATAGCTTTTCTATAAAATAAAAAAAAATTTCAAAAGAAATATCAAACTTTTAAAAAACACAATATATTTGAAAACCTGTGGCTTTTAAAAAATGAAATTTTTATGAAATGAAAATAATTAAATTTCAAAGTTATAATAAAGAAATTATTAAAACTAACACTTTTTTAAAAACGGTTTGTTTTCAAACAATTTGTTTAAAAACTAACTTTTTTGAAAAAAACAAAAAAAAATTTAAGAAAAGTTTAAAAAACGATATCGTCCTTTTATCACTCGTACGTAATGTCAATCATATCTTATATCAAAAGAACGTTTTATAATTTTTTTAATTTTTATTAATAATTATTTAATATTTTATTTATTCAACCCGTGTAATACACAGGGTACTAACCTAGTTTTATTATATATGATTTACTAGTTTTAGTAAACCCGTGTATTACACAGGTTGAATAAAAAATATTAAATATAATGAAAATTTACTAATTATAAATCGATATTCTAAAATAAGATATGATTGAAATCTTTTCTATAATAAATAAAAAAGATTATTTCAAAACAAGCGTTTTAAAAAATATCATACTTAAAAACTTTCTTATTTAATTATTTTTTATAAAAAATTTACTTTTAAAAACACCAATCATAAAATATTTTGTATTTTTAAAAAAGTTTGATGTTCTAAAAAATTTTCTAATCTTATGAAAAATTATTTTCTTAGAAATAACAATAGTAAAAAGATCTATTTCTTAATTTATTAAAAAACTATTTTAATCTAAAAAATAATAATATTATTAGTAATTAATATGATTATTAAATAGGAGAGGGAAACGAGAAAAAATTGATGAGAAGAAATATGATGTTGACATGTGTCCCTTTTAGATACCCTTTTATTAAAGTAGTAAGATTAGTTCGTAAGTGAACAAACAATACAAACCCTTGCGGATCCAACCGACCAGCACGTTTTCAAACCTTGACTATAAAAAAATCATTATGCTATTAAATATTGTAAAATTCATGTGAATGATAAGTACATATATATTTCAAAATAACTTTAATTCAATGAATCACATGATTGATGTTAATACACTGATAGAAAACCATAACTTTATTTTATGCATATTATTTTTTAGATTATAAGTATTTATCGTAGTATAGTATTTGATGGCCTC
Organism: Flaveria robusta; assembly: GCA_025506415.1. Taxonomy (NCBI): domain Eukaryota; kingdom Viridiplantae; phylum Streptophyta; class Magnoliopsida; order Asterales; family Asteraceae; genus Flaveria; species Flaveria robusta. Next base: position 24,520,041 of record CM046472.1, read on the forward strand.
GATCCCGTGTTGTTTGCAGTAGTTTTGTTAAAAAGAACTTTTAATTTTTTTTTTAAGTAAACACGAGTTTGTTAATCTAGCAACACTTTATGTATGCATATTTTAATCTAGAAGACGACGACAACAACCGCACATAATGAAAAGAAGTTCTTTGAAACCGAATAACTTCAATGAGAAAGAAACCCTTGACCATAGCCAAGAACCAACCAGTTTAAACTTTCTAAAGATAACATACATATACATATTGTCAAAAATACTCAAACTAACGGTGATAGTAGTGGTAAGTTGATAATTGATCAATATCTTTACAATCATTACAAAACACAACTATGTATTTTCATATTACATTTTATAATAACATAAGTAAATGTGTGTGTGCACACATATAGTTACATTTATTTTAGTTTGGCGTTACATCAGGTTAAACAAAAAAGGATACACTCAAAATTTCATTTCTCAAATTGGAAAACATGATAACATATGGTGTCTTTTTTCATAAACATGGCGTCGGATGTAAAAATTTAAGGACACCATAGATAAATTTAAAACATCATATATTATTTACACTTTTAAAAAAGAACTTCCTCACCCCATGAGATGGTAAATTCTATTGACCTTTATAATCTTACATAGAAACCCATGGCTATGTGTTGTCACATTTTACATAGACTTGTGGATCCGTTACAAGACACAAACATGCATTCCCATATCATGAAAGCGTGTGTGCGCGCCGCACACTAACATTTAATATAGAATATATAGTTACAGCCAATGAGTCCTAGATCAACTGGTTTAGGAGTAGGCACCCTATGGCTTTCCAAAGTGGAGGTCATGGGTTGGAGTCTCACTAGGTGCAATATGCTCCAAGTGAGCCAAGGATTTTACCACAGTGGGCCTTTGGGTGGTGGGTTCCCCTTGAAATGGTGGACGAGCCTGGTCACCAGCGCTATCTGTGTTCGCGGGCGTGGGTGGCCTTTCGCCAATAGGTTTACCCGGGTGACCGGGCTTAAAAATTATTCATTGGCCGTTCAAAAATATATATATATATATATATAGTTACAATCATTACCCTATATATTTAAAAGCAACTCAAGGAATAGAAGAGTTTATATTGTTTTGATATTAGCCACCAAGGTTTTCATTATTTGTGTTTTGCTCCCTTTTGTGGGTTGCTATATATTAGTTGTGGTATAGAATAAAATATATGTTAAATGAGTGTTTGAGCTGTCATTCTAAAAAATAAATTAGCCATCGGATCATTTAATTATATATCTACCGGTTATCTTTTCATTGCACAGGGCATAAACATTTGAGTTTTTTTAATTGATGTAATAGACCTTTTTGCATATTTGTAGGCATATTACTATTTATTTATTTGTAATACGGAGCCACTTTCACGCTGTACAAAGGATGAGGTTAAACTTATGGTTTTTAACGAGCCGGCTCGATAACGACCAAAAGTAATGTAGGGTTGCGTGTGAAAAAAATCACCAGGCTCCCGCTCCCGCTGCGAAGCGCGGTGAAGAAAAAAAAACTAGTTAGGTTTAAAGACCAAAGATATATACAATCAAAAGTTCATTTCTCATTTAAAATTAAACAAAACTAACACATGGTGTCCTTTTTTTATGAACATGGTACCATATTTAAAATCGAAAGAATACATGCCTAAATTAAAACACCATATATTATTTATACTTTTAAAAAAAGTTTTTTCCTGACACCATGTAAAAAAATTAAAAATTCTATCGACCACTATTATCTAACATAGAAACCCATGGCTATATGTGTCACCTTTGTATAGATGTGTGGATCTATTATAAGGCACAACTATGTGTTTTCATATAACGTGTTTGATATATTATATGAAATGATTTTGAGTGGTTATTAGTGAAGCAGATATAAAATGTTATTGTTAATTGGTATATTTAAATAATCACTGTTCAATCTCTATAAATTTTTTAAGATTTTTAAAAGTGGTTGTGAATGGAGAACAGAAAAAAAATAATGATAAAAGTATAAAAAGTATTTTCTAATTGAAAAGAAGAGAGAAAAAATAATAATTTTTAGTGAAATTATATATATAAAAATGGGGAATCCACTGTGAATGCTCTTATAGTAACATAAATAATTGTGTGAACGCACACGCACATTCATATTTATTATAAAACTAGGTTAGATACCCGTGTAATACACGGGTTAAAAATATAAAAATTATATAATTCATAAATGTATAAATATTTCGTATGATTAAGTTACGTATTATATAAAACAATAAAAAATAAAAAGTTATATTTTTAAGTTATATAATTCGAATACTTCTTTGGATAATATAACATACAATTGACCCGTGTAAAATAAAAAACAAGTTGTTTTAAATTAATACTAACCCAAAATATATAAATATATCAATAAATGTTTTTTTTTTACTTTTTTCAATTAAATCTTATTTTACTAAAAAAGTATATATAATTCAAAATAACATATGATTATACAATTTAGTTGATAATATAAAAAAATTAAATTAAACACAAAATGAATTATTAATTTAGTTTCTTAAAATAAAAAACTTGACTAAAATAATACATTAGTTTAGACGGGAAATAATTTTTGAAGAGTAACAGGAGAGTGGCATGTGGCATCCTAGTTACTCTTTTATTATATACTATAGATTTGCGTTCATAAGAAGTAGACAGAAGCCTAACAATTAACACAATAAATTCACCTATAATTTTAATTTACTACGATGAACTCACTCTTCGAATGTTGGAAAAGGAATTTGTTTATACAAAGGATCATGTCCAATATTGCAACATAGAGTGTGTTTATTATTTGATTCTTCTAATCACGCTATTCATGTAAGGAGATTACTAAAATATTCGAACTAACAGTAATATTAGTGGTAAATCGGTAATCGACCATTATCTTTCACAATCATTATAACCAAAAAGGTCGAATACAATCTGTTCCGTTTAACAATATTATTCAGTTGTCGAAAATTAATAACTCTTGCAATTAACAATTAACACAATATATAACCATTATGTATTTCCCTAAACGCACTCTTTGATTTTATGAAAAGAATTGTCTCTATTAAACATCATGTCCAATATTGCAAAAAAAATAATAAATAAATAAATGAGTGTGTTTAATTGATAGATGTTCTATATTCTTGTGAGAAGATATACTTGAATGAGATTTGAGACTTACAAAATAATTCATTATAACACAATCACATGTGGTAATTGTGCCAAATGAACACCAAGTCCAGTGGAAACTTTTCAATAGATAATTACATGATTTGATGTTAATACAATAATAAGAAACCCTGAGTTGTTATTAACAATCTAAGAATCAACCATGTCCGAATTGAAAAGCCAATATATCGCCATTGCTCATCGAAGAACAGGACCGATCAACCAGAATAGTTGTGTGTAATCAGTCTCCATTAAGACATCATCGTTGTATATGACCGAGAGCCCTTAAATTCATGAGGTGGTGCGATCCTTACTACAAATTTTGTAGTCAGCGAATCGAATCACAACCACAGTTGATAGCGACCCTATACAACCACACGAGATCCTGGCATGAATCGGAGATTTGAATATGCTATGAACAATCAACATGTTACGAACGATTTACGTGTGTTTATCGGTTTCCTGCATCATGAATAGGAACTCTCGTCATGATAATATATATAGCTCAATTCATCATCATAACAGAAGATAGATGAGATGAAATTATAAGGATTGGATGATACTTACGATCGAGCTCGGGTGAAGTTTTTTGATAACACCGGCAACAACGGGATGTCCGGTAGGGTTACCGACGGTGGCATGGTTAGACCGCCGGTGGTACGGTGGCAGCCGCCGCAGCGCTACAGGCCGGAGAAGATGAATATGATGGATGATGAGAAAAATGAAAGGAGACATAGGGTTTTATAATTGTGTGAGGATGTGATTTTTTTTATTTCAGCCCCTCGATTTTGCTCTTTGTGTAATTTCTTACCCTTTTCAGTTTGTATGTTCATTAATATAAAGAGTAATTTTATGTGTAGTGCATAGGATCACCACTTCTTATTCTAGTCCATCTTTTCATATATGTGTATATATATATCTTTTTTTTTACTGTCTTGAGTGTTTCATATTTGATTAGAGGGATTAAACTCATGCAAAAAATGAAATGAAAAACATGGTCGTTTTAAATTTTAAAAGATATAGTGTGGGTGGCCAAGCCAATGCATGGTACGTCAAAGGTAATGAATAAAAAAGTACATCGAGGGTAATAAATAAAAAATGTGTGTCAAATTGAACTGACCACTATTATCCTACGTAGAAACTTGATGACTATGCGTTGTCTGTTTTTACATAGACGTGCGGATGCACCACAATGCACAACTTTGTGGTTTTGTTTTACAAGTTATAGTAACAAAAGTAAATGTATGCGTGCACACATACGCTCACATTTATTATAGAATTTATCGCTACATCATTAGGTTAAAAAACAAAACATGCATTCAAAATTTCATTGCTCAAATTGGAAAACACGATAACACATGGTGTGTTTTTTAATAAACATGGTATCAGATATAAAAATTTAAGGATACCATGTATAAATTTAAAACACCATATATTATTTATACTTTTAAAAAAGAAATTCCTCACACCATGAGACCGTATATTCTACCAATCACTATAATCCAACATAAAAACCCATGGCTATATATGTGTTGTCATTTTTTACATAGATGTGTAGATCCATTACAAACACAAACATGTGTTTTCATATCACGTATTATCGTAACATAAGTAAATGGGTGCACACACACAAGCTCATATTTATTATAGAATATGTAGTTACATCATTAGGTTTATAAAACCAAAGATACAGTTTCAATTCTCATTTGAGAAAACATGACTAACTTATGGTGTCTTTTTTAATGAACATGATGTCATAAGTAAAAATCTGAGGATATCATGCCTAAGTAAAAATCTAAGGATATCATGCCTAGATTTAAAAACACCATATTATTTAAACTTTTTATTAAAGATCCCCTAACACCATGTAAAAATTTAAGACGTTAAATTCTACCGGCCACTATAATCTAAGATAGAAACCCATGGCTATGTGTTGTCACTTTGTGCATAGACTTGTGGATCTATTACAAGCCACAGCTATGTGTTTTCATATCACGTGTTATAATAACTTAAGTAAAAGCGTGTGCATGTGCACACATTCACATTCATTATAAAATTTGTGTAAGCAAGCCTTTGATGGAAGCCTAACAATTAACACAATAGAATTGCCTGTAAATTTTAATGTGCAGCGATGAACTCACTCCTCGGATATTGAAAAGTAAATTTGTTAATATAAAATATCATGTCCGATATTGCAAGAAAAAACATGTTTAATATTTGATTCTTCTAGTTAGGATATTCTTGTAAGGCGATCTTTAAGATAATATATTATAACACAATCAAATGTCATATGCAATAAACCTAAATTTATTACCAGTATCAATACTAAATATATTATAACACAATCAAATGTCGCGCGCACATACATTCACATTTATTATAGAATTTGTGTGTGAGCCCTTGATTGAACCCTAACAATGAACACAATAGACCCACCTATAAATTTTAATGTGTTGTGATTGAACTCACTCTTAGATATTGAAAAAAAAAATTGTTTATATAAACCATCATGTCCGATATTGCAACAAAAAGTATGTTTAATATTTGATTCTTCTAATGAGGCTATTCTTGTAAGGATATTACTAAGATATTTCATTATAACACAATCAGATGTGCTACACAATAAACAATTTAGTCGTCAACTAATTTTACATCTCTTTTAAAATCTAGATTCACTCTTATAGCTTAATTTAGAGGTTCCCATGTTCAACCGATAGATTCTATCTCAAAACCATAAATAATTAATAACTAGCTTTTTTTTCTCTAGTTAATTTCATCTGTGTATAATCCATTAACTCATATCCATACAAACAATACAGACACTTGCGAATACAACCGACGATCCAATTTCAAGACATAGCTTTAAAGATTTTTTGCGATGATGCTTTTAATTATCAAAAAATTCATTTGAATGTGAAAAACATATGCACAATTCAATAACTTTTCAATAGATATTTAAGAATAACGAATTTCTTTACTTCTATAAAACTTTAACTCAAGACTTCCAAATCAATGTTATAAGAGGCTTTACCTTTTTCAAAACGCCACTCACACTAGTGATAATTTTTTAATAGATAATTACATGATCTAGTCACTAAAAAAGTTATATACATGACTTGATGTTAATACAATGATCAACCATATTATATAACACTCAAGCATCAACTGATATCCAAAGAACAAATTGATAGTGTAGATCGAAGAATTAACTTTTGTATTTGGTCTGCACTTTATTTGGTCTGCACACAACACTAATGACTACAGTTGATAAAATAAGAATAAAAGATCTGAGTAGAGGTATTTAAAATGGGATATCTGGATTTTCAGATATTTGAGTTTTGGATAGCAGTTTTCAATATCCGAATCTAAAGTTTTAGATATCCGTAATTTTGGATTTGGATTCGGACATCCAAGAGAATATACGAATTCTACAGATAATACATATTTTTTAATAATTTTAATTAAAAATTAATATTTTTATATAAAAAAATTTATGATATCCTAATTTATATTAAATATCCGAAATACCCAGAATTTATAATTAATATTTCTTATTTTAATAGTTATATATATATATATATGTGTGTATATATATATATATCGGATCAATCGGATATCCAAATAACTAAAAAAATTTTAAAACATTATCCGAATCTGAGAATTTCAGATATTTGAATTCGGACTTTTGAATATTTTGGATTCGATGTTAGATACAAATATTTTTACACATCCCTAGATATGAGTAGGTGAGAACGTTCATCAATCAAGAATCACACATTGAACACATAAAACATGAATATGATTATATTATTAAGCATATGGTGTTCGGCTATTACATATATATATGTCAGCTATTACATATATATATAGGTCGGTTTTGAAATTATACTATTACACACATATAAAGTTTTGTTTTTATGTTACGTAACGACTTCTGTTTTGCATGTATTTAATTATATTATTAAAATTCACTATTCTTTGTATTCTTTAAACTCCTCCAAGAATATTACTGGGATCGATTTTTGTGGCGTAGTTTGATTTTTGTGGCGTAGTTTGTCCTAAGGAAACCAAAAGTGATATATAGAAGGAAGGCACCAAGGGAGATGGGGGAGAGGTATGAAATTTCAAACAATAACACAAACACTAATTTTGTATTGATATAACTAAACATTAAACACATTACAACATCCACCATTTGAAGCGTGAACATATAATTATAGTAACGTCATAATAAACCTAAATTTATTACCATATAAATACTAAATAATAACCCTAAAAATCTTTGTTATCAGAAAATAAATAAATTCAACAATTCAGATAAAGTAATTTAAGTTTCGTAAATATAATTCACAAATTAATCTAATTTTGACATTGAATGCTTTTGCTTGTTGGTTAAGCCAAAGAAACAAACATTCAATGTAACAAATAGACAAGAAGTGAACATCACCGGGTGGACAAAACACAAACAACGAAAAACAAGCCTTATAACCTACTAAGTTTTCATTGTTGAATACAAACTATTGATCTATGTAATATGAATGTAATGTGCTAAGCTCACTCCTCAAATATTCGTTTATATAAAAAAGGTGTAAAGAATCACATGAGTTTTCGCGAGGAGATAAACCTGAATGAGTTTCGACACTTCCTAAAGCAATTCATTATAATATGTTGTTAATTTCTTCAACTACTTGCATGACATCTATATAATCACATGTCATACACCTTAAGTATTTTATGATTACATGATATGTGGTCATCAACATTATTACAAATTCATTTTGAAATATATTCGTTTTGATGGTTGTGACGGTTCACATGCCCATTATTGCTTATATTTCAAAACAGGTTGATAAGTGAAAATCTTTTTCTAAGTTCATTTCGGTGCGGTCCATTAACCCAATCGTATGTTTAAGTCACCATCCGGTTTTCCAAACATAGCCTTAAAAAGATTTTTCATGATGTATTTAAGTACTCTAAAATTAATGTGAAAGCAAGATAATAAAATACTTTTCATCAACTTCCAATACATTACACTATTAATGTTAATTAATACGATGAATCTTTATCTTATGCATATTGTTTACTTAATTACAGCTAATTTATATCATAGTGATGATAGAAAAGCATATCTTTATCTTATGTATATTTTATTGTTTATTGAATTACAGCTAATTTCCGTAGTATTTGCTGGCCTCTGATATTTATTGTATTTATTAGCTATGTATTTCATAAAGAAAATCATAACGGTGTAACTTTTAAGGCTAGGCATATCAAACCGAAACTTAATCAAGATATAATGGAAAGGGGTATCAAACACTTTTTTTTAAGATTGGTTGTTAACCCTAAATACAAAACTACATATTATAGATGTTCTCGTAACTTTAATAACTTGGTTGTATACCAAGTTGAAATGACATGTATATGAGTTTATTTAAAAAACTAGGTTATAGACCCGTGTAATACACGATTTGAACAAATAAGCATATTTTTAAGAAATTATTTGCGTTAAATATAAATCTTTAAAAATTTCTACTTTATACACAACATTTGTTGTTTTATTTGTATATCTATCATCTTTATCTAATATTAGTAGCTTAACTTAATGTTTACTTGTAGCTCTGGATAACACCACATATAATTGACCATGTAGGAATTCCAGTTGTCTCAAAAACAAACCAACCTTTAACATTGATTGCCATTGCAACACACATTAAATTTGAAAACTATCTTCTCTGCATCTATGACTCGATTACGAAGTGATTTGATTTGTGATCTTGTTCGATTACATAAACCACTTCTCTGATCAATATTTCTCAATAACAATACTGAAGCACCTACCTTTAGTACTAAACGTTTATTTGAAATACCCGAATTTTTTAAGCAATTTAGAACATCAGGTGGGCACGTGTTTTCTTGTAAAGTATCATTCAAAATATATATGTTAACAAACTTGTAACATTTTATCACCATTGTGTTATTATTAAAACAAACCTTTTGTGTACTTCTGACATTTGTATGTAAAGGAATTTAAAGCTAACATTGGGTTTATGTACAAACAAACACTCCCGCTTATGTGAAAATTTTTAAAAGTTTTTAATTTTTTTTAAAACACCGCTTTGAAATTTGTACCCTGCATTGGAAAATAAAAAGCAAACTATAAGTTGAATGATATAAAATGCTAAGATATAAAATTCGGGTTTTTGAAAAAAAAAAAAACGTTCTCATCTATGACTATAAACTCTGCAGAGTAAAAATCGTGTGGATCCATGAAACTTGATCGTTTTCATAGGCTACGTAATTTTATGGTATAGTTGTACTTGAGAACGTTAAGATGTTTCAAAAATATATTTATTTGGATTCCATCACTATGTTTTGTTAAATGATAAAGAAAAATAGTCATGGAGTGAGGTATTAATACACAATTAAAAATGTATAATGATGAAATGTTATTATGCCATTGTTAATATATATTTGACTAAAATATAAATATTGAAATTTCATTTTATTATTCATTGAAACTTACAATTACAGTCAATAATTAATTACGAATTTAAGTAAAATGTAAATATTTATGTTTTCATCTATTTATTATGATATTTAGAAAGTTATAAAATTCTGAAATTTGAAATTAAAATATTAATTATAGATGGTATAAACTTAAACATAGAAAGTATTAATTAGTTTATTATGAGCGGAAAAATAAAAGATGAGGAGGGCTAAAAAGATGCCACATGTACAAAGTTATGTTTATTTATTAGAAGTAGGATACGGGACTAATTTCAAAAACAAATCATTTTATCAAATCAATAAAAGTACATGTGTTCTACTAACCTATGTATACGTATCGTGCGATACCAATGTGAATTAGTTATATAATTTGTCGTTACATCATTAAGTTTTAAAAAACAGAAGATACAATAAAAAAAACCCCGATCAACCAAAATCACTGTTTGTGTACGGTCTGCATATACGCAACACTTTCAGCTATGGTTGAAAGCCCACATTTTCATGAGGTGATGTGATCCTTAGTGCAAATGTCGCATCAGCAAATGGGATATGATCACCAATTATGTCAATGACCATCACCATTCTCTACAAGCGCCCGGTACAACAGCACGAGATTCTGGCATGAATCGAAGATTTACAAAATGCTATGAACAATCAACATGTTGTGATTGATTAACATGTATTCTTTGGTTTTCTGCATTATGAATTGAAATTCTTGTCAGCATAAGTCAATACATCACAACAGTAAATAGATAAGATGAAACAAGAATAAAAGAATACTTACAATTGAAATCTGACGTTATATTATGATAACATCGATGGTGGCATGGTAACCGGCGGTGTTAGGGTTACCGACGATGGCAGCCGCGGTAGCGTCAGAGGCCGGAGAAGATGGTCTGATAAGAAAAATGAAAGGAGAGCTAGGGGTTTTATAATGGTGTTGGGTGTTCGTGAATATGTGAAATTTTGTATTTTAGCCCCTCTTTTTTACTCTCTGTTTAATCTCTTCCCCTTTTATTTTGTATGCTAATTTATATAAGAGTGATAATATATAGTCATGCATATAGTGCTATCATTTTTTTAGTATAGTTTATCTTTTCATCATTTTCTATGTTTTTTTCATTTATATGAGTTTAATTTAAAAAAAAAAAAAGATAAGGCCAAATTCTATAAAATAAATTATTCTTATTAAATTAGTAAAAGATATAGCATATCTGTTATAGTAACATAAGTAAATGTGTGTCGGCGCCGACACTCACATTTATTATCGAAACCGTCGCTAAAACATTAGGTTAAAAGGACAAAAGATACAGTTATAAATTCATTTCCGGCTTAACAAGACTAGCTCATGGTATGTTTTTTATAAACATGGTGTCCAATATAAAAATCTAAGAACACCAAGCCTAAAAACTTAAAAGACCACATATTTTTTGCACTTGTGAAAAAGATCTAACACCATACCTAGTAAAAGACGTTAAATTCTACTGACCACTATAATCCAACATAGAAACTCATGGCTGTGTGTTGTTACTTCATAGACTTGTGCATCCATAACATGGCACATCTATGTATTTTCAAATCACCTAGTTGTGTATCTTTATATCACCTTTCATAAAATATTGCATGGGTGTGAAAAATTGTTTCCTCATGTTTTTCTTTGAAACACGATTATGTATTTTCAACTCACATAGCAATATGTGATTTGTACTGCCTGTAGATATAAGCAACGCACTCATATATACAAGCAACATGCTTGTTTTCATGGCCTATACGTCCATATGGTCATGGGCGGAGCTTCATAGGGGCCGGGGGGCCGCCGCTCCCCCTGTTTTTCGCCAGTAATGTTAAATTTTAATCCGATAGTGTAAATTTTTTGCCAGATAGTGTAAATTTTTATATAAATATCGAGTCCCCCCCCCCCCCCCAAAAAAAAAAAAAAAAATTTAATTTCACCCCCCCCCCCCCCACCACGAAATAGTTCAAGCTCCGCCACTGTATATGGTTTTCTAGTTTGGTTTAAGTCCATATGTTTACTACATGTAAACATCCTTAGCATTGCTAATCACTTGAATTGCATATAGTATTAACTTTTAAGGCTAAGACATTTCAAACCGAAACTTGATCAAGATCGAGTGGAAGAGGGTATCAAACACTTTTCAAAAGATCGGTTGTTACCACGAATTACAAAACTAAATAAAAATGTTTTTGCATAAAACTTAAACAATTTGGTTGTATATCATGTTGATATGAGGGTAATTGAAAACATATGAGACCAATTATCATTCTATCATATGTATAAAACTACATGTGTTATAGTAACATAAGTAAACGTGTAATGCGCACACACTCACATTTATTATTGAATTATCGTGACATCATGAAGTTAAAACAAAAGATACAATTAAAACCAGAATTTAAACTCCGAGCGTTGCCGCGGGATTCTTTTGTAACATAACCTGCACGTTGTAACGGGATGTTAAAATTTGTAATGTTTAATTTTGACGATTTTGTAAATTTTAATATTTTCAGACATTTTGATATTAATTTTATTTAAAACTGAACCATCACAAACCATAGACATAAGTCTCCAATATTTATCAATTAACTATCATAATTATTAATAGAGAAAATTGCATAAATGGTTCCAGTGGTTTAATCAAATTACATGTTTGGTGTCCAAACTTTAAAAATTACAGAGACAGTCCAAACTTTTGTGTAATTATTGCATGTTTGGTCCCTAACACTAAATTTATTCATTTTTAATGCATTTCAAAAAATTTAAACTAACTTTTAAATTTAATTTGAATGACCAAAAGATCAACGCCCGCATAAAAGTTTGGTCTAGTTTGCACTTTTGTAAAATTTGGGGATTAAATTTGTAATGACTACACCAAAGTTTAGACTAACCTTACAATTTTTAAAGTTTGGGGACCAATCATGTAATCTGATCAAACCACAGGGACCATTTATGTAATTTTCTCTTATTAATATTATAAACATGTTAACCATTGTAATTTTTTTTTTAACAGTAACACTGAAAAGTAGCAAATTACATATTTACAATTTTAATGATACAAAATGAAAAGCTGAATAAATGTTAGTTTAAACCTTTGATTCACAATTAATGATTTTTAAGTTCTGATAAAAAAAAAGGATGAATTTTTAGTATACTAATTAATGTGACTTGTTAAAGTACTGTAAGAGATAAATTAAATTACCATAAGAAATTTATAAGTTAGACATTTGTAAAAATTAAAATTGATGTTAGGGAATGAATAATTATTAAATAATTAAATAGAATATTATTAAAAGATTTCTTGAGATGAACGTGTACGTAATTATTAGAATAGAGGGCAAACTGTAAAAATATGTTCAAATGAAAAAGAAAAAGAAAATCCTAAAAACATGGGATGAAAAGAGTCTATGAGGGCATTCACGGTACATTCTCTATCTTTATTTATATAATTACATTAAAAATAATTATATTTTCTCTTTTTTTTTAATTAAATAAAATTTTTTATACTTTTACCTTTACTTTTTTCTCTCTCCTTCACTCACAATCACTTTCAAAAATATTCAAAAATTTATAAAAATTGAACAGTAATTTTTCAAATATACCAATCAATAACATTTTCTCTCTTATTCACTCACAACCACTCAAACCATTTCATATAATATACCAAACACACTTACATATTTTTAAAGATTCCATTGTGAATGCTCTCACTTGATCTAAATTGAATTATTGTCCTAGAAGCAAGTGATGGAATTTAATTAAAAGTGAAAGAATTAAATAAGACCGACATAGTAGTTCAATATATTATATAATTCTATTTCCCACTTATAAAAAGGAGACTAACACACAGCGTCTTTTTTTTTATTTCTTTTAAACATGATGTTAGATCAAAAAATTTATAGAAACCATTGTCTAAAAATTTAAGATATCATGTAGTTTTTACGCTTTAAAAAATATCCTTAACAACGTGCCTAAAATTTCAAACACTAGCTACTCTTTACACAATTAGGCAAAAAAAAATTTTAGTATAATCCGACCATACACGGATACACATACACACACATATCTATAGAATATAATAAAAGATGGTTTCTTTTGTCACATGACATTCTCTTACACCATCTTTTTAACACTTGCCATTGCTTTAAACACATTCACTTTATTTTCCCTCCAAAAGGGTATTATAGTAATTTAAACAATAATTTCTCTCTCTTAATAAATATCAATTTTATTAATTGATACAATTCTCTCTCATTTAAATTTTTTAAAATCAAGTTATGTTTTTAAAAATAAACTCTATTAAAAAATTTAAAAATTGTATTTTTTTTTATTAAAATAGAAATAATAAAAAAAAATTATATAATATAAAATTTTCTAAATCGGTCCTTTTTTAAAAATAATACTTATAAAACCTTTTTGAAACATAATATTTTAAATCGATCCTTTTTTTAAAAAAATTATAAAAAATATGAAATTTTCTAAAAGCAGTTATATTAAAACAATCAGAATAATTTGAAAACTAAGTTTTAAATAAACAAGATTTTTATAACAATAATCTTTTTATAAAATAATCTTAAAACAAATATTTAATAATAACTTTATTTAGATAAGAGAGTTAAAAAAATAGTATAATTGTTTTATTTATTAAACTATTACGCATATTTAATTTTAATCATATCTTATATTAAAATATCATACTGTAACTTTTCGTGATTATTATTAACTATAATCTGTTTAATGAATTAGTTTTTAGCCTATCTATTTATTAATATATTTATATATCTATAAAAAAGAAAATTTAAAATAACACTTGACATAATTATAAGTTTTATCATAATAACTTTCTCATTTCTTTTTGTTATTATTAACAATATTGAATACTAATAATATTAATCATACCATTTTCATATTAAAAATTATATCATTTAATAAATTAAAACCTATTTTTTTATTAAAAACACACTTTTTAAAAATAAAAGTTTTATAAAATACAGAATACAACAAACTTTTTTCAAAATAAATTTATTTTTTTTAAAATAAAATATTTAAAACCCACATTTTTTATTAAATAAAAGTTTAAAAAAATATATTATTGTTTATTTACGTAAAGTAACTATTCATATGCAATTATATATAATCATCTTTTATCTTCAAACATAGTTTTATAATTTGTAATTATTTAATATTTTATTTATTCAACCCGTGTAATACACGGGATACTAACATAGTATGTATATATATATATATATATATACATATATAGGAGAAAATTTGATCACAAAAGAGTTCACACTTTTGTGAGAAAACTCATCTCCTATCTTTTAAACGTATTATATATTTTTCAAATGTATTATTTTTTAACTAATCCATGAAACCAAATATTTTTTATCTTTAATTTGACTACACTAATACTATATTTTCTAAAAAAAATTAATATGTTGTAACATATTCATTAGTACATATATGTCATATGATCGTATTACATACATGTAATATGATGATACTACGTATCATATACAATATGCATAATATTATCTTATCACATATATCATTGTATTACATATATACATAACTTCAAATTAGTTACGGGGCATTAGTTTTTTTTTTCAATATGACAATAATATGCTTAAATTAAATATAAAACATGCTTACTTTTTAAGGCTTAATTAAAAATAAATAACGATCTATGGAAACGCTATTAACACTTAAAAGAACAGGGGAAATTATGTAGAGAAGTTTTTGAGTTTTTTCTTGATCCTTCTGCTTAATTTTTTGCTCCAATATTAAGTTTAAAAAACAAAAAATACACTTATAATTTCATTTCACATTAGCACATTACAAGAAACTAGACCTATAATATTGTCGACATCAGTCAAATATTTTTTTTTCTTTTATTATTTTATCATGATTTAAATAAATCATAAATATGAAGAGGCTATGGCGACGGCATTTTCATCTATACGGTGACGACGGAATTTTGTCGGCACAAAAAGGCCTATAGTGACGACTTGCCGTCACAATAGATCCGACATAAATAATAATAATCAGATGATCAGATCCCAATGGCGAGGGTAGTCTCCATAAAACTATCTATGATGACAAAACTCTATCATCTTCATAAACCTAGTCGGAATGATCATTTTTCTTGTAGTTATACTTCTATCGTAACATTATAGTATAATGCTTGTTATCGCACCATAAAACTTAGTAAGATACTTATTACAAAATCCGATGTATGCTTTAATTCTCTTTTACCAAAATCGCACATGTCGTTTTCCATGATTTTGTACTATTTTGTGACATGGTATCATGTAATACCTTTAAATTAGGACATATTATTATTATTGATTATAGACTTAAATAAACACCAGTTTGATATTTGTAGTTAACAACCACTACATCCTTTTCAAATTCTTTATAATTTCTATAATTGAAAAAAAGATTTGAAAACAATGTGGATGAAGAATATATCCGTGTATATTGAATAGTTAAAATCCAAATTATAACAAAAAAAAAAAAAACTTTCATTCTAATATTCAAACTAGAGATGAAATAATGAGTAATAAACAAACTTAAAAGATAAAGTAACAAATCAAATAATATTAAATACAAATATATATATATATATATATATATATATATATGTGTGTGTTTGTGTGTGTGTGTGCGCGCGCGGTAACATTAATAGCTATTTATGTTTTCAATATCAACTAGTGGTTTTTTTTGCCCCGCGCTTCGCGGCGGGAGTCTGGTGATTTTTCCCACACGCAAGCTTGCGTTACTTTGGTCATTATCAAGCCGACTTGTTGGAAATCATAAACTCTAATCTCACACCCAATGCAGCATGAAAATGGCTCTGTATGACAAAAATAATAATAATATGCTTACAAAAATAATAAGGCGTCTCTTACATCAATAGTAAATAAAACTTAAAAGTTTATGGCCCGTGCAACGAACAGATAACCCGTATATAAATGATTAGGTAGCTAATTGATTTTTTTAAAATAACAACTCAAACACTTATTTAATCTACACTTTATTTTACACTAAAAGTAATTTATATCAACCCGTAATTGACGGGGCTCGAACTCTTTAACCTAAGAGAAGCTTAATAAAGCTAACTTTAAGTGATTCTAAAATTAAACCCTACCCCTCCCCTTCACTTTTAAATAGATGAGTGTAAATAATGAATCTTCTTTTTGTGAATGTATAGTAGTGACTTTGTAAACTAAAAATCATATTAACATATTAATGAGAGGAGAAAGAAGTATATGATGATAACACACAGTTAAACAATATAAATATACCTTAGAGAAAATCATAAAATAACATCTCGGGCGTGATGATTAATTTATTTCTTGTTTAAAGAAAAACATGTTAGCTAGAAATATAAAAACTTTTATAAAATAACCAACCAAAAGTTAATTTAAGTGGAATTTCATATGCTCTAAAAACAAATAACTCTACAAAATATAAAAAAAAAATAAATATCAATTAAAATTCTTAAAAAACGACAAACCGTAAAAAATGTTTCTCCAGATATTTAATTAAGATAGAGACAATACAATTTAAATTGAAGGCTGTCACACACAAATGCATATACAAATTATTGTTCAATATACATATTTTATCATTTATTTATTATTATTTTTCCAATTGTAATGTTTATTTTATTATCATCACACACCGCACACGTAAACAAACCCAGCCCCAACCAAACAAAACCAAATCAACCCCCAATTACTTTTGCGTCTCTTCACACCAACGACGCACAACACCCAAATACGACATCTTTTTCCTCCACCCACCGTTGTTCTACTCGCCGGATACGAGATTTTCCGGCCACCTATCCTCAGATCTCCGCCACAACTATCTACTTCTCCGGCGGGCATTTTCATTTTCAGATGAGAATTGGCCGTAGGTGAGCAAATCTAAAGACGAAGAAGACAAAAACAACGGTAATGACTGTTTCTACGAGTATCTCCATCGTATACCTTATTCTAGCACATGTTCTTCTTCGTGTTTAGACGATGAAGATGATAACTGTAATTCCAATGCTCCGTCACCGATCCCTAAGTTTTGGACGGGGGGTTTTTAGTAATTGTGATGTTTGGATCTCGCAACCGTCTTCGGTGGATGAGCGCCAGCTGCGGCTGCTGCGGCAAATGCGACTCACCCACGAGCCTTCAGGCGGCCGGCACACTTAAAATATGGTAAATCAATTTCATGATCTGATTTGACCGGTGCAAGCCGGCGAGGCTATGGCCTCCACCGGCCAGTAACCCTCAACCCCTTTCACTAACTCTCCGTCAGAACCCACAAAAGTAAATGGGGCAAAAAGAAAATAATGAAAACCTTTGTGGTCAATATCAAAACAACATAAACTCTGCTATTCCTTCAATTGCTTTTTAAATATATAGGGGAATATGGTCTAAATTACTTACAAGTAATACTTATTTAACTTGAGTTGGTTTTTGTTAGTTTAAATCTCCCTACTCTAATAAAAGGGTATTTAGGAGGACACATATCAACACTATATTGCTCCTCAATATTTTTTTCACGATTCTCTCTCATATTTAATAATCACACTAATTACTAATAATATTATTTAATTTTTTAGATAGTTTTTTAATAAATTAAGCAATAGATATTTTTACTAATGGTATTTCTAAGAAAATAATTTTTCATAAAATTAGAAAACTTTTTAGAAAATCAAACTTTTTTAAAAATATAAAATATTTTATAATTGGTGTTTTTAAAAAGTAAAATCTTTATAAACAAAAAATAATTTAAATTGAGAGTTATAGAAGAAGGTTTTAAGTATGACATATTTTAAAACATTTGTTTTAAAATAAAATTTTTATTTTATTTATTATAAGAAAATTTTCAATCATATTTTATTTTATAATATAGATTTATAATTAATAAATTTTCATTCTATTAAATATTTTTTATTCAACCCGTGTAATACACGGGTTTACTAAATCTAGTAATTACATAAATAGCCCTTTAATGTTAAATAACTTTCAAAATGTTAAAATAGTCCAAGAGAAAGAAAGATCAAAATACTCTTACCTTGATTGATAAAACTAACAAACTTAATGGTTAGGGGTCAAAACTATTATAAAATGTAACGTTAGGGTCTGATATGTAAAAAAATTTATTTTTGGCCTAAAAGACTTAAAATGACCAAACCATAGGGGTCAAATAGTAATTTACTCATACAATAATAATAAATATAATCCTAGTGATGATTAAAATAATACTAATAATAAATTTTATTTACTACGTATATTTTGTAACTAAATACTATTTAAATTAATCTTATTTGAATACTCAAATAAATTACTAATGTTTTCATAATTATAATAATAATAGTAGTAATAATAATAATAATAATAATGTTTATATTAATAATAAATAAATAATATTATGTTCTAGGGGCGATTTATGTATTTAATAACTTTAATATTTATTACTAAATTGTTAGTTAACGGCATATTATGTAATAAATTTCAAAAATAATTACAATAATAATAAATATAATCGTATTATTTACAATAATAGTAATAATAAAGTTTATTTTAACAAGGATAACAACAACAACATTTTGTTGTTCTATTAACTAAAATTTAATAGTCAATTTTTGTCATGTTATTATATCTATAACAATATTATAGTAATTTACCATTAATCATAACAGAATGTCCTATATTTTATAAGAACTTTATTCAAATGCTTTTAACGTATTCATTTTAATTAATTTTCTTGTATTATAAAACATCATATATTTGGTAATAATATCATGACGGAATAATAACAAATCAATAAAGTGTGTGTAGATAACTGAAAACAAGATAACTGTAAAAACTTTCATTGCGACGTTCCCGTATATGTTCAAAATTGAATCGCAATAAAGTATGGGTCTAATATGCTTGTAATATAATGTGATGTGATGCGTAAATGTAATACGCGCAATATAAATTAATGCAATGTATTTTAATGTAATATAATGTAATCTAAAATGATATGATACGATACGTATGATACGATTTGTGTAATTAGATAAAATTGCAAAAATAGATCTTGTGGTTTGGTCAGATTACATGTTTAGTCCCTTGGAATAAAAAATTACAAATTTAGTCTCAACTTTTGTTAGTTGATTGCACAAATCGTCTCCCTGTTAATTCTCAGTTAGTTTTAACGAAAATAAATGGCATGTGCCATCCATGTGAAGGCATATTTGTATTTGAAAATTATAAACCTAGTGAAATATTGTTTTCCTTCTATACTCATACGAATTCACCATGATGGAATGACCATGCCATGAACCCATGATCTGTTAAGTGCCACGTTTAAGATTGAATTGCATGTTTTTAGGATTGCATTTAGTATTGCTAGAGTATTGAATTTTGCCTCACATTCCAACCCCACGTTTGCATTATTCGAACCCATATAGCCTGTATTGATATTTCATCATTTATTTTATAGCATTGTATTTGACTATTTGGCATTAAAAAAGGAATCATAAGAAAATTTGTAGCAAAACTCGATGAGTGTGGAAGGAAACAATATGGTACTATATACGGCTTATAATTTTAAAAGGTAAAAATACCCTCATGTGATGGCACATGTCATCTATTGCATTAAAAACTAAGAATCAATAGTGGGACCTATTTGTGCAACCATCTAATAAAAGTGGGACTAATATTGTAATTTTTAATTCAAGGAACTAAACATGCTATCTGACCAAACCGCATAGACTATTTTTACAATTTTATCTATGTAACTATGATAAGCAACTACATAAATATAATAATATTATTATTAATTATAATATTAATACTAAAAATAATAATATTTATTATGTGGTTAATATATTAAGAATAATAACAATTTATAGTTGCTATTTTATATAGCTAAATACTATTTGGATTAAATATTATTTTATTTAAATTATTAAGTATATATTTATTAAATATTTTCATACTTATGATAATTATAATCATTATAATAATAATATTAATAATAATAATAATAATAATATTTTATAGAGGCATTTTGGGTGTTTAATAATTTTAATTTTTATGACTAAATTTATTAGTTAAATATAGTCAAAGTTAATAATTTTAGTATTTAACTAATTTTAGTATTTATAATTAAATTTGTTAGTTAATGACACCATTTAATATGCTGTAGAAAATAATTGTAATAATAATAAATATAATCATGATGATGAAGATGAAAATATTAACAATAATATATCTGTACAACTTTAATTATTTTAACTAAATAATATTTAAATTAAGTATTATCTTATTTGAATTTATACTAAGTAAATTACTAAATGCTTCCATACTTATAATAATAATAATAATAATAATAATAATAATAATAATAATAATAATAATAATAATAATAATAATAATAATAACAGCAGCAGCAGCAGCAGCAATAATAATAAATTTTTTCTAGGGGCAACTTGTGTATATGACTAAAGTATTAAGTTATGATAGATTATGTAATATGTTTCAAAAAATAATTACAATAGTAATAAATATAATCATATTAATTATAATAATACTAATAATAATTATTATTATTACAACTTTAATAATAATAATAACAACAATAACAATATTTTGTTGTTCTATTAATTAAAATTTAATATTGTCTTTTCGTTATGTTATTATGTGAGTAACAATTTAATAATAATCATAACACAATTTTTTACATTTGATGAGAACTTTATTCGAATGCTTTTAATATATTTGTTTCAATTGATTTTCATGGTCTATAAAATTTTGTATATTCGGTATAGTAGCCTGATGGGATACTAACGAATTGATAACGCATGTATAGATTTCAACGAGAATTTCAGTAACTATATCATTGAACTCGGCGAAACCAGGATAGCTCTAAAAACATCATTAAAACATTCTTTTATACGTTCAAAATCAAATCCTAGGGATTCATGAGTCTAATCCGCAAGTAATATAATGTGATAAAATACATAAATGTAATACTCGTAATATAATTAATGCAGTGCAATTCAATGTAACTAAAATGACGTGACGTGACGTCATATGATATGATATGATATGATATGATATGATATGATATGATATGATGTGATTTGATGTGATATGATATGATATGATATGGTATGATATGATATGATATGATATGATATGATATGATATGACATGATATGACATGATATGACATGATATGACATGATATGATACGATACGATATGATTTGATGTGATAGATGATAAATAATTATATAATAATAATAATAATAATAATAATAAGTAAATTATAAATTTTGTCCTTTAAATATACCTAAAATTATGAATCTTATCCCAAAAAATTTAATAAGTACACTAAGCATCGTTTATTTGAAAATTTATCACGCTTTCTGTCATTTCTACTAATAAAAGTTAACTTTCTCAGTTAGTTTTATATAAAATACAGTTTTGTCCTTACTCTTTAAAGGACGAAATCTGTAATTTTTACTAATCTTTTCTTTTTTTTCCTTTTTTTTATTTTTTTACTTTACTTTTCTTTATTTTTTCTCTTTACTAATCACTTTTATTTTTATAAACTTTTTTTTTCAGTGATCACTTTTACTTAACCCTTACAATGACAAAATGTGTTATTATTAATTTTTTATTCTTACTTTATGTTTTTTTTATTTTACTTTATTCACTTTTATTTATTTTTAGCTACTTTAGTTTAAAAAAGTTATCATAAATACTAGTAATCAATTAGTTTTAATTTTTTCATAAAATATAACTTAAAATGATGAAATGTGTTATTATTAATCTTTTATTTTCTTTCTTTATGTTTTTTAAATGCGTTATTATTAATCTTTTATTTTCCTTCTTAATGTTTTTTTTATTTTATTTTCTTTACTTTCATTTATTTTTAGCCACTTTCGTTTAAAAAAATCATCATAAATATTAGTAATAATTTAGTTTTGATTTTTTAATTAAATGTAGGTTTATTTATAGATTTTTGTTTTCTTATAAATTTATTTTCATTTCTTAACTTTGTTCATTACCTTTCTAATAAAACCAAACAACTTGATTTTTAACTTTTTTGATATAAGATTTTTCAGTCATTTAAAATTATTTGGTTTAGGGTTTATATTTGAAACTAATTGGAGAAAGATAGATTTCGGTTTATGATATGAACTTTTATTTTTCGTTTTCAATCAAATGGTTTGTTTTTAAATATGAATATAGTGTGATAGCTTGTAACTTTAATTTAAAAAAAAATATTAAAAGGTTTCTAAACAACTACTCATGAGTTTTAAAATAAACAAATCATTCAAATTTTCTTTAATTAGATACATTTTATTCAGGGTTTTATTTAAATTATTACTGATGAATTTTTATCAATGTAACCAAACCACTTAAAATTGAAACGAAACCCGACCAAACAATTACAAAGGGTTTTGCTTTGTTTTAGTTTTACTATTAAGCTTATTGAACATTTTACAATAAAAATACTTAAATACTCCATATATTAATTAAAACTTAATTATATGTATAGCCCAACCTAGAATGTTTATAACTAAGTAAAATATTAAAAGTAACATCCCAAAATCATACAGTCTCTAATAGGTTTATAATATAAATCATAAGTCAAACTGTTTAAAATAATTGAAATTTCTTATACCAAAATGATAATAAAAAAGCAAGGATGAAACAAAACCGATAACTAGTTTAAATTTTATAACATAAATAATATATTTTGAACTCTTTAATTTGTTCTCGTACTATTAGAAATGTAGATAACTAATTTTTAGAAACAATAAATATAATAAATTAAAGACCTATAAATAAAAATATATTTTATAAAAAAAATTAAAGTTAATTAAGTAATAATATTTCAGATAAGTTTATTAAATAAAAAATAACTAAAAAAAATAAAAAAAAAAAAGATTAGTTACAATTGTAGATTTTGTCCTTTAATAGTTAAGGGCAAAATAATCCATTCACATAAAACTAACTGAAAAAGTTAACTTTCATTAATAGAAATGACATAAAGCATGATAAGTTTTTAAATAAATGACACTCAGTGTACTTATCAAATTTTAAAGACAAGATCTATAATTTTCAACATAATTAAATGACAAAGGTTATAATTTACTCTAAATAATAATAATAATAATAATAATAATAATAATAATAATAATAATAATAATAATAATAATAATAATAATAATAATAATAATAATATCAATACTAATAATTATTATTATTATAAGGTTAATTATAATAATAATTTTAATAGCAATAATTTATATTTGTTATTTGTATTTTTATAACTAAATACTATTTAAATACATAAGTACATAATTACTAAATATTTTTCATACTTTAATAATAATAATAATATTATTATATTATTATTATTATTATTATTATTATTATTATTATTATTATTATTATTATTATTATTATTATTATTATTATTATTATTATTTTATAAGTGCATTTTAGGTACTTAATAATTTTGATATTTATGACTAAATTTTTTATTTAATAACATTTTTATACAATCTAATTCAAAAAATAATTGCTATAATAATAAATATAGTCATACTAATATTACTTCTTTTAAAAATAATAAGTTTTATAAGGTTAATAATAGTAGTAACAACATTAATTTTTGCATTAATTAAGTTTAATAACATGTTTTAATCATGTCATTGTATGTGTAACAATTTAATATTAACGTATTGTTAATTATAATACAATATTCTGTATTTGGTAAAAGTTTATTTCCGAATGCTTTTAAAGTATTCATTTTAATTGATATTCACTACATATCAAATACCATAAGCATAGTTATATTATCTTGGCGGTATAATTACAAATCGCTAAAGCACATGTAGATATTCACATGCATAGACCTTTTTTAGTGAAATATATCGATTTCACTTGTGAAATGTGACCTTTTTTTACTCTCTTTTCTTTTTTGCTTTGAAATCATATGGCTGCAATTTCTTCTTTTTTTTTTTCTTTTTTTTTTCTTTTTTCAGTGAAGTTTTTTGAAATTAAAATGTTTGGCTAGAGTTGGAATTAAACTATCACACCCCCACTAAAGTGAAACATGCATGTGTAACAAAACTAAATATCAAAAAATAACATTGTTACAAGAGACTACTAAGAGTTTTATTACAATAAATATACACTTAAATGTTTCGTAGCTCTGATGTCTATCACTTAAACAAATATCACCTTGTTCATTTACATTCTTGAACAAACCCATTTGAAGACCATATGTTTCCAATCGAAGACGTTCACGTGCTTTGCTTTGTGTGTCTCTAATAGTTTTATTATAACATTTTGATCTTTAAAACGTTTTAGATTTTAGGGTTGTCACATGAACCTCCCTATATATATATATATATATATATATATATATATAGTATGTATATCTATATATAATAAATGAATAATTAAGGTGCTACGTGAGACAATTCTAAGCCTCCTCTTACTATATTTATCACCTCTCTCTCCTACTTAATGATGGTATTAAATACTATTATTTATATTATCCAAAATAAAAATAAATTTTTAATACAAAGAACCTTGTAAAAAACAACATTGTTTAAAAAAAAGTTCTTTTGTTTTCAAAACATAATGCTTTAAAAAAAACTATTTTTTTTAAGACAAAAGTTTTTTAACGGTGAAATTTAAAAAAAACCATTTTTAATGTTTTACCATTTAAGATAGTTAATTATACGTAATATATATCATATTGTATCATAAAAATTTATTTTACACTTTTTACGATTAATTAAAAATTATTAATTTAATATTTTCATTTCAACCATGTACGTACTGCTTCATTTTAATCTGTGCACACACAAGTTTGTGAGTATGTGTATATATAATAATTTGGTTTAAAATGTTAATTCATATTTTAGAATTGTTTTTCATTCCAAAGATTTTCCAAACGCATAAATCTGTTAATTATTTGTGATTACATATGTTGCATCTACACTATATGACATTTATTTCCAAATCTAGATTCCTTCCATCAGCTCCGTCCTCCGGTTCACAACTCAACCGGTCGGTTCTATACTTCTATCTCAAAACTAGTTGATAAGTGAAAACTTATTTTCTCTAGATCATTTTATTATGTATGATCTATTATAATTAGCTCATAAATGAACATAAAATATAAACACTTACGGATTAAACTGACCATCCAGTTTACAGAAAGATAGCTTTCAATAAAAGGTTGCATGATGTTCTTATATGTTGTAAAATTCGTATAAATACTAAATACATATGTATTCTAAAACACTTGACGAAATGGTTGTAAATAAATAGAAACATCAACCCAAATGAAAGAAAAGAATCACACGAGAAATAATGAATCACTAAAATCTCATAAAACTCTTTGTGAGAAACGGTATGCAAAGTTGCCAACTTAAATTAGTTGTAGAATGACAGTGTGGGATATCAAAGGACTTACTCAGCTACATGTAGAGGTTCTAGAGCGTCTTCGAGCACTTGAATATCTACACATTTTACAGTGTGATGAACACACATACTTATGGAAATCAGAAGCGGAGGCAAGTAAGATTCTTGTGAGTTTACAAAAGCTGGAAGTAAACGGTTGTGTAAATTTGGTATCATTGGGAAAGAAAAAGGCGAAAGTGGTGACTAGTGTGGAGTCTTTTAGAGAAGTCGAAATTAACAATTGTCCGAGATTATAATCTTCTGAAACATACATACTATTCATGTTTACAAAAGTATATGTATCACACATCTAATTCTGATATTTTGTTTCTGTTCAAAACTGATAACTACCAAAATGGACACCCAAAGAAAAAAGAGGAAAGCAACTAAATCATATATAGTAGAACAACAAAGTAATGTCAAAATACCAAAAATTAAAACAACCATAATGCCAAATGTCATGCAGAATGGTTAATTTGGTTATTTTTCTATCTGTAAGGGTTGAAGCTGGTTTTTAAAGCGAAAAGGATCGGGTTTGACCACTTTAAAACTTAGTTTTGGAGCAGGGGTTTCGTTGGTGCTATTTGGGTTCAATTGGTTTCAAAGTAAAAGGTTACAAACTGATTTCAACCATTAAGTTAGGTTCAAGTCCAGACCGATTTAAAAATTTGATACAACTTGCATTTAAATCAGGTAAGATTCAAGTCGTTAATTACATATATTATATCAGCATCAAGTCAAAAAATTAATATTTTTCTTTCTTAAAACACATACATTATATACCTATTTTGATAAAATTAACTTATTCAATAATTATTTTATTTTTAATTTTGTATATTAAAATACTTTATGATAATTTCTTGTACAATTTACTTCTTTTTTTCAAAATAAATACAACTCCACAAACAAGATTAGGAGATGCGGGATCATTTCATCCATACTATATAAACAAACCATTACAACCTTATATCCAAACATCTTCGAATAACTAACTAAAACGTGTTTAATAAACTCAACTCATACAAAAATTAAACTTACAAACATTCATTGCTTAATGTTATTATTATAACCTCAAAAGCATTTCACGCTTGTTGAGTTTGAGCGGTTGGTGGCAAGAAAGGTTCCCACCAACCAAATTCGTATTTGGGGTATGGCGCAACCCATTTTTCTGGTTTCTCAAACTCTAGGTTAACGGGATTAGAGGCCAATGCTTCTTCAATGCTCGCGGCTTCAAAGCTTTCTAACAAAACTCGATCTAGCCTCAGTTTCATAAACCTGTTTATGATTTGGATATATATTAAGATAAGTTGTATGCTCGCATTTTCAGTTTTCAAAAGATAACATCTAATATGTTTGAATAACGCTTTGGGTGACCTTTAACTAATCAGATTCACTTTTGGTAAGTTTTTAAACTTGACCACCCATTAAAAATAAAATCTAACCCACATCAACTCATGTTAAGATGTAGCAGTTAGCTTACTTGATCCATGTACCATTGGTGGAAACCAAAGCAACAGCAGGTCTCTTCAATCTCTTTGTGATGTTTGGAAACTTGTCTAAGAACTTGGGTTCGATCACTAGCCAAAAATCCTGCTCCATTTCTCGCTCTTTAAAAAGGCGGGCCCTTTCAAATAACTGTTCTTGAAAGTGTTCTTCTTCATCCAACATGAATTTTGCATTTGCAACAACAAAATGGTATTTCTTGTTACTCTCTGTTTCCTGCGTTTGAAAAATGGTAAACATTTAAGATGTGTTATGCTAAAACATTGATTTGCAGCACCACTTGAGAGGCAAATCAAATATGTTGTTGTAAGTTGTAACATTCACTCCTGACACCAACCAATATTGTTTGCTCTTGTCCGCAAGGAGCTCACAGATTTGTTTTTGGTTCTCGAATAGAGATTTCCCAAGAGGTTACCAACCATGGGATTACTCTCAACCAAACACGCTTGGCTGTGAAGTTCTCCTCTCATTCATACCCATAATATCTCTAGTCCACACTTGGGGGTTTGCTTAAGGTGTTACAAATTTTTGCGACTCTTTTCGGCACAAAACACTCAAGGATGATCGGTTTGACAAACATTTCATTTGGAATTGACTAACAAAAGAAAGTTGAGCTTGTTTGAATGGTTTCTCATGTTACTAAACTTAAGCTTGTGTTATACCCCAACACAATCCCTGACCCATTACCCAACCCGACCCGAGAAATCTGTACATCGAGTTAATAGGCATCAAAGACCACAACCATGGTTTCATGGTGAAACCAGTAAAAGAACCCTGAATCTGCATAGAATCCACATTTCCCTACTGATTCTATTATTGTTTTTCAAAATTATCACCAAGATTATATGAGTAATGAAACGTTCATAATCTCACTGATACACGATTGTCAATTCATCAACAAAGCTCACTCATGTGCTATTAATAAACTCTCAAAACAATTCAGCAAATGGCAAACAACTTAATGTTGTTAACTTGTTACGCTAAAATCTCTTCACAAATCACCTGATTAACAACATTACAAATCACAGTATCACACATACTGATCAATTGAAAACCCTAAACCCCTTTTCTACAGTCCCATTCATCACATATACAAAAATTTCCCTAAATTAATAACAAAAACCCGCATTATGAGCAGAAACTGACCTTTTCGACGGTGTCGGAAGAGTTGGCGGCGGCGACAGCTGTCCTGACGGAGGAAGTGGTTCTCCAGCTGACACCGTTCACGGTGGTGCTTAATTTGGGCAAATGATGTGGCGGTGACAGTAAGGGGAATGAATGTGTGGAGTGGTGGCGATGGGTGGTGGTGGTGGTGGTGGTGGTGGTGACGGTGGCCGGAACGTTCACCACCGCCGAAGCACCGAGAGATTTCATCAGACTCATGATTTGGTATTGTGGATTGCACATAGTGACGGAGGTAGAAGACGATGGTATTATTATGCAATCATAAAATCTTATCTTGTTCTTTGGATATATGTGTATCAAGTCCCTCGTCTCTTACTATTTTAGTTTTCACCCCTTGTTCTTTGTTTTATTAGGGTGAGGGTGCGGTACTGAGGTACCGAAGAACTTGTTAAGGGTGAGAAGCGGTTCCGAGGGTGGAGGTGGTGTTTATGTTAGAAAATGTCAATCATGTTGCATCTCCTTCTTCTTTCTATATTTTCATCAACACTATGATTTTCTTGCATTTTAGGCGTTATTGTGTGGATGAGATGGTATTCTTGTTGGTGTCGTTGCAGTGATTTTCCTTCATCACCGCCACCTAATCCATCATATATCTCATCATGCAACGACATCCTCCACCGTTGCATAATAACGGTTGTATGGTTTAAACAACGACTAATATCAATCATGTGTGCCCATAGCATGGTGTGTGCTCGAATATTTGCAACTACATAATTTGGTAGTGTTTAAAAAAAATTAATGTTAAAAGAGAAAAAAAGAACTAATATCAACTATGGATTAAACCTTATTAAAACGATTTAAAAGGATACATGTCATGTTTATAAATTAGTAGAACTATAATAATTTATTTTAAAAAGATAAAAGAGCATTATAAACAATGTATATGTCAGATTTTAAAACCATTATTTAAATTCTCTGTTAAAAAGTTAATGCATTTGTTATGTAAACTGAATTGTTTTTTTTTTCCTTAAAGGCGGGGTTTTCTTTGATGTATTTAAAATCAAATGCGTATATGTACTCTGTAAACAATTTTGTAATATTATAATACGCTTGTGTATATTATATATTTTAAGAATGTGACCAACACGAAACTCAGAAAAGTATACACATTTGTGTGAAATAAAATCTGTGGCTATTGTGTTTCAAGTAACTAGAGTTAACTTTATTACTTGTATGCTTGGAAAGGAAAAAGATGTGAATAATCATTAAAAGGTTGGTTGGACATAAATCCTGAAACATACATGTATAGATTACACATGTGTAGATGGATTACACAATAGTAAATTCTATCCAAATATGAACCTATATTTAGAAAATCTACATATGTGCCAATAGATAATTTTGATACAATGGTCAAGTGCTTTGTTTTATATAGGTAACAAATGAGATAAAAAGGACTTACATAAATTGATTGTTGTAATAACAAATGAGATAAAAAGGACTTACATAAATCATTTACAAAAACATACACAAGGCTTAATTAAAAGCACGCCCCTACCTTTATATTAAATGAAGAAAATTCATAAGTGCATGTTGTTGTTTCTCACAGTTCTCACATTATTCGAATATTATTTGAGGTTCTGTATCGAAACCTCCTATCCCATAATCAAAATCATCAAATAGCAATAGCTGCTTTTTCAATAGAAGTTTGTGAGGTTTAATGTTTGGAAAAAAATTATGAATCATAAGATTAAATGACTCGAATATGAACCTTATTTCTGTAAGGTGTATTTTACACCCTTTTTGATGGCGTCGTCAAGTCAATGTCAATCAATGGTGCTATTTTGCTGTGACCAAAGTTGTGCATATCGACCACCATTCGCTAATAGAACTTCATGAGGGCCTTGTTCTACTACCCTTCCACTTTCGAGTACTATAATCTAATGGAAATCAAAACATAAAAGAATTTAACCAACTAGATATGGGTCTGTAAGACTTTAAAATTCATCAATTGACATGAAGCATCAATTTATATATCAGGATAATATATTTAAAATCAAAACATCAATTCAACCCGTCAACCTAAAATGATTGACATCCCTAGGTTTTTGTATAGGTCAAAATATTTAGGGTTGGGCTGACCTTAATACTTTTTGTTTTTACAAATAGGTTGTGTTATAGATAATTAGAATACAAATAAAATTAATTTAAAAAAATTAATTTATTATTTTGAATAAAGTGATATAGTAGGTCATTCTTCAGGCAATTTCCAACCCATTTAACCTGTTTCCTATCTTGGTTAATGTTACCCAAACTGACCTCAAAACGGGTCAAGATGCCACCTCTAATGACATGTAGCATCAATTTAAATAACAGGAGAATATTTTGAGAATAAAGGGGCTTGCCTCATCACACTGCATTGCAGTTGTAAGTCTATGAGCAATAAAGACAGCTGTTCTGTTATTTGCAAGGGACCTTAATGCATTTAGTATTTCTGCTTCTGTTGTGCTATCTAGAGCACTTGTTGCTTCATCACATAACCTGGAAGAAATAAGTCAGGTTATTAGTACGGCGTGGTCGGGTTGGGTTGAACTGCAAGCGTCTTTTTTGTGTACTTAAAATTTCAATTTTTAAATAAGCAAATTAATGTGGCAAATATGATTCGTCATTAGCGTAATTGAACCATTGACGGCATGAAATGACACTTACAAAATGGGAGGTCCTTTCAGGAACGCGCGAGCTAAGGAAACTCGTTGTTTTTCACCACCACTAAGCTGCAAAAGTAATGAAATTATTATTATTAACATTACTAATAAGGAAAAATGAAAATTAACTTATTTAAAGCTAATTGATTTCCACAAAATAATTAATAGCATATTAAGAGAATGAGGACTAGAGTGGATAATTTCAACCTATTAATTTTCAAAGGGCTTGAAAAGTTGGTTTTATCTTTAACGGATTGAATCAGTCTATTTCAGCAAATAACATACTATTTTATATGATAATTCTAAATAATATTTGATAGATAAATTATTTATTATTTACAAAGGTCTATAAGATATGCGTTGGTGGATCCACCAACCGTAGAAAGATTTACTCTGTATCAACCTGTTATCCAACCGCCTGACGCCCTGACCCGCCCAATTTTCCAACTCCAATGAATACTTATACTTGAGTAATTGGCACTATAAGCTACAGGAAACAAAATAAATAAACCCTTTAAGTAGTAACCTTTAGGCCTCTTTCTCCAACAAGTGTGGAATATGTATCTGGGAATTTCATGATAGTGTCATGAATTGCTGCTTTTCGGGCAGCATCATATACCTATAAGAATTAACAATTCTATATGTTAACGAAAAAGACGCCAATGCATGATGATCTATAAACAGCATATATTGCAAATGAATAAACCTCTTCAGGGGTAGATGAGAGACAACCATACTGAATGTTGTGGAATATCGTATTGTTGAATAATACCTGCGTATAAAGTATAAACAACAATTTGCAAAAATCATGGAAATCAAACTTAAACGAAAACATAAAATGCACAATATGTGAATAAATATATAGAAACATCAGATAAATGATATTATTTATCAAACTTACTGTATCTTGTGGAACAACACCCATGTTCTTTCTAAGGCTTTCAAGTGTCACCTTCCGTATATCCTGACCATCTATCCTCACCTGTCATGAAGCAATCTGGTAAGTGAAAACCTATTTAAATAACATAGTTTATTTAATTTATGTAACACACTAAATATTCATGGAAATACAAAAAATGAGTAAAAAATATTTTAAATTCATACACAAATCTGCTCATTTTGACCCATCATCCAACTCATCCATTTGCCACCTATCTACAATAAAGAGAGAATCAATTACCGTGCCAGACTGGGTGTCAAAGAACCTGAAGATCATCCTAAGGATCGTTGATTTCCCTGCACAGAATTAAATTTATGGAAAATAATTAGATATTATTTAATAAAGTAATACGATTTTAGTTTCCCAATATTCATTATCAGATTCAATATAAACCAAGGAAAAACAAAAAATATGCGATTGTCATTACATATAAACTCAAGAGCATGAGCACAAACTACATGAAAAGAACTAAAAATATGTTACTGTCATGAAGCCATGGAAAAATAAAATTTCTTGAGGAATAGAAATCTCACCACTGCCACTAGTACCGACAATAGCCACACTTTTTCCAGCTGGCACAACAAAAGATAAGCCATCAAGAATCTTTCTTTCTGGAAGATAACTGAAGTCGGGAACACAGAGCGTGTATCAGCAAGAAAATCAATAGAGCAATCTTTTTTAGTATTATGCAATGCTTGCTACACATAAAAAATATAAAAAAATGTCATCATATTTGAGTTCCAAGTTTCAAAATGATTATCTTTAAAATATTGACTTTATATATAATTTTAATTGGGATCAAGCAAAATAACAGTAACCATATCAAACTATTAAGAGGATTAATGGCAGAAGAGATATATTAAAATGATTACAAATTTAATTTGGTGAATTAGAACTCTATGAGAGATTGACAGTCCCAGAAGTAGAAGAAAATTCCACCTGAAATGAACATTTTCAAACTCAATGCTACCCCCACTCAACTTTAGAGGCTTTGCATCATCTTCATCTTTGATTTCTGCTTTCTCCTGTAGAAACAAGAAAATAACACTAATGAACCAAGATAAGAATCAAAGGTGGCAAGATGGCTGGGCGGGGCGGGCAGTTTGGATAACAGATCAACATGGTTTAGGCCTTTTGGGTTAGAAATACGTTATTGTTTTTTCTACGGGTCGAAGTGGCCCCAGTCAGGTTGGATCTGTGAAAATTTTTTTACCTATTTTTACATAAGTTACGTAATAAGGTGCTAATAATCATGAAAAAAGAAAATTATAATATCTACTTAGTTTGACCCCTTGTAGCTGAGTTATATTCATTTAACCCATTCATGATTAAATAGGTAGAAATTTCCACCTCTAATAAGAATATATAGTAGCCTTGTAATCAAAATGTGTCAATAATTTGGCAGATGACCTGATACAGAATAGATGAAAACGGAATCACGTGATTCCCAAGGAAATAGAATAGACCACAACAAATAAAAGAAAAAAGTATACAGACCCCCAAGGGGAAAAAGAGAAACACAATCAACAGCAAACTTTAGTATTCAATTATCAGTTGGTGCCCACAAAAACACCCATACAAATATTTATGAATAAAGTGGAACTTGAAGTGATGGTATAAATATATGTGCTGTCATAGAGCCAAAAATACTTGCAAGATTAGTTGCATCTAAAAATTAGCAACATCTAATTACATTTATTTAGAAGTGCTTTCTTAGGACCTTAGGAGTTTTAGTTTTTTACTAATTCATATATCAAGTCCTAATTTTGAATATTAGAAATGGTATATTGAATCTGTACCTCAAGTAGCCGAAACATGGATTTCATGTCAATAAGACTTTGCACAGTCTCACGATAAACACCCCCAAGGAAGTTGAGCGGAAGTGACAACTGGAAGAGGAGCCCATTAACCATAACCTATACGTATCAAAATAGCTTATATAACCATCATCATGGATTATATCTTTCTGATTAGTGAAAGATAAAGTAGGAAAAAAAAAAGAGGGCTTACCAAATCACCAACAGTTGCAACCCCATTCATAATACCATTTGAACTCAGTACCATTGCTGCTGAGAGAGCTATACTGAATATCAAAGCTTGACCAAAGTTTAGAAAAGCAAGACTGCGCTGTGTATTCAAGGCAGCATCTTCATAGCCTGAGGTTAAATGCTGTTAAACATAATCACTTTAAAAAAGTAGCAGTGGCAAGATGGGCTGATTGGGTAACCGGTCAAAGCGATTTCAAGTTGAAATATGCTTTCTTGTGGTACAAATTCAAAACGAGCCACGTCGATTTAGGGTTGCAAAAAACAATTTTTTCATATGTTTTATTACAATAGCAATATTAATACAATCATAATCTAAATCTCTGAATAAAATACTTTAAGAGGTTGTATACATTATAAATAGACTTTGGACTTCTAACTTGTTACCCCTTTCATTTAAGCATTTCTATGGGTTACAGTCATAGTAAAGCAATGTAATTAGGCGGTCCCTTTTGGTACTAAAAATGTCCCAAACTTGTAATTATACATTTTTGAAATGGAATAATTTGATATCGTTTGATGACCAATTTCTTGCTTGTGTAGCGTTATCCTAATGAGGTGGCATATAACTAAATTATCAAACCAGTCCATTTCAAAAGAGTAAAATTACCGAATTAGCCCATCTTATGACGAGATTACTTTCCACGTCATCCTTTTTACTGACTAAGGATATATCGCTTGCCTGTCTACAAAATTACCAAAGTAGCCCATTTCAGAAAAGTATGGATGCCATGTTGTGGTAGGGGAGGGGGTGGGGGTGGGGGACATTCCAAAAAGGACCACCAATGACTAGCCTTAGTATATTGCTATTCTATGACAATAGCCCTTTTTCATTTAACCTGTTTTATATCGTTTAATATAAAGCGCAACCCAAATTAACCCATTTCATCAGTAACTACGTCGAAATTTCTACTCTTAGTAATCAAAACATATGAATTCATATAGAAACTAATATTCTAAATCAGTGAATAAGCCAGGTTCAATATATGCAACTAATGATATAAGCTACACTTATGAAGCATATATACTTACGTTTTAAATATATATCATACTCATCAGCTTCGTATTCCTCATTGTTGAAATACTTTACAGTCTGGGTGAAAAAAAATTATTAACTCCGTTCAAAAGAGGAAAAATGAGAAAAGGGGGATCAATAATTACATATAAAAGCAAGATATACTATAATTGTTGACAGTTCACCTCATAATTAATAAGTGAATCAATTGCCCTTGTACTTGCATCATTATCAGCTTTGTTCATATCTTTCCTAAATTTTGTCCTCCACTAGAAGAGATAAAATCAGATGTAAATATAAGTAACAAGATTCAAGGAAGAAAAAAACTAAGGAAAAAATCAGATGTAAATATAAGTAACAAGATTCAAGGAAGAAAAAAACTAAGGAAAAATGGTACTTGTGTCACTGCTAGTGTGAAGGCAACATAAGCAGCAACGGACAAGGAAGTAATCCATGCAAATGGTGCTCCAAAATTGTATGCAAGAACACCTGATACCAAAGAAATCTACAAGAACACATATCGTCAGTTGAATTCAAACATGCACATGATCGTCTTTCCATTGATGATAAGAATATGCAGTGAGATAATAAAAATAAGTGAAATTGCAGTTAGAATTAAAATAAAATATCAAAGTAGACTTAAGAGACTTGAAATTTTTAAAATTCATGGGTAATGTGATTATATATGGTTGATAAGAGAACATATTTTACCTCTAATATAGTTGGTACAACATTAAATACCATTGCGGAGAGAATGAAGTTAATAGCTCGGCTACCACGATCAATAATTCGATTAAGAGCACCCGTTTCTCTACTGCAAACAGAAAAAAAAAACAAAAAGTTAAGATCATTAAATTAAAAAACGTTAATCCCATATTATGTTGTATCAATGATTGAAGAACATATTATGTTGTATCAATGGTTAAAGAAACTATATGAAATGGTTGTTTTGATGCAAGTAAGACAAATTGAAAAGCAATATTTAACATGGTTTGGTCTAATCCACGGCTGCAATTAGTGTTTAACTTTTATTTTAGGTGCTCAAGAGAACTACAATGTCCTATCATCTTAGATTTGGGTAAACAACTTGTTGTGAAAGAAACCGTTAATTACAAGGGCCAACCGCCCTCTAGAGCCAAAGACTCCACAATCCCAACAATTATTGGGTCGCGGGAGTATTAAGTAGTGAGCTAGATCATGGATTATTGTTACGAGTATACAATAGTGGATAGTATAAGGGTTGTATTGTAATTATCGGAAACTCTAGTTAACACACCGTTAGTTAGTTAGTTAGTTGAGTCAAGTATATTAACTTGTACAATGGTAATAACAGAACTAGCTTGATAGATCAATACTTTTTCTCTATGTTCTCGAATTGTTCTATCAGTTATGATTACTTGTTTTTAGGATTTTATGGGTCCATCTTTAGCAGCGAGTCTAGTGTTAAAAGGCAGTGGGTTTAGCTCCTGTAAATTATGTTTTTTTTTTTGTTCTAGCATTTCAAGTTTTCTTCAATCAAAGAAAAGAGTAAACCAATAGTTGTTAGATCAAATCATTGTGTTCTGTGTATTCTTTTGTGTTTGTTCCATGACACAAAAGGCTACAATCACCAACACTTGGTACCAGAGCCGAGTTCAGGTTTGAAGGGGTTGTGATTTGTCTTTAATCGCAGGGTGAAGGTGTGGAAAAGCAGCCTTGATTCCTTTAGATCAGCCTGTTCGTGTGGTAAGGAGGTGACCGACCAGAAGTGTATGAAAAGCGGGCAGAAAGACATCAACACAAGTGGTGTTGATGCAGTTCGTCTGGCTGATGAAAAAAAATAAAGGTAGCGATGATTTTGTTTTCTTGATTGGTGGAAGTGATCTCTCAAAACAAGCATGATCAAAGGGGTTGGGGCTGTCAAAACAAGAAGGAAATGATGGCAATGGTACTAGAAAAGGAGGGGTTCTCGATATCATATCAGTAACCAATCTTGAATCCAACAAATTATCCAGTGTGGGCTATCAAAGTTAAAACAATAGTGAACAAGGGTAGGGGGCTAGGGGCTGAAACAGACCCAAAGAAATCAAAGCAAGCTCTTGCTATCTTGTTTCAAGCCATACCTAAATGCATGGTGTTGCAAAGCAAGTTACACCGATGCAAAACAAGTATGTGATAGGCTGAAAACAAGGTATCTAGGAGTTGATCGGGTTAGAACAGCTAGGCTAGCAACATGAAAGAGGGAACTCGAAGGTGTGCACATGAAGGAGGTGATCTAGTTGGCGACTTTGCAACTAAATTGACGGATTAGCTTTCAAAGACAAGGAGTCTTGGATATGAAATTGAAGAAAAGGATTTCGTGAGTAGGTTGCTCGATCCAATGATCGTGGCCTCAATTGAACAATGTTTCGAGTTGGATTCAATGCTATTTGACGAAGCTGTTGGAAGGTTGAAAGCATATGAGAAGCGTATCAAAGGAACCGACAAAAGAGAAGACATTCATGAGAGTTTGATGTTTGCTAGAAAAGAAAATAAGAAACAACGTGGTTGTGAACACTGTGTCGGTGAAAGTTCAAAAGGTCGGGCCATCAGGGGTCCAGGAAGGGTCAAGATGGTAGTGAACGGTTACAATGGGATAAGAGCCATGCTAGATGTTACAAGTGTGGGGAAAATAGCCATTTTCTAAATGAATGTCCAAAGTGAAAAAGAAAGAGAGGCTAACTTAATTCGGGTTGAAGACGATGAACCGGTGTTGCTGTGAATGAATGGTGTCAACAAACAACAATTAGGGGACTAATTGTTGGGTTGATCAGGTTTGTGCACATGTCACGGGTCAGTAGGTTAATGGGTCACGGGTCAGTAGGTTAATGGGTCACGGGTCAGAAGTTAATTTATTTACATTGACATGTTTATTTTTTATGTTTACTAGTATTAAGTGGTGGGCTATCATGGGTTATGGTTACTTGTTTTTAGTCTTTACAATAACATGTTTAGCAGCAAGTCCAGGGTTAAAAGGCAGTGGGTTTAGCTCCTGTAATTTACATTTTTTTTCAGCAGTTCAAGTTTCCTTCAATCAAAGAAAAGAGTCGACAACAGTCATTGATCAAATCATTTTGTTTAGTGTATGCTGTATTCTTTTGTGTTTTGTGTTTGTTCCTTCAAGCAAACGGCTACTGATCACCAACGTCTTTTAAGTCATATCAGCAACAATGTTAATAATATGCAGTGGGTTTCCCAGCACCTTCGAAATTCATTTGACAAATTCTGTGTACGTCATATTCTAAAATCAACTCACACTAAACAGGAAGTTAACAGATATACCTAAGATGATACCGCAGATCAAGCTGATGCAAATGTGTAAACACCTGTATTACACAAGGTATATCATAAGCTTCAAGTTTTTCCCAAAACATGCATATGGATAATAAATAAACAAATATATATATATATGGCAACATTCTAATGACAACCACCCTAAAGGCGAGAACCACAATATTACATTTTAATTCACATACGGTTGGGTTCATTCATATGCAAATTTTGGTGAAAGGTCAAATGAGAACAAAAAAGTTATAAACACAAATCCAGCCTTCTGTACACATGCGGTTTGATCCTTATATGTGAACATCACCACATGCATCTAGATCGTTCACAACCAAACGGACCAAATCACATGTGTGTTTTCTAACTCTTTGTCGCTCTCATTTGACTCTACAGTATTGTTCAAAGATGATGGAATCAATGAACTTAAATCACATGTGATTTAACATGTAAATTTGCGGTTTTCGCCATTCGGGTGGTTCTCATTTGAACCTTTCCGGTATATGTGTGTGAGTGTGTGACTGGGTGTCATAAGATGAAGAGGAAGTGCAGAAACAAGGAAACAACTTTTTGTGGGTGTAGAAGATCAATGGATCATGGAAAGGAGTATACAAAATAGAGGTGGAAATTTCGACTCATTCACTTATAAATGGGTTCATTTGAGTGGTGTTTTATGACTTAATCACCAACAGGCCAAACGGCTCATAAAAATTTAGCTAAAATGAAAATGCATACATCCACCTAAATATTTTTTAATCCAAGACTCAAATTGTTTTGTAATATCAATTTTTTTAAATCATAAGTACAAATAAAAATAAAATATGAACAAAAAAGCGTTTGCGGGTCAACCCTACACGGTTTGCAACGTAAAGCATGACCTATTTTGACGTGTGACCCATGCCACCCATCTTGGCACCTTTAATATATATGAATCATGATGAACGCTATGAGTTCAATTAGGGTATACAAAACTATAAGAGAAGTTGTTATTCAGTTTGACCATACCCTTCTTGAAACCGACCTAATAGTCCGCAATGCAACCTTAGAAAACACTGCAGTTCGCAACTCTGCAACAACATAAACAAAGATTACAACTCCAGATTGAGTTTTTATTCCCCTTTCTTCCTGTTTTTTTCATGGGGGAGGGTTACAAGGTACATCACTCCCCCCATGTTGGTAAAAATGGATATTACAGGCCATATCTTGCTTTATTGTTAAATTTAAACTATATTTAAATACACTGTATCAGAAAATGCACCAGCAATTACTTCATGATGAAGTACCATTGAAAGCAGAAGCTCCTGTTCTTGCTATTCCATAACCAATCAAAACAGCTGCTGGACTCACAAAAACAGCTAAAGCTGTCGAATTAGCAGCTGCAAACTCAGAAAGTGAACTAGGATTTCCTGTTGCTGTTGTTAACCAATCAACAGCAAGCTTGAATAAGAAGGGCACTTGAACATTTAATACCTGATAGAGAATTAAAAAACCCTTGAATGAAGTACAACCAACATTAACCCTCCATGTCATAAAAAATGAAAAGAAAAATAGCCCCATACCTTGGCTCCAACCAAGAATCCCATTGCAGTGAGCACTCTAAGTTTGAACTCGATATTATCTTTCATCCACAAATATTTTGCAAGCGTTCTAAGAATTTCAGCATTATTGATTTGCTCTCCATTTTTAACAACATGTTTTTCCTCCTTGTTTTCATTCTGCTTCTTACCATTTGCATCATGGTCACTGGATGTTGTCAATGAAGCATATCCGTTAGGCATAGAACCCTGGTAATTACAATGATATAAACATATCATAAATGTATTAATACTGGCATATGGTTAAATATGGACACACTTATTCACACATTTTTTCTTTCATGCTATTTGTTAAGAAACTCAATTGACCACAAGAAAACATAGCAACTACCTTCATGGCCCTAAGAACAACCAAATTACATATCAGCAATAATCTAAAGCAATTACAAAACTCAAACTGTATGAACCCGTAACTACCACTGTCCGACAATAAATTGTGCCCGCGCTTCTTGCTATAAACATAATGTAATCAGTAAAAGTTTAGAAGGTTAATGACACATGATTAACCGATATTAACATGAATCAGTAGTATCTTAACATCAACATGGAAAACTCCTTACATGTGGATGATTATTAAGAGAATGCGCTAGCTCAACGATCATGCAATTGAACCAACCATATACAAACGTCAGTAAATATCCTAAAATAATCCACACTTCAACGACTCAGTTTCCAGAATTAACTTTCATATAAACATAATTACAGAATGTTAATAACTTAACAATCAACAAAGTCAATAACTAATTCCCAATATCATCATCTAGCAAACAATATTTTGCTTCCTAATTTCAACTAAATCATCTTCCATAGAGTCAATTACAGAATTAAACATTATAACATACTAAAACGTACTTACAGGTTTTATAAGGGGTGTAGGAGAGAAATCCGAGACAGAAGCATTCAAATGATTAAGAAAACTGGTAGATTTCCTCGAAACATCCCAAAGATTAGACCGATGAACAGAAAACCGTCTAGCAAAAACACTACTACCAGAACTGCGTGAAACATCAGCAAAATTCCGTAACAGAAATGAACGATAACAACTACTACCAGCACTACTATAGCTCGAGATCGTCATCATCTTATTCGCTACTGTTTTCATAAGATGAATCCGACGAACACTACCGCGTCTCGCCCCAATCACCCATTGCATTTTGCTCAATTCAAATGCCGTAGCATTGAATTCGTTAACTACGATGTCAAATCCACAGATTCAAATTCCGTTCACCGATTTCTAATCAGAAGTAAGAAACACGATCTGATGCTACAGAAATGGAAAAATACGGAATCGTTGCTTGCCGGAGAGTGTTAAATACGGCCGACGATGGCAAGATTCTCCGTTGTTGAAGTCGTTTGCTAAGATGTGAAATGTTGAGATTTGAACTTTGTTCGAACCCTAATTGAGAGTAAGAAACACGATCTAATGCTGCAATAACGTCGGAGATGGAGTTTTTTGCTTGTCTGAGAGTTTTTCCGATCACCGGCCAGATTCGGGGTTGACGGAGATTTGAAGATGGATTCCGCCGGAGGTTGGTCGGAGTATAATATTATTTCCGTTGAGAAATTAAAAACCATTGTTTTTCTTATTTTTCTCGTTATCTTTCCACTTGCACAAACATAGACTCTTACTATTTTAATATATTATATTACTAGTCTAAACACTCGTGTGTTACACGGGTTGAAAAAATTAAATTTAAGATAAAGTAATTTACATACATGGTTCTTATATTATGCAAAAAATTTTAGATATGGTATTTAAAGTTTAAAAGTTTTAAATATGATTCTTAATATTTTTTTTCATCTGTGGTCTCAAGTTTTATTAGTTAACAATTAATAATGTTAAAATTTATGAAATTGACATTTTACCCGTGTCGGACCATCAATTTAATTTACCTTTAAAACTATAGTATTATTTTTACTAAGGAAAGCTTTATATTCTTGTTTTTCAAAAGTTTATTAATGTTTAATATTTTTATTATTTCATTATTAATATATTTATCATATAATCAAATACATTTTAAATACAAGAATAAATTTTTTAGAAATATTTTATAAAATGATTGCTTTTTAACATGTTTAAGCCGTCCATTTTGAAATGTTGTTCTTAATACTGTTTGATATTTTAAATATTTTTATAAACGTATTTGGTTTTCTAAAGTTTTTCTTAAACCGTTTATATTTTAAAGCATCCTTAAAAACGCAATCACTTTTTTAAACATAGTTTTTAGAAATAATTGATTTTCAAATGGAATTTTAATAGTTTTTTAAAAAATATATTCAGAAAATGAATGATTACAAAAATTAAATTTAAAAAACCTAATGGTTTTAAGAAAGACAATAATTCTTTTAAAAAGTATCTTTAAAAAATTAGTAAGTTTTAAGAGAGACATTTAAAAATTCAAAATCTTTAGAGAAACATTTAAAAACCTGAACAATATAAAAATGATATTTTTAAAAATAATTTTATTTAAATAAAAAGTAATTTACATTGATGATCTTTGTAGGTAAAATAGTCATTTTAAAAAATTTAACATTAGTAACTAAACTTACAGAATAATAACCAATGGTAGATAAATATAATATTTGAGACTCTATTTGAAATTTTAAAAGTTTAAGAACCAAATTTAATTTTTTTACCAAACTACAAGAACTATTCATGTAATATACTCTTTAAAATAAATAGAAACATAAAC
This sequence comes from Flaveria robusta, assembly GCA_025506415.1. Classification (NCBI taxonomy): domain Eukaryota; kingdom Viridiplantae; phylum Streptophyta; class Magnoliopsida; order Asterales; family Asteraceae; genus Flaveria; species Flaveria robusta. The sequence continues at coordinate 24,563,168 of CM046472.1, forward strand.
TATCGGTTACTATTAATAAGTCTTAAATATATACACATGCGAATGTCGATTAAAAACATATTTTTTAATTAAGGTTTATCATTAAAAACATATTTTATAATTCCAAGTGTATGTAATCTTGTAATTGAATGCAATACGAAATAAGTTGAAGATAATGATTGTGTGAATAATGAAGAAGTAAGAGAAAATTTTCATACACAATACATGGACTCTTTGATCATAGGAGAAGTTAATTCGTATATTTTTAATAATGAAAGAATAATAAACAGAAAAAATTGTTGTATATATATAATAAAATAATGGTATTATCTTATATAATATAGACAATTATTATATGATATTGTTAAAATATAGAAGATTTCAAAATTGAAATTAATAATCCAAAATACTCAGATGTATTGTTATCGATATAATTTAAAATTTGTGAGATACATATGCTCCATTTGAATACTTAAATTGTTAGTGTTAAATTTTAAAATTTTAACAAATTTAGTTAGTTATTTTTAAATAAAATCTTAGATTTAATTGCAGATTAAATTTAAAATTTAAAATCTAAAGTTTTTAAATTTCTTGTTTTAATTATTAAATTTTAAAATCTAACTTTGAAATGTTGCTTAATTAGACATTAAATATTATTTAAGCATTTTCTTTTAAAATCATATGGCTAATAAAATAACACATGGCATTTGTATGTTGTGAAGATGTCATGTGGCAATGCATTAGCTAAAATCTTATCATGTGGCAAAACCTATTTTCTTTTATTATATACTAGGTTAGTACTCCGTGTATTACACGTGTTAAATATATAAATTATTAAATAATTAGTAAAAAAAATTTATGAATTATAAAACTATGCTTAAAGATAAAATATGATTATAATTACTTATAAATAACTACTTTAAGTAAATAAACAATAATATATTTTTCTTAAACTTTTGTTTTATAAAAAATTTATGGTTTGTATATATTTTGTTTTAAGTAAAATAATTTTTTTTAAAGTTTGTTGTTTTTTTGTTTTTAATTTAAAATAAATAGATTTTCAATTTATTAAATTATACATTTTTTAATTTGAAAATGGTATGAGTAATATTATTAGTATTCAATATTAGTTTTAATAATAGAGAGAAATGAGGAATTTAGTATGATGAGGCTTACAATTACGTCACGTATTATCTTATTTTTTCCTTATTATAGATAGATTGATAGACAAACAGACAGATAGATATATAAATAGATAGGCTAGAAACTCATTTATTAAACGGAATATAGTTAGTAATAAACACAAAGATTTACAGTACAATATTTTAATATAAGCTATGAATTTTATATACGTAATAGTTCAAGAAAATAAAACAATTATATTATTTTTTTAACTCTCTTATCTAAATAGTTTCATTTTTAAATATGTGTATAAAGATTTTTTATAAAAGAATTTATTTTTATAAAAATCTTGTTTATTAAAAACTCTGGTTTGTAATTATTCTAGTTGTTTTAATAAGATTGTTTTTAGAAAAGTTCACATTTTTTATATTTTTTTTAAAAAAGGACGGATTTAAAATATTTTGTTTCAAAAAGGTTTAGTGTTTTTGAAAATTTCATATTATATAAAATTTTATTATTATTAGTTCTATTTTAATTAAAAAATGTGATTTTTTATTTTATTAATAAAATCTAACTTTTAAAAGATACATTGATTTTAAAAAATTTAAATAAGAGAGATAAATATTGCAATTAATAAAATTGATATTTAATAAGAGAGAGAAATTAGTTTTAATGTTTAAATTACTATAATATCTTTTTAAAGGGAAAAATGAAGTGATAATGTCTAGAAAAATAACAAGTGGCAAAAAGATAAGTCAAGAGAATGACATATGGCTTTAGAAAGCTTGCTTTATTAGAATCTATAGATTAAGATACTCTATATAATTTAAAAACTTTAGCTACAAGAATGTTTGATGTTTTATATTTTAATCGCACATGTTTTTCTTTTTTACATAATATACTTTTAGGCCTGTAAATGAACCGAACGAACACGAACATCAGCATGTTCGTGTTTGTTCATTTAACTTTTACCGAACTCGAACACGAACACGAACACATTATCGAACACGATTTTGTGTTCATGTTCGTTTATTAAGAAAATAAAAATGTTCGTGTTCGTTCATGTTTGTTCGTTAAGAAGCTAAATGAACACTTCACGAACACAAACGAACACAAATGAATAATAATAAACAAACATAAATGAACCATAATAAACAAACAAAACTAAACAAAAAAAAATCTTAAATTACCTTTGGATTTTTGATGTATTAGTGGAAATTAAAACTCACTAAACTTGTGAGTTTCTAGTATAACTTTATACACTTATATTTCAAATGTTAACACATAATACTCTTTTATTAATATATTAATATATATATAAATAAACGAACATAAATAAACGGACGTATATGAACGAACATAAACGAACGTTCATGAACGTAAACGAACGAACAAAGCATGTGTTCATGTTTGTTCATTTAATTAAACGAACACAATTTCTTTGTTCATGTTCGTTCATTTCCTAAATAAACGAACATAAACGAACTTCCCGCCGAACAGTTCATGAACGTTTGGTTCATTTACAGGCCTATATACTTTTATGTACT